>CP142462.1:49535000-50135000 GCA_038049695.1 Cinnamomum chago
CTTTGATTTCAACCCAAGTTTTGTTTTAAACTTTCTTAATCATGCTTAGCCTAAATCTTTGATTTCTTTCATTGCATGATTCCTTCACTTGGTTGAAACTTCCTTTGTTGTTTTCATTCATTTAAACTTTAGTTAAACTTATTAGTTTTGAAAACAACATTGCACATGCATCACTTGATTAGGCTTAAACACTTTCATACAACTTGTGATCTTTAGATTTTCATATCATTCACAAGTGTGTAATTGTTCAAGTGATTTGCATAGAACTTCAATCATATCTTTTTGTGCCTCAAACTTTCAAAGTGCATTAAGCACAAATTGATTGAGCTTACTTTTAAACTTGATTGAAGTTTTCACACACACACTTCATAAGCATACATCTTTGCATTCATTAAGTGTTTGTGTGAGTTAGGATTTTCATTTTCATATCCGCCTATTTAGAGGCAATTTATATGAGCTTAAATTGTATCTCTTAGAGTGATCTTTTGTGAAGACACTTTCTTTGAGAAATCCTTATTTGTAAAGGTTATTGCTTAGCCTTAGAAAAGCACATTGTGTAAGGGTTATTGCTTAGCCTTGAAAAGCATTTTGTAGAGGTTGTTGTTTAGCCTTGAAAAGCAACATTGTAAGGGTTATTGCTTAGCCTAGTAAAAAGCATAAATAGTGGAAATCCGGTGGGGTGATTGGATCACAAGCCGGTAGTGGACGTAGGCATTGAGGCCGAACCACTATAAACCTTGTTGTTGTGGTGATTGCTTGTGTGGTGATTGTTTATTAGCTTCCGCATATTGATTGTTTAATCATCACATGTGACTAGTTTATATTAAGAAGTTAAAATTGGTCATAATTAGTCATAGTTGTAGCTCACCCTATTCACCCCCCCCCCCCCCCTCTAGGGTAGGATCCTCCAAGGACTTTCAATTGGTATCAGAGCCTCGTGCTCTATCTTATAGGATCAAGTGTTTGGAACTCTTGATTAGGTGTAAAAACCTAGAGTTAAAACCCTAGAGTTGTCCTTTGCATGAAAATCATTAGAATGGATTCCACTATGGTAGACTTTGTAGATTCTTCTAGACCCCTCATTCTTCCTTCTATTGGAGATTCAAACTCTAAATTAAATGAATCTCAATGTGACATAAAAGAGGAAGAAAATGATTTTGATGAAGATGATCTTCAACAAGCCTATAATGAATTATATACATTATCTTCCAAGCTTGATAAAAGAAATAGAAGTTTAAGAGAAGAATCTATGAAACTAAACAAAGAGCTAGTCTCTTCAAAAGATGAGCTTAGAGAGAAAGAAGAAGTCATAAATTGTTTAGAATCTAAGTTCATGATCTCTTTAAATAATCTATCTAACATTCAAGATGATCTAAGAGAATTAAAGATGGATTATGAAAATGTCAATAAGGAAAATCTAAAACTAAGAGATCATTTACAAAGGCGAGATAAAGACTTTAACAATCTTGAATCTAAATTGACTATCTCTAAGGAAAATTTATCTAATGCTCAAGATGAATTAAATGAGATTAAGATAAATTGTGATGAGCTTAAAAATGAAAATTTGAACCTAAGAGATACAATTAAAAGACAAGATGAAAACATTAACTATTTAAAATCCAAGTTGACAATTTCCAATGAAAATTTGTCTAATGCTCAAAGTAATTTAAAAACTTTAGAACTTGGATCAAATGTTGTTAATGAGCTTAAATCTAAGTTAAAACTTGCCTATGAAGAGCTAAACAATTTTAAGGGAATTGAAAATGAACTAACAAAAGTTAAAAATGAAAATTCAACCCTTAAAACAAAAGTCACTCAACTTGAAGAGTATAAACAAAAGTATGAGTGCAAGTTTGCCCAAAGTGAAGATAGACTTGAAAAATTATTTAAATTGGGTAAACCTCATGGAGATAGGACGGGTATTGGATTTAATAGGAATATGTCTTATGACCCTAAATTCTCCAACACATTTGTGAAAGGTGAGTCCTCTTTCTCTAGCACTCTTTGTCACTTGCCTAAAACAAAATGTGATTATTGTGGCAATGAAGGACACTTTAGGTTTGAGTGCAAACTAAGAAGAAGCAATATGTCTAATCCCTTCTTTGAACCAAAGAAAGTAAAATCATACTTGAAGGGTAAGACACTAAAATCCAAGGAAGACTCCATAAAGCTTAAACAAGTTAAACCAATTAACAAGGAGTCTCCCAAGATAGATTCTAAAAAGCTTAAACAAGTTAAACCAAGCTTGAAAGAATCTAAGAACAAAAAGCTTCTCAACCTACCTCCCTTATATGAACCCATGAAAGAACTTTTGAAGAAAGTTGCTAAGTTAAATCTAAAATTCAAAAGTCAAGTAAAGGGAGAAAGTAAGAAGAAAAGAAAAGTGAAACAATCCCCAAAGAAACAAACTCACCAACATCAAAAGACTAATCACCATTCTAAGCCAAATTTAGTAAAATCTAAATATCATGGTGATAAGTTCAAATTGAAAATTTATCAAGTTAAATCTCCTATAGTTGGTGAGAAGTCCAAACTAGACCTCAAAGTTCAACCCTCTCAAGACCTTAGGTGGATTCCCAAAGTTTTATACTTAGACAAACCTTAAGGCCTTGGACCTCATTGACCAACCTATGCTTTATAAGTTAATCCTTTTGTTGGTCATGTTGCTTTGCATTTTGGTTCTTTCTTAGTTACATTTCATAAAATGCATTGTTTCTTTATGATCATTTGATTTTGTTTTCATGCACCATTCTAGTTACATTTCATGGTTTTTCAAAATCATTTGATTATAATCTCATCATGTTTGATTTGCTTTTTGCACACATTTAGTTTTATGTTTTTGCATTGCATTTCTACATGATCAATTGATTGTGATTTCAAAAGCTTTCATAGCTAGACTCTTCATGATCAATTGTTGTTGAATCATTTGTGTAGATATCTTGGTAAGACTATTTGAACAAATGATTTGACTCAATTCAAGTTTTTCCATGGATATCTAAGTTATACTTTTATATGGAAAATCATTGTTTTGAAAAATCAACTTGTATGTGTTTCAATTAAGTTATATCTTTTCAAATACAAGTTGTAAATTGATCTTCAAAATCATTCTTTGCTCATTGTTGGATTTTGTTTATCAAAATGATTTGAAGATTGTTAGAATGGAAATGCTCTATAACCTCATTAGTTATATTCACCTAAGCATGTTCCATGTTCTCATTTCCTTTTCTTTTGGTTTCATTATCTTAGAAATGGAAATGAATGTCATTTGCTTCTTTGCTTACTTAGTTATTCTTTTTATATGCAAATGACAATTGGTTCCATGTATGGTTGTGATCTTAGTTACATTTGTAGAAACCATACTAGAACCCAAATCCATCCTCTATGCCTTCTAGTCATTTCTTTTTGGATGGTTATGATGTTGATTCATGTAGATTCTCTTGGTATCATTCTTTATACATGTTTCAACTTCATAGTAGTGCTCTTGGTCATATGAACCTCTTTGAAATCCATTCCTTTTTCATAGTTATATCTCTTGTTTGATGGATATCTTAGTGTTGAATTCATATGATCTAGACACTTTGGAAATTGCATGCATTGCCAAGTAATATTCTTTTGCATTGTAATTTACCTTGTTCATCACTATGCTCATTAGTCATACTTTAAAAGTGATGAATATGCATTAATGATGCTTGATGGAAGTTTGTCACATCCTTGCTTTTATTCATGATTATCATATTCAATTGGTTTCATTTGGTATAATTTTCCATTGATTTCAAATCCAATTGATGACTTATCTTGTGTATGTGATAGACCTTGTATGCATTGGATTGAACTTGTTAAGTAATATGATTGTTCCATGTCACACACCATTAGCATCATAATGTTCATGTTGCCACCTCCTTTGGTCATATAGGTATATCACATGACCACCATGTTTATGTGTTCATAATTTTGGTTGGTTATTAGTTGAGGTTGGCTTCATGTTTGAATTTCATTTCACTAATTCTTGCACATTAATAGTAATATTTATTGTTTGAATGAAATGATTTTCAAAATCTTACATAGCATATGATCTTCATAAGTAATATTGATTGATGCTATGTTTGAGTAAACCCCATATCATGGATAGCTCTAATTTGGATTTCTCATAATAGTTATACTTTTAAATCCATTTTAGAGTGATTGAGTTTATAGTCACATCCTTTAATCTCAATTGATATGGTTATTTCAATTGGTATCCATGATCGTTTCTCTCATTAGACCTTGCTCTCTTTTAGTAATTTGATCATATGAGCCTTATAGTTAAATGAATCTAATCCTTTCCTTGAAGTTAACCCTCACTTGGATAAACCATCTACTTCTTGCATCTAATAGTTATACCTTGTCAAAAGCTTGACAAAAGAAGAGAATGGAATGAGGGGGAGTGTAAACCTTCATAGGAAGTATTAGTTTTGATCAAATTCACCCTTGGATTGCCTTTGAGCCCTTAGAGATAACTTCCATACATGATAGCCTGTTATGAATTTCATTTTCGATTTCATTTGTTAACAGGTGCTACTAAAGGTATTTTCCTTGTCTCATGTGTGTAGGTACCTTTGCAATTTAATGTCAAAGGGGGAGAGAGTTCGAGAGTTCAAGTACTCGAAGATCTCCTATCCATCAAAGGGGGAGAAAGCTTTCAAGGAGTGAATGCATATCTTGCCAAAGCAAGAGAGAGGCATGGTCAAAGGGAGAGAGCAAATAGAAGAAAGAAAGCTTGGAGCTAAAGAAGATGCTTGGGTAAAGAGAGAAAGAAGAAAGAAAGCTTGAAGAATGATCAAGCTCCAAGCATCAAGAAGATTGAAGAAAAGAGCCAAAGAGCCCAAGCTAAAAGAAGGAGCATCCAAGAAGATTTCAAGACTTGTCCAGCTTAGGGGGAGCTGAAGACTTGGTGTGTTATTTCAATGATGAGTAAGTTGCCATCAAATTGCAAAGGGGGAGATTGTTAGGGATTTTGTATTTGCAATTTGATGGATGCATTTCATTCTAGCATCATTTGATTTACACACTTGCATTGTTTTAAATAAACTTGAAATCTTGTTTTAGACATGCATTGCTTTCAAGAGTTGAAAAAGTATTCAATCATGCATGATAGCTTGGCTAAAGAGAGAAAGAAGAAAGAAAGCTTGAAGAATGATCAAGCTCCAAGCATCAAGAAGATTGAAGAAAAGAGCCAAAGAGCCCAAGCTAAAAGAAGGAGCATCCAAGAAGATTTCAAGACTTGTCCAGCTTAGGGGGAGCTGAAGACTTGGTGTGTTATTTCAATGATGAGTAAGTTGCCATCAAATTGCAAAGGGGGAGATTGTTAGGGATTTTGTATTTGCAATTTGATGGATGCATTTCATTCTAGCATCATTTGATTTACACACTTGCATTGTTTTAAATAAACTTGAAATCTTGTTTTAGACATGCATTGCTTTCAAGAGTTGAAAAAGTATTCAATCATGCATGATATGTTTTTTTTTTATCTTGGATGCATTTAGTTTTGAAATGAGTTTTATTGAATCAAGCATGCCTTTGGTTTTAAAACTCTAAGATTGATTTAAAACTTGTTTTAAAGCTTGATTCAATGACCCCAAATGTCCCCTCAAGAAAACTTTCAAAAATGCAATTTATTTGAAAAGAAAGTTTTGAAAATCAAGCTAGTTCTTGTTTTTAAAAGTTTCAAAACATTTTTGTTTTTCCATGTTTCAAGTTTTTATACATCTTTGGATGATTTAAAACATGTGAAAATGCTTGATTTTAATGGCCTAAAAAGATCCCCAAAGGAAAACTTCAAAAACCCAAAAAATGGGAAAATGGGGCAGCAGGCTCGGTCAACCGGCCATGTGTGGCCGGTCAACCGGCCAAGAGGCCCGGTTAACCGGCCACATAGGGCAGGTTGACCGGGCTCCTGAGCACAACGGCTCTTTTTCTGACCGTTGGGCACCCGGTTAACCGGCCTGTCATGCGGTTAACCGGGTACACGCAGGAAACCCTCTTTTCAAGTATAAAAGTGTTTCATTCTTTTGAAAAAGGGTGATCTTTGGTGGAACTAAAAAGGGGATTTCCAAGCCTTCTTTGAAGAGGTTTTTGAGAAGGAAAGGGGGATGATCTAAGAGACATCAAAGGGGTCATTAAGTGAAGCTTAAGCTTGGATCAACTAAGTTAAATCTCCAAGTAAGTTTTACTTTTAATTAATCATTTGTTATGTGCTTTATTTGAATCTTTGGAAAATGATTTCAAGCATGATAACAATGATGTGTTGAATCCTTTCTTCCTTTCATCTTTGATATTCAAGATTGGATTCATCACTTTGATTTCAACCCAAGTTTTGTTTTAAACTTTCTTAATCATGCTTAGCCTAAATCTTTGATTTCTTTCATTGCATGATTCCTTCACTTGGTTGAAACTTCCTTTGTTGTTTTCATTCATTTAAACTTTAGTTAAACTTATTAGTTTTGAAAACAACATTGCACATGCATCACTTGATTAGGCTTAAACACTTTCATACAACTTGTGATCTTTAGATTTTCATATCATTCACAAGTGTGTAATTGTTCAAGTGATTTGCATAGAACTTCAATCATATCTTTTTGTGCCTCAAACTTTCAAAGTGCATTAAGCACAAATTGATTGAGCTTACTTTTAAACTTGATTGAAGTTTTCACACACACACTTCATAAGCATACATCTTTGCATTCATTGAGTGTTTGTGTGAGTTAGGATTTTCATTTTCATATCCGCCTATTTAGAGGCAATTTATATGAGCTTAAATTGTATCTCTTAGAGTGATCTTTTGTGAAGACACTTTCTTTGAGAAATCCTTATTTGTAAAGGTTATTGCTTAGCCTTAGAAAAGCACATTGTGTAAGGGTTATTGCTTAGCCTTGAAAAGCATTTTGTAGAGGTTGTTGTTTAGCCTTGAAAAGCAACATTGTAAGGGTTATTGCTTAGCCTAGTAAAAAGCATAAATAGTGGAAATCCGGTGGGGTGATTGGATTACAAGCCGGTAGTGGACGTAGGCATTGAGGCCGAACCACTATAAACCTTGTTGTTGTGGTGATTGCTTGTGTGGTGATTGTTTATTAGCTTCCGCATATTGATTGTTTAATCATCACATGTGACTAGTTTATATTAAGAAGTTAAAATTGGTCATAATTAGTCATAGTTGTAGCTCACCCTATTCACCCCCCCCCCCTCTAGGGTAGGATCCTCCAAGGACTTTCAAGATTTACCAATTCAAGTACTACTTGGATTGAATCATATGGTGTTGTATCCAAAACAATAAATCAACTCAAAGCATAAAACATGTTAAGGACACAACACAAACATAGTTTAACATGCTAGAAATGATTTACCAAAAATAAAACAATGTATGAAAACATATGATTAAGGAAAGTAAAGCCTACTTGGAGATTTAACTTCATTAATCCAAGCTTTAGCTTTCCTAATGCTCTCCTTCATCCCTTGGTTCTTTTCCCTTGAATATACCTCAAAACCTCTCAAGGAGGGGCTTAAAATTCCCAACTTTTGGCAAAGGAAAGAACTCATATTTATAGCAAAAAGTGCCCAACAGCTAGTCCTCGGTCGACCTACACACAGGCCTCGGTCGACCGGGAAGGCACAACGGTCAAATTTCTGACCGTTGGGGCACTTTTGGCCCTGACGGCCTGCAGTGTTCCCGGTCGACCGGGACCTCTGCGCCGGTCGACCGGCGACACTGCAGGGATCCGAAATTCCACTTTTGCAAATTCAAACTTATTCTTTGTGGAACTCTTTGGGCCATTAAATCAAGCTTTATAAACATGTTTTAAATCATTCTAAGGGTTTTAAAACATGAAACACACAAAGCCTAAAAAGGATTCAAAACTTTAAAACAAAGGCTAGCTTGATTTCTAAAACTTTTTCCAAAAACAAATGCATCCAAGTTTTAAAAGCAAATCATGCATAAATCAAAACTTTTACAACTCTAAAAAAACAATGCATGAATAAAACAAGATTTCAAGTCTTTATAAATCAATGCATATGTGTGTAAATCAAATGATGCTAGAATGAAATGCATCCATCAAATTGCAATCTATAAAATTCCTAACACCCCCCCTCTAGGGTTCGGATCCTCGGACTTTCAGGTTCTGGCTGGCATCATTGCTAGTATTTTTTCTGTTCGCCATCTGGATGCAACAACAGTTAGTTTAGGACCCCACTTTGGATAGGTCATAAACTAACTGTTGTTGCATTCAGATGGCGCACAGAAAAAATACTAGCAATGATGCGAGCCAGAACCGGAATTGGGATGATATTTTGGCCAATTTGGTTTAGGGCCATAACCTTTTCCGCGACTTTGTGACAAATCATATGAACAACAACAATGGGAACAATGGCGGAGGTAATGGCAATCATCAGGGAGATGGAGTCAATCAAGTACCACTGGGTGGCAACCTTTTGGACCGCTTCAAGAAAATTGGTCCCCTACCTTTTAGTGGGACCACGAACCCCGAAGCTGCGGAGAAATGGATCAAGCAAGTCAATAAGACTTTCCCAGCTATGAACTGCCTGGAAGATCAGAAGGTACCTCTGACATCCTTTATCCAACAAGGAGAAGCAGCGCATTGGTATGAGGCTCTTGTAATAGGGTACCGGACAGCTAGGCGGGCCCTTACATGGGTTGAGTTTGAGAGAGAATTTGATGACAAGTTTATTCCAAAACATGTGAGGGATCGGAAGAGAGAATTCCAGAACCTCCAGCAGGGCAGTATGATAGTGGCTCAGTATGATATGAAGTGGACTCAGTTATCTCGTTATGCTCCAACGTTGATAAGCACTGAAGATGACAAGATCACCAGAGGCCTTTTGATGGGTTGAGGCCCATCAGAAGCAAAACCGTGAGGCTGGTGGGCCAAAGCAGACAATATCATGTATGCGTGAAGGGTGGGGCGTTACATGGGCCATTCAAGATTCTTGAGAAATATGGGGAAAATAGTTTCAAGCTTGAATTACCTGGGTATATGCAGATGTGTTCAGTTGTGAATATGTTGAGAACCTTCGATTATTTTAACTGTCTCTTAGATGAAAGAGAGGATACCACCATCTTTTCAATTTTGCAAGATATGGTGCCTAATGAGCAATTCATGGAAGACCTATTCTTGACAAGAGGACAAGAATGACTCGTAATGAGGAACAAATATTTTTTTTGGATTTGTCCCAAATGTCAATTCTCTAATCAAGCTAAATGGCTCTTAATGGAGCAAATAAATTAAAAAAAAATCCTCACTTGATTGACAAAGCTTTTGAGGGACCAAAAGCCGCCTTGGCTGGGAGGCCTGGTTTCAAATGAGTTCTTTTAATGGGCTTAGGCCTGTGAGGTCATTTTTTTCCCCATAACCAACACAAGCATTTAGAAAAATGGGGAGTCTAAAAGTGGAAAACTCTGCAAAAGAGGGGTTTTTGGGAGATCTGATTTTCTTTAAGGGCTTCTTGTTCTCTGCATAAAAAAAGGGCAAAAGAAGAAAAGAAAATACAAAGAAATGTAAGAAAATATGTAGAGAAATTCGAGGAAGAATAAGATGGATTCTTGAGTGTTTCTTAGGGACTAGTGCCCAAGAGGTAAGTGGTCTCTACCAACTCTTGTAATTGTACTTCTCTCCTCCTATTTGATAGTGAGATTTTTTTTTCCATTTATAGCGGTGGATGTTTTCCCAATTTTGGGATTTTACCACATTAAAAAATCCATGTGTCTATTGGTATGTGATTGTGATTTCATTAGCATAATATACACTATTGCGGCTTAAGATTTAGGATCTTGGCAATACACAGAGTTGTTTGGTTTGTAGTTTGAGTACCTGCTACAACCCCACCCAAATTGATTGTGTCTAGCCTTAATTAATTTTGATTTACTTAAATTCGTTATACTTAGTTACTAATTAAGGTATTTAATGTAAATTAGTCTTATTTTAGGTCGTTAGGTTGGATAATGAGTCTTGGGTAGGTAGTTTGAAACTGATTTGGCTCATTAGGTAAAGCCCGGGATTTTTTGTAAATTTAGTTTTCCTGATTTTGCATCATAAGCATGTCATCTTGGCATCATCGCGTGTATTTCATCGAACATCTCAATTTCTATATTGGATATTTCTTATTCGACCTCAAATTCATTAAGTGGAGCCTCATTTGACTCAATATGAAAATACATGGAAACTATGGACTTTCTTATAAACTAAGAAACTCTCTCTTAAAAATCAAACCCAACTCTTCCATAATCGTATTTCAGTCGAGAGAGAGAGAGAGAGAGAGAGAGAGAGAGAGAGAGAGAGCGCTATGCACTTTCATTCTCATTTCAAGTTTAATTTCTCAAACCCAGTTGGAGAAGGGGGCCTTGCATGTGTAATTGAAGCATAGGTTTGGACTTCTTAGCATCTTTCCCATCCTCTTATGGTCTTGAATGTCAATGATCATCTCTTCCAAGTTCCAATTCACTGCTATAGGTAAGAACTTTGCCATTTTCCCATGTTTTTTAGTTGAAATGGAGTCAAGAGACTCATAACTACACCATGCATGCATGTTCATCATCATTTTCATGTGAATTCATGGCTAGGGTTTCAAATTGAGGATTTTGGTACTTTGAGCTAAAGACTAGTGAAAGGAAAAACTGGTAAGCTTAATCTAAGGCAAGTATAAGTTTTAATTAGTTTTGCATGTTGTTTATCCTTTGATTTGATTCCAGAATTCTATTTGAAGTAATTTAGCCTTTTTAATATGAAATAGAAATGAATATAGAGTGAGTTGAATTTTTGTCATTCTTGAAGTAGTTGATTAGTAGGTAAATATATGCATGCATGTTTGTAAAATGAGAGCAAGGAAGCTTAATTATGCAGGTTGCTGTAAGAGGGGGTCATTGGAATGGAAAAGGAGTGAAAGAATTCCAAAAACCGTCAAAAAAAATTCATTCCAGAATTCTGCTTGCAGGTTGGGCGGTCACCTGGCAGCTAGCCAAGCGACTACCTGGCGGCCATCTGGTGGTCAGAATTTCAGAATGTAACAATTTCTGTTAGTTGAACTGCGATGACCAGGCGGTTAGCCGAGTAGACCACAATCAGCTAGCTGCCAAGCCACCACAGGTAAACAACCTCCCAAAAAACCCTAAAATTCTAGGAAAATTTAGAAGACTTTGTAGGGCTATAATTTGATACCTTGTCCCTTTATATGTCCAACGGAAACTCATAAGAGCATGAGGTATTTTGAGAGGCTAAGATAATCTCATGTGCATTGTTCGGTAGTTATCACTGTGCCATCGATGTTGGTTTAGGAAATCTAATGTTTCTAATTATATTATGTGACACTAAATTAAGATAGTAATACATAGATTTTCTAAAACTACATCGGATTGGATGGTGATAGACGATGGAGGGATAGATTAGGGTTGGCTAGTAATCGTTTTGATTCCTTAAATCAATTGCATTTCATATTGAAATGGATTTTATTATTGACCCCAAGTTCGGTTTATAATTTAATTATATAAGTAGTGTTATTTCCAATTTGATTACTATATTCTTAATTAGATTTCTCTTGGACAATTATGTATGTGAATACTTATTATTCGATTCGATTCGATTGGAGATGATATAAAATAGAAATCTTATTCACATCTAATTATTATTTGATTCGATTGATCTAGCACTACTTAACTTCGATCTTGTGATACCCGATGGGGTTAAACTCGGTTTTGTTATTCGAGACTACTGCAGTAAGTCGTCTAGAGCACCAGAACTCCAGAACCGAGTAGTCAGGTGAGCTTTTGGCTGAGCCACCGGTGACATCCCAACTGGATTCACTCTCTATCAAAGAGGATGATCTTAATGTAGTAGCAAATTAGTTTTTTTATTCTCCAATTGAATGATTTATTCGAAATTGCTCAATTACCTAGTTCTACTTTACATTGGCATCTTTTAATTAATTGTCATTAATTCGATTTGATACATCATGTAATGCACTATTAATGCCTATACTTGTTGAATTGTCGTATTCATGATACTATCTTTGGTGTCACAGACGCAGGTGTAGCTCCTAATCCTGAGGAGGTCCAGGAGGGAGAGAAGGAGACCGAAGAGGTTCCTCCAGGGTTAGAGGAGTGGGTGGATAATGGCCCTATGTAGTCACTTTCATTGGAGAGCAATGATCACTACAAGAAATTACACTTTTAGCGCCGGCAAAAGTCTATAAAACGCCGGTGAATACCTTTGCCGGCGATTTTCCTTGCGCCGGCAATATGCCGGTAAAAGGTCGCCAGCATCAGCTTTTACCGGCGAAAATAGGTTAGCGCCGGGAAAAATAATGCATTAACGGCGTTTTTATTCGCTGGGAAAAGAGGTATAAAATGCCGCGAAAAGCCTTTATTTTTCAATAATAAATTGATTTAAAAACTTTTGCCGGCGTTTTTTTGCGCCGGCAAAAAAATTATATTTTATGGATTTTTTTTTAAATTTATTGTCGGCGTTTTTTTTGCGCCGGCAAAACATTTATATTTTATGGAAATTTTTTTCAAAATTTATTGCCGGCGTTTTTTTTGCGCCGGCAAAACATTTATATTTTATGAAAATCAATTTTCCAAAATTATTTGCCGGCGTATTTTGTCGCCGGGAAAACATTTATTTTTTTTAAGTAATTATTTTGAAGGTGTTTTGCCGGCGAAAATGTTGCGCCGGCAATCAATATTCATTTATTGTATTTATTTGATTTTTTAATTTTTTTCCTGTATATGCATCATTACAACTTCCAACCTGTATCGTATGAAACTACTATTCTAGTATCTAAGACCAAATCTCCTACACACCCAACATCTATCTATTCCAAATATTCATTCCACTTCATATTAATATTCAAATATCCTTACAATATTAAAAGTACTTTACCATTACCATTACAAAATAAAAATCCATACTAACATTCTACTACTTGCCAACATTCAAATGCCAATGAGAAATTACATCTTCATATACAATCATCTCATTGTTGCACCAATCCAACACCTGCAACATTGTTCAAAAAAACTTCATACATCCTATTTTAACATATGGCAATCTGTTATGTTATGCTCTTGAGGTAAGCTCCATGTCAGACCTCCAATGTTATAGCTTGTGATAGTTAGAGAATTTTGCTTGCAATTGTCTGGACTCAGAATATTGTTGTTGTTCACACACTTGAGCTGATTGCCATTAGAAGTGTAGCCATTGGAGGACTCCAGTTCCCCCTTTAGTGTTTTGTCATAATCTGATGGATTCAAAACTGAACACATGACATCTGCATAATGAAGTACTGGATACTTGGAATAGCCAAACATTGAAGATTCAACTACCAGTTTTTCTTTGATACTCTGAACAGCATGTGCATATTCCAATCCAAATAGAACCTACATTTCGGAAAGAAGAAAATGATTATAAAAGATTAAAGAATATCATACCACCCAATAGAATTACATTTTTCAGATGATTGCTAAATTAAAATGAACAACTTTATAAGGAAGATTCTCTAACTACAGCCAGCAGCATTCAGACCCATAACTTCTTCCTATCAGCAATTCAGACTAAAAAATGTCTCACTAAAAAAAGTAAACAATACCCAATTCAATGCAATAGCCTGATTGAACAAGCTGCAAGTCACAAGTGCTGGTTTGTCTTGGTCTCCAAACACAGCAACAGAAACAGAACCATGTCTAGTCTGTATAACATGTTCCTGATGACAATTACATGAACAGTTTAGAAGAAAGACACAAATTACAAGTAGTCATAGAGCAGATGCATGATTCTGTCAGGCATTACTCTCATACAAAAGAATAACAAAGGCTTCTCCAAGTTCAAAAACTAAAAAATTGTTCTGTCTTCTTGATGACCACATCCATCATTACAATTTCAAAAAGAAAACCAAAACCCATATCCATTAGCTTCATGATAAATACAGAATCATAAAAACAAAGGGAAAAAAAAACATTGTCCTTAGAATCCTAAAAGGACAAAACCCAATGCTACTCAAGGAATAACAATCTTTTTCTATTTCTAACAGGGCCAGAATGTTTAACCCAGACACGCATATGGATGGCTTATACCAGACATGATCAGCTGATATGGGCCCTGCAACTGCAACCTTAGTTTGCAGTAAACTAATCTATATTAAGATATGACTTGGTATGCTGTGACCTATTAACAAGTTGAGAATTTTTAATGATGACATGGACATGCACCATTGTCAAGATTTTGACATGGACATGCACCATTGTTATCTTTATTACAGTGCTCCTCGTTGGATCTTATTCACTGAATTTCCAACGGCCTATTGCTGCAGCCTCAACAAGTGCTAAATGTAAAATTTTCAAAAAAGAGATCTCAATGGTACAAATGCAAAATTGGGGCACCCCAAAACTAAACTAGGATGAGCCCTACCTATTAATTATCCTTTGCAAACTTAATGCCCTTCTCAATGGAAGCTTTAAGGTCTGGTATAAGCTTTTCCAAACCTTCTTTCTCATAATCAGAAAGGGAACCCAACCCAAGAACTTCCTCCGCCCCATTCTTCCCTAGCCTTACCTGCACAGCATAGGGTAAATCAGAACAAATTTAGGAACACAATCAATTAGATTTCACCTGAGATAAATACCACACAACTAATTCCTAATCAATTCTTAAAATAGATTCAATTTACTATTCTAGAAATGACAGAAAAATATTGCAAGCACAAATACCTCAGTAAAAAGCATTTAATCATGTGTGAGTAGGAGGCAACCCAAAGTAAAGATATTATTCCGGATAAAAGTTGTATAAACATCAGTCGAGCATTATGTAATTGTTCAATTTCATTTTATTCATGAAATAAGAAAATAAACATTAGTCAAGCATAATGGAACTGAGAAGTAGACAGACAGAGCTATTGCTCATTAATGAATCCTAATCAGAAAGTTGGATACTTAGAGCATTTGAGTAATTGAATATATTAGAGTAAAATCAAAATGTATACATTCCATAATTTGAACTTCTGATGGTGTTCTAAATACTAAAATAGTCCTTACCTGACACAGGACAGACCATGGGTCAACCTGTCTTTAGGACCTAGCCCATTTAGTTTATGTTTATTTTTGTTCCATTCAGAGTTGTAAGTGCCATTATTGAACCAACCCACAGTGCCAGTCAATCTGAGAAGCTATTCTCTTTGCGCTAGATAAAGCATCACACGATGGTTTCTCCAAAATTATGCTCCATTCTAATGCTAACGAAGTGATTGATAGTATTAATGAAAAACAAGAATGGGCCATGAATTCTATCATTTTGGACATCCATCGTCATTGTTAATGTTTTTCCTATTTAGAGTTTTTTTCTCCCAGAGTGGGTGAGGTGTTGCTTGCTGCCGCCTCCTCCCTAAGATTCCTATTTTTTCTTTTTGGTGTTCTATTTCTTGAATAGATTTTTTTTTCATTATCCAAAAATAAATAAATAAAATCTTTCAACCATATAGACTACTTTTACTGTATTGCTAGACTTGATGAAACTTGTATGCAATATGTGAAACTTGTATGCGATATCCCTCCCTCCCAAAGAAAATGGTCTTGAGTGACTATTGCTCCCTCCCTCCCTCCCTAAAGCAAATGGTCTTAAGTGACTATTGAAACCTAAATGGACAATATGCCATCAATGGTTTTTCACGTCTACATGTTCAGATGAAGCATTCTGCACCACTTGCACCTGATAAAACTCTTTTATTCTAAAATACAAAAGTTCAAGACCACAGCCCAAAAGGACTCACTCACCCTTTTGTGTAAGATTTCTGAATTATTATTAAATATTCTCACCTAAAAAAAGAAAATTAAACCTCAAATTGTTGATCAAGTCGTGGGCACCATGTCTTGACCTAATCTTACCGAAATCAAGTTTGACTAAGATTATAGCCGTGATTAGAAATTTACTAATAAGAAAAAAAAAACACAAGATGAAGAGGTAAGTTTTTGTTTCTTTCTTACATGGTGAGCATAAAATGTTTCCCACTGAGAATCCAATGGTCCATAACTGATACATCATCCTGCAAACACAAGAGGGCAAGAATAATGTCAGATCCATTTGTATATCATTATTTTAATAAATAAGATTGAAGATTCAGAAAGTATATATATAATTTACATGGAACTATGATGCGTTGAGGTTCCTTTTCTTTACAAGAGGAAACTTTCAAATTATGTTGGTGCGATTCAGGGAATGAAAGAATTAGGAGCTAATCATTAAACAGGAAGGATATGAGCAATGTTGTTTGGTTTTCAGTTTTTGGAAGCAAGGGGTCACAACTCCATGAACCAAAATACTAATAAAAAATATAGTGGGATCAATCATGGATGACCGATCAGAAAATCTATAAGTGTGCATATTGTAGGGCAGAGTATTACATTTCCACTTCATGGAACTAGACTCAATCAACCTCACCTGAAAGTATAGGAGAAATGAAGCTGATGGCATGATAAGTGTTCCAGCAAGAAAGACAAACTCTGTGAACCAATCATCTTCATCAATAGGCTGTAATAGAGAGACATAAAGGAAGACCCACTGATCAATATGCATTACATTATCACCGCAATAACACATTTCAAGAAAATATGCTAATCTAAGAGTGTTCCATGATGAGGTGACTTTAGAAACTATGCCGATCATTGGCTAAAGTGTTTTAAAGTTTCATTTTACCAGCAGGCTAAATATTTAAAAGTTGGTATCTTTTTGGGGAGAGCAATTATCTTCTTAAGGAATTGTGTCAAAACCAACAAGAATTAGGACATGAAAGAGCTACAACCAATGACTCCTTATGACCACAAAAACATTATTCAATGCAGCCACTCTGTTGCAACTTGCAAGTAGTAGATGTAGGCTCATGCCAGAAGTCACAGCTCAAATAACAAAACTGAATTAGAACCAAAAGTTGCATACCCATCTGCAGATGAGCAAGCAACTTGCTGCAAAAGATATGCAAATACAAAAAACAGAGACTTATTTGTCATTTGAATTGGCTACAAAGAGCAGATGTAGGGCTTTTTATTGAACTAAAAGAAGTGTGCATGCTTGGCTCACCTTGTGCCCTGGTACCAGGCTTGGCTCACTTTGATCATTACTTTCAAATGAAATTTGTTGCCTGCAGTCTGCGTTACTCGAGTACAACTATAGGCGCAGGTATAGCTAAAAGTCCAAAGTGTGATTCACATTACCAAAATATTCAAGGTATGGGAACTGGGCCATATGTTTTGAGTTCTAATACAGTAATACCTTTACCATTAATTATATTTTCCATAGCCATGTTTCTTAAAATATACACCACGTCCATATGTATCAATTTACACTGTACAGGTGGCACCTTCAACGACTTTGAGTATTTAGAAGCTTTTATAATCTTTTTTGATTTCTTGTTTGTTTTCTTCAATTGGGAGGTGACAACCTTTGTTGGTTTCTTTGATAAGGATCGATTGTCTGATGAAACCGATTTTTTCACTCTCTGGGAAATTGGTATGTGATCATCATCATCATCCATCTTTGCTTCTTTTTTTACTTCCTTCTCTACCTTAATTTTGTTAGGCACATCCATCTTTGCTTCTTTTTTAACTTCATGTTCTGCCTTAATTTTGTTAGGCACAGAACCAGCCATAAGTTTTGGCTTTTTAACTGAAGGAGAGGGAGGTGGACTTCTAACTTCACTTGAAGGCCTTTTATTCGATATGGAGGACTTTGAAGGTTGTCTGCAATTTGGATCGCCCTTGCCAGAACCATTTTGCTTGAGCTTCAAAGACAAAGGCTTATCGTCATCTGAGTCTTGTGAACTTTTTACAGATGCATCGGCACCTGCATGGATGAAAATTAGCAAATGGTAAGGGCTGCTATGGTAAGAAACACAAACAAAATTAGCAATAAAGCAATATAGAAGTAACAATTGACACACTGACTGACATGGATGAAAATAGCGGTCAGTGGTTGTACCAAATGCGAAGTGGCTATAACACTACTAGCATTACATTTAATAAATGAGTTACAAGCTAACCTCAGCCCAACCCAATTGCCACCCATAAATTATCTTATTATTACTTTCAAATTCTCATTTTACAAATTACTAACGCAAGCAACAAAGTTGAAATAGAATATTTTTTATCAATACTATAGAGTATAGACTGGCATCACACTAACTCTTCTAAATTTTAAGAGTAAACTAGAAAACACAATTTGATGCTCTTAAACAAGGTCACTAGGTCAGTATTAATCACAAATGTGTGTGTGTGCGCGCGCGCGCCAGAGAGAGAGAGAGATGTCAATATCCTCTAATTTCATTTCATTATCCAACTTCTAAATTACAAAAACAAGTTGAACAAACAAGGTTACTTGAAACTACAATAGGTTTAAGTATTAGAAGGAAAAATTAAAAGTTCTTGCAACTAAAAGGTTAAAAAAAAACCTGAATGTTTCTTCTTTCAAATGGATTAACATTATATCATAGAATCTCTCCTAAAGCAACTGTAAAAAAATAAAAATAAAATAAAATAGTAAATTGGTTGCTTGTGATTGACCCTTTTTGCATAATATCTACTGGTTGTGGGAGGTCAATGGTGATCAAGCTGTGGGTTCTACTTTTCCTAACATTTACTGATGAGATAATAATATGGATTCGTTTTCATATCACAGATAACATTAGAGGGAAGGACACACATTAGAGGAGGTGGTAGAAGACTATATCAAGGAACTCACATGTAGAAGCTTGCTGCAAATTATTGAAGATGATTTTTCAACTTATGGAAGGGTCCGAATGCACGATGTTCTCCGAGAGTTGGCTATATTCTATTGGCCATGAACAAAACTTTTGTAATACACATGATAGAAAAGAAGAGATTTGGACCAACAAAGCCCGTTATTTGTCGATGCAAAATAGCATTGTGAACATTCAATCCAGCACTTGTCATCATCAGTCATTGATGTTGTTCCAAATAGAAATCCCATCTCTGTCCTTGTGTAGCATCTCATCAAGATATAAACTATTAAGGGTGTTAGATCTAGGGACTTCTTCCATTGAGAGTGTTCCAGATGAATTAGTCGAGTTATTCAATTTACGCTATTTGGATTTGAGCAATACAAATGTTGAGGAGCTTCCAAAATCTATAGGAAGGCTTCAAAATCTACAAACATTGGACATTCAGGAAACTAAATTAAAGATCCTGCCCAAAGGAGTAGAAAAGTTGAAGAAATTGAGGCACATGTCTATATCATCAGGCGTACAAGCTCCGAATGGAATATTCAATTTGAATTGCTTACAAAGTTTATATCCCACAATAGCCTTGAGAACAGTACTAAAACCTGACCATCACGCTTGACTGCAATACCTCCTTGACCCAATTTATTAGAGTCCTTGTCCAAAGCTCCATCACAAACCAAAAAAAAAAGAAAGAAACCTCAATTTATGCAGTATCCTATTCACAGGAATTGTCATCCCATTCAAATTCCTTCTCATGATTCATGAACATTTGCATCATTTCCCTTTTCAAGAGATGTAATCAATTCCTCAGAGCAGTTGTTAGCTTGGATAACCTCGATGCAATTCCACTGCCTATTATTGTAAATTTTAGCATTACAAGCTAACCATATCTTCCTTAATGCAAAGCCAAGTCAAATAATAACATTCAGTTAAAGAGTATTTTTAGTGAGTTGTTCCACTAAATATTTCCACCGTTTTATGAAAGAAGCTTGGTTGTGCTCATCCATGAGTGGAGAAAATGAAATGCCGAACTAAATTGTTTGAGCAAAAGGACAATGCATAAATAGATGATCAATAGATTCATGAGGTGCACCACACATATGGCGCTTGTTATCTGCTGGGATCCTCCTTTTAATCAAAATTTCGCCTATTGTTGTATTATTATGTAAGATTCTCCATAAGAAATTGTGTGCCTTAGGCATAAAAGGAATTCTCCATAACTTTTTACATGCCATCGTAGGAGGATATAGAAATGAGGAATCCAGATGCATAATGATCTGCTACTCCTATTTCGCAAGAAGCACTAGATTAAATTTAACCAATTCCCTGTAAAAAAATAAAGCAACTGTAAAAAAATAAAAATAAAATAAAATAGATAAATTTGTCCATGTCAGGGGTCAATTTTGGTCCTAAGGCTATGTAGAGATAAGACTGACTTAACTGAAAAGGCATTAGGAGATGTAACAGTTGACGCATCAGAGGCAGGACTTTGATATTCAGCTTGTCTATTGGAGCCATCACCAATGTCATCATATATGGATCTGGATTGAGAAACACTGCTAGGGCGACTACGCCAATCATTACTAACCAGGCTTTTGTATATTGTCATAGCCTGGGCCATCATACTTAAGGGATTTTCAGCAGTGCTAGGGAGCAACAGAGTTGTGGCCTACAAAGATGAAACAGAGATCAACCTTACTAGCATAATGTCAGCAGTTTACTCATGTTAAAGTTGCAAAATATAAAACAATATCGCATTACTAGCATTACATAATTTCACCATGGTAATAGGTTTAACAACAAAGAAGAAAAGGCCACAAGGGAACATTAAAATATTAGAGAGAGAGAGAGAGAGGGGAGAAGATGGACAGGGGTTGGGGGGGGGGGGGGCTGGCAAGGATTAAAAGGTTTCCTATCCTTAGTTGAAACTCATGCTGTGTTCTCAACAATTTTACATGTTACCATGCAAATTGATTGAGGGCATATATCACCAGAAGCAACATCAACATAATGGTTCAACAAACATTGTCATCCAATTGTTCTTCGCAGAAATTGGTAGAGAAGCTAAACCTGCAGGTTCAGAAATAAGGACCAAATCAGCTGCCAAAGTTTTTCATAGTAAAATAATCCTATACATAACTCAAAACAAAACGAGTAGTTTCAATGTTTCAAGTTATGAAGGGAGGGGGACTCCTGGCCATCCATATAACAATGAGGCCGCCTTTGATTACAGCGGTGGGTTTCCACCTTCTTCAAGGCTTGAACCCAAGTGAATCATGGTTACTCATTGCCTTGTAGAGCTCTGTATATGGTGTCTGGCTCTGTTTTCCTTTCTGTCTTGCTTAAGGTGTGCTTGTAATGTTTTCCAATGTTTTAAGAAGTGGTTGCCTTGTAAAGTTCTGTATATGATTCCTATTTCTGTTTTTTAGTAAAAAGAAATCTTGCTTGAGTGCTTTTGATGCTATTCAGAATTTAAATATGCTTTTATGGCCATTGTTTTTTAGTTTCATTTTACTGTGAAGTTGCTGATCTCTCCTTGTTGGAAATGAGAGTCAAGGTAGAAAAACAGGAACCAATGAAGCATATTGAACATGTACAAATTAAGATTTAGATCTTCAAATAAATGACATGAGAAAATTAAAAAGTTTAGGATATAGTTAGTTCAGCAATATGGCCATATGGCACCAACTCTTCTTTCCTGGAAACAGAGTACTACTGTTCATATGGTGGTATCCCAGATGCTGACATTCTGTTGGAATATGACATTTCATCAATAAATGGGGCTCCAATCATGAGCTTTTTCACTGAATCAAATACAAACTAATTCAACTTATACAGTTCAAAAAATAATTTATTCAACTTAATGGAACTTTTGGATTAAAAACTGCTACTTAAAATGGTAAGACAAGTATTTTCTTAACTTGGTTCAGATTTATAAGGATTGTTTTATTACTAGAAGAAGGTAAATAGAGATGTGCGTGAGGCCAACGCAAGATTCAAAAGCCTCACTTTTAGACCAAAAGCAGAATCCAGAGCCCATATCTGATCCAAACCCTGAAGTTTATGCTGTACTTTTAAATTGGGGTTGGCTTCATTGATTCCACTACCTGATGGTGTTTTCTCAGTCAAATTTAAAGCATTTTTAAAGCACTATTTTCCTGTAACCACCACTGGAGAACATTTAAGTACAACTTTATTTCTTTTAGTTCATGTTGCCATTCAAGAGCCAAATCTCCAGCACAAATTAAGCATGATCAGTGAATAAATTCCTACTTATATCATCACTAACTACTCAAGCATGATCAGTGTTAAAGAAGAAGAAGAAAAAAAAAAAAACTACTCAGTCAAGGTTTACTAAGCTGGTCTTACTGCTTCCGCAAAAATACATTGATGCCTGGCAAGTGGCAACAGCAGGAAAACTCTACCACTAAAGTACATACTAGGATAAGGAACAAGCATGCCAAAATAAGGAAAAACATATACCTGCGGTTGACTGGAAGAACTCATCTAAATCTTTCCCTTGTTCTGCACAAAGCAAACATTTTCATCAAACTTGATGGTGGCTATCAGACAAAGCATTCATCATATTTCATTGTTGCTAATTAAACAAAGCTAGCCATGCTTTTGGATGCACCCCAAATCATCAGAAGTTATAATGTTATAGAATTATACACGTTTATGTCCAATGGGTGTTTGGGGCAGCTTAAAAGCTTGGAAAACCACTTACTTACAGTGGCATACTGTTTGACAACTTCTCTATGATAACAGAACACAAAACCAACTGCTGACACTGATTTGGTGCGATAAAAGGTAAAACAGAGGACATAGCACCTAAATTGGTTTCTAATTTCCACATTACATATGCAGTGGGGTATATCACCATCCTTTGCTAAAAAACTGAAACCACTTGCTATTTGGGGTACATCCAAACACACAAAGCTACACACATCTAGAACCCTTACGCATACCTATGAAAACAGTAAAGTCATAGGGCATATTAGAGATGCTTTCACTTGTCTTCGGGTCAAAAACTGTGAGCATGAGATCTCCTGGCTCAGATACAACAAAAGAAAGCAACTGAATGCCATGTGCCACTTCTTGAAAGTACATGATAATACCATGATAACTACGCATCTATAGTTCTAGATATGTTCTTTTACTTTTTACTTAGGGAGGAAAAAGAAAAGTAGCTATTGTAAGTTATTACCACAGAGAATTAATACCTGCATTGTGTTGGATCCACCCTTTCTTAATATACTGGGCTGGTCCAAGCCCAACCTACTTCAGAATCAAACATAAATCAAACACAACACAAATCAATGCATAAAAAAAATCATGACAAAAAAAATCCTTTTGAGGCCTGTTCCATTATCAATGACCAAAGAGTCTTCAATGGGTTCTAAGCCCCATATTAACAAACACCTGGCGTGCAGATGACATTGTCATTTTGCAGCTACCACCATCATACTGATAGCATAACCAATGTCTAACATACACTTATGCAGCAAAATCAACAACAACAGAGAAATTATCATTGCAGAGAAATTAACAACAGCATCAGAAAAATCAAATTCAAAATAACAATCAATAAATTAATAGAACCCAATTAAATCCAACAAGAGTAGAAGAAAAACTAATAAAAACCAACAAAGCCCACATATGCAGCAAAACCCTGAACCAGAACCAGCTACCAACCTTTCTCAAACCCTCAGATGACCACGTGAAATTCAAACTTCTTCGAGCAGTATCGATTAAAACCGGATCTGGGTTTTTGCTATTGATGAAAACCAGAGCTGCGACGCATCGATGCTGGTGGAGGAAATCAAACCCAAACACTAATGCAATCGACGCTGGTGGAGGCAATGCAGTTGACTGGATGAAGAAGAAAGAAAGAGATGCACTTTGAGTGGCCGCGAAAGTGGGAATGAAGAAGAAAGAGAGAGATGCACTTCGAGCCTCAAAGACGATGTATAGAAAGAGGGGGCGCTGGAAATGGAGTTAGCGGGCGCGGGAAATGAAAAGGTCCACTTGCATTTTTAGGGCGGGCAAAAAGAACCACTTGCATTTCTTTTCAACGAAAAAGATTTTAATCACTTCCCGGCGAAATTAAAGCGTCGGCAAAACCTTAATAAAACTTATCCCTGTACACAGGTGAACTTTGCCGGCGATCTAGGCATTTCGCCGGCAAGAATTGTAGCTTTTCCCGGCGTATTTTAACTTATGCCGGCGAAAATATATCGCCGGGAAAAGTTATACTTTCCCCGGCGAAAAAGGCTTTTTCGCCGGGGAAAGTATACCTTTTTCCGGCGATTTAGGGACTACGCCGGGAAAAAACGCCGGTAAAAGTGCGAATTGCTGTAGTGGATGATATTTTGAGAATTAAATTGTAATTATCTTGGAAGATGTCTTCGATTCAGTATAACTTCTTTTGTACGAGTCACATTGGGAAAATACTAAGTATACTTTTGCATTTTATTTTGTATAGTGATGTAGGGTGTGATTTTTAGAAAACCTACTTTGTTAATTAATGTATACATCTTTTGTATAAATATGGAACCTTAAATTGGACAAAACATGGAATGATACCTAGTTGAGTAATATTTGAGATGCTTCCGCTATTAATTGTTATTGACAGGTATTGGTGAGCTAGCCTCGCAAGTGGAAAGAAAAACTTTTATCCTTTGTGAATTATATTTGACTAGAGACAGGTACAAATTCACGGGAGTGCACGTGTCACACTTCGGGGGTTACTCTCGGCCAGGGAAATTCGGGACCGGGATGTGACAGTACCTATATAGACCATAATGAATAATATTGAGGAAGACAATGTTGTTTAGCAAAATAGATTGACATGTGACCAAAAGAGAACAGCGTGTAACCATTTAGCAAAAGATCCCTCTGGCAGGATTTGTCATCCTATCTGCTATCAAGTTCCTTTGTTTGGAAACCTCCTCGGTTGGGCCGGTGATGACTTCAGACATCCATGGTGAATGTGTAAAGACTTCAGTCATCATTGAGTCCTGTCATATATTCACTAATAACAACTTCCATGGATCAAATTTTGACTAATGGATAGTCCTACAATCCCATTTGCATTTTGTGTAGCAACTAATTTATAAATCTAATTTTGATTGAGAAGACAGTTTAGTAATTGACATAAGCTTCAGACTCTTGAAGCGAAGCCATCCAACAAACAACAGAAACTATTTCTCCCCCGAAGAAAAACAAAAAAAATACTATAGTGTCCCGCCACTTAATAACATATTTATTAGTCTACAAGTTTCGGCACCAGCCAAAAGCATAAATTGACAATTTGGCCAGAGGAGGCAGGTTGATCAGCTTTGGTGGTTTATAGAATAGGGTGTCTTTATAGGCCGGTTTGTATTTGGTACTCAAAGGACTGAAAGGGAATGAAAGAATGTACCCTGGCCATACAACCAAAAATTCGGTTGCAACTTAAAAGGATCGCACCCACCCCCGCACCCACCCCGATTTATGCATCTTGAATGACAAATGTCAAGAAACCCCATTTCAATGATCAAGATTTACCTGGTTTCTCTGAAGACAACTCATCAAAATTTTGACTCTACTCCTTTCCATACTGACATTAACAAGCCATTACATACATATGCATTGGTATGATCAGTCTTCCACCTGGAGCGTCCGGACACATCACTACCTTGATTATGTAATATCTAAAAGAAAATATGAAATCTGTATAGATATGTTTTTTTATATGTGGTCATGGTACAAAATTAGTCTGTGGTGTATCTTCTTTTATCTCATTCATCATGGCATCATGTGATCATAGCAAATGTTTAGTCCTTCCATATGATAGAACTGGACAAGTTACACAAAGTCAATAAAGAATAGGCAAAGCAGTTAATGGGACCCAACTACCTCCATGACGTCCATTAAAGCCACCCAACTACATTCATGTAGGTTCTATTACTGCCCCTCTTTCCCAAATACCAAGTTACCCATCAATCCCCCTCTTTTATCAAAAAAAAAAAGTTACCCATCAATCCCCCGTCTCTATAAAACTACCTACTAACGTTACTCTGCATTTCCTCATCAAAGGTTGGTGGTGTCTTTGAAGTTTGGATTCCACAATGTCCATAGAGAATGGAAAGAGGGAGGAGTTGGAGACAGAGATGGTGAAGGTCATAAGAAAGACCAAGATCATTCCTAAGAAGGTGGAGAAAAGGGAGTGCCCATTGGTCACATTTGACCTTCCATATGTGACCTTCTACTACAACCAGAAGGTGTTGCTATATAAAGGGGTCGATTATGAGGAGATGGTAGGGAAATTGAAGGAAGGGTTAAGGGTAGTTTTGGAAAAATTTTATCCACTTAGTGGGAGGTTGGGGAAGGATGGGGAAGGAGTGCTGAAGATGGAAAAGTGTGGAGAGGAGGGTGGTGGAGTTGAGGTTGTGGAGGCAGTGGCATTGGGTTTGTGTGTGGAAGATCTGACTGGGGACAAGGCCTACTCCTTGCTGCAAGAGATTGTGCCCTTCACTGGAGTCCTCAATTTGGAGGGTTTCCACCTCCCCTTGTTGGCTCTACAGGTCAGTGCCCATTCTCCCACTTTATTTTACTTTCATTTTTATTTGCTACTGGACATTCAAATATATATTGTGTACGCAATTCATGGTTGCAAATTCAGTCCAACTTAACCCTAATGGGTGGCTCATTTGGTCTAGGAATACAATTTGCACCCGGAGGTTGTAGGTTCGAATTTGCACTAGCTACATGAGAGTTTACCCGGCTTCTCTCTGGGCCGGAAGGATTAGTCTAGCCGAAAAAATTGAGAATCCTCCGATGGTTAAAAAAAAAAAAAAAAAGTCCAAATCGGCTTGTATCGCAGGTTAATTTGTATTCAGCCTACATCAATGTATTTATTATTATTATTATTATTATTATGGTTAATTTGTATTCAGCCTACATCAATGTATTTATTATTATTATTATTATTATTATTGTATGGGTGGTCCCAAGCTTTAAAATTTGTTGAAACCCCAT
Organism: Cinnamomum chago; assembly: GCA_038049695.1. Taxonomy (NCBI): domain Eukaryota; kingdom Viridiplantae; phylum Streptophyta; class Magnoliopsida; order Laurales; family Lauraceae; genus Cinnamomum; species Cinnamomum chago. The sequence continues at coordinate 49,561,785 of CP142462.1, forward strand.
TCTCACCATCTTTATAGTCTATTTTGCAATTTCTCTTTTACATACATCTATAACAATCAAATAAGCACTCGATATGAAGATATCCATTTTTTTCTTCATTAACAATTTTTTTTGGGTTTTTCTTTTGACATTCATTTTAGGTTGGATGCATCAGCTGTTATGTGCAGGGATTCTGTTCTTGTTCAGTATTACCATGTTTTAGAACCATGAATTCATATTTTACTTGAGCGTAAAAAAATGATGGATATTTATGTTAGTAAATGTCATGTCAGTGTAGTTTTTTTTATTTTTTCAGCCCTGTTTTTTTATTAGAATTTATGACTAAAATTTGGGTGGTTGAGGTTTTTTTTAACATGATGTGACATCTTGTCCCCTCCCATTTGAAATGTTGTTGTTTTTTTTTTTTTTTTTGTTAGAGTTTCAAATTCCAACCACCAAAAAGATCTTTTGAATTTCTTGAAATTTTATTTTCTATATTATTTGTTGGAATTTCAAATCCTTCATAAAAAACAGGGATTTGAAATTCCACCTAAAGGGACAACTATTGAAAAATTTGAAATTTTCCCATACATGAATTCTTGAAATTATGATAAAAAAAAGGGACACTTTAATTCAGATTTACCCTGAAAAGCAAAGAGACTGAACCCAAGTTAAATGGATGTATATATTAATGGAGATTAAGGGTTAATCGGTTGGGCATGTTAGAGTTCAAATAATTGGGTCATATCGTCCTAATATTGAATCAATCTGAATCCTCACCATTTGCTAATTGAGTTTGAAATGTCAACCACCATAGATTGTGGGGATGGATTGTGTGGTTGCGTTCATTTCCAATAGTAACGTAACAACCATAATAAGGTTCATTTCTTGGGTCTTGGTAGTTGTGCCCGGTTTACACATATAAATCTGCTGGGAATGTCGTCCGGGGCGGAAGTTTTCAATTGTTTTAACACGAGTTGAGTGAGAATTTGAGCCACTTTAATTTTGAGAAGTGGGCCCTTTAATAGACTGAGCTGGAGAGTTGGGCTTTAATTGGCCAATAGTTAGCCCCTAATAAATAGCTACACAAGTTAGCTAACCCAAAAATTAAAAAAAAAAAAAAGTTAGCTCTCTCACTCGAATTCTTACAGTAGCCTCTGTACTCTCTCTCTCTCTCTCTCTCTCTCTCTCTCTCTCTCAGTGTACTTCATGAAGTAAACCTTCTCTTCATAAATCTCCTAGACCCATTTATTGGGATTTAAATTGCTAGGAATAAATGCGCCTCTCTTCTCTTATACAAATTTATACCAAATTTTACTATAGTACAATTTAAGCCTACAATCAAATCCATCACTTGTAAACATAAACGTGTTTTAAATGTACAAAATATGGACATTTATTTTGAGGGAAGACATTTAATTCCGCATGTGGCCATCTGAGCACCATGCATCCAGACTGCACGTCATATATAGTGTATGGAATTTAGAGATGGGTCCCACCTTTGGGACTGTCCGAATGTGTGGTGCGCAGTGTGCTCCAAGTGACAATCGAAATAAAAAGGTCAGGTGGTTTAATAATATGGAATTGTGCCCTCCTAAGTGTTGTTCATATCCATCAATCCTTTACTGGCCCCAAGTTATCACGCATTCAAGGGAAACGCGTTTGTAGTTGGTCTCATTATTAAAGTATCTTCTTATGGTTGGGGATGATTAAGACCAGTCTTCCCATTTTAATTGTATTGAATATGCATGAATCCATTTGTTTTCAAAAGGAAGCTTCCACCTTTTGACCTTTAGTTTCCTGCTGATTTTGGCCATTGGTCTAGGAGTGATTCTTAAATTTGAGGACTCCTGAATCAATTCCTGGGTATCATAAGAAAATAAGATGACAACACCATTTAATCATGAGTGTGTGGGTACCTTTCTAAATTTTTTGATGTGTGCGCTTGTGTGTGTGTTAGGACCACGATGTTTTATTAGTTTAGAATTTACTTGCTTTAAATGTGAAGTTGCCTTTTCTTTTACTATATAATCATTTGTTGATATTATATACATATTAACCTTGTAAATTGAGAAATGTTTTAAGTTCCACTTTGTGGGGCTTACCACCCCAAGTATGGTAAATGTGGGATAAGGAAGGCTTTTTGGTTTTTCTTAATAGAATGAGAAGGGCTTTATATATTTACCTCTCATGTGATCTTTGTAGATATTTTATGAAGAGCCTTAATTAATACAGACAAGTGGAGCAATTTAGCCTAACCATTTACCTCGATTCAATGGTTAGGATCTTTTCGATCCATAATTCATGCAAGTGATTGCAGTGCCCCCCACAATGTGGGTGAGACTGTACTATTCCGCTTCAATTAATAGAGTAGGAAGCTTGGTTTTTAGGTGCATTTAATACCCTATCTATATGTATGTTTTTGGAAAATGATGCGTTTGAGAACTATAGATTACGGCTTACCTTTCGGAAACGGATTCCTGTTTGGTCCAAACAGGGAACCCCTGTTTGGACCAAACGAGGGGTGACACGTAGGGGGTGGAGGAAAGAGAAAAAGTTTCTCTTTCTTCCGCCTCCACCTCCGCTCCCCTACGTGTCGCCCCCCGTTTGGTCCGAACAGGGAACAGTCCATTTCCCTTACCTTTCCCATGTATAAACCTTTTGACACACATTTGTTTTTTCCAATCAATTTCACACTTTTTTAACATTAATCCAGTCATTATTGCTTGATGAATTGGAATTTATTCATTAATGCTAGGAGCATCTGATCCAACTTATAACATTTCACCTATCACTTAACCTCAAACTATTTTTTAATTTCATTTTCTTTTTTCCTTTTTCCTGAAAAATGACTTTAACCAGCAAGCCCCCATGGTTGTGAGATTTATAACTTTGAATTATTAAAGGCTAATTATAATTTATAAATGGGATATGTCTCAAGTGTGCTTTCTTTTTTCATTGTTTGGAATATGACTTTAACATGCAATCTTGTGGTTGTGACATGTTCTCCTCTTGCTTTCAGTTGGTTGTTGCCTCCTTGTTTTTTCTTTTTCAAAGTAAAAAAGCTTTCTTTACCAAAAGGAAACTGTGTAAAGGCTGATCATGAATTGTATCTGTCCCAACTGCGCTCCTTTGTAGTGGGTGGAGGAAAGGGACTCAGTTCAATCAATTTTTTCTTATAGTATCTTATGGTGATAGCACATGCATGTGTGAAGTTCACATTTACAGATATTGGTGTGTAAATCAGGCGATTCTCATTTAAAGGTTTCCCACTAGTATGATATTATTACACACGTGCTGCTTGGTTAGAAATGTGCTACTATACAGGTGTGCTTTCCATTTGAAAAATGAATTTGGCATATTAGAGTCCCTTAGCTTTCTATATGCATTTGGGAGAAATCAAGGTAACAGAGAAATCAAGGTAACAAATCCTTTCATCATTTTTTATTTTTTTTGTTATTTTTTTTTTCAATGTTTAAAGTTTTATTCACATATCAAACTTCAAATCATGTAATCGCATGTCTTTAATCTTAATGAATTTTGAGATATATAAAAATATTACATATGATATCTAAACTATGAAACGCTTGCTCATGTAAAAATGGTTATAAACATGATAATTTATTTAATGTGTATTTTACATATGAAATTTACATGTCTCAGCTCTTAAGCATGAAAAGACAAACGTCCCCGACGTTTCTGACTATTAGTCATTGTTATACTCACATTTTATGAGTCTCATGGCCAAGTGGGGACAAGTGTACGACAGCCAGACTGTTAAGTTCTTGAAATGGGCTCCTTCTTGGAGGTGTGGTGCTATGGTCCAAATTTTATTAATGGACCATACCATCTGTCCTGTCAGAGGACCTCAGCAGTTGGCACATTTAATGTGCAATGTCACTTAGTTGCCTGTAGAGTCCTCCTAGCCTGAGCACATATGATGCAAATGAGGCAAGTCATACAAGCTAAAAGGAAAAAAAATAAAATAAAATAAAGGGCCAAGTCAAGTTTGAGTACCTATGGTTTGTTTTATTTTTTATTTATGGGTAAATGAAGAGTCATTAAAACAGAAACACAGCTAGACACTACATCAAAGAACATGGACCCCACCACCAACAAGAAACAAAATCCAATTGATCAGTCCACCCAAAATTGGGGTTTTTTTTTTTTTTTTTCTTTTTTATGGCTAACAGAGGGTTTCCAACCATTTGGGCTGGACTAATCCCTCGGGGCCTAGAGAAAAGTCGGGTAAAACCCTTGTGGCCCCTAGGTGGTAGCACAAGTGGACTCAACATTCAGTTCTTGAAGAGGGGGGAACGATGGGTCAATATCAAGACCTTTAGCTCCGGAAGAGGGGGGAACCGGGGGTCGATACCAAGACCTCTAGCTCCAGAAGAGGGGGGAACCGGTGTCCTGACCACTCAGCCAACCCTTTGGGGTTAAAAAATTGACCCTTTTAGCAAAAGATAAACTTGGCACACTTGTGAGCCGCCTCATTTTACTTTCTAGGAATATAACTAAAATCCGCTATATCAAAGACTTTAGCCAGTTTTATGATATCCAAAATGACAGCACTAATAGCCCAAACTTCATCTCCCTTAATAGCTTTAATCACTTCAGTTGCATTGGACAAAACATGAATTTTCAAGCAGCCTTTACCTTTGGCTTTTCTTATAGTGAGCAAGGTCTTATAATACCCAAGTTACTTACACATGGTCTGTTACATAATACTATAGAATATAAATAAAACAAAGAAATAAACAAATATACATAAAGTGGATTTTTTTTTAGTTTTTTTATTTTTAAAGGTAAATTCTCATATCCATTCTTGTCCAAAGTCTGTAGCCATTAGCATCACTGTTATAGCTCTAGATTGATCCCTAGTTATTTCCAAGGGAGAGAGGTGCATCATCAACTGTGCTATCAGTGGATTGGGCTTGTGTGCTTGCGTGCAATAGCTTAGATGCCATGCATGGCTTGAAAATACCTCTTATAGTCAATGCATTCTTAAATCATCAAACTTGGGCATCACAGATCAAGTTTTTCAGATCAATGGATTAAGATGATCTGATGGATATGAAATTTTATACATAGGTGGATCACATTCTGATGGTTCAATCCCCTCCTTCCCGTGAATTGACGTGGCCTCAATCGGCCTCACAAGACTGTTCAAAGATTACCTAGATTTTGTAAAACAAAATCTAATCTGATTGCCCCCTCTCTATACTTGAATTAACACAACCAAATTAAACATTTATCTAATTTTTCGAACCGTCTGGATTCACTGTGCACATTTGATTATCATCCAACTCGGATTTTGACAATTTCTTGGCCTTCACAACCTTTTGTGATTAGATGGTTTCAGAAATTGCACAGGATTTAGGTCATGGGCAACCTTTGTAACACTTCCTTATAAGAGCTTGTGGTGCGTACTAGTGTACTACAGTGGAAGGCTATGGCAACCTTTAAGATTGTGGGTTCAAATCATCTCATCAAATTTTATAAAAGAAAATACTCTGAATCTTTTTTTATAGAACTCCTTAAGCTTTGACAAGCAATATTGGACTATATCCCATTTGATACTTTGATATATCATGCTTAGTACCCAAAGCTATCCTTTGCTTCTTTGGCAGTTCACAAAGCTCAGGGATGGCCTAGCAATGGGATGTGCATTCAACCATGCAGTCCTTGATGGATACTCTACATGGCACTTCATGAGCTCCTGGGCTGAGATCTGCAGGGGTTCAGACACCATCTCCCTCGAACCCTTTCATGACCGCACCCAGGCACGCAACACACGCGTCAAGCTCGACCTTCCTTCCTTCCCCCTCAACGGGGAAGCCAAGCCCAAATCAGCGCCACTCATAGAGAAAGTCTTCCAATTCTCCGAAACCGCAATGGACAAGATCAAGGCTGAAGCCAACACCCGCCTTCCCGATGGCTCCAACCCCCTTTCTGCTTTCCAGTCCTTGGGTGCACACCTCTGGAACGCGGTCACTCGCGCTCGGCAGCTCAAGCCGGAGGACTACACCGTGTTCACCATCTTCATGGACTGCCGCAAGCGTGTTGACCCACCAATGCCCGATAGCTACTTTGGCAATCTTATCCAAGCCGTATTCACGGTCACTGCTGCAGGGGTGTTGCTTGCACAACCTATCTCATTCGGTGGGGCTATGTTGAGAGATGTTATTGCATCCCATGACTCGAAGGCCATCGACGGGCGCTCTAAGGAGTGGGAGAGCGCACCCAAGCTGTTTGAGTTCAAGGATGCGGGCATCAATTGCGTGGCAGTGGGGAGCTCGCCGAGGTTTCGGGTTTATGAAGTGGACTTTGGATTTGGCAGGCCTGATGTGGTGAGGAGTGGGAGTAACAACAAGTTTGATGGGATGGTGTACCTGTATCCAGGGAGGGATGGAGGAAGGAGTGTGGATGCGGAGATCTGTTTAACTGCAGAAGCTATGGAGAACTTGGAGAAGGATAATGATTTCCTTATGCCTGGTGTTTGAAAACTGAAATTCATGGTTGCTTGTGAGCATCTGTTGCTTTGCTGCTGTTCTTAGTTTCTTTGGTTATCCCTTGCAAAATAGTGGTTTACATGTTGGTGTTTGCTTTTTATCGTACTTTGATGGATTGCTTTTTATGAATTTAGTTGTATGTCTGTACAAGGTTTAATAGGAACACCTGTGAAGCTCTTCCTCCCATTTTCTACTCTCTTTCTGTCTTAAGGGTCGGGTCACCGAACCAAAGCTTGACACAAATTACATATTGTAACATCCTGTCCCTTAATCTTCAATTAATTATAATTAATTGTGTGACTAGTTAGTAAGTGTGTTTAGAGTGTAAGTAAGTCAGGTTTAACGTTGAATCTCGTGTGCGAAGTCTCTCATGATTCGGAGTACGTTTGGGTAGAATAGAGGGTTGATTTGTTATTTGGGAAGTTTTCAGAGATTCTTATGAGATTATGAATTTTGTGAGTTTGGGTGCATCGGGTAGGTCTCATCATTTCACGAATATTAGTCTTTTGTCGCGTTTTGATTCGACGCGTCGAAGAGCCCGAAAATCATCAATTGTAAACCTTAGACCCGACCCAAAACTTGGCCCAAACCCAACCCAAGGCCCATGGCCCGTTTACAAAGCCTAACCCCTTAAATTAGGTGAAAAACCCATCTCCTCTTCACTTAACAACAACAATAGCAACAACAGCCTCTCTCTCTCTCTCCCCACTGCCGACGGTCACCGGAGCTCCGGTGTCGACAACCAACCTTCCCATCCTTTTCCTCAAGTGTCGAGACCCCAGAACGGATCCCGGGCCCCCGACGTAGTTTTTTTTTTTTTTTTTTTGTTTTCTTTCCCACAGGTTCCCGTAGTGAGAATTCCCGAAACACGCGGAATTTGTCTCACACGATCAAGTTTGCGGAAGCGTGTAGCAAATCACATCAAGATAAGCACCAATAAAATTTCAAGTGCCATAACAAAATAATATCAAGACAGAGTATCACAAGAAAGGAGTTAACATAGCATTCCCAACATAATGCAAGTTATGAGATTAACACAAAAAGGTAGTTAAGTTTAGTTACATCCCATAAGAGCCCAATAAAGGTCAATACAATTCTCAAAATGACGAAAGAGCCCATGACAAAACGAAGCGCAACTCAAGAACCCGCCCGACGTCTAGTTGACATCGTCTGGTTGCCACTCTTTGGCTGGGGGTAGTTCAAGAGCCTCCTCCGGACGCTCCTCCTCAAAGGCAACGTCACCTGCACCTGGGCACCAACATACAAGGGTCAAACACGACGTTTTGGCAGGTAATCAATTTAGGCATGAGCATGTAATAAGTAAATGTTTAAATAAACATATAAAGACATTTTGCTGAATTGTAAACAGTTACATGACTAAGGTACATTTCAAAATATGTGCAAAGCTAGCATGAATACTTATAATATCATGAATAGTCATAATCCACAATGAGCCAATCCTTTTTCTATCATTTATAATGGAAAGAGCAAGCACGCACGACAAGCACGATATACATAATATAATCACGACACGATTCCCACATTTACGGGAATTCAGCCCCCGGAATCGGACACGCATGATGTGTAATAAAATACCCGACCAATCTGCAGATAGTCCGTATGTTTAAGGACCCTCATATAGTGGATCAAACTGAAAGGGCAGTCCAAGCTCAGTGGTGTTCACTTAAATTCATGAATGCACAAAACACGACGAAACACGTCTTAAACCAAATCAGGCTTGAAGGGGGAAATCACTTATCGGAACTAAAAAAGACACGGCTAGTAAGAGGCATAAGTATATATATATATACAAAACACGCTTAAGAAGTGACCCCCTTTTTATCCTTGAAATCATTTTCAAACGAGCTTATACTTAATTTCAAAACGAGTATACGATAATACTTGTTGTATCAAAACGAAAGTTCGAAGGCAAAGTCTATCAAGTGTATGTAAGAACCATTGGTAATTGAAACCCAAATGTTGATATTACAAAGAGAATTGGTGCCCCCGAAGTTAAAGACATCTCAGGTTTCAATTGCACAATGTCAGGCTTAAAGCCCCATAACATAATCCAGTTTTCATTCCTATAGAAATCCTTCTAAAACAACTCATCTTGAAATTTCGGTCACCTATCGGTCGACAGAGACGGGGTATGTCGGTTAGCCGACAGCTAACTGACGAGCTGACATATAGATTTACCCAGAAAATCTTAGCTCTCGGAAAATGGAACCGAACTGATTTCGGTTGGCTGTCGGTCGACCGAGGTGAGAAATGTCGGTTAGCCGACAGCTGACCGAAATCTTCCTGACGAAATGCAGGTCTCGGGAAAAGGAGCCGAACTGAGTTCGGTTGGCTGTCGGTCGACCGAAATGGGAATTTCGGTTAGCCGACAGTTGACCGACGGCTGACTGACGCTGCGCGGACAGTGCATTTCAAGTCAGATTTTTACATTTCTTCTCCCCTTCTTCTTATTTCTCCTTCAACCTGCACTTCCCTGAGCCTACAAGCTCTCCAAGTGATTAAACATACATATTCAAGCACAATCTAAAACATCTCATTCCCATTCTCCAATCTAAAACAAAATCCCCAAAATTTCCATTCAAGACATAGATTTCCAATGAAATGAAGAGAATGAAAAGAAAACAAACCAAATGCACACATGCTAACATCCATCCTAGATTGTTTACTGTTAGGGATTTTGTGTTATTGCAATTTTATGGATGCATTATCATATTAGCACCATTTGAATTTTCACACATACATTGATTTAAAAAATCTTGAAATCTTGATTTATACATGCATTGTTTTTAAGACTTGTAGAAATATTGTTTTGTGCAAGTTTTGTTTTTAATCTTGGATGCATTTAGTTTTGAAAAGAAATTTTATCAAAGCAAGCTAGCCTTTGTTTTATATCTTTCAAATCATTTTAGGCTTTTTATGTTTAATGTTTTTAAACCTCTTAGTTTGATTTAAAACATGATTCCAAGCTTGATTCAGTGGCCCAAAAGTTCCCCTCAAGAAATCACTTTGAAAAATGCATTTTTAGGGAATTTTGGTCCCAGGCCCGGGTCGACTCGCAGCCGGTCGACCAGCCACACTGCGGGTCGACCGGGTAAAGAGCCGTTGTGCTCTTTTCAAGCGGTCAGTTTTATTACCGTTGAAAGTCAAGTTGACCGGGTACATGGGCAGGTCGACTGGGGACTAGCCGTTGGGCAGTTTCTAGCTATAAAATGAAGTTCATTCCTTTGCCAAAGTGTAAGACCCCGACCCGAGTGAACCCGATTAGTGCTAATTAAGTTGCGTGTTAGTGCTAAGCTTGATTAGTGTTTTTGGCTAAGTTGGGTTTGGAATAGCTTTTGATATAGTTTTGGGGATTTTGATTTGCTTTGTGTTAGTAGGGCCCTTTGGGGGTTCCTTTTCATGACATTGCATATGTTTGAGGATTTATCGGAGGTTTTTACATTCATGATTTTAATCCCGTTTTACTCGTTTTGATGATCCCTACAACTTTCATGTTGATCCCGTCCCCGTTTGGGATCCCGAAACCCGATTTCATAGCCTTGAGGGTAAAATAGTCATTTCACACCAAATCTGTACCCAAAACTTGATATTCCCGAAACCCACGAAACATGTACTTTTTGGAAACTAGATATTTCGACGAACATTTCTTCCTTCTTCGTCGAATTCATCCGAGGACCCGAGAGAGATGATTTCAGCCAAATTAGTTCCTTAAGTTGTGGGACCCAACCTCTCACTTGTTAACAAAAGAGAACCCACCTCCTTCATTCATTCCACTCTCTATTGCTCCAGCACAAACCAGCTGAACCTAGGGTTCCTTGTGTTTCTCTCCTTCTTCTTGCTTCTTCATCTCCAATCCTCACCAATCTTGCACCAAACTCGAAATGGAGATCACCAACCTCTTCCTCATCTAGCAAGCTTCACTTTGATACCTTTTGTAGAAGAATCCATCAACTTTGAGACTCCCTTTGAGATAGCTCTCTTCATTTGAAGGTCATCCAAGTAAGTGTTCTTCTTCATCTTCTAGATTTGTGTTCCTATAGCGTTAGAGAAGCTCCACCTTTATTATTGAAAGGTTTCCTTGTCATTTCATTGTTTGACCCATTTTAGGGTTTGTTTTGGGGGTTTTTGATTGTAGCTTGGCTTTGAGCAATAGAAGTTGTTAGGTATTTTGTTTTTGCAATTTGGTGGATGCATTTGCATATTGGCATCATTTGAATTCGCACACATGCATTGATTTAAAATATCCTGAAATCTAGTGTTATACATGCATTGGTTTTTAGATTTGGAAAAGTTTGTGGTTTATGCATGTTTAGGTCATAAACTTGGATGCATTGGTTTTAGAACCCAAACTCTTTTTGAAAACCTATTTCCTTGTGCTCTACATTTGGAAAATCATGTTAGGTATTTAGGTTTGAGGTTTGCATACTTTCAGCACCTTTAGAATCAGTTTTGTATGCAATTTCATTTGAAAAGAGTTTTTCTCAAATCAAGCTAGCCTATGGTTTAAAGTTTTGAATCTTTTTAGGCTTTGTGTGTTTCATGTTTTTAAATGTTTTAAAACATGTTTTTAAGCTTGGTTTAATGGCCCAAAATTCCACAAAGAAAACCTTCTTCTTGCTAAAATTGGAATTTTTGGGTTCCCGGCAGTGTCGCCGGTCGACCGGCGCAGAGGTCCCGGTCGACCGGGAACACTGCAGCAGGAATTTACCTGACGCCCCAACGGTCAGAATTATGACCGTTGTGCTTGGCCGGTTAACCGGCCTGTCATGGCCGGTCAACCGGCCAAACTAGCCGTTGGGCAGTTTTTGGTATTTAAATGAGCTCTTTCCTTTGTCTTTGGTTGGAGATTTTGAAACCCTCTTTGAGGAGCTTTGAGAGAAGACAAAGGGGATGATCTAAGAGACTTCAAGGGGTCATTAAGTGAAGCTTAAGCTTGGATCAACTAAGTTAAATCTCCAAGTAAGTTTTACTTTTATTAATCATTTGTTATGTGCTTTATTTGAATCTTTGGAAAATGATTTCAAGCATGATAACAATGATGTGTTGAATCCTTACTTCCCTCTATCTTTGATTTTCAAGATTGGATTCATCACTTTGTTTTCAACCCAAGTTTTGTTTTAAACTTTCTTAATCATGCTTAGCCTAAATCTTTGATTTTCTTTACATAGCATGATGCTTTTTCTTGGTTGAAACATTGCTTGTTGTTTTCATTCATTTAAACATTAGTAAAATTAATTTGGTTTTGAAAACAACATGCACATGCATCACATGTTCTAAATTAGCCATTTTCACACAACTTGTTAGTCCTTGATTTTCATGTCATAAACAAGTTGAATTTCATACATGTGATTTGCATAAGACTTCAATCAAACCTTTTATGAGCTATAAACTTTGAATTGCTTTAAGCAATATATTGAGTGAGCCTTCTTTTTAAACTTGATTGGAGTCATCACACACACACCTCATAAGCATACAACTTTGCATTCATAGAGTGTTTGTGTGAGTTAGGATTTTCATTTTCATATCCGCCTATTTAGAGGCAATTTATTTGAGCTTAAATTGTAATCTCTTAGAGTGTTGAGTAAACACTTTCTTAGAGAAATATTGATTTGTAAAGGTTATTGCTTAGCCTAAGAAAAGCATTGTGTAAGGTTATTGCTTAGCCTAAGAAAAGCATTTTGTAAAGGTTATTGCTTAGCCTCTAAAAGCACATTGAGAGGTTGTTGTTTAGCCTTGAAAAGCAACATTGTAAGGGTTATTGCTTAGCCTAGTAAAAAGCATAAATAGTGGAATCCGGTGGGGTGTTGGATACACAAGCCGGTAGTGGATGTAGGCACGTTGGCCGAACCACTATAAATATTGTGTTGTGGTGATTGCAATGTGGTGTTTGTTTTTGTATTAGCTTCCGCATATTGTATGACAATTCATCACATGTGACTAGTTTAGTTTGAGAAATTAAAATTGGTCTAAATTGGTCATAGTTGTAGCTCACCCTATTCACCCCCCCCCCCCCTCTAGGGTTAGGATCCTCGTGGACTTTCAGAAGTGAATAGAGGCTTGATTTCAGCTAGCTTGGACTTGAGGCAAGTGAATGATGAAGTATTTTTAAGTTTCAAATGGTTTGGTGAAGCATTTATGGATTTTCATTGATTGCTTTTATTGAATTTTCATGGTTGAAATAAATGATCTTTATACATCTTGATAGCCTCATTTAATGTCTTGGAAACATGTGTTTAAGTCATCTTGTTAATAGCTATACGTGGTTGTTGATGTGTTGGAAGGAAAGGAAACAAAAAGGAAAAAAATCAAGTTCCCGGACCTGTTACACGCCCAGGTCCGATCGATCGGACGTGCAGGCCGATCGATCGGACTGTCTTTAACTGTAAGGCCGATCGATCGGACCCTGTCCGTAACTGAGACAGAAATTTCGGCCGATCGATCGGAGTGGGTTTTGATATATATATTTTTTTTGTGGACCTTGACTACCCTCCTTGGACTCATTTGACCATATGTGAGGACGTCTTGAGCCGATGCTCTTCACGGTTGGTTCGGAGGCATCGAAGTTCAATCTATTTCAATCTTGAACGGGATGGAACGACACGATATCTTCTTCATACCTAAATGCAAAGTCTATTTCCTTGGGTATCGTGAAATCTATTCCTTTCGGTGACTGAGTAGGTTGCTCGATGGTTCCGGGTTGACATCATACTTAGGATGGACCGTTTATAGTCTTGATTTTTCTATCATAGCATCTAGTTATAACCATAAGCTCATTTAAAGTTTTGAAAATCGTAAAAGTGCATAAGGAGTCCGGAATGTCTTCAAACTCAAGGAGTACCAAGTCATTTCCATCATCGACATACGGGACCCCTATTCACTCAAATAGATCTTAAAATCATTATCTTTCCCGAATTGGTATAGTTCATTATATTCTTCATTTCCAAGATTTACATTACATGAATTGTTTTCCCCGAAAGCATTGATGTACACTTGAAATGGTTACTTGACCCGAAGTGCATTGCACCACATGATATGTCAGTGTGCCCTTGAGCCCCTCGTCTTGCCCATTTGATTATGTACTTGTACTTGATTTACTTGCATTGTCTCGATTGTATTTGACCTATGAGTCGGCACCACTAAGCTTGGATAACCTCGTTGGTTTGATCCACCGACTTGGAGATCCCCCCTCTTGTCCCGCCAGCTGCAGTTTGGATCCCGCTACCCGGTCATTACAGTGGTCTTGTCCCGATACCGCAGATTGCTACTGTGGTCCCCGATGCCCGGCTCGCTACCGTGGTCATGTATAGTATATGTATATGTATTTATATGAGATCCCCTGTTTCTCCTCACCTCGAGTGACTGAGATCAGGGCCTAGTTATTGCTCTATCACCTTGGTGATAGAGGACTTAGCTTCGTGTCGTCGCCATCTTGCTTGTTCCTGATTCCTTGGATACCCTATGAGTTTTATCTTGTTTACATGTTTTCTAACAAATTATTTATCTATTTTATGAGAGTTCTTGCGTGAAAAGATTTCCTTGCTTTTCGAGATATTTCATCTATTATATGTTGTTGTATCTTCTCACTCTCTTGCCAGACGTCGTGTCTGATCCTCTGCTTTGGTACTCAGGTCCCGTTGCCAGTTTCCTTGAGGAGGAGCAGGAGGAGGCGGTAGGTGAGCCGCAACCTCTAGTTGAGTGGCATGCTGACGATGTCATGTAGACATCGGGTTGCTACAAGAGGCGTAACATCTTGGGGGGGACTTATTAACCATTCTTTTGGATTATTATTTTGTCATATTGGCCTTTGTTGGCCTCTAATTTTGGGGAATGTAACTAAATGATATTTTGTCTAACTTTAACAACTTTTGGGAAACATGCTATAGATCATTACTCATTCTAATCCAGTTTTGATATTTGATGTTAATGCTTGCATGATTAGAGATAGTCTACTATTTGATTTGCTACACGCTTCCACACTAAAAAGAAATATTCATGCAAGGTTGTGATATCCTCACCGCGGACACCTGTGGGAAATTAAATAAGTTGTATATTGTTGATGTAGATAATCCTCATTAATCATTATTCACTAATGTCCCGATCCCGGATTAGGATTCCCGGTCCGGGGTCGCGACACAAAGTTAGAGATTTTTAAGCCTACCTTGAGGTGTTTGGAGACAAGACAAAGGAGATGAACTAAAAGAGACCAAGGGGTCATTTGGAAAGCTAAAGCTTGGATTAATGAAGTTAAATCTCTAAGTAAGCTTTACCTTTCTTAATCATATGTTATATGCTTTGTTTAAATTATTGGTAAATGAATTTTAGCATTATAACTATGATGTGTTGAATCCATTCTTCTCACGAATCCTCGTCATGTTCCTAAGACCTTTCTAGTTTCTTTTAATTGCCTGAAACAAGTCTCGCTCTGATATCAGACCTGTCACTACCCCGGAACGGATCCTGGGCCCATGACATAGTTTTTTCTTTTTTTGCTTTCCCACAGGTTCCCGCTGTGAGGATTCCCGAAATACGCAGAATTTGTCTCACACGATCAAGTTTGCGGAAGCGTGTAGCAAATCACATCAAGATAAGCACCAATAAAATTTCAAGTGCCATAACAAAATAATATCAAGACAGAGTATCACAAGAAAGGAGTTAACATGGCATTCCCAACATAATTCAAGTTATGAGATTAACACAAAAAGGTAGTTAAGTTTAGTTACATCCCATACGAGCCCAATAAAGGCCAATACAATTCTCATAATGACAATAGAGCCCATGACAAAATGAAGCGCAACTCAAGAACCCGCCCGACGTCTAGTTGACATCGTCCGGTTGCCACTCTCTGGCTGGGGGTGGCTCAAGAGCCTCCTCCGACGCTCCTCCTCAAAGGCAACGTCACCTGCACCTGGGCACCAACATACAAGGGTCAAACACGACGGTTTGGCAGAAAACCAATTTAGGCATGAACATGTAATAAGTAAATGTTTAAAGAAACATATAGAGACATTTTGCTGAATTGTAAACAGTTACATGACTAAAGTACATTTCAAAATACGAGCAAAGTTAACATGAATACTTATAATAACATGAATAGTCACAATCCACAATGAGCCAATCCTTTCTCAATCATTTATAATGAAAAGAGCAAGCACGCATGACAAGCACGATATACATAATATAATCACGACACGATTCCCACATATACGGGAATTCCACCTGCGGAACTGGACACGCACGATGTGTAATAAAATACCCGATCAATCTGCAGATAGTCCACATGTTTAAGGACCCTCAGACAGTGGATCAAACTGAAAGGGCAGTCCAAGCTCAGTGGTGTTCACTTAAGTTCATGAATGCACAAAACACGGCGAAACACATCTTAAACCAAATCAAGCTTGAAGGGGGAAATCACTTATCGGAACTAAACAAGACACGGCTAGCAAGAGGCATAAGTATATATATGCAAAACTCGCTTAAGAAGTGACCCCCTTTTTATCCTTAAAACCATTTTCAAACGAGCTTATACTTAATTTCAAAATGAGTACACGATAATACTTGTTGTATCAAAACGAAAGTTCGAAGGCAAAGTCTATCAAGTGTATGTATGAACCTTTGGTTGACCCTTGCGTAATTGAAACCCAAATGTTGAAATTACAAAGAGAATTGGTGCCCCCGAAGTTAAAGACATCTTAGGTTTCAACGCACAATGTCAGGCTTAAAGCCCCATAGCATAATCCAATTTTCATTCATGTAGAACTCCTTCTAAAACAACTCATCTTGAAATTTCGGTTACCTCTCGGTCACTTGTCGATCGATCGAGACGGGGTATGTCGGTTAGCCGACAGCTAACCGACGAGCTGACCGACAGATTTACCCAGAAAATCTCAGCTCTCGGGAAATGGAACCGAACTGATTTCGGTCGGATGTCGGTCGACCGAGGTGAGAAATGTCAGTTAGCCGACAGCTGACCGAAATCTTCCTGACGAAATGCAGGTCTCGGGAAAAGGAGTCGAATTGAGTTCGGTTGGCTGTCGGTCGACCGAAATGGGAATTTCGGTTAGCCGACGGCTGACCGACGCTGCGCGGACAGTGCATTTCAAGTCAGATTTTTACATTTCTTCTCCTCTTCTTCTTATTTCTCCTTCAACCTGCACTTCCCTGAGCCTACAAGCTCTCCAAGTGATTAAACATACATATTCAAGCACAATTTAAAACATCTCATTCCCATTCTCCAATCTAAAACAAAATCCCCAAAATTTCCATTCAAGACATAGATTTCCAATGAAATGAAGAGAATGAAAAGAAAACAAACCAAATGCACACATGCTAACATCCATCCTAGATTGTTTACTGTTAGGGATTTTGTGTTATTGCAATTTGATGGATGCATTATCATATTAACACCATTTGAATTTTCACACATACATTGATTTAAAAAATCTTGAAATCTTGATTTATACATGCATTGGTTTTAAGACTTGTAGAAATATTGTTTTGTGCAAGTTTTGTTTTTAATCTTGGATGCAATTAGTTTTGAAAAGAAATTTTATCAAAGCAAGCTAGCATTTGTTTTATATCTTTCAAATCATTTTAGGCTTTTTATGTTTCATGTTTTTTAACCTCTTAGTTTGATTTAAAACATGATTCCAAGCTTGATTCAGCGGCCCAAAAGTTCCCTCAAGAAATCACTTTGAAAAATGCATTTTTAGGGAATTTTGGTCCCAGGCCCGGGTCAACTCGCAGCCGGTCGACCAGCCACACTGCGGGTCGACCGGGTAAAGAGCCGTTGTGCTCTTTTCAAACGGTCAGTTTTATTATCGTTGAAAGTCAGGTTGACCGGGCACAGGGGCAGGTCGACCGGGGACTAGCCGTTGGGCAGTTTCTGGCTATAAAATGAAGTTCATTCCTTTGCCAAAGTTAGAGATTTTTAAGCCTTCCTTGAGGTGTTTGGAGACAAGACAAAGGGGATGAACTAAAAGAGACCAAGGGGTCATTTGATAAGCTAAAGCTTGGATTAATGAAGTTAAATCTCTAAGTAAGCTTTACCTTTCTTAATCATATGTTATATGCTTTGTTTAAATTATTGGTAAATGAATTTTAGCATTATAACTATGATGTGTTGAATCCATTCTTCTTTTAGTCTTTGATCTAAGTTAGATTGGATTCTTCACTTTGATTTCAATCCAAGTTGTTTAAAATCTTCCTTAATCATGTTTAGCCAAAATCCTTATTTTCTTTTATAGCATGATTCTTTTACTTGGTTGCTGAGTCTTCAACTCTCCCAACTCTGCTGGGGCCATTCTATATGGTACAATAGATATCGGAGCAGTCCTCGGTAATAACTCAATAGTGAAGTCAATCTCTCTAATAGGTGGTAACCCTGGAATCTCCTCTGGAAAAACAACCGGGAACTCCCAAACAATTGGGATCTCCTCTGTTAGAGTTTTTATTTTGTTGCAATTTGATAGGATGCATTCACTTTCATAAAGCTTGTCCTCTCATTCATTCATGGTTTTATTCATAGGATCATCATGCATAGTTCTCCTTCTTAATCTTTGTTTTTATCTTTTGATATGCATGGTTTTCAAATTCAGTTTACCTCTTAAGATCATGGAGTTGTTGTTTTCAAAAATCATCCAAGCTTTCCAAAGTTTCTTTCTTTAAAATCATTATTTTGATTTGGAGTTTTCATGGCTTTAAATATTCAGTTTTCATCTTCTTTCAGTCATGAATTCATGTTTGGATATGCTCCTCAAAGTCCCCTAGAGAGGTGCCCTTCATAGCTGCATTTCTCAAATTTTCAGATTTCTGGGCTGTTCTGCCAGTGTCGCCGGTCGACCGAGAACACTGCAGCTCTAAAATGCAGTTTTGAGCAGTAGCTTTCCAACGGTCAGAAATATGACCGTTGTGCTTTCCCGGTCGACCGAGACCTGTTTCCAGGTTGACCGGGGACTAGCCGTTGGCAACTTTTTCTTTATAAAAAATGGCTTTTTGGTTGAAGAAAGTTGCTGACATTGGAGGGACTTTTGAGGCCAAGGTTTAGCAACTTCTCTAGAGCATCTTTGCAAGGATTATGAAGCCATTCCCATTTTTCAACCTTTGATCTTCAAATGGGTGTGCTTTCTTTAATCCTAAGCATTTTAAAATCATGTCTTGTTTCACTCTTTTGATTTCTTTCAATGCATGATTAACAAGTTGCTTTCCTATTGAAATGTTGTTGACACCAAAAATGTCACTTTGCCTCTTCACACCAAAAGCTACATGGAGCCGCATCCTACCAAAAATAGGCAGGCGCCACTTCAAGCATCAAATCTTGTCAGAATCAAACAAAAACTGCAAGGTCATTCAAAACAACCAAAAGAGAGGTACACATGAAGTTTCGGGCCATTTCGACATCATTTGGCCTAGCTTCACTTCTCCAACAGCTAAGAAGCAGCTCCCGGAGGCGATAGTGTCGAAGACCCCAAATCTTCGATCAGAGCCTACGGATGATCTCAAAATACCTCCGAAAGGCTACATGTCAAGTTTCAAGTCAAACCGACACCGTTTGACCCTCCGTCAACTCTCGAGTGCAAGAGTTGTTAGACAAAGGTTTTGTGAGACCGAGTGTTTCACCATGGAGAGCTCCAGTTTTGTTTGTCAAGAAGAAGGATGGTTCGATGAGAATGTGTATAGACTACAGAAGATTGAATCAGATGACCATCAAGAACAAATACCCATTACCAAGAATAGATGAATTGTTTGATCAGTTACAAGGTGCATCATACTTCTCGAAGATTGATTTGAGATCCGGTTACCATCAGCTGAGAGTTAGAGAATCAGATGTGTTGAAAACAGCTTTCCGGACTAGGTATGGCCACTATGAGTTTCTAGTGATGCCATTTGGGTTGACTAATGCACCGGCAGTGTTCATGGCTTTGATGAATAAGATATTTGCAGAGTATCTGGATCAGTTTGTTGTAGTGTTCATAGATGACATTTTGGTGTACTCCAAGACTAGAGAAGAGCATGAAGAGCATTTGAGGATTGCACTGCAACTCTTGAGAGAGAATCAGCTGTATGCGAAGCTCAACAAGTGTGAATTTTGGTTGGAGCAAGTAGCATTTTTGGGACATATCATCTCCAAAGAAGGATTATCAGTGGATCCGTCCAAGATTGAAGCAGTTATGAGTTTGGAAAGACCGAAGAATGCAACAGAGATCAGAAGTTTTCTGGGATTGGCAGGTTACTATCGTAGGTTTGTGCAAGGTTTTTCGTCGATTGCGTCACCATTGACAAAGTTGACAAGGAAAAATGCACCATATGTGTGGACAGAGCAGCGTGAAGAGAGTTTCCAAGAGCTAAAGAAGAGATTGACTACAGCACCAGTCCTTACTTTACCATCCGGAAGCGGCGGTTTTACCATTTTTACCGATGCTTCGAATGTGGGACTTGGTTGCGTGTTGATGCAGGAAGGAAAAGTGATTGCATATGGATCTCGACAGTTGAAAGATCACGAGAAGAACTATGCCACCCATGATCTAGAGTTAGCAGCGGTTGTTTTCGCATTGAAAATGTGGAGACATTACCTCTATGGAGAGAAGTTCGAAGTCCACTCCGATCACCGCAGCTTACAGTACTTGTTTTCGTAGAAAGAATTGAACATGAGGCAGAGAAGATGGATGGAATATATCAAGGACTATGATTTTCCAATCAAGTACCACCCGGGGAAGGCCAATGTAGTTGCAGATGCCTTGAGTAGGAAATCAGTAGGCTTGGCAAATCTTAGTGGCACTTGTATTTTTGAGCAGTTTGAAGAGTTGAGTTTAGATCTTCAGCCACTGAGGAAGGGTGTTTTGTTGGCTAACATGACGGTGTCAGAACCTTCTTTCATTTAGAAGATCAAGGATAGTCAGTTGCAAGATCCAGAGTTGGCCAAAATTTCAGAGCATATAGCAGAACGTCCTGACTTCCGTTTTATTGATGGAGTTTTGTACTACCGTGACCGTCTGTGTGTGCCTAACATTGAAGATTTGAGGAATGACATCATGGCTGAGGCTCATAGCACGAAGTACTCTATGCATCCAGGCAGCACAAAGATGTATCAGAATTTGAAGGGCAGATTTTGGTGGAACAACATGAAGAGAGAGATTGCAGCGTTTGTCTCCCGTTGTATGACCTGTTAGTTGATTAAAGCAGAGCATCAGAGGCCTCCAGGATTGTTACAGCCATTAGAGATCCCGGAATGGAAGTGGGAGCACATTACCATGGACTTTATTTCGGGATTACCGAGGACTAGCAGAGGCAACGATGCGATTTGGGTCATTATAGACCGTCTCACCAAGTCAGCGCATTTCCTTGCTATGAAGACAGGGAAAAAGATGCACATACTACCTTTGGCAGAGTTGTTTGTCAACGGGATTGTCAGTCGTCACGGGCAACCAGTTTCTATCACTTCTGACAGAGATAGCAGATTCGTTTCGAGGTTCTGGAAGACATTGCATGAGTCTATGGGTACGAGACTACAGTTTAGCACGGCTTATCACCCTCAGACCGATGGTCAGTCAGAGAGGACGATTCAGACTCTTGAGGATATGCTCCGTGCTTGTGTGTTAGACTTCAAGACTCAATGGGATGAAACTCTACCATTGTGTGAATTCGCTTACAATAACAGTTACCACTCGAGTATTGGAATGGCTCCTTTTGAGGACTTGTATGGCAGAAGGTGTAGGACACCTGTTTGTTGGGAAGAAGTTGGCACTCGCTGTTTCCATGAACCGACTATTGTTAGTGAGACCAGCGACAAGATAAAGTTGATTCAAGAGCGTCTGAAAGTGTCCCGAAGTAGGCAGAAGAGCTATGCAGACTCCCACCGCAGAGATCTACAGTTCAAGGAAGGAGATAAGGTTTTTCTGAAAGTGTTACCTATAAGGGGAACATTGAGATTTGGGCAGAAGGGCAAGCTATCACGGAGATACATTGGACCATATGACATTGTGAGCAAGATTGGTGACGTGGCTTATAGATTAGCCTTACCACCCGAGCTATCTGGTGTACACAACGTCTTCCACGTGTCTATGTTGAAGAAGTATGTTCTCGACCCTTCACATGTACTCCGGCACGAGCCATTAGAGATCAGAGAGGATGCCACCTATGTGGAGAAGCCAGTTGAGATTATAGATACAAAGGAACAAGAGTTGAGGACTCGGACTATTCAGTGGGTAAAGGTATTGTGGGAGAACCATGGACCGGAAGAGGCAACGTGGGAATTACGAGACCAAGTTCAGAAGAAGTATCCACATCTTCTACCAGAGGTGAGTCTTATATTTCATTTGGAGGACCAAATGCCCTAAGGGGTGGAGGATGTAAGACCCCGACCCGAGTGAACCCTACTAGTGCTAATTAAGTTGCATGTTAGCTCTAAGCTTGATTAGTGATTGTGGCTTAGTTGGGTTTGGTATAGCTTTTGTATTAGTGTTGGAGAGTTTTGATTGCCTTGTGTTAGTAGGACCCTTTGGAGGTTCCTTTTTGCATGACATTGCATTTTGTTGAGGATTTATCGGAGATTTTGCATTCATGGTTTTAATCTCGTTTTATTGGTATTGTTAAGCTCTACAACTCTCATGTTGATCCCGTCCCCGTTTGAGATCCCGAAACCCGAATTTTGGCCCTGAGGGCAAAACAGTCATTGTGCACTAAATCTGTACCCAAAACTTGATATTCCCGAAACCCGCGAAACCTATACTTTTTGGAAACTAGATATTTCGACGAACATTTCTTCCTTCTTCGTCGAATTCATCCGAGGTCCCGAGAGAGATGATTTCAGCCTAAGTAGATTGTTAGTGGTCGAACCCACTCCTCACTTGCTACAATAGGAGACCCTTCCCTTCCATTTTCATTTTCCAGCACAAGAGAGAAAACTAGGGCTTTGTGAGTAACTCCTTCTTCTTCTTGCTTCCCATCACTCAATCCACTCCCAAACTTGCACCAAGAGGAGATTGGAGGCCATCATCTTCTTCATCTCCTTGAGAGCTTTCTTTCAATAGCTTTTGTGGAGCAAACCATCCATTTCAAGATTTCCTTTGAGCTTACCATTGCCATTAGAGGACCTTGCAAGTAAGTATTCCCCTTCATCTGCTAGATTTGTATTCCTTTGGCCATAGAGAAGCCCCACCTTTATTGTTGGAAGGTTTCCTTGCTATTTCATTATTTTGACTCTTTTAGGGTTTCTTTGTTTTGGGGATTTTTGTCATAGCTTGGATTCCTTGCTTGGGAGACTTGTTAGAGCTTGATTTCAATTGTTAGAAGACTTGAGGCAAGTGGATAATATGATCTTTTAGAGCTTTTAATGTTTTGTGAGAAATGTGGTTGGTTTCATTAATTCTCTCTCATGCCTATTTATTGTCTTGCTTTGAAATAAATGCTCATGAAGAGCCTTGTTAGTGCATTTATGATTTCAAAGATGTGTTTGATCATAGCTTTTAATTCTTTCTTGTTTTGTTTCAAATGCACATATTGTGAAATGGTTTCCTTCTCCCTTTTTCCTTATTTTGAATGTATGGTTGATGGAGGAGAATGGGATGGATATGGTTGGAGATTTGAAGTAGTTGGAATGGGGTTTTAGACTCCTCATTTGATGTGTAAGAAGGGCTAAAAGGAGGTTGTAAAAAGGAGAAATAGAGAGGAGCTGAACTGGTCCGGAATCTGTTCCTGGACAGTTCGCTCGAGCGACCATGACACTTCGCTCGAGCGACCTGTCCAGAAAGGGTTCAGAGCGTTCCAGTAGCTTGGTCGCTCGAACGCACCCTTTTTCGCTCGAGCGGTCATCCCAGAACTCATTCCAGTGAGTTGTTCGCTCGAACGCATTTAAATAACCGCTCGACCCAATGAGTTCGCTCGAGCGAACTCACCCAGACGACCTTCCCAGCGAGCGACTCGCTCGAGCGAACCCTACAGTCCGCTCAAGCGATGCGAATCGTCTGGCTTAGGTTATGTTTGGGACAACATTCGACTGTTTCAACGCATTGGGACTATTCTCTGGGAACCCCTCCATATCAAGGAGATTTATTAGGCATTGTGTGAGGCCATTTGAGTAAGAAACCATATCACAAGGATTTCATTCATAGTTTTGAAAAGATTGAAGTGTATAAGGAGCCCGGAATGTCCCCAAACTCAAAGAGTACCAAATTGTTATGTGATCGACATACGGGGTCCCTATCCATTTCAAATAGATATTTTCCCGAAATGTCAATTGTTTACAGTACTTTACTGATCCCGAGATTTGCACTACTTGTCTTGTTTTCCCGAAAGCATTGTTATACACTTGGAATGGTTACTTGACCTGAAGTGCATTGCACCATTTGATATGATAGTGTGCCCTTGAGCACCCCCGTCTTGCCCGCTTGATTATTTATTGTACTTGATTTAATTGCATATGTCTTGATTGTATTTGACCTATGAGTCGGCACCACTAAGCTTGGGTAACCCTGTTGGTTTGATCCACCGACTTGGAGATCCCCCTCTTGTCCCGCCAGCTGCAATTTGGATCCCGCTACCTGGTCATTACCGTGGTCTTGTCCCGATGCCGCAGATTGCTACTGTGGTCCCCGATGCCCGGCTCACTACCGTGGTCATGTATAGTATTGTATATGTGTATATATTATATGAGATCCACTGTTTCTCCTCACCTCGAGTGACTGAGATCAGTGCCTAGTTATTGCTCTATTACTTTAGTGATAGAGGACTTAGCTTCGTGTGGCCGCCATCTTGATTGTTTCCCTGTTTCCTTGGTCACCTTACATGTTTTACATTGCATACATATATTTGGAATAAATGTTTTTATCTTGTTTAGAGAAATTGTTATTTAAACAGGTTTTCATGTTTTGAAGGTAAACTCATGTATCCCCTTATTGTCATTGTATTTCCTCCATTTGCCAAACCGTCGTGTTTGACCTACTCTTTGGTACTCAGGTCCCGTCGTCGATTATCCCGATGAGGAGCTTGAGGAGGCGGTTGTAGAACCACAACAGTTGGTTGAGTGGCGTGCCGATGACGTCATGTAGACGTTTGATGGTTATGAGAGACTTCATATTTTGGGGAACTGTTTAACCATTCTTTTGAATTGGTATTTTTTATATTGGCCTTTGTTGGCCTCTATTTTTGGGGAAATGTAATTAAATGTTAATTGTATAAACTTTAACTTACTTGGGTAACATGCTATAGATCATTGCTCATTCTGATACAGTATTTTAGACTTGTGCTATTGTCTTGATGACCAAGGATGAATGGACTATTTGATTTGCTACACGCTTCCGCACTTAAAAGAAATGTTCGTTGATGGTTGTGATATCCTCACCGCGGACACCTGTGGGAAATTAAATAAGTGGTTTATTGTCGAAGTATATCCCTTTCAATCTCATTCATTACCGTCCCGATCCCGGATTGGGACTCCCGGTCCGAGGTCGCGACAGGCAGCATACATCTGTCGCCTTCCATGTTTAGAAGTGCGTATGCGCCGTTGGAGAAGACTTTGTCAATGACGAAGGGTCCCTCCCATTTTGGTTCGAGTTTGCCTTTGGATTTGTGGGCGAAAACCATTGGCCATTTTATTGCAAGAACCAAGTCACCCTTTTTGTAGGCTCGTTGCCGGACCCTTTTGTCGAAAGATCCTGCCATGCGTGCTTGGTACAACTCAATGCTTTGTAAGGCTTCGAGCTGTTTTTCGTCGAGATTGTCCAGTTCTTGGAGTCTCAGTTTGACATTGCTTTCTTGCATCATGTCATTTTGTAAAGATACCATTTAAGAAGGAATTTGTACTTCCAAAGGGACAACAACTTCACATCCATAGACCAAAGAGAACGGTGTGCTATGGGTTGGTCGTCGAACGATGGTTTGATAAGCCCCCAAAGCTTCAGGTAGTTTGTCTCCGCAATCTCTTTTGTGACTAGAGACTATTTTCTTGAGAATTTTGCAGAGTGTCTTGTTGAAGGCTTCTACTAGTCCGTTCGCTGCTGGATTGTATGGAGTCGAAGGACAACTCTGGATTTTGTATTTGTCGCAAAACTTGTAGATTCGGTGATCCCGGAATTGTGGTCCATTGTCATGAACGAATCTTTTAGGTATGTCGAAGCGACAAATGAAGTTGTTGCGCAAGAATTGAAGGACTGATGAGGTCTTCATTTCGCTGAGCGCAAACGCTTCTGACCACCTAGAGAAATAATCCGTAGCGGCGAAGATGAAGCGATGACCTTTGCTTGACGGGGGAGAGATAGGACCTATGATGTCCATACCCCAAGCTTCGAACGACCATGAGATTGTTGTGGGGTGTAGCCATTCTGGAGGCATATGAACATAGTCTCCATGAACTTGGCATTGGCAGCAGCGTTTAGCAAATTGCATGGCGTCAGCTACCATGGTAGGCCAATAATAACCTAGCCTTTTTATCTGATCATAGAGCTTGGGACCAGCCTGGTGAGCTCCACAAAGACTAGCATGAACTTCTTTGAGGGTTTCCTCAGCCTCTTTTTGTGACAAGCAGCGCAGAAGTACTCCGTCGAAGGATTTTCTGTAAAGCATTTTTGAAGGTATATCCAAATGAAAGTTTGGGGCTCGTCTTTGAACGCTTACCCGTTCTTTCGGATCTTCTGGGAGGATTCCGAACATGGTGTAATCAATGAACGGATCTCTCCAGTCACCGATTGTAGGTTTGAGGATGGAGATCCTGTTGGAAACTAGGTGGGCCTTCCAGATAGGTTTCAAAAACTTTTGACCCACTTAATGCAGGGATCAATTATCTAGAAGGTAACAAACCCAATCCAGGATGCAATCCCTCAAACTCATAAATCATGTACATCAATATATCCTATCTAGAAGATAGAAAACAACACCTAAACATGCAACCACGAAATCTATAGCATACAAGGATGTAAACATAACTTTGGAGCTTAGTTGTGCTCTAATGGAGAATTTGAATTCTTTCTTTGATGATGAACACCTTCACTATCCAAGTTCAGAATCTCCAACACCTTTTGATCTTCCACGCTATGACCCGTATTTGATCTCTTTTCTCAAGAAGATGGTGGAATCTTCAAGAGAAAACCTAACTAGTAACTCTAAGGAACTAAAAGTGAAAGAGAAGAGAACTTAAAGAGGAAGAGAACTTGTGCAACACTTGCACAAAGGGGCTGGAATTGCTCTATGTCTTATGGACGTCCAAGAGGGGTTTGTTCCTCTTTATATAGCCCTCCATTCCACCTCTTTTCCTATTTGAAATAGAAATTTAACTCCCATTACAAAATAGTAAACTTCTCCCTTGCTAGTTGCCATAGAAGTCTCACTTCCATAACTGTTAGACCCCGACCCAGACCATTTTGATTAGTGTGCGATTAGTATGTGTTTAGTCCTAAGTGGGTTTAGTCGTTGTTGGGTTAGAAATGATTAGTTTTAGTCTTGGACATAGCTTTGGGAATTTTGAGAACGTTTAGTATTAGTCAGACACACTCAGGAAGGCCTGAGTGCGCGCGTAAGCTTTGGGAGATCGTATCGGTTTCCGTGTGATTGTGATCTTGATTTCATTTGAATGATTTTTCTATGTGTTACAACTTTCGTTTTAAGCCCATTCATGTTTGAAACCCAAAAACCTATGTTTTGGCCCAAAGAGGGTAAAATTGTCTTTCTTGCACAAATCTGGACACAATTTTCGAGATCTCAAAACCATGTCAAAAATATACTTTTTGGAAACTAGATATTTCGACGATCGTTTTATCCTTCTTCGTCGAATTCATCCGAGGCCCACAAGTTTGTGTTTTGGCCATTTCAAAGTTCAAGTCATTTGGGGCCCATTGTATTCACTTAAGCCCCATCTCCCCCTCTTTTCATCCACTTTACCAAATCTCTGCAAGTTTTTGACCTAGGGCTGAAATCCCTCTTGCTTCTTTCCATCTTTTTCACCTTGCATGACATAGCTAGAGATCACCAAAGGAAATTCTAAGAATACCATCTTCTTCATCTCTTTGCAAGCTTTCCATTGATACAAGCTTATTGGAGTTTCTTGTGGGTCAAGCCCTACATTTTCTTCCTCCTCTCTTGTTTGACCTTCTCTAGGTAAGAGCTTCCACTCATATCTTTCATTGAGTTATTTTGGTTCCTCAAGATCATGTTTTCCATGTTTGCAAACCCTTTTGTTAAAATGGGTTCCTTGGTTCCATTTTTGAGTAAGTAGTGTGGTTTTCTCTTAGGTTTTCTTGTAGTGTTGGATTAGCTTGAGAGAAGTGCTTGAGAAGGATTGTTTAGCATTTGGGCAAGGCAAGTATTCCCTATAGGATCTTTGTGCATGTGTATTTTAAGCTACATTGTTATTTTGGAAATTTTGCATACAAATATGTTTACAAGCTTCATGATTATGTTTTCTTTGGATTGAATGTTTACGATTGGGAAAAATATGTGTGTTTTACCCTTGGAGAGCTTGTAGGCTCAAGGGAATGCAGGTGGAATGAGAATAAGAAGAAGGGTAGAAGAAGATGTGAAAAACCTGCACTGAACCGCGCGTCCCGTGCATTGGCGGTTAGCTTGCGGCTAGCCACCAGTCTCCACTTCGGCTAACCGCAGGCTAACCAAACTCGGCGGTTACTTTTCCAGTAGCTGGCTTTTGCATCAGGGTTCGGCGGCCAGCCCTGCGGTCAGCTAGCGGTTAACCGCCAGCTTCCCTTGCGGCTAACTGTAAGCCAACCGCGGGCATTTCGGTTCCTTTTCCAGAGAGCTGTTTCAGACCTGGGTTTCCAGCGGTCACCCTGTCGGTCAGCTTGCGGCTAGCCGCCAGTTCCCATTTCGGCTAGCCGACAGCTGACCGCGAGCTGATCGAAATTGACACATTTGCTTGTTTTGAAGAGTTTTTGCAAGAATGAAAACTAGAACATGTTTAGGGGCCTTTCGCCGGATATTATGCACTCGGAACCCGAGATGTCCTTGAACTTCTGGGGCACCAATTCTGTTTTAATTCCAACATCTGGGCTTCAGCTGCACAACGATCAACCAAAGGTCCTTGCATGAACTTGATAGGCTTGGTATTCGTACTTTGGTTTTTGATATGATGAATATCATCGTGTACTCGTTTTGAAGTCAAGTATAAGCTAGTTTTGAAGATGTGTTTCAAGAAAAAAGGGATCACTTCCTAAGCGTGTTATGCATATTAATTATGCTCTTGCTAGTCGTGTTCATCGTGTTTTGATAAGTGATTTCCCCCTTTTTATCTCGACAAGTTTTGCTAATATCTCGCCTGTTTTGTGCATTCATGAATTAAGTAAACACCACTGAGCTTAGACTGCCCTTTCAGTCTAATCCACTGTCTGGGGGTCTTTAAACATGTGGACTGTCTGCAGACTGGTCGTGTATTTATTACACATCGTGCGTGTCCGGTTCCGCGGCCGGAATTCCCGTCTTTGTGGGAAATCGTTTCGTGCTTATATTATGTATATCGTGCTTGTCGTGCGTGCTTGCTCTTTTCATTATATAAATGATAGAGAACGGATGAGCTCTTTGTGGTTGATAACTATTCATGATATATTATGTATTCATGCTAGTTTGTTTCGGTATCTCAGCTTTGTTCGCATTCTTGAAAATGTACCTCAGTTTTGATAGTATTTCATATCAAGGATTTCCTTACATGTTTTCTCTAAATGTTATTGTTAATCTCTACAACTTTCATGTTGATCCCGTCCCCGTTCGAGACCCCGAAACCCGATTTCATAGCCTTCAGGGCAAAACAGTCTTTTCACACCAAATCTGGACCCAAATTTTGAGATCCCAAAACCATGCCAAAATTATACTTTTTGAAAACTAGATTTTATGAAAAACACTTTCCTCTTCTTCGTCAATCGCATCCGAGGTCCAGAAATGGATGCTTTATTCCCGACAAGCTTAAGTGATGGTGGGGCCCAAACCCACCCTTTTATATAAGGGATCAGCCCCTCTTTTCCTCTCCCATTCGTTCCAGCACTTGAAGGGGAGGAACTTCAGCTCCATAAGGGTTTTGCCCTTTTCTTCTTCTCCTTCTTGCTTCCTTTCACAAAACCCACCTCCCAACCTTGCAAAATGGAGATTGGAGCTCAACTTCTTCTTCTCCATCCTTTTACCTTCCCATGGACACCATTATTGTACGAATCCAAGGTGGGCAGCCCCTATTTCAAGCTTCTTCTTGTTGATTGATGGCCCTAGAGGTAAGGACGTCTTTCCATCTTCTATTGTTGAGCTATGGTTTTCCCTTAGGTTCTATTTCCTAGTTTGGTTTGAGCCCATTCCTTGTCTTTCATTGTTTGACCCATTTTAGGGTTTGTTTTGGGGGTTTTTCTTGTAGCTTTGGAGCTTGGATTTGGAAGAGTGTTTAGGCTTGATTTCTTGATTAGAAGACCCAAGGCAAGTGGATGATTGGATCGTTTTGATTATTAACATGTTTTGTGAGAAAATCTTGATTCATTAATGGTTTTGATGATTTTAATAGTTCTTTTGCTATGATTAATATTGATTTCGAAATGTGCTTATTGATGAGTTTATTTGTCTCTTGTTCATACTTGAAAATGTATGCATCATATTGTCAAGATTTCAAATGGTTTCACATAAATGAGTTTTCTTAACCTTGAGATTGATTGGGAATGGAGAGAATGGAAAGGGAAGAAATTGAAATGAGGAGCTTTTTAGCTCACTTGATGTTTTGAAAACATTGGTTTATAGTTTTCATTATTTCTTGCTAATAGTTCAATGGATCCTTGTGATTAATGGGTTTCTTCTCTCTTTGGTGATTGAATGAAAAGAGATGGAGGTGATGGAATGAACACATGTTGTGGGGTTTTGGAGAAGTATAGATAGATGTATTGGATGAGCTCTTAGCTCAGTTTTATTGCAGTGATTAAATGGAAGTGAGGAGGAAAAATGGCTCAAATCTGAACACAGTGGGTGTTTCCCGCACCTGGCGGTCAGCCAGCGGTCACCTGTCGGCTAGCCGTCTGGTGACTGGCGGCTAACCGCCAGCTCGCCGAACAGTCGCGGTTACTTTTCCAGAGAGCAACATTTTCCTCCTGAAAATACGGTTAGCCTCACGGTTAGCCAACGGCTAACCGCCGAACCCATCGGCGACTAACCGCCAGCCAACTGACTCTTTCGGTTACTTTTCCAGAGAGCAACCTTTTCCACCTGAAAATACGGTCAGCCTCACGGTTAGCAAGCGGCTAACCGCCGAACCCATCGGCGGCTAACCGCCAGCCAACCGAACCATTTCGGTTATATTTCCAATAACCTGTCTTTCTGTTAGGCCAACCGCGGTCAGCCAGCGGTTAACCGCCAAACCCAGCGGCGGCTAACCACCATCTAACCGCTAGGTGACCAAAATCACCTAGACAACCATTCCGGAGAGCTCCTCGCTCGAGCGCTGAGCTTTGTCGGTCAAAGGAGATTCACTAGGCATTGTATGAGGCCATTCGAGGAAGAAACCATATCACGAAGATGTCATTGAAAGTTTTGAAAAGTGAAAGTGTATAAGGAGCCCGGAATGTCCCCAAACTCAAAAAGTACCAAATTATTATTAGATCGAAATACGGGATCCCTATTCACTTCAAATAATCTTGAACCCGATACTTTCCCGAAATCTCAATTGTTTATCGTATGTCACTGTTCCCGAGATTTATATTACATGACTTCTTTTTCCGAAAGCATCGAAGTTACCCTGGTAACAGTTACTTGTCCCGAAATGTACTGCCCGACACGAAATGACTGTGTGCCCTTGAGCACCCCCGTCTTGCCCATTTATTTATTGTACTTGATTTACTTGCATATGTCTCGATTCGCTATTTGACCTATTAGTCGGCACCACTAAGCTTGGATAACCCTGTTGCTTTGATCCACCGACTTGGAGATCCCCCTCTTGTCTCGCCAGCTGCAGTTTGGATCTGGCCACCCGGTTATTACCGTGGTCTCGTCTCGATGCCGCAGATTGCTACTGTGGTTCCCGATGCCCGGCTCGCTACCGTGGTCATGTATAGTATATGTATTATGAGATCCACTGTTTCTCCTCACCTCGAGTGACTAAGATCAGTGCCTAGTATATGTATATGTATTTATGAGATCCACTGTTTCTCCTCACCTCAAGTGACTGAGATCAGTGCCTAGTTATTGCTCTGTCACTTTAGTGATAGAGGACTTAGCTTCGTGTGGCTGCCATCTTGCTAGTTCCCGATTCCTTGGATACCCTACATGTTTTATATTGCTTATTTGTTTTCCGGTAAATGATTCATTTCTTTTATGAAAGTTATTATTTGAATAGGTGTTAATATTTTCCAAGGTAAATTCAATTATTGTTATATTGTTTCCCGTTCCTTGTACACACATATGTTTTAAATGAATACCCAATTTGTTACATAAAATGATTCATTTCTTTTATGAAAGTTATTATTTGAACAGGTGTTAATATTTTCCAAGGTAAATTCAATTATTGTTATATTGTTTCCCGTTCCTTGTACACACATATGTTTTAAATGAATACCCAATTTGTTAAATATCCATGCTTCTACATAAAATGATTCATTTCTTTTATGAAAGTTATTATTTGAACATGTGTTAATATTTTCCGAGGTAAATTCAATTATTGTTATATTGTTTCCCGTTCCTTGTACACACATATGTTTTAAATGAATACCTAATTTGTTAAATATCCATGCTTCTGCATATGTATCAAATGAACACTTGTTTTGCCAGATCTCTAAGCTTACACATGTTTTAAATGAATACCTGATTTGTTAAATATCCGTGCTCTTAAATATGTTTTAAATGACACTTGTTTGGTCAGATCCCTAAGCTTACACATGTTTTAAATGAATACTCGGTTTGTCGAATACTCATGCTTTTACAAATGTCTCAAATGAACGTTTGTTTTGCCAGGCCTCCATAGTTACACATGTTTTAGACGAACACCGGATTGTCAAATATCTATGCTTTTATAGATGATGTAAATGAACATATAATTTGTTAGATCTCCACGTTTTACCCATGCTTGAAACGAATACATGTTTTGTTAGAAATCCGCGATTTTGCAGCCGTTTAATTATATGCAGCATTTGATCAAATAGCATGATTTATCATATGTTTTATTCTTTAGTATATTTGTTATCTTTTCATCCACCTGCCAGACCGTCGTGTCTGACCCGCTACTTTTGGTACTCAGGTCCAGACTTCTTCGTCTCGAGATGAGTACTTTTGTTGGCTGTGGAGCCATGTTTTGCAGGTTGTTTTGTCGGCTATGTCATGTAGACATTGAGCTTGACTTCGGAGCTATGTCATATCTGGGGTAGTGGTTAATAGCTTATTGTTGTATGGCTTTTATTAGCCTTTTCTTGGGATTCTTAATTAATGTACATTGATAATTTGTAACTTGAATATATATGGGAATGTAATATCCTGTTACTGCCAGCTCTGTACTTTATGGTGATGGTTTACTCCAGTCTAATATGATTCTTGATATAATAGCTATATGCTAAAGGTTGAGTGCGACGCGGAATCCGATGGCCACGGACTCCGGGTCGCCACGCCACGAAAGCTTCCGCAAAAATATTCAGAATGTGTTGGAATGTGTTGTCTTCACACACAAGGATCTTGAGAGAAAAATATATCTATCCTTAATCCCATTCGCGCCCCCGGGGACCCGGATTGGGGGCGTGACATAATGGTTCATGAGATGAACCGGAGTTCACAGGTATACTAGATGTAATACATGTGTATAGATGAGATCCACATACATGAGACATGTATTGCAAATCTTATACTTAAATATCTTCACAACCAGTGATGAGATTGGGCATCTCATTTGACAAGGTTGCAGCACTTTGATCACTATAAGATAGTGTGATTTGTCTCGATCATCGGAATGTAAGATTCTGGATCATGGTGCTGGTACATTAGATGTATTGAAGGACCATGAGAAACACCTTATATACACTGTCTTTAGTTTAAGGTCTGCTCTCATAATTCCCTAGCAATAGGCTCATAATCCTGAGACATTAATGAACTCAAGTTTCTATCTATGCATTTGCTTTGAGTCACCAATGAGTGAGGCCAATTGTAGGTCAATACCTCGGTGATTTGGGTACGTGGTAGTAGAGCTGTGGGAACATTCAATGGTCAAGAAGGAATCTATCTTTAATATCCCCTTGTGCCAATTAATGGATTTATCATTGGTAAGTGCGCACCCATTCCAGTTAAGAGTTAATTGGATGGGTACCAAATGATCATTATAATTAATTGAGGCTCAAGGATAATAAGATATGGATCTAATTTGGTGGACAGGTCCATTTGATCCATGGATATAGATGGAGGGGCCTACTTGTGGTAATGTGGAAGTTTAGGGTCTTCATTGTAATTTATTCCTAAGACTGGAGTGCAATTGCATTTATATAGTGGAGTTATTTGCAATTAACTGTGGGCCCGGATTACACATGAGATGTGGGGTCGCGTGTCCCAGTTGGAGCTAGCTTTCTAAGGAATCCCTAGTGGTCCCCACGCTAGCCCAAATTATTAGAAAGATACTAATTCTACTTGAACTCTAAAAGGAAGGTTACGAATTCTATTTGAAGTGAGACTTCTAATAGTGGTAATGGTAAGCTACTAATTATTAATGGAAGTAGGACTTCTATTTTAATTAGAAAGGAGAAAGCTACTAATTGTTGTGGAAGTGAGACTTCTATGGCAACTAGCAAGGGAGAACTTTACTATTTTGTAATGGGAGTTAAACTTCTATTTCAAATAGGAAAAGAGGTGGATTGGAGGGCTATATAAAGAGGAATAAACTCCTCTTGGTCGTGCATAATACATAGAGCAAGTCCAGCCCCTTTGTGCAAGTGTTGCACAAGTTCTCTTCCTCTCTAAGTTCCCCTCTCTTTCACCTTTAGTTCCTTAGAGTTACTAGTTGGATTTTCTCTTGAAGATTCCACCATCTTCTTGAGAAAAGAGATCTAATACGGGTCATAGCGTGGAAGATCAAAAGGTGTTGGAGAATCTGAATTGGATTGTGAAGGTGTTCATCATCAAATTAAAGAACTCAAATTCTCCATTAGAGCACAACAAAGCTCCAAAGGTATATCTACATCCTTGTATGCTGTAGATTTCGTGGTTGCATGTTTATGTGCTATTTTCTATCTTCTAGATAGGTTATGTTGCTGTATATGGTTTATGAGATTGAGAGAATGCATCATGGATTGGGTTTAATGCTTTTTGGATTATTGATCCCTGCATCAAGTGGGTCAAAAGTTTTTGAAACCTGTCTGGAAGGCCCACCTATTTTCCAACAGTATCAATTAATGTTTGAAGTTGCTTCGCCATCCGACATCAAACAACATGCGGATCCATCGACAATCATCACAAGAAGAATTCCAAAAGACGCGGCACGACCCGCGACTCTTCAAATGCCCTAGCGACCACTTAATGTCGTTAATTGACCCATTTTATGACAATTTAATGCGGTCATTAATCCATTATCTTGGACAGCCCAATCAAAATCAAGAAAATAGGAGTTACAAATGCAAGCAATCATGGCATTAAAACCCTGAAAATCCCCTCATCATGGAGATTAAAGGCGATTAAATGCCCATCATCTTCTACCGGCCAATCACAAGCAAGGAAAGGGAGTTACAAAATCAAGAATTTAAACTTGTAACTCCTCCCATCAATGCCATCAATTCCCTCATCATGGGTCTTCAATCCCATAAATCACCCCATGGCCACCAAGAGCCTATAAAAGGGGGTAATTTCAAGAAATCCAAAGACGGACACATACACACGGGTAGAGAGAGATCCATATTCATAAGCAAGGAAGAAGAACTTCGAAGAAACTCTGCTACTCTACTGCGAAAGAAACACCACAAGGTGATCGAAGTCCCTTGGGGGCCACCCCCCCAAGGTCTCCTCTCTCCTTCCATCCAACATGGCCTAAATGTGGCTCTTCAGCCCGTTTACTCGGTTTTTCATTGGATATAGGACCTTCCCTTGGTCTTTATCCTATGAAAAACTGAGGTCCAAGCCAAGCCAAAGAATCAAAGCATCAAGCGTTCTCATCTGAAGGATGATAGCGAAGTCCATACATGACTTGCGACCGTTGATCTGAACGAGTCCCCACAATCTCCTGAAAAGTCAAATACCTTTTCTTAATTTTCTTTGTATTTTGTATTATTTGTAAAGAAAAAAAATCACATTTCTTGTCTTTCTTCATTGATAAGATTTGTAAATCGCCTTCTACGGCACAAAATCGCCTTTCACGGCAAACAAAATGAAATCATCTCTCACGAAAATTTTAAAAAATTATGTCTCTTTGTTAAAATATATGTGCAATGGAAAGTTAGAAAAAAGAATTGATTTCCTTTCTACTTACGAAGGTGAATCTCCGGATCACCACTTCAAATTCCAAGTATAATTGAAAATCTGGCATACCCGTACAAAAATGTTGATGACCTCGCTTTTCCTCCTCTGCCATGCTCCCTGCAGCCCCAGGGGTGGGAAGGAGAGGACGATAGGTCGGAGCCCCCATCAGATATTATAAGTATTCATGCTAGCTTGCTTTAGTATCTGAGTTTGTTTTGCATTTTAGTTTTGTTCATATTTTGGAAATGTACTTCAGACAATTAATTATTTATTAGAATTTTCTAAAAAATCTATTGTTCCATGCTCATACCTAGACTGATTACCTGCCAAACCGTTACGTTTGACCCTTGTATTTTGGTGCCCAGGTGCAAGTGACGTTGCCTTTGAGGAGGAGCGTCCGGAGGAGGCTGTTGAGCCACCCCCAGTCAGAGAGTGGCATCCCAACAATGTCAACTAGACGTTGGCCGGGATCTTGAGTTTCGCTTCACTTTGTCATGGGTTTTATTTTTGTTATTTTGAGAATTGTATTGGCCTTTGTTGGCCTCTTTTGGGATGTTACAAAACTTAACTTACTTTTGTGTTAACCTTATAACTTGAATTATGATGAGAGTGCTTTGTTATATTTCTTACTTGTGATACCTGTTAGGGATTTTGTATTTGCAATTTGATGGATGCATTTTCACTTTAGCATCATTTGAATTTTCACATATGCATTGTTTTAGAAAATCTTGAAATCTGGCTTTATAGACTTGTAGAATTAATGATTTATGCATGTTTTGTTTTTAAACTTGGATGCATTTGTTTTAGAATCCAAACTCTTTTGAAAACCTATTTCTTTGTGCATTGCTTTTGAGAAATCAAATTGAGGATTTAGGTTTGTGCCTTGCATACATTCATCATTTTCAGAATCATTTTTTGTATGCATTTGAATGTGAAAAGAGTTTTTAGAAATCAAGCAAGCCATTGGATTTAAAGTTTCGAATCATTTTAGGCTTTTTGTGTTTCATGTTTTTAAACCACTTAGTTTGATTTAAAACATGTTTCCAAGCTTGATTTAATGGCCTAAAAATTCCCACTTGAAAAGACTTTGAAATATGCAAAAAATATGCAATTTTGGGAATTTTGGTCCCGGGCCAGAAATGCTGTGTATGGGGTCGACCGGGTACACTATCGTTGGCCATTTTTCAAATAGTCACTTTTTTGACCGTTGTGTGTATGGGGTCGACCGGGTAAACTAGCCGTTGGACTGTTTTTTCTTATAAAGTCCATTCATTTCCAACCTTTTTAGAGGCTTGAACCATGAACTTTTGAGACCATTTTGGAGCCAAAGAAAGGGGAAGAAGTTGGAAAGGCTAGAGGGCTATTTGGAAATCAAATGCTTGAGTTTTAAAAAGGTACATCTTACTTATCATTTTGATTTCCATTAAAATTAGAATCAATGCATGGTTAAATCTTTGTATTTTCTTTTATGCATGATTTCTAGTTTTTAAAGAGTTGTTTTGCAAACTCATTACCATCTTTGGAATATTAAGAATGGTTTGCAAACTCTCTTGACTAATTCACATGCTCTTGATTTTAATATTCATACAACTTGTTTAGTTCATTTCTTCAAAGTTGTTTGAATCTTTTTTGTGATTAGTTTTCTCTTCAATCATCATTTTATAAGCTTTGATTTTAAAATGCATCATGCATTCATTTAAGAGCTTCATTGTTGAAATTGATTGAAGAAAATCATTCATACACTTGTGCACACACTTTAGCTCATTTAGTGTATGTTTGTAATTTGAATTACACTTTCATATTAGCCTATGTAGTGGCAATTCAATTGTGCTTAAATTGTATCTCTTGGAGTGTTCTTTTGTGAAGACACATTCTTAGAGAAATCATTCATTTGTAAAGGTTATTGCTAAGCCTAAGAAAAGCATCTTGTAAAGGTTATTGCTTAGCCTAAGAAAAGCATTTTGTAAAGGTTATTGCTTAGCCTAGAAAAGCACATTGAGAGGTTGTTGTTTAGCCTAGAAAAACAACATTGTAAGAGTTATTGCTTAGCCTAGTAAAAAGCATAAATAGTGGAAATCTGGTGGGGTGAGTGGATCACAAGCCGATAGTGGACGTAGGCATTGAGGCCGAACCACTATAAACCATTGTGTTGTGGTGTATGCTTGTGGTGATTCATTTGTTAGCTTCCGCATCTTGTATGGTATATCATCACATGTGACTAGTTTATGTTAAGAATTCAAAATTGGTCTAAATTGGTCATAGTTGTAGCACACCCTATTCACCCCCCCCTCTAGGGTTAGGATCCTCTGGACTTTACAATTGGTATCAGAGCCAAGTGCTCTATCTTATAGGATCAAGTGTTTGGAACTCTTGATTAGGTGTAAAAACCTAGAGTCAAAAACCCTAGTGTTGTGCTTTACATGAAAATCATTAGGATGGATTCCACTATGATAGATAGTCTAGATTTTGTAGATTCTTCTAGATTTCTCATTCTTCCTTCTATTGGAGATTCAAACCCTCAAATTAATGAATCTCAATTTGAGTTAAAAGAAGAAGAAAATGATTATGATGAAGATGATCTTCAACAAGCCTATAATGAATTATATACATTATCTTCAAAGCTTGATAAGAGAATTAAAAGTTTAAAAGAAGAATGAAATAGACTAAACATAGAGCTAGTCTCTTCAAAAGATGAGCTTAGAGAGAAAGAAGAAGTCATAAATTGTTTAGACTCTAAGTTCATGATCTCTTTAAATAACCTATCTGAAAGTCCTGAGGATCCGAACCCTAGAGGGGGGGTTAATAGGGTGAGCTTCAATTATGACCAATTTTAATCAATTTTAACTTCTTTAAAACAAACTAGTCACAAGTGGTGATTACAAATAAAATGCGGAAGCTTAAAGAAAACAATCACCGCAGAACAAGCACCATCACACAAGGATTTATAGTGGTTCGGCCTCAATGCCTACATCCACTACCGACTTGTGATCCAACACCCCACCGGATTTCCACTATTTATGCTTTTCAATAGGCTAAGCAATAACCTTTACAAGGCTAAGCAATAACCTTTACATTGATGTTTTTCAAGGCTTAAAATCAACCTATACCTTATGCTTTTATAGGCTAAGCAATAACCTCTTCAACCACAAGGTTGGTTATCTCACTAAGATAGTGTCTATAAACACTTGATGGAGATTCAATTAAGCTCATTACAATGCCTCTTAATTAGGCGGATATGGAAGTGAAAAACTAATACACACTCACACTATGAATGCAAAGATGAAAGCACATGAAGTGTGTGTGTGTGGTCCTCAATCATTTTGAAAATGAAAGCTCATAAATGTATGCCTAAGGCTTTTGAAAGTTTTAGCTCATAAAAACATTTATGATTGAGGAAATGCTAATCACATGTTAAAAGTAACAACTTGTTAATGAGATCAAAGATTTACAAGTTGTATGAAATTAATTAGCTCTAAACATGTGAAGCATAGGGATGTCAATCAAATCAACAATGAAGCTCAAAACATAAATATAGATTTGATTGAAAAGAGAGGACAAATCATATGTAATTATAAATACAACTTGAAAGTGATATACCTATCAAAGTAAGGCAAGTTGTGAAACTTTAAAACAATAATACACATATGATTTGTAAAGATGTTGAATCCAAAACATAAGATACATTTGAAAGAGATTTTCTTATGATGGAAAAACAACACCCAAAGATTCAACCAAGTATATGAATCATGTTACATATTTCATTAACATGATCTACTTAGATTTACCAAAGATAAAGTACTACTTGGATTGAATCAAATGGTGATGCATCCAAAACAATAGATCTATTCAAAGTATAAAACATGCTAAGGATACAACACATCATAGTTTATCATGTTACTAAAGATTTACCAATGATAAAACAAAACATGAAAACATATGATTTGTAAAGAAGTTGAGTCCAAAACATAAGATAGTTTTGAAAGTGATTTTTTTTTATGGAAAACAACAACCAAAGATTCAACCAAGTATAGGAATCATATTACATATAATTTCAAAGGTTCTTTCATTAACATGATCTACTTAGATTTACCAAAGATTAAGTACTACTTGGATTGAATCAATGGTGATGTATCCAAAACAATAAATCAATTCAAAACATAAAACATGTTAAGGACACAACACAAACATAGTTTATCATGCTACAAATGATTTACCAAAAATAAAACAAAGCATGAAAACATATGATTAAGGAAAGTAGAGTCTACTTGGAGATTTAACTTCATTAATCCAAGCTTTAGCTTTCCTAATGCTCCCCTTCATCCCTTAGTTCTTTTCCCTTCTATTTGCCTCAAAATCCCTCAAGGAGGGCCTTAAAATTCCCAAATTTTGGCAAAGGAAAGAACTCATATTTATAGCAAAAAGTGCCCAACGGCTAGTCCTCGGTCGACCTGCAAACAGGTCTCGGTCGACCAGGATCACACAACGGTTGGATTTCTGACCGTTGGTGCGCCAGGCCATTTCTGCCTTGCAGTGTTCCCGGTCGACCGGGACCTCTGCGCCGGTCGACTGGCGACACTACTGGGACCCCAAAATTTCCAACTTTTGCATGTTTGAAAGATTTTCTTTGTGGAACATTTTGGGCCATTAAACCAAGCTTGAATACATGTTTTAAATCATTCTAAGAGGTTTAAAAACATGAAACATAAAAGGCCTAAAATGATTCAAAACTTTAAAAACAAAGGCTAGCTTGATTTCTAAAACTTTTTCCAAAAACAAATGCATCCAAGATTAAAAGCAAATCATGCATAAATCAAAACTTTTACAACTCTTAGAAAGAATGCATGAATAAAACAAGATTTCAAGTTTTTATAAAACAATGCATATGTGTGTAAATCAAATGATGCTTGAATGAAAATGCATCCATCAAATTGCAATCTGCAAAATCCCTAACAATCTCCCCCTTTGCAATTTGATGGCAACACACTCACCACTGAATTTACACACTAAGTCTTCAGCTCCCCCTCAGTTGGACAAGTCTTGAAATCTTCTTGGATGCTTCTCCTCTTAGCTTGGGCTCTTGGACTATTTCTTCAATCTTCTTGATGCTTGGTGCTTGATCATTCTTCAATCTTTCTTTCTTTATGGCCAAGCATCTTCTTTAGCTCCAAGCTTTCTTTCTTCTATTTGCTCTCCCCCTTTGACCATGCCTCTCTCTCCCTTTGGCAAGGTATGTATTCTCTCCCCTTGTAGAAGATCATACAACAACTTCCCCTTAGGAAGCTTTGGACATTCTCTTCACCCTTTTGAGAACTTGCATTCTTTCTCCCCCTTTGCCATTAAATTGCAAAGATACCTACACACATGAAACAAGGAAAATACCTTTAGTAGCACCTGTTAACAAAAGAAATCGAAAGTGAAATACATAACAGGCTATCATGTATGGAAAAAGTCTCTAAGGGCTCAAAGGCAATCCTAGGGTCAATTTGATCAAAACAAATACTTCCTATGAAGGTTTACATTCCCCCTCAATCCATTCTCTCCTTTTGTCAAACTTTTGACAAAGATTTAACTATTAGGTGCAAGAAGAAGATGGTTTAACCAATTGAGGGTCAACTTCAAGAGAAGGATTAGATTCATTTAACTATCAAGTTCAATATGATCAAATTACCAAAAGAGAGCAAGGTCTAAAGAGAAAAACAATCATGGATACCAATTGGAAAAATAAAGAATACCAATTGAGATTTAAGGATATGACTATTAAATCAATCACTCTAAAATGGATTTAAAAGTATGACTATTTAGAAAAAATCCAAATTAGAGCTATCCATG
The DNA here is from genome assembly GCA_038049695.1 of Cinnamomum chago. Classification (NCBI taxonomy): domain Eukaryota; kingdom Viridiplantae; phylum Streptophyta; class Magnoliopsida; order Laurales; family Lauraceae; genus Cinnamomum; species Cinnamomum chago. Next base: position 49,603,499 of record CP142462.1, read on the forward strand.
AAGCAATGGGGTTTATTAATCATAGCATCAAATAATCTAACTATGGAAAGCATATGCTATGAAGGTTTTGAAATCATTTCATTCAATCAATAAATATGACTATTAATGTGTAAGAATGAGTGAAATGAAATTCAAACATGAAGCCAACCTCAACTAATAACCAACCAATATTATGAACACATAAACATGGTGGTCATGAGATATACCTATGAGAGCAAGAGAGGTGGCAACATGAACATTATGATGCTAATGGAGTGTGACATGGAACAATTATGAAACTATCAAGCTCAATCCAATGTACACAAGGTCTATCACATTCACAAGAAATCAAATCAACCGAAAATTTTACCAATTAAAATCAATTGAATTTGACAACATGATTAAGAGCAAGAATGTGACAAACACAAAATTCCATTAAGCATCATAAATGCATATTCATCACTTTCAAAGATATAACTAATGAGCATAGTGATGAACAAGGTAAATTGCAATGCAAAAGGATATAACTTAGAAATGCATGCAATTTCCAAAGTGTCAAAATCATATGAATTCAACATCTAAGATATCCATCAAACATATAGAAATATGAGAAATGGGTTTCAAAGAGTTTCATATGATTAAGAACACTACTATGAAGTTGAAACATGTATAAGAATGACATCACTTAGAGAAAGTACATGAATCAACATCATAACCATCCAAATAGAAATGACTATAAGGCATAGAGGATGGATTTGAGTTCTAGTATGGTTTCAACAAATATAATAAATAACACAACCATACATAGAACGATTTGACATTTGCATAGAGAGGATTAATCAACATTCAAGATCTAACTCATACCAATCATCAAAAAGGAATATAACTATTTAAGCACAAGAAGGTATGAAGTTAAAGGTAGCAATCTATCATGCAATATCTCCACTCTTAGCAAATGTACTAAGCTTACAATGCAATGGAAAATGGATATGAGGTTTAAACCAAATGAACTTAGCACATAAAATTACATATGTACTTAAAAAGCTCAAATACAAGATTTTACTATAAAGCACATAAACAATCATCAAAATGCATTAATGAGAATATACCAAGTTAGGCACAAACATGCAAATCAATGAAACCATATCCAACCAAGAAATGTAAGACATCAAAATCAATTTGCATAAAGAATGTAACTCAATGAGCAAAGATGCAAATTATTTGTAAAAATTATTTCCTTTCAAATGATATAATCATAATTAGGCACAAGGAAATAAATTCAAGGAAAATGCTTCTAGAGATACAACCAACAAAGCTTAGAACATTTTCCAAAGTTTCTCAAATCACTTCAATATTTGAAATTCCAATAAAGAATCATTTAGAATTAAGAGCAAGTGATTTTGAAAAACAAGAAGTGTACTATTGTAAAATTTCAATTTGTAAAACAATAGACACTCACAAATTTCCCATACCAAGAGATATAACTTGAAAATCAATGGAAAACTTAAATAGATTCAAATCATTTGATTTACAAAAAGGATCTAACTATGGAAATCATCAAATGATTTTCCAACATCAATTGATCATGAAAAATCTAGCTATGAAAGCATTTGGAATCACAATCAATTGATCATGAATAGATATGCACTACAAGAGATATAACTAAAAGAACAAAATGCAAATCCATCATGAAAATATTGCAATCAAGGGATTTTGAAAACCATGAGATATAACTTTAAAAGTTCATGAAGACAAAATCAAATGATCACAAAGAAACATTGCATTTTAAAAGATGTGACTAAAAGAAACTAAATGCAAATGTAACATGACCAACAAATAGATATAACAAAAAAGAATAGGTTGGTCTAGGGGGATCAAGGCCTTAAGGTTAGTCTAAATGTGTACCAATGAAGATTCACCTAAGGTCTTGAAAAGGGTGTCCTTGAGAGATCACTTTGAGGACTCACCAACTCTTAAAGATATAACTTGAAAAAGTCTTAGAGTGCTGCAAAGAGGCTAGGGAAAATTTCATTTTCAAACATAGTGGAAATCTTTAAAAAAGATATGCAATAAAACACAACACTAGGGTTCAAATCTAGCAAGGACCAACTCCGGGTTGTTAAGCCCTAAAATGGAGTAACCTGCTCTGATACCACTTGAAAGTCCTGAGGATCCGAACCCTAGAGGGGAGGTGAATAGGGTGAGCTTCAATTATGACCAATTTTAATCAATTTTAACTTCTTTAAAACAAACTAGTCACAAGTGGTGATTACAAATAAAATGCGGAAGCTTAAAGAAAACAATCACCACAGAGCAAGCACCATCACACAAGGATTTATAGTGGTTCGGCCTCAATGCCTACATCCACTACCGACTTGTGATCCAACACCCCACCGGATTTCCACTATTTATGCTTTTCAATAGGCTAAGCAATAACCTTTACAATATGCTTTCCAAGGCTAAGCAATAACCTTTACATTGATGTTTTTCAAGGCTTAACATCAACCTATACCTTATGCTTTTATAGGCTAAGCAATAACCTCTTCAACCACAAGGTTGGTTATCTCACTAAGATAGTGTCTATAAACACTTGATGGAGATTCAATTAAGCTCATTACAATGCCTCTTAATTAGGCGGATATGGAAGTGAAAAACTAATACACACTCACACTATGAATGCAAAGATGAAAGCACATGAAGTGTGTGTGTGTGGTCCTCAATCATTTTGAAAATGAAAGCTCATAAATGTATGCCCAAGGCTTTTGAAAGTTTTAGCTCATAAAAACATTTATGATTGAGGAAATGCTAATCACATGTTAAAAGTAACAACTTGTTAATGAGATCAAAGATTTACAAGTTGTATGAAATTAATTAGCTCTAAACATGTGAAGCATAGGGATGTCAATCAAATCAACAATGAAGCTCAAAACATAAAAATAGATTTGATTGAAAAGAGGGGAAAAATCATATGTAATTATAAATACAACTTGAAAGTGATATACCTATCAAAGTAAGGCAAGTTGTGAAACTTTAAAACAATAATACACATATGATTTGTAAAGATGTTGAATCCAAAACATAAGATACATTTGAAAGAGATTTTCTTATGATGGAAAAACAACACCCAAAGATTCAACCAAGTATATGAATCATGTTACATATTTCATTAACATGATCTACTTAGATTTACCAAAGATAAAGTACTACTTGGATTGAATCAAATGGTGATGCATCCAAAACAATAGATCTATTCAAAGTATAAAACATGCTAAGGATACAACACATCATAGTTTATCATGTTACTAAAGATTTACCAATGATAAAACAAAACATGAAAACATATGATTTGTAAAGAAGTTGAGTCCAAAACATAAGATAGTTTTGAAAGTGATTTTCTTATGATGGAAAACAACAACCAAAGATTCAACCAAGTATAGGAATCATATTACATATAATTTCAAAGGTTCTTTCATTAACATGATCTACTTAGATTTACCAAAGATTAAGTACTACTTGGATTGAATCAATGGTGATGTATCCAAAACAATAAATCAATTCAAAACATAAAACATGTTAAGGACACAACACAAACATAGTTTATCATGCTACAAATGATTTACCAAAAATAAAACAAAGCATGAAAACATATGATTAAGGAAAGTAGAGCCTACTTGGAGATTTAACTTCATTAATCCAAGCTTTAGCTTTCCTAATGCTCCCCTTCATCCCTTAGTTAGTCAAATCCCCAAAGAAACAAACTCACCAACATCAAAAGACTAATCACCAATCTAAGCTAAATTTAGTCAAATCTAAATATCATGATGATAAGTTTAAATTGAAAATTTATCAAGTCAAATCTCCTTTAGTTGGTGAGAATTCTAAACTAGACCTCAAAGTTCAACCCTCTCAAGACCTTAGGTGGATTCCTAAAGTTATCTACTTAGACAAACCTTAAGGCCTTGAACCTTCTTGACCAACCTATTCTTTATAGTCAAATCTCTTTGTTGGTCATGTTGCATTTGCATTTTGTTGCTATATAGTTACATTTATTAAAATGCATTGTTTCTTTATGATCATTTGATTTTGTTTTCATGCACCATTCTAAGTTACATATCATGGTTTTCAAAATCATTTGATTATAATTTCTTCATGTTAGATTTGCTTATTGCTCACATTTAGTTATATGCCTTGCATTGCATTTCTATACATGATTAATTGATTGTGATTTCAAAAGCTTTCATAGCTAGACTCTTCATGATCAATTGTTGCAAAATCATTTGTTTAGATGTCATATTATTTGAACAAATGATTTGAATCAATTCAAGTTTTTCCATGGATTCCTAAGTTATACTTTTATAGGGAAAATCATTGTTTTGAAAAATCAACTTGTATGTGTTTCATTTAAGTTATATCTTTTAAAATACAATGTTGAAAATTGATCTTCAAAATCATTCTTTTTATGCTCATTCTTGGATTTTGTTTATCAAAATGTTTTGAAGATTGTTTGAATGGAAATGCTCTATAACATCATTAGTTATAATCATCTAAGCATGTTCCATGTTCTCATTTCCTTTCCTTTTGGTTTCATTATCTTAGAATTGGAAATGAATGTTGTTTGCATCTTTGCTTATTTAGTCATTCTTTTTATATGCAAATGACTATTGGTTCCATGTATGGTTGTGATCTTAGTAATATTTGTAGAAACCTTACTAGAACCCAAATCCATCCTCTATGCCTTCTAGTAATTTCTTTTTGGACGGTTATGATGTTGATTCATGTGTATTCCCTATATGATGTCATTCTTATACATGTTTCAACTTCATAGTAGTGATCTTGATCATATGAAACTCTTTGAAATTCATTCCTCATATGCCTATATGTTTGATGGATATCTTAGTAGTTGAATTCATATGATTTTGACACTTTGAAAATTGCATGCTTTACCAAGTCATATCTTTTTGCATTGCAATTTCTCTTGTTCATCACTATGCTCAATAGTCATATCTTTAAAAGTGATGAATATCTATTTATGATGCTTGATGGAATTTTGTGTTTGTCACATCTTTGCTCTTTATCATGTTGTCAAATTCAATTGGTTTCAATTGGTAAAATTTTCGATTGATTTGATTTCTTGTGAATGTGATAGACCTTGTGTACATTGGTTTGAACTTGATAGTTATATGTTCTCATTCCATGTCACACACCATTAGCATCATAATGTTCATGATTGCCACCTCTCTTGCTCATATAGGTAAATCTCATGACCACCATGTTTATGTGTTCATAATATTGGTTGGTTATTAGTTGAGGTTGGCTTCATGTTTGAATTTCATTTCACTCAACTTGCACTTTATTAAGTTATATTTATTGATTGAATGAAATGATTTCAAAACCTTCATAGCATATGCTTTCCATAGTTAGATTATTTGATGCTATGATTAATGAACCCCATTTCATCATGGATAGCTCTAATTTGGATTTTTCCTAATAGTTATATTTTTAAATCCATTTTAGAGTGATTGTGTTTAATAGACTTATCTTTAATCTCAATTGGTATTCTTTGTTTTTCCAATTGGTATCCATGATTGCTTTTCCCATTAGACCTTGCTTTCTTTTGGTAATTTGATCATATTGAGCTCTATAGTTAAATGAATCTAATCCTTTCCTTGAAGTTAACCCTCAATTGGTTAAACCATCTTCTCCTTGCACCAAATAGTTATATCTTTGTCAATATGTTGACAAAAGGAGAGAATGGATTGAGGGGGAGTGTAAACCTTCATAGGAAGTATTAGTTTTGATCAAATTAACCCTTGGATTGACTTTGAACCCTTAGAGATAACTTCCATACATGATAACCTGTTATGTATTTCATTTTCGATTTCTTATGTTAACAGGTGCTACTAAAGGTATTTTCCTTGTTTCATGTGTGTAGGCACCTTTGCAATTTAATGGCAAAGGGGGAGAGAGCATTCAAGTTCTCAAAAGGGTGAAGAGAATGTCCAAGTTTCCTAAGGAGAGTTGTGTATGATCTTCTACAAGGGGAGAGAATGCATATCTTGCCAAAGGGAGAGAGAGGCATGGTCAAAGGGGGAGAGCAAATAGAAGAAAGAAAGCTTGGAGCTAAAGAAGATGCTTGGTCATAGAGAGGAAGATGAATAGAAAGCTTGAAGAATGATCAAGCTCCAAGCATCAAGAAGATGGAAGAAAAGAGCCCAAGAGCCCAAGCTAAGAGGAGGAGCATCCAAGAAGATTTCAAGACTTGTCCAGCTTAGGGGGAGCTGAAGACTTAGTGTGTAATATTCAATGATGAGTAAGTTGCCATCAAATTGCAAAGGGGGAGATTGTTAGGGATTTTGTATTTGCAATTTGATGGATGCATTTTAACTTTAGCATCATTTGAATTTTCACATATGCATTGTGTTAGAAAATCTTGAAATCTGGCTTTATACATGCATTGGTTTTTAGACTTGTAGAATTAATGATTTATGCATGTTTTGATTTTAAACTTGGATGCATTTGTTTTAGAATCCAAACTCTTTTGAAAACCTATTTCTTTGTGCATTACTTTTGAGAAATCAAATTGAGGATTTAGGTTTGTGCCTTGCATACATTCATCATTTTCAGAATCATTTTTTGTATGCATTTGAATGTGAAAAGAGTTTTTATGTGAAAAGAGTTTTTAGAAATCAAGCAAGCCATTGGATTTAAAGTTTCGAATCATTTTAGGCTTTTTGTGTTTCATGTTTTTAAACCACTTAGTTTGATTTAAAACATGTTTTCAAGCTTGATTTAATGGCCCAAAAATTCCCACTTGAAAAGACTTTGAAATATGCAAAAAATATGCAATTTTGGGAATTTTGGTCCCGGGCCAGAAATGCTGTGTATGGGGTCGACCGGGTACACTACCGTTGGCCATTTTTCAAACGGTCACTTTTTTGACTGTTGTGTGTATGGGGTCGACCGGGCCCTGTCATGGGGTCGACCGGGTAAACTAGCCGTTGGACTGTTTTTTCTTATAAAGTCCATTCATTTCCAACCTTTTTAGAGGCTTGAACCATGAACTTTTGAGACCATTTTGGAGCCAAAGAAAGGGGAAGAAGTTGGAAAGGCTAGAGGGCTATTTGGAAATCAAATGCTTGAGTTTTAAAAAGGTATATCTTACTTATCATTTTGATTTCCATTAAAATTAGAATCAATGCATGGTTAAATCTTTGTATTTTCTTTTATGCATGATTTCTAGTTTTTAAACAGTTGTTTTGCAAACTCATTACCATCTTTGGAATATTAAGAATGGTTTGCAAACTCTCTTGACTAATTCACATGCTCTTAGATTTTAATATTCATACAACTTGTTTAGTTCATTTCTTCAAAGTTGTTTGAATCATTTTTGTGATTCGTTTTCTCTTCAATCATCATTTTATAAGCTTTGATTTTAAAATGCATCATGCATTCATTTAAGAGCTTCATTGTTGAAATTGATTGAAGAAAATCATTCATACACTTGTGCACACACTTTAGCTCATTTAGTGTATGTTTGTAATTTGAATTACACTTTCATATTAGCCTATGTAGAGGCAATTCAATTGTGCTTAAATTGTATCTCTTGGAGTGTTCTTTTGTGAAGACACCTTCTTAGAGAAATCATTCATTTGTAAAGGTTATTGCTAAGCCTAAGAAAAGCATCTTGTAAAGGTTATTGCTTAGCCTAAGAAAAGCATTTTGTAAAGGTTATTGCTTAGCCTAGAAAAGCACATTGAGAGGTTGTTGTTTAGCCTAGAAAAACAACATTGTAAGGGTTATTGCTTAGCCTAGTAAAAAGCATAAATAGTGGAAATCCGGTGGGGTGAGTGGATCACCAGCCGGTAGTGGACGTAGGCATTGAGGCCGAACCACTATAAACCTTTGTGTTGTGGTGTATACTTGTGGTGATTCATTTGTTAGCTTCCGCATCTTGTATGGTATATCATCACATGTGACTAGTTTATGTTAAGAATTTAAAATTGGTCTAAATTGGTCATAGTTGTAGCACACCTTATTCACCCCCCCCCTCTAGGGTTAGGATCCCAAGGTCTTTCAATACCTTGTCTTTATACTACTATTCTTGCACTTGATATTTTATTCGTGCTTGTCTTGATGTGATTTGCTACACGCTTCCGCAAACTTGATCGTGTGAGCTAGATTCCACGTGTCTCCGGAACCCTCACCGTGGGAACCTGTGGGAAACACGTCGTGGGCCCGGGCCTCAGTCTGGGGTCGCGACAAATAGCCAAAAGAGGGGTACACCTGAAGTTTTGTCCATTTCAACATCATTTGGCCTAACGTCACTCCTCCAGCAGCTGAGCAGGAGCTTCCGGCTGCGGTGAGGCTGGAGACCCCGACACAGAAAATAGAGCACACAGCTAGCCTCAAAATGCTACTGGAGGCTCCACATCAAGTTTCAGGCCATTCTGACATCATTTGGTCCAAAAGGGAAACAGTCGCAGCAAAGTCGGCTCTCCCGGCGGCGTCAGTGTCAAAGACATCAAAATTTCAATCAGAGCCTACGGAATCTGGTCCCAAAATACCTCTAAAAAGGGTTCGTGTCAAATTTCAAGTCAAATCAACAACATTTGTCCCTCCATCAACCCTCGAGCAATAAAATCAAGCCTCCCGGCGGCGAGAACCACCGAGACCATTACTTATCAAATAGAGCACATGGGTGGCTTCAACATGCTTCCAAAGGGCTACGCGTCAAATTTCAAGTCATTCTGACATTATTTGACCTAGTTTTGACTTCTGACGGAAAATCGACAACAAAGACTTCGCCCTTTCCAGAAAATAAGAAACTTTGTGCTCCGATTTGCAAGGCTTCTCGTCAGGTTTTCTTCAGGAGAATCAAGCCAATAAATGAGGAAAAATGTCAAGAAAAATACCGAACAAAAAAGAATCAGAAAAGATCGAGAAACGGTCGAAAAATGGGGACCAAAAAGGGGAAAAGTTCCCATGGTAGCCGGAGACCTTGGCCCATGGTCACTAGCGCGACCCTAGAAACCCGGGTCGCCGGATTTTCGCAGAAAGGGTCATTTTCCAACCCTTTTCGCGTTTCGAGAATCCCGGCCCCTATGGTTTTCCGAAAATCTGATTTTTGGTGCTCGAAATCAGCTGATCTTTACCAACATCTCGGATCTACCATCAAGAGCTTGTGATCATCATCGCACGCTTGAAAATCGCCAAACCGGCCAACCAAGAAAGTACACTTTTTGTCTGACCGATCGAGAAATCGACAGGATAGATATTACCGGCCCACTGATATCAATCAGTGTTTGAAGTTGCATCGCCATTCGACATCAAACAACATGTGGATCCCTCGGCGATCATCGCAAGAAGAATTCCAAAAGACGCGGTATGGCCCGCGACTATTTGAGTGCCCTGGCGACCACCTAATGCAGTTAAATGACCTGATTTATTACAAGTCAATGCAGTCATTAACTCATTATTTTGGACAGCCCAATCGGAATCAAGGAAAAAAGGAGTTACAAGTCCAAGCAATCATGACAATAAATCATGAAACTCCTCTCATCATGGAGTTTAAAGGCGATTAAATGCCCATCATTCTCCATCGGCCAATCAAAAGCCAAGAAAATGGAGTTACAAAATCATGAAATAAAAACTTGTAACTCCTCCCATCATGGAGCATCAATGCCATCAATGCTCATAAACCCATCCCATGGCTACAAAAAACCAATAAAAGGGGGGTCATTCCAAGAAAAACGGATCAAGACACACAAAGAGGGAGAGAAATCCAAGAAGAAAAATCTCCAAAAGCCCAGACACTGCTCAAAGAAGCTCTGCTACTTGGAAGAAACTCTGTTGTAATAAACACCACAAGGTGATTGAAGTCCCTTGGGGGGCCATCACCCCAAGGCCCTCTCTTTCTATCCAACAAGCTGGCAACAAAATGAACAACAAGGACAAAGCTAATCCAAGGCCTAACTAAGTGTGAATCACAGGCCTAAAGAAGCCCCTCTGCAGGTGAATCTATTATTGCCTTTTGGCTGGAATCTGCTACTTTTGCTTTCATTTTTGTTGTTTCTATTTAGGTTTTGATGATGACAGATGTTTGTCTTCATAGTTATTCTTAATTGATTTGGGGCCTTTTGTTGATTGGAATCTCCAACCCTAGCTTTCATTTCTATTTCTGATTTTTCTCTCAAATTCTCGTTTTGATATGCTTCGTCTTATTATGATTTTCATCGAAGTTAATTTTTGGATTCTTCCTCTAGATTCCATCTTTTGGCTATGAGAGAAGATCTCATGGTCTTCTTGGAAGTTAATGTTTTAGGGAAATGATTCCGCTTTAGGGTTAGATTTATTTGTTCATATAACTCTAAGAGAAGATCTCATTGGTCTTCTTGGAAGCGCTCATGTATTCATTGGAAATGATTCCGTTTTAGGGTTAGATTTATGATGTACTAGTGGTCATCCATTAGATTAGAGAATAAGATAAATTATATCTCCATTCCATCTATCTGTGGTTTTTTTATACTCCTCCAATTTTTAAAGAGAATGTTTGTGTAAGTCCATGTTGGGCTAACTATTAGTGATAAGAAAAATGTCTTACAGTGACTGGATAATAATGGTTCAGTTTCTGTAATAATGATGGACCTCAAGATGTCTAGATGGAAAAGCAGATGGTGAAGCTTGTCAAATGGATGGTGTTCCTTTGGGTAAACGATTTTTTTTCTTTTCTTTAAGCCACTGTCAACTTGAAATGGAATCAAAAGTTGAAGGAAACAGAGTCTCATTAATCTCTATCGCTTGATAACCAAAGTTTTATTCCTCTCTCTCTCTCTCTTCTTGACAACTAAAGACGCCATCTTTCCATTAGATAAGTATCACTTGAAGGCTCTTTCTTCATCAGAAAGGCATCTTGTACTCCCTCCCTGAATAGAAGAACAATAAGATTCGTCATCGCTGTCCTCTCTTTTTGCTGTCTGTTGCAGTTCTCTTCAAATTTGGGGCTTTATTTGGTGATTTGGGGTCTTTTTCTTTATGGGTTTGTCTGCTTTTTTGCTTTGGGAACTGAGGGTTTTGTTTTTATTGGTATGTATGGTCGTTTACTGACTCGATTTCCTATTTTTTGTTTAATTGAATCATCTTTTGGTGATATTTCAACCCCCCATGTGTTTGTTTGTTTTCCCCTTTTGATTTCATGATGTTTCAAATGAGTGGGTTTATTGGGCCTTGAATTTGATACTGTGACCTGATTGCGTGATGATTATATCATGGTTTAAGGAGTGGGAGTGGTAAAAATCTCGTTTCCGAGTAACCATATAGCTAGAAAAGAGAGATATTGGGGATTGTTACATGATGTAGATAGGTGGCTCCCCGTTGCAAAGGCACCCACAAAACCACCAAGAAGAAACAGAAACAAGGCTAATCATTCATATCCATAGATCATGGCAACATAAAACAAAGGAAGGGAACAAAGAAGAGGAGGAAAAGAGGAAAAAAAATGAGAGGAAGAGGAAAAGAATATATTGTTCTCAGGTATCAGGTATGAGTTTTTTCTTCTCAGATTACATGTTCTGATTTCCCCTATTGATGGCTTCTTGTTCACTTGATGTTCTTCTATTTCCTTCGTACTGTGATGTTCATTGATTGATTATTAGTTTTTGTGTTATGTTTCTACGTACTAGTATGAACAGGATTTTGATCAAGAAAGTCGTCCCTCCTTCGAAAACTAACGCAGGAATCTTACTCCCATAGAAGACCACCAAGGTATAGAATCAAAATCACCATTCTAATCAGTTCAAAGAAACAGAGCTTTTTCTATCCAAATCTCGTGATTTCCCACACAATATTATTGAAATCAACGAATCCAAGTTCTGGGTGTTCTCTTATTTCGATGAATCTCATCTGGGTTTGTTCTATTTTTTTTCCTTTTGGTTTGATTTGATTAGATTGGAGAAATATCTAATGACGTCAGCTTACATGTGAAGAAAGGTATCTTGTGTTGTGCTAAAATCATTTGTTCTATATTTAATCTTGTTGGATCAATACTTGTTGGTTATGGGTATTGTCTTAATTAGAGGGTTTGCCTTAAATTTTTTTCCTTTCCGCTTAATAAAATAACTGTTGAAAGTAACTCATTTGATTACCTTATTTTTCTCTTATTATGTTTTGAAATTGTTTCTGCTCTCTTTTTTCGACCAAGATACAAATTTTCCTTTTCTAGAAGAGAAGGCATCTAAGGATATGGCTGACACTTAATTTTTCTTTATTTGATGCATATAAGCCATATTAGGATGGTATTCAACAATGTACTCGAAGTTTACAGACCATCTCGTCCCATCCTTTTAAATCCATACGCGATTTTTTTTATGTGTTGGTTGCAGTGTTGGGAGAGAAGTCATTGTAATGCAGCTGATGTAGAGGTGGTTGGTGCCTGTTCTGGAACCTCACATTTGCATAGTGGTAAGACAGAGTAGACATATTTCTATGTAGGAACAGATTGCACTCCCATTATACGAGGGTTGGCAATCACGAGGTGACATGCCAGAAACCTTATGAGGGTGTGTCCTAAGAAGATTGGGAGTTGTGCTGCAATAGGTTTTGTTCAGATGACTTTCATGTGAAATTTTATTTTATTTTTAAATGCATTACCTACATAGAAATGATTTTTTTTAGAAAATCTTGACAGAATTTCTAATTCATTAACTTGAATGCATAAAGTTAGTAAAAGGAATTCTGAAAATCGACAGCTACTTAAACTGAACCATTGTGCGGGTTCAAAATCATTTGTTGAATATCTTCATGAGACGGTATTAGTAATTCTAATATTTTAATAAGTATTGATTTATTAACTTCTTTTTTTAAATTTAATAATGTGTTCGAATTTATACAGCGTGGTGCTCCAATCGGTAGGATAAAATTGTGGCATAATACACACTATAGTCAAGAGGAAGGTTGGTCTACTCGAGTTGCTCTTTGTAAGGACACTTTTTTTTTTAAAGTTTCATCTAATTACTTATTTCTTTTGTTCTTTAGTTTTTCTATACATGTCTAAATATTTGTGTGAATTTTTTTTTCTTTCGTAGGAGAAAATTATTACACTCCAGTGGCAGTCCACAGAAGAGGATTCTCCCTCATTGATAGGGCATGGTGTCATGGCCCCTCCATCCTCTTCAATAGGCCTTCACAATAATCAGCGGGTGGAAGAGCTTACTAAGAGGGCCACTGCAACTGAAAGACAAGCTCAAGAGTTGGCTGAGCAGTTGCAGCGGATGGAGGCACAGATGGCCGGTCAAAAACAACAAATGGAGGCTCAGATGGATAATATGAGATCCTGGCAAAAGAATATGTAGGCTATGATGCAATCTATAATGGCGTAAACGATGGGCACTCCTCGATGGTAAAACATTTATTCATTGCTTCTATACATCACCAGGTGCATGTTCAGTTCAGATAGAAGGCAAATAAAAATGAATAAAATTTCATCTTAAATTCTGAGATATTTAGGTGCTTCATTTTCTTAGTTGCAGTTACCATGTTGAATCTCTCTTCATAAATGTCACAGTGAAGAAATGTTTAAAATGAGAAATAAGTAGCCATATCATCAAGTCAATCTGGTTTTTTCCATGCCCCATAAACATCAAGGGCCATGATTTGAATGATATGGATTGATGTACATGTGGTGACTTTGTGTATAGGCTACAATCAACGTGAACAAATAAGATTTCAACTTGAGATCTCAAATTTCAGTTTTAACATTTATCTTGTTTTTTTATAGATTTTAACATCTATCTTGTTTTATTTATTACAGATCGAAAAGGGAGATGAAGAGAAAATAAGAACAAGCAACATTTTTTGGACCGGTTTGGATGGCGTAGATCAATTTGAGGATATTATGTTTTATCGTGAAAATTGTTCATTGTCTCTCCGTTATACATATCGAAGTTTCAGTTATTGTTTCTATGTTATATCGAGACCAACTAATATATAGATTTATGTTTAACATAATTTTATCAATATCTTCAGTAATAATTTGTGATGAGGACAACTGTTTCATTGCACTCAAATTCAATGAATTAATTTAGTTTATATTTTTACATCGATGGAGTGTTATTTTCATACATGAATTGCTACTTAGAGATATATGATTGTGATGACCTAAGGATGACTTTGCATTATAGATTTGTGAATGGATGTATTGTGAATGGATGATGAGATTATATTTGTATTGTTGGGTATCAAAACTAGGAAAAATAAAAAAAAATTTAAATATTAAAAAATATTTTTTTTGAAAAATTATTATTTGCGGCGCTTTTATTGTGTTGCAAATAATCAAATGTAACAATATGAAGATTATTTACGACACCACAGAAGCGTTGCAAAAAAATATTTTTTGCAAAGTTATAAGAGCGTCGCCCTTAATGATTTATTAACGACTTTTTTGAATCGTCGCAAATATAAATTATTGGTGACGCAATTTTACCGTTGCAAATAAATCGTTATCTGCGACGCTTATAATACGTCGCAATTAATATGTAATTAGTAACTCTTTGAAACCGTCGCAAATACTCTCTCTAATTGCCACGCTGCAGTCTTTAGTGTCGCTAATCTTTTTGTGACCCCATTATTTGCGACCCCTTTGCGACGTTAAGTTTTTTGCGTTGCAAATACTTATTGCGATGCTTTTTGTATTATCTGTGACGCTTTTTTGGTGTCGCAAAAAAGCGAAATTGTAGTAGTGATGGCCTAGACGCGACTTTTCAGCCCGTCTACTTGGTTTTTTATTGGATATAGGACCTCCCCTTGGTCTTTATCCTCTAAAAATCTGAAGTCCAAGCCAAGCCAAAAGAATCAAAGCATCATATGTTCTCATCTGAAGGACGATGGCGAAATGCATACATGACTTACGATTGTCGATCTGAATGAGTCCTCGCTATTTCCTGAGAAGTCAGAATTCCTTTTCTTACTTTTCTATTGTATTTTGTATTTTTTCTAAAGAGACAAAAAAAATCACAATTCTTGTCTTTCATTATTGATGAGATTTGTACATCACCTTTCACGGAAAACATCGCCTTTTACTGCAAAACCGCCTTTCACGGCAAACAAAGAAAAATTGCCTCTTATGGCATTCAAAAACCTTGTCTCTTTTCTTAAATATATGTGCAATGGAAAGTTAGGAAAAAAGTTGATTTCCTTTTCTACTTGTGAAGGTGGATCTCCGGATCATCATTTCTAAATTCCAAGTAGAATAGAAAATCTGGCATACCTGTACAAAAATGTTGATGCTCGCTTTTTTCCCTCCACCGGCCTCCCGGTAGCCCAGGGATGGAAGAGAGAGGAAAAAGCCAGGTCCATCAGGGACGGCAACAATGTCAGGGCTTCTTCACTTCTTCCTGCTTGTAAATTGGCGTGGGGATCCCGCACGACCCTATTTCCCGCTATGGTGGTGAAATTATGCCACAGCCTTCGCGAGAACGTTGATCGCGTCATCGGGGGCGTTGATCCAAGCAGTCACTACCCGGGGCACTACTTTTACGCCTGGTTTGTGTTTCATTGTTGCGCTCTTCACCCTTGTTCCAGGGATCCCATTTCTTCCGATACACCTTTCATGTGTTGGTTGGCTACTCAATTTTTGGCCTCCGAATTGAAGCCTTTCAAAGGGTTCTCAGGTTCTCATTCCATTATCTGGAACATCGAGTCCTTCATAATTCGGGAACATTCTTGGTTTACCAGTTTGGACGATACTTCCCACTTCTGCGATGCCGAGAGGGTATGTTCCCCGGGACATTCCTTAATGCACGATTCTCAAGTGGAATGGCTTTTATCTGTGTGGCCCTCTATGTTGGTCTTCCGTTCCTGGCGGTCTAGCTTCATCTAGCCTTACTAGCATGTCGCTTTACTCATCAGTTCGGCTATACTCAGGGTAGAGTTGGATTGCCTCGTACATTCTTTCACGGGGAGAGTTCTGTCTCGGACGGGTGTAGGGCTTGGTGCAATTTCTCTACCGTGCACACCTATGGTCACTTCTTGTATCCCTTGCTGGTGGGATGGGATATTGGAGACAAAATGTCTTCCCATATTTGGTGGTATGTTGTTTCGCTGGGGAAGTATCTCCAATTGGGTGAGGACCTGAACTTTATAAGTGGCGTTAGTTGCCATTGTTAGATTGTATGGACTCAATCCATCATATGATGTAATAAATTGATTGATTTCTTTTTTTATCAATAAAGTCATGATTTCCTTTCATGAGATGAATGGTGTTTTATTAGTTAATGCACATGACCAATACATATGACATGATGGTTCATGAGTTGAAGCCGGTCCCATTGGTATATTAGATGTGATATATGTGTATGGATGATATCCATATATGGGAGACATGTGTCACAAATCTTATACTTAAATATCTTCACAACCAGTGATGAGACTGCGTATCTCATTTGATAAGGTTGCAGCACTTTGATCACTATGAGATAGAGTGATTTGTCTTGATCATCAGAATGTAAGATTCTGGATCACGGTGCTGGTACATTTGATGTATTGAAGGACCATGAGAAGCACCTTATGAAATACTGTCTTGATTTTAAGGTATGCTCTCACAATTTCCTCGCAATAGGCTCTCAATCCTGAGACATTGATGAACTCAAGTTTCTATTTATTCATTTGCTTTGAGTCACTAATGAGTGAGACCAACTGCAGGTCAACACATCGATGTCTTGGGTACGTGGTAGTAGGACTGTGGGAACATCCAATGGTCAAGATGGAATCTATTTATATTATCCCCTTGTGTCAATTAATGGATTTGTCATTAGTAAGTGCGTACCCATCTCAATTAAGAGTTTATTGGATGGTACTGATGATTACTGTGATTAATTGGGGTTGAAGGATAATAAGATGTGGATCTAAGATTGGAAGGGACATGTTTAATCCAATTGATCCATGGATATTGATAGAGGGGTCTACTTGTGGTAATTGAGAAGTTTAGGGTCTTCATTGTAATAGATTCCTAAGACTGTAGTGCAATTGCATTTACATAGTGGTGTTATTTGCAATTAATTGTGGGCCCAGATTGCGCATGAGATGTGGGGTCGCAGTGTCCTAGTTGGAGCCAGCTTTGTATGGAATCCCTAGTGGTCCCCACGCTAGCCCAAGTTATTAGAAAGATACTAATCCTACTTGAACTCTAAAAGGAAGGAATTAGAAAGTTATCATTTCTATTTGAAGTAGGACTTCTAATAGTAGTAATAGTAAAGTTACTAATTATTGTGGAATTGAGACTTCTATAGTAATTAGAAAATGAGAAAGTTACAAATTTATAATGGGAGTTGGACTTCTATTTTAATTAGGAAAGGGAGCTGTCTTGAGGCTATAAAAAGGGGAAGCAACCCCCTGGACGTCCCATACAAGGAGTCCACGCCCAAGATCCCTTTTTGTGCAAGAGTTGCACAATTCTCTCTCCTCTCTTTCTCCTCTAGTTCCTTGGAGTTTCTAGTTGGGTTTTCTCTTGAAGTTTCCACCAATCTTCTTGAGAAAAGAGATCTGATAATGGGTCAAAGCGTGGAAGACAACAAGGTCTTGGAGATCCTAATTTGCTTCAAGAAGAGTTCTTGTTCAAGCTAATTGTCTTCTTCTCCATTAGAGCACTACTGGGCTCCAAAGGTATAATCTGCTTTTTTATTTGTTGTGGGTTATTTCGGTTGCATGGTGTTGCTGATTTCTATCTTCTAGATAGAGTTTATTGCTGTACATGATTGATGAGACGGAGGGATTGCATCCGGACATGGTTTATGGCCTTATGGATACATGATCCCCGAGTCAAGTGGGTCAAAAGTTTTAAAAAATCTATCCACAAGGCCCACCTACTTCCAATAATTGGTATCAGAGCCTTACCTCATCTTTAATCAACGATCTAGATCTAATTTTTGCATGAGTTGCGAAGAGGATAGACCTAGGGCTATGTAAGGATCAGTTCTGGTATTTTTCTGCATTTATTATGCTTTCCGAATGCACAAGAATGGACAAGTTCGGGCAAAATCACGATTTTCTGCAAAAACCCCGAGTTAAGTGGTCGACTTTTACCGACCGCCACAACCTTTATTGGCGGCCAGAACAAACTTTTACCGGCGGCCCCCGACCCCCGCTATAGGCAGGTTTGTTTTTTGGGTGTGGCTATCCGGGTTTATTCATCATGAGATGATGAATGGTGGCTTCCTAACTCTAGTCCCAATTGTGTATGTGATACTAACTTTGCAGGTTCATGTCCTCTTCATATGGCTTACAAGACTTTTACTTTCTTTTTATGGTTATTGGTTTATTTAAGGCTAAGTGAATATGGCATCATAGTTTCCTTGGTTTCCCGTGAAAGGGCAAGGCATGGTGAATTTCCCTATAGCCCTTTTATTTCCATGTTTAGATTACCCTGTAAGCCTCATTATTGAGGCATAGGAATTTATGTAATTTTTCTAAATTTGTAAATTTTGGTGATGTACGAGACGAAGAAGGAAAGTGGTGTTGGACTCCTAATCAAAGAGTTTGAGGATTACCAAAAGCGTTTTGGAGATGCCCAAAGAGTTTGAAGAATCCCAAAATTTTGAAAAGTCTAGAAGTCCAAGAAGTCTATTCCGCTTGGGCCATGTGGAGGAGAGGACTAGTTTTTATTTTTGCACTTTCTATTTGTGGATGGTTGCTTTTATAGAATGTTTCCAAATCTGATCCAAATATAGCAACTTCCAAAATTGG
Source organism: Cinnamomum chago (assembly GCA_038049695.1). Lineage (NCBI taxonomy): Eukaryota > Viridiplantae > Streptophyta > Magnoliopsida > Laurales > Lauraceae > Cinnamomum > Cinnamomum chago. The sequence goes on from CP142462.1 coordinate 49,622,210, forward strand.
TCAAATCAAATTAATTTTTGGAAAGAGTTCTAATTACTGGTGGTGGACCCATGAGATGGATCCATTGGCAACACTAGTCTTAGAAACTGGACTTTCTTTAAAATAACTTGACTTGGAGCCAATCATTGGTCATATCATGAGATGATTTGATGTCTATATTTGTGGGCCCATATATGTATAAGGAAATCCTCAATTCTAAAATATTAAGTGGAAGCGGGGCATTTATATTTAGAAGTCCCTATGGTTTTCCACCATAGGTCCATTGTAAGGAAAATATTAGCCTCGCGCCATCTTGAGAATGACCGTTCCCCACGGAGGGCTTTTATTTGTGATATGGATCTCCTATAGATAGTATTGGTGAGATGGGGCCGGGGCCAACTCCCCAAGGAGGAGCTGCCCGCAACGGTTGTCATGCAATGCTAGTTGGTGGGTCACACTTAACTAAAATAATGATGTAGTATCCCCAAGGATTTGCCTCATGTATTTTAGAAACCGAAGCTAATTGGGAGTCATACATTATTTGGTATGAGATACCTAGATAATATTGAATGATGGGGATCATGGATAGTTATTCTTAATCCTAATTTTGACCAACTTTGATCCGCACCAATCTAGGTGGCATTCGCACTCCCCAAGGAGGCATGCCTAGGGGATTGGGATTCCGATGTATTCTGAATTTAGTGGTTATGAGGATTCCCATATAAATTTGGTAGAATACTAAACCGTAATGTCATCCATATTCATTAAATGAATGTATGGTTATGTGCTACAGTATTTCAAGCATGAATTCAAATACTTTCAATTCACTTTGACCATCCTCAACCAGAATAAGTTGGTAGGATCCAACTATGTAGACTGGAAACGAAACCTGGATATTGTCCTGACCGCTTCAGGAATATAAATATGTCCTTACCAAACCCCCCCCCCCCTTGATGAGCCTGGTCCGGATGCATCAAAAGAAGAAAAGAAACTTTACACCAAAGGGGCCAAAGATGATGAGATGGCCATATGTTACATTCAGGCATCCATGTCTAGTGTTTTGTAACACCAACATCAATCCTATAAGACTACATATGATATGATATCAAAATTAAAGGAGATGTTTGCGGAACAGGGCAGGCATGCTAGGCAGGCTGCTATGAGGGTGCTCGTTAGCACCAAGATGGCTGAAGGCACACTAGTACAGGAACACATGTTGAAAATGATGGACTCATTGAATGAGTTAGATGTACTGGGGGCTGCAATTGATGCAGAATCGTAGATTGACATAATCCTTGCATCACTTCCAGAGTCATTCAACAATTTCAAGGTAAATTTTAATATGAATAAGATGAATCTGACTCTAGCTGAGCTGTCTAGCCAGCTGGTAGTGACTGAAGGGATTATGAAGAAGAAGCCAACTGCCCTGATGACAGAAAAGTCAGTTGTCAAGTCCAAGCCAAAAGGCAAAAGGCGGAAAGGGAAAAAGAAATCAGTTTTGAAGGGTCCTAAGGGGGAGAATGATCCTAATGGTGGTGTGGCCAAGGCTAAGGGTTCAGGGACAAAAGGAAAGTGTTTCCATTGTGGTAGGACATGATATTAAAAAAGGAATTGTCCAGATTATCTGTCTAAGAAGAAGACCTCAAGTATGATTTAGTCACTTATTTCTGAAGTTAGTTTTGCAACTGGTACTTCAGAATCCTGGTGTGTTGACTCCGGTGCAACTAATCACATATGTAATACGTTGTAGGGGTTCGGGGAAACCAGGAGGCTTAGTGACGGAGAAATCATTGTCAACCTAGGAATTGACGCTAAGGCGGAGGCTGTTTTAGTGGGAGTTAGTACTTTATGTTTTTCAGATAATAAATTGGTTTTGTCAGACACATTAAATGAACCATCTTTATGGCGGAATTTAATTTTTGTTTCTAGTTTTGTGAATAAAAGCTATTCTATTACTTTTGGTACTGAAGTTGTCATAAAGAGGAATGGTACTATTAAATATTCTGGAAAGGTAACCAATGGGCTTTATTTGTTGACTCCCACAACGTATGAGATACATGAGAATGAAACAATTAATAGGCCAATATTAAAGAGGAAGTCACCTTCATCTAATCCAACAAAACTTTAGCACTTGAGGTTAGGTCATATAAACCTAAACAGGATTGATAGGCTAGTGAAAGATGGTATCTTGCCTTCATTGGTGGTAGAACCAATGCTCGTCTGCGAATCCTGTTTGGAAGGCAAAATGACTAGAAGACCCTTTTCATCTAAGGGTAATTGGGCCAAAGATTTATTGGAATTAGTGCATACTGATGTGTGTGGACCCACTAATGTTAGAGCCAGAGAAGGATATGAGTATTTCATCACTTTCACAGATGATTTACTCAAGATATGGATACATATACCTTATGCACAGTAAGTTCGAGGCTTTTGAAAAGTTCAAAGAGTTTCGAACGGAAGTGGAAAAGCAATAAGGTAAGAGTATCAAGACTTTTCGATTAGATCGAGGAGGGGAATATCTCTCTGCTGAATTTATGGGATACTTATGAGAGATTGAGATTTTATCCGAGTTGTCTGCTCTTGGTATGCCTCAATAGAATGGAGTAGCGGAAAGAAGGAACCAGATTCTTTTAGATATGATCAGGTCTATGCTGAGTTTCTCAGGATTACCTATATCCTTTTGGGGATACGCCTTGGATACTGCGATGTACATGCTAAACCTCGTACCATCTAAGTTTGTACCTAAGACTCCCTGGGAGTTGTGGTCCGAGCGAAAGCCTAGTCTACTACATTTACACATTTGGGGTTGTCCGGCACACGTGCTAAAGGTTAAGACAGATAAGTTGGAAACGAAGTCGGAAGTATGCACGTTTATAGGATATCCTAAAGGAACTAAATGTTGGTTATTCTATAATCCCAGAGAGCAGAAAATGCTGGTGAGCACTAATGCAGTTTTTCTAGAGAAAGATTATATGATGGACCGAAAATCTTTAGATAAGGTGATCTTGGAAGAATTTCATGAGCAATCAATTCCAAATCCAAGTATGACCGAACTTGAAGAAGAACCGCCCTTACCAGACCCAGTAGTTACACCAGTGCCTCGTCGTAGAGGGAGGATTGTCAGACCCCCTGACAAGTTCTCGTTCTTGGGAGAGTCTTACGAGGCAGTCTCGGGAGAACTGGAACAAGATCCTTGTAATTATGATAAACAATCAATGACATAGATTCGGGACGTTGGCAAGATGTTGTGAAAGCTGAGATGGAGTCTATGTACTCTAATCAGGTCTGGACACTTGTGGACTTGTTAATATTAAACCTATTTGGTGCAAGTGGGTCTATAAGAGAAAAAGAGGACCAGATGGTAGAGTGGAGACCTTAAAAGCCAGGCTTGTTGCAAAAGGGTATACTCAGAAAGAGGGTATCGATTATGAGAAAACTTTCTCGCCGGTAGCCATGCTCAAGTCCATCAGGTTACTCTTATCCATTGCGGCTCATATTGATTACGAGATTTGGCAAATGGATGTCAAGACGACTTTTCTCAACGACCATCTTGATGAAGACATCTATATGGTGCAGCCATACGGTTTTGTAGCTAAAAACCAAGAGGAAAGAGTTTACAAGCTGCAAAAGTCTATTTATGGACTGAAGCAAGCATCCAGAAGCTAGAACATCCGTTTTAACCAGGCAATCAAGTCATTTGGTTTTTGTCAAAATCCGGATGAGTCATGTGTGTACATGAAAAGAGAAGGTGACATGGTAGTTTTTTTGGTTTTATATGTCAACGACATCGTTCTCCTCGAGAAAGACATAGGAATGTTGTCAACAGTGAAAGTTTGGTTAGCCAAGACTTTTGGTATGAAGGACTTAGGAGAAGCTAGCTACATCCGAAAAATAGGATAATTGGCTTATCCTAAGCTGCATATATAGATAAGGTACTAGTACGGTTTGCTATGCAAGACTCCAAGAAGGGTATTACACCTTTCAGGCATGGAGTGAACCTTTCCACAGATCAGTGTCCTAAGACACCTGAGGAAAAGGAGCAGATGAGGTCGATACCATACGCTTCGACTGTTGGTAGCCTCATTATGCTATGTTATGTACTAAATCGGATATATGTCATGCAGTGGGCCTAGTCAGCTGATATCAGTCTAATCTAGGACCTGAACATTGGACTTCTATAAAGTGTGTTCTCAAATACTTGAGAAAGACTAGCGATTACAAGTTGATTTATGGCAGTGATGAGCTAATTCCGGTCGGATACACAGCTTCAGATGGTGCTGTCTTCTGGGGAGTCCCTTTCTTCGATTGGATCTAAGGTTGCGCAGATCTTGGTTTTGTGTACTGAACTCACATGCCTTGGAAAAGGTCCTGCGTTGGCCGTAGTTGAGCCCCTCCTTCTCTCCAAGAATGGGGCTGTTGACACCAAAAATGTCACTTTGCCTCTTTAACATCAAAAAGTCAGGTGAAGCCGCATCCTACTACAAACGGGCAATGCTACTTCAAGCATCAAATCTTGTCAGAATCACTTGAAAACTGATAGATCCTTCAAGACAGCCAACAGAGGAGTTCACATGAAGTTTCGGGCCATTTCGACATCATTTGATCCAACTTCACTCCTCCGACAGCTGAACAGGCGCTCCTGGCGGCGGCGGCATCGAAGACATGAAAACTTTGATCTGAGCCTACGGATGGTCTCAAAATACCTCCAAAAGGCTCAACGTCAAATTTCAGGTCATTCCGGCGACGTTTGACCCTACTTTGACGCTTCGAAGGAAAATCAAGCCCCTAGACGGCGAGAACCACGGAGACCATTACTTATCAAACAGAGCACATGGGCGGCTTCAACATGCTTCAAAATGGCTGCACGTCAAATTTCAGGTCATTCCGACAACGTTTGACCAGACTTTGACGCTCCGAAAGAAAAATCAAGGCTATCGGCGGTGGGCCACCCCGGGACCATGACATCCAAATTGGAGCTAAAGAATCATCTCAAAATGACTCCAATAGGCTCCCTGTCAAATTTTAGGTCAATTGGACATCGATTGACCGCACATCAAAGCGCGACATCTTCCTCGCGGTAAAATCAAGCCTAGCAACGACGAGACCCCAAACGGCTTCAAAAATAAAACAAAAAGCCCATGGTTGGTCCTATCTACTGCTCGGGAGGCTCCATGTCGAATTTCAGGTCATTCCGATATCGTTTGACCTAGTTTCGACTCTTGACAAAAATCGGCAACTCTACGCGGCAAAGTCTTCGACTTTTCTAAAAAATAGTAAACTTTGTGCCTCGGTTTTGCACGACTTCTCGTCGGGTTTTCTTTAGGAGAATTAAGCCAAAAAATGAGGAAAAATGTCAAGAAAAATACAGGAGAAAAAAACAAACAAAAAGTTCAAAAAATGGCTGACGAAACGGCGACCAAAGGGGAAAACTCCACCATGGTCGCCGGCGACCCTAGAAATCAGGGTCACCGGATTTCCCCAGGAAGGCCCGTTTTCCGATCCTTTTCGCGTTTCAGGAGTTCCAGCCCCTGTGATTTCTTGAAAATCTGATTTTTGATGCTCGAAAACGATTGAACTTCGTCAACATCACGGATCTGCCGTCAAAAGCAAGGAATCGTCACTGATCGCTCCGAGATCGTCAACCGGCCGACCAAGAAAGTACACTTTCTGTCCGACCGATCGAGAAATCGGCAAGACAGATGGTATCGGTCCGCTGTTAGCAATCTATGTCTGAAGTTGCATGGTCATCCAATAATGATCAACATAAAGATTCATCATCGATCATCGCAAGAAGAATTCCAAAAGACGCGGCACGACCCACGACTCTTCAAATCCCTGGCGACCACTAAACGCTGTTAATTGACCTAACTAAATGTGGTCATTAATTCATTATTTTGGACGGCCTAATCAGAAGCAAGGAAATGGGAGTTACAAGTCAAAGCCATCATGGTAATAAAGCTATGAAACTCCTCTCCTCATGGAGATTAAAGGCGATTAAAAGCCCATCATTCTCCATCGGCCAATCAGATTCAAGGAAAAAGGAGTTACAAAATTAAGAAATAAAAACTTGTAACTCCTCTCATCATGAAGCTTTAAAGCCATCAAAGCTCATAAACACTCCTAAATGGCTACCAAAGGCCTATAAATAGGAGATCATTCCAAGAAGAACAGATCAGAAAAATCGGAGAAAAATCAGTCAGAAAGATTGATCAGAATTCCTAGAAACTTTGCTACTCTGAAGAAACTCCGCTGCAACAAACACCACAAGGTGATTGAAGCACCTTGGGGGACACTCCCCCCAAGGCAAAGCCCCCTTCTTCTCATATTCAACATGGCCTAGACACGACTTTTCAGTCCGTCTCTTCATTTTTTATTGGATATAGGACCTTTCTTTGGTCCTTATTGTCTATAAAACTGAAGTCCAAGTCAAGCCAAAAGAATCAAAGCATCAAGCGTTCTCATCTAAAAGACGATGGCGAAGTCCATACATGACTTGCGACCGTCGATCAGAACGGGCTGAGAAGTCAAATTCCCTTTCTTACTTTTCTGTTGAATTTTGAATTTTCTTTAAGAGACAAAAAAACTCACAATTCTTGTCCTTCATTTTGATAAGATTTGTAATTCGCCTCTCACGACAAACAAAATCGCCTCTAACAGCATTAAAAAAAAGCCTTGTCTTTTTTCTTAAATATATGTGCAATGGAAAGTCAGAAAAAATGTTGATTTCCTTTCTACTTGCGAAGGTGTATCTCCGGATCACTATTTCTAAATTCCAAGTAGAATAGAAAATCTGGCATACCGACGATAGTTGGACTCCAGTTTGCTGGGAAGAAGTCGGTGAACGTAGTTTCCATGGACCGACGATAGTTGGAGAGACAAGTGACAAGGTCAAGGTGATTCAGGAACGGTTGAAGATCGCCTGAAGTAGGCAGAAGAGTTATGCAGATACTCGCTGAAGAAAATTGCAGTTTCAGGTGTGTGACAAGGTGTTTTTGAAGATCTCACCAGTTAGAGGGACTTTGAGATTCGGACAGAAGGGCAAATTGTCTAGAAGGTTTATTGGTCCGTATGAGATTTTGAGCAAGATTGGAGATGTCGCTTATAGACTTGGGTTACCGCCGGAACTCTATGGGGTACACAATGTTTTTCATGTTTCTATGCTCAAGAAATATGTTTCTAGTCCTTCACATATACTACAGCATGAACCTTTGGAGATTCGGGAAGATGCCTCGTATGTGGAAAGACGGATCAAGATAATTGATACCAAAGAGCAGGAATTGAGAAACCGGACTATTCATTGGGTCAAGGTACTTTGGGAAAATCACGAGCCAGAAGAAGCCACCTGGGAATTGAGAGAGCAAGTGCAGAGGAAGTATCCACAACTTTGACCAGAGGTAATTGTTTGATTTATTTGGTGGACCAAATATCCTAAGGGGTGGAGGATGTTAGACCCCGACCCAGACCTATTCGATTAGTGTGCGATTAGTATGTGTTTAGTCCTAAGTGGGTTTAGTTGTCGTTGTGTTAGAAGTAATTAGTTTTAGTCTTGGACATAGCATTGGGAGTTTTGAGAACGTTTAGTACTAGTCTGACATACTCAGGAAGGCCTGAGTGCACGTATAAGCTTGGGAGGATCGTATCGATTTTCGTGTATTTGTGATCTTGATTTCAAATGGATGATTTTACTATGTGTTACAACTTTTGTTTTCAGCCCATTCATGTTTGAAGCCCAAAAGCCCAAGTTCTGGCCCAAAAAGGGTAAAGTAGTCTTTTTGCACAAATCTGGACACAATTTTCGAGATCTCAAAACCATGTCAAAAATATACTTTTTGGAAACTAGATATTTCGAGGATCATTTTATCCTTCTTTGTCGAAGTCATTCGAGGCCCACAAGATCATGTTTTCGTCACTTCAATGTTCAAAGTTCATTGGGCCCCATTGTCATCACTTAAGCCTAACCCTCATCTCTTTCATTCATTTCCCCAAAATTCCTGCAACTTTCTTAACCTAGGGCTGAAAATCCCTCTTTCCTTTCCATCTTCCTCACCTTGCATGATCTAGCTAGAGATCTCCAAACAAAATTCCAAGACCATCATCTTCTTCCTCTCATTGCAAGCTTTCTATTGGTAAAAATTTCTTGGGGTTTCTTGTGGGACAAGCTCTACATTTTCCTCATCTCTCCTTGTTTGGACATTTCTAGGTAAGAGCTTCAACCCATACTTTTCATAAAGTCTTTTTAGTTCCTTAAAAATCTTGTTTTTCATGTTACTAACCCCTTTGGTAAAATGGGTTTCTTGTTTTCAAGATTGAGTGAGTTTTGTGTGGTTTTCATGGGTTTTTGTAGTTCTTTGGATTAGTGAGTGAAGTGCTTGGAGAAGTGTGAGACATCTTGGACTAAGGCAAGTAATCTCTATAGGTTCAATGTTGCATGTGTATTTTGATTTCATTGTGATTTTTGGAATTTTGTATATAAACTTGTTTACAAGCTTTATGATCATGTTTTCATTGGATTGGATGTTTGAAATGGTGAAAATGAACCCTTGGTGAGCAGGAAGGCTCAAGGGATTGTATGTAACTTAAGGATGAGAAGAAGGAGAAAAATGTGTGGGAAGTTCTACAAGAGAAAGGCTTTTTCTGCACTCAGCGAGCACGTGCAGAAGCTTGTCCGCTCGAGCGACCAAGCCACTGCTTGCTCCGAGCGCAGACAGAGAGCTGTCCGCTCGAGCGAACTGCCCACTGTTTAATCTGGAGCAAGACAGAGAGTTGTCCGCCCGAGCGACCTTATTGTCCGCTCGAGCGAACTGTCTTACTCGAGCGAAGTGTCAGTACCTTACAAGTTCCGCTCGAGCGAACCTGCCAGATTCAGGAAGAAGAATTATTTCATTTGTGTATTTTCTTGAAGGTTGAAAAACTTGACTATGTTAAGGGTTTTGACTTGACATTGTGTAAATGGAACTTCAAAATGCAACCCAACTTCGGGGACACCAATTCTTGTATATTCCGACATTTGGGGTCCCAATTACACAAAGGTCAATTAGTAGCCTTAACACATGCTTGTCAGATTTCGTAATTTGAATTTCCGTCTTGGTATGATAAGTACCGTCGTGCACTCGTTTTGAATTTCAAGTATAAGCTTGTTTTGAAGATTTGTTTCAAGAAAAAGGGGATCGCTTCCTAAGCGTGATATGCATATTAATTATGCCTTTTGCTAGTCGTGTTTGTTGTGTTTGATAAGTGATTTTCCCCCTTTTTTAATCTCGACGTGTTTAGACCGTGTTTCGCGTGTTTTGTGCATTCATGAATTAAGTGAACACCACTGAGCTTGGACTGCCCTTTCAGTTTGATCCACTGTCTGGGGGTCCTTAAACATGTGGACTGTCTGCAGACTGGTCGTGTATTTATTAAACATCGTGCGTGTCCGGTTCCGCGGCCGAAAATCCCCGTATATGTGGGAATCGTGTCGTGATTATATTATGTATATCGTGCTTGTCGTGCGTGCTTGCTCTTTTCATTATATATATGATAGAGAAAGGATGGGCTCTTTGTTGATTGTAACTATTAATGATATTATATGTACTCGTGCTAGTTTGTTTTAGTATCTCAGCTGTGTTGTATTCTCGAAAATGTATCTCAATCATTGTAGTATTTCAAATCACGGATTTGTTTATATGTTTTCTTATCACGTTATTTGTTTCATGTTTTCACCTAAATTGAATACCTGCCAAACCGTTGCGTTTGACCCTTGTTTGTTGGTGCCCAGGTGCAGGCGACGTTACCATTGAGGAGGAGCGTCCGGAGGAGGCTGTTGAGCCAACCCCTGTTAGAGAGTGGCAACCCGACGATGTCAACTAGACGTCGGGCGGGTTCTTGAGTTTCGTCATTCTGTCATGGGTTTCTTTTGTTATTTTGAGAATTGTATTGGCCTCTGTTGGCCTCTCATGGGTTGTAACTAAAACTTAACTTACTTTTGAGTTAGTCTCATAACTTGAATCTTGACAGGAATGCCATTTTATCTTCTTCCTTTGATACTATGCCTTGTTATTATTTGTCATAGCACTTAAGGATTTATTGGTGCTTATCTTGATGTGATTTGCTACACGCTTCTGCATACTTGATCATGTGAGTTAGATTCCAAGTGTCTTTGGGAATCCTCACCGTGGGAACCTGTGGGAAAACATAACACAGATAAACAATCATCAATTTAACTCGTCGCGGGCCCGGGATCCATTCCGAGGTCGCGGCATTTCCCCCCCCCCCCCCCCCCCCCCCCCGTTTTTCCCTCCATTCGGCCTTTCTCAATGACCTCGGGGACGGATGGGAGAGGAAAGGAATGAAATTGGGTCCATCAAGCTGGCATACCCGGTGGGACCAGTTCATTTGAGAACGCGATGCTTGAATTCTTAGGCTCCTTTCTAGTTGGTGGCCTATGTTGGATCTTGCGTCAAAAAAAAATGAGATGGGTTTTTTGGAAAATTTCTACCTTTGAACTTATTTCCGTTCTTTCTCATTTAAAAAAAGAAAAAAGAAATCTGATTTCTCTTTTTCTGGATTCAATTTTGAGAAACTTTGATCCTCTCCTCTTTGAACTTGATAGCTCACAGAAATGTTCGCAGCTATTGTTCTTATCGGGGAATGGGCCATCTTTTCTCTTTAATGAGTCCGATAGGGATTTCCAAAAAAAGAAACCCTTAAAAAAAAACTTCTTCAAAATTGTTATTTTCTTTTGGAATCAAATTTGAGAAAGTTTGGTCCCCTCCTTTTCGAATTTAGTACTCGAAGAAATGTTTGAGCCCTTATTCGGATTGGAACACCGTTCGTTCCCTTTGATGAATCCATTAAAAAAAATAAAAAATATTCAAAACCCACTAAGGTTGCACCAATTGCATTCTTTGACCAAAGTAGATCTAAGAAAAGCCTTGTCTAGAGTGTGGAGGTAGCTAGACTGTTCGAGGCAATGGTCCTTCAAACGGGTTCATTAAGTAATCCTACCCTTACCTGGGGGCTGATCTATTTACTTAGGTTTCATAAGATCGAATTAAAAACCTTTGTGTTTCTTTCAAAAAACAAAAAAATTTCAAAAAAAATCGTCATTTTTGGGTTTACATTAGAGAAATCTTGGTTCCTTCCCTTTCGGATAAAATCTCGCGGAAATCGCTTGTAGCTTGCATTCGGATTGGAATACCATTTGTTCTCTTTTAAGAACCCGATTTTGGCCTTTCAAAAATCCCATCTTGTGTCCATCCCAAGGATGCGATTTGCGACATTTGTGCCTAGCGGTGCTAGTACGCCCTTTCGGGTCTACTGTATTCGCGACCGACACATTTGTATCTCCAACCTTATGTCATCTTACCTTGAGTGAGCCTCGCTTCTCGGTAATTTGAATTAAGGTCTACAATTGCTTCTAGCAGTCATTGGAATACTCGCTCTGAGCCTCCTGTACTTGTGTTCAGAACAATTGTATCCTCTATGGCTTTTTTTTTTGCCTTCTTCACTTCGCTTGGACTGGGCCATGTTCCCTTGAACGATTTGAAAAGACAAAACCATAGTTCTTTCCCATTTATGATCACTATATTCTTGTGATTACTAATGGACGTGGTCTTGTTACAGAAGTTTTCCAAAAACTAACAATGGTAGCTTCATTAACCATCACTTTCGATGAGAACAAGTACCAACTCATGCTCCAGGAGAAGCAGAACAAGCGCATTCATAAGCGCCCTGCCAGCTGCCGAAGCGTCACATCCCTCAGCAAATCTTAGAACACCGGGTCGACCTCTACTCCCCGGACTATTATCTTCGGGTCGCTAGGACCGTTCCCACTTCCCGTAGAGGAAACCGCACCTGCTAAGAAGCAAAAGATCGCCCCGCGACGTGTCACTGCCATGACACAAGGGCAAACACGAAGAAGCCTGACGCCCGTGGCAACCCCATGAAGCCTCAACCTGCAACGAACCAAGTCTACCCTAAGACTTGGTCCCCATGACCTTCACCAAAACAAAGGAGGTCCCGAACATCTACAAAGCCAGCATACCTGGCCCCTCTCAAAGAAAATTGATTCTATCCTCTTGCATACATGAAGGAGGAGAAACCAGCCTCTTACCTGATAAAGAAGGCAACCCATCATGAGTTGGCTTTGTAAGTCCTGGGATCCGAACCCTAGAGGGGGGCGTGAATAGGGTGAGCTCCAATTATGACCAATTTTAAACAATTTTAACTCTTTAAAACAAACTAGTCACAAGTGATGATTATCAAACAAAATGCGGAAGCTTAATGAAAACAATCACCACAAAGCAAGCACCATCACACAAGGATTTATAGTGGTTCGGCCTCAATGCCTACATCCACTACCGGCTTGTGATCCAACACCCCATCGGATTTCCACTATTTTTGCTTTTCAATAGGCTAAGCAATAACCTTTACATTATGCTTTTCAAGGCTAAGCAATAACCTTTACAATGATGTTTTTCAAGGCTTAACATCAACCTTTACATTATGCTTTTATAGGCTAAGCAGTAACCTCTTCAACCACAAGGTTGGTTATCTCACTAAGTAGTGTCTAACATACACTTGATGGAGATTCAATTAAGCTCATTACATTTGCCTCTAAAATAGGCGGATATGAAAATGAAAATCCAATACACACACACTATGAATGCAAAGATGAAAGTACATGATGTGTGTGTGTGATGTCCTCAATCATTTTGAAAAGGAAAGCTCATAAATGTATGCCTAAGGCTTTTGAAGTTTTAGCTCATAAAAACATTTATGATTGAGGAAGGAATGCAAGTCACATGTTAAAAGCAACAACTTGTTAAAGATATCAAAGATTCACAAGTTGTATGAAATTAATTAGCTTTAAACATGTGTTGCATAGGGATGTCAATCAAATCAACAATGTAGCTCAAAACACAAAAATAGATTTGATTGAAATAAGGGGACAAATCATATGTAATTATAAATACAACTTGAAAATGATATACCTATCAAAGTAAGGCAAGTTGTGAAACTTTAAAACAATAATACATATGATTTGTAAAGTTTGTTGAATCCAAAACATAAGATACATTTGAAAGAGATTTTCTTATGATGAAAAACAACACCAAAAGATTCAACCAAGTATATGAATCATGTTACATATAATTTCAAAGATTCTTTCATTAACATGATCTACTTAGATTTACCAAGGATAAAGTACTACTTGGATTGAATCAAATGGTGATGCATCCAAAACAATAGATCTATTCAAAATATAAAACATGCTAAGGATACAACACATCATAGGTTAACATGCTACTAAAGATTTATCAAAGATAAAACAAAACATGAAAACATATGATTTGTAAAGAAGTCGAATCCAAAACAGAAGATAGTTTTGAAAGTGATTTTCTTGTGTTGAAAAACAACAACCATAGATTCAACCAAGTATAGGAATCATGTTACATATAATTTCAAAGGTTCTTTCATTAACATGATCTACTTAGATTTACCAAAGATAAAGTACTACTTGGATTGAATCAATGGTGATGTATCCAAAACAATAAATCAATTCAAAACATAAAACATGTTAAGGATACAACACAACATAGTTTATCATGCTACAAATGATTTACCAAAAGTAAAACAAAGCATGAAAACATATGATTAAGGAAAGTAAAGCCTACTTGGTGATTTAACTTCATTAATCCAAGCTTTAGCTTTCCTAATGATCCCCTTCATCCCTTAGTTCATTTCCCTTGTATTTGCATCAAAACCCCTCAAGGAGGGCCTTAAAATTCCCAACTTTTGGCAAAGGAAAGAACTCATATTTATAGAAAAAATTCCCAACGGCTAGCCACCCGGTCGACCCCATGACAGGGCCCGATCGACCGGGTACACACAACGGTCATATTTCTGGCCGTTGGTGTACAGTGACCCAGTCGACCTGCAGTGTGGCCGGTCGACCGGGTCCTCCGGGCCGGTCGACCGACCACACTGCTGGTCGATCCCCTAGGACCAAAATTCCCAAAAAATCATATTTTCAAAGTATTTCTTTGGGGAACTTTTGGGCCACTAAACCAAACTGAATAGCATGTTTTAAACCAAACCAAGATGTTTAAAAACATGAAACACAAAAAGCCTAAAAATGATTCGACATTTTAAAACCAAAGGCTAGCTTGATTTGATAAAACTCTTTTCTAAAACAAATGCATCCAAGATTAAAAACAAAACATGCATAAATCAAAACTTTAACAATTCTTAAAAACAATGCATGTATAAAACAAGATTTCAAGTTTATCTAAATTAATGCATGTGTAAATCAAATGATGCTAGAATGAAAATGCATCCATCAAATTGCAATCTATAAAATCCCTAACAATCTCCCCCTTTGCAATTTGATGGCAACACACTCACCACTGAATATTACACACTAAGTCTTCAGCTCCCCCTCAGCTGGACAATTCTTGAAATCTTCTTGGATGCTCCTTCTCTTAGCTTGGGCTTTGGGTCTTTTTCTTTATTCTTCTTGATGCTTGGAACTTGATCATTCTTTAAGTTTTCTTTCTTCTTTCTTTCTTTATCCAAGCATCTTCTTTAGCTTCCAAGCTTTATTTCTTCTATTAGCTCTCCCCCTTTGACCATGCCTTTCTCTCCCTTTGGCAAGGTATGTATTCTCTCCCCCTGTAGAAGATCATACAAAACCTCCCCTTAGGAAGCTTGGACATTCTCTTCACCCTTTTGAGAACTTGAATTCTCTCTCCCCCTTTGACATTAAATTGCAAAGGTACCTACACACATGAAATAAGGAAAAATATCTTTTAGTAGCACCTATTAACAAAAGAAATCGAAAATGAAATACATAACAGGCTATCATGTATGGAAGTAGTCTCTAAGGGTTCAAAGACAATCCAAGGGTAAATTTGATCAAAACTAATTCTTCCTATGAAGGTTTACACTCCCCCTCAATCCATTCTCTCCTTTTGTCAACATATTGACAAAGATTTAACTATTAGATGCAAGAAGAAGTTGGTTTAACCAAATGAGGGTCAACTTCAAGGAAAGGATTAGATTCATTTAACTATAGAGCACAATATGATCAAATTACCAAAAGAGAGCAAGGTCAATGGGAAAAGCAATCATGGATACCAATTGGAAAAACAAAGAATATCAATTGAGATTTAAGGATAAGACTTTTAAACACAATCACTCTAAAATGGATTTAAAAATATAACTATTAGGAAAAATCCAAATTAGAGCTATCCATGATGAAATGGGGTTTATTAAACATATCATCAAATAATTTAACTATGAAAATCATAAGCTATGAAAGATTTGAAAACATTTCATTCAAACAATAAATATGACTATTAATGTGCAAGAATGAGTGAAATGAAATTCAACCATGAAGCCAACCTCAACTAATAACCAACCAATATTATGAACACATAAACATGGTGGTCATGAGATTTACCTATATGAGCAAGAGAGGTGGCAATCATGAAAATTATGATGCTAATGGAATGTGACATGGAATGAAAACATATAACTATCAAGTTCAAACCAATGTACACATGGTCTATCACATTCACAAGAAATCAAATCAATTGAAAATTTTACCAATTGAAACCAATTGAATTTGACAACATGATAAAAGCAAGGATGTGACAAACACAAAATTCCATCAAGCATCATAAGTAGATATTCATCACTTTTAAAGATATGACTATTGAGCATAGTGATGAAAAAGGTAAATTGCTATGCAAAAGGATATAACTTGGAAATGCATGCAATTTTCAAAGTGTCAAAATCATATGAATTCAACATCTAAGATATCCATCACACATATAGATATATGAGGGATGGAATTCAAAGAGTTTCATATGATCAAGATCACTACTATGATGTTGAAACATGTACAAGGATGATATCACTTAGAGAAAATACATGAATCAACATCATAACCATCCAAAAAGAATATGAATAGTAAGTATAGAGGATGGATTTTAGTTCTAGTATGGTTTCTACAAATATAATGAATAACACAACCATACATAGAACGATTTGACATTTGCATAGAGAGGATTAATCAACACTCATGATCTAACTCATACCAATCATAAAAAAGAATATAACTATTTAAGCACAAGAAGGTATGAAGTTAAAGGAATCAATCTATCATGTAACATCTCCACTCTTAGCAAATGTACTAAGCTTACAATGCAATGAAAAAGGATATGAGGTTTATACCAAATGAACTTAGCACACTAAATCACAAATGTACTTAAAAAGCTCAAATACAAGATTTTACTATAAAGCACATAAACAATCATCAATTTGCATTAATGAAAACATATACCAAGTTAGGCACAAACATGCAAATCAATGAAACCAAATCCAACCATGCAATGTAAGGCATTAAAACCAATTTGCATAAAGAATGTAACTCAATGAGCAAAGATGCAAATTGTTTGTAAAAATTATTTCCTTCCAAATGATATAATCATAGTTAAGCACAAGGAAATAAATTTAAGGAAAATGCTTCTATAAATACAAACAATAAAGCTTAGAACATTTTCCAAAGTTTCTCAAATCACTTCAATATTAGAAAATTCAACAAAGAATCATTTATAGAATTAAGAGCAAGTGATCTTGAAAAACAAGAAAGTTTCAATTTGTATTCTAAATATGACAATAGACACTCATACAAATTGAACACATATTTTCCATATCAAGAGATATAACTTGAAAAATCAATGGAAAACTTAAATTGCTCTAAATCATTTGATTTAAAAAAAATCTAACTATGACATCCATCAAATGATTTTCCAACATCAATTGATCATGAAAAAACTAGCTATGAAAGCTTTTGTAATCATAATCAATTGATCATGAATAGATAAGCACTACAAGAGATATATCTATATGAACAAAATGCAAATCCATCATGAAAGTATTGCAATCAAATGATTTTGAAAACCATGAGATATAGCTTAAATGTTCATGAAGACAAAATCAAATGATCACAAAGAAACATTGCATTTTAAAAGATGTGACTAAAAAGAACCAAAATGCAAATGTAACATGACCAACAAATTAAAAGATATAACTAAAAAGAATAGGTTGGCCTAGAGAGGATCAAGGCCTTAAGGTTAGTCTAAATGTCTACCAATGAAGATTCACCTAAGGTCTTGAAAAGGATGTCCTTGAGAGTTCACTTAGAGGACTCACCAACTCTTGGAGATATGACTTAAAAAGGTCTTAGAGTGGTGCAATGAGGCTAGGGGAAATTACATTTTCAAATATAGAGGAAATCTTTAAAAAGATATGCAATAAATCACAACACTAGGGTTCAAATCTAGCAAGGATCAACTCCGGGTTGTTAAGCCCTAAAATGGAGTAACCGGCTCTGATACCAATTGTAAGTCCTGGGATCCGAACCCTAGAGGGGGGCGTGAATAGGGTGAGCTCCAATTATGACCAATTTTAAACAATTTTAACTCTTTAAAACAAACTAGTCACAAGTGATGATTATCAAATAAAATGCGGAAGCTTAATAAAAACAATCACCACAAAGCAAGCACCATCACACAAGGATTTATAGTGGTTCGGCCTCAATGCCTACATCCACTACCGGCTTGTGATCCAACACCCCACCGGATTTCCACTATTTTTGCTTTTCAATAGGCTAAGCAATAACCTTTACATTATGGTTTTCAAGGCTAAGCAATAACCTTTACAATGATGTTTTTCAAGGCTTAACATCAACCTTTACATTATGCTTTTATAGGCTAAGCAGTAACCTCTTCAACCACAAGGTTGGTTATCTCACTAAGTAGTGTCTAACATACACTTGATGGAGATTCAATTAAGCTCATTACATTTGCCTCTAAAATAGGCGGATATGAAAATGAAAATCTAATACACACACACTATGGATGCAAAGATGAAAGTACATGATGTGTGTGTGTGATGTCCTCAATCATTTTGAAAAGGAAAACTCATAAATGTATGCCTAAGGCTTTTGAAGTTTTAGCTCATAAAAACATTTATGATTGAGGAAGGAATGCAAGTCACATGTTAAAAGCAACAACTTGTTAAAGATATCAAAGATTCACAAGTTGTATGAAATTAATTAGCTTTAAACATGTGTTGCATAGGGATGTCAATCAAATCAACAATGTAGCTCAAAACACAAAAATAGATTTGATTGAAATAAGGGGACAAATCATATGTAATTATAAATACAACTTGAAAATGATATACCTATCAAAGTAAGGCAAGTTGTGAAACTTTAAAACAATAATACATATGATTTGTAAAGTTTGTTGAATCCAAAACATAAGATACATTTGAAAGAGATTTTCTTATGATGAAAAACAACACCAAAAGATTCAACCAAGTATATGAATCATGTTACATATAATTTCAAAGATTCTTTCATTAACATGATCTACTTAGATTTACCAAGGATAAAGTACTACTTGGATTGAATCAAATGGTGATGCATCCAAAACAATAGATCTATTCAAAATATAAAACATGCTAAGGATAAAACACATCATAGGTTAACATGCTACTAAAGATTTATCAAAGATAAAACAAAACATGAAAACATATGATTTGTAAAGAAGTTGAATCCAAAACATAAGATAGTTTTGAAAGTGATTTTCTTGTGCTGAAAAACAACAACCATAGATTCAACCAAGTATAGGAATCATGTTACATATAATTTCAAAGGTTCTTTCATTAACATGATCTACTTACATTTACCAAAGATAAAGTACTACTTGGATTGAATCAATGGTGATGTATCCAAAACAATAAATCAATTCAAAACATAAAATATGTTAAGGATACAACACAACATAGTTTATCATGCTACAATGATTTACCAAAAATAAAACAAAGCATGAAAACATATGATTAAGGAAAGTAGAGCCTACTTGGTGATTTAACTTCATTAATCCAAGCTTTAGCTTTCCTAATGATCCCCTTCATCCCTTAGTTCATTTCCTTTGTATTTGCCTCAAAACCCCTCAAGGAGGGCCTTAAAATTCCCAACTTTTGGCAAAGGAAAGAACTCATATTTATAGAAAAAATTCCCAACGGCTAGCCACCCGGTCGACCCCATGACAGGGCCCGGTCGACCGGGTACACACAACGGTCATATTTCTGGCCGTTGGTGTACAGTGACCCAGTCGACCTGCAGTATGACCAGTCGACCGGGTCCTCCGGGCCGGTCAACCGACCACACTGCTGGTCGATCCCCTGGGACCAACATTCCCAAAAAATCATATTTTCAAAGTATTTCTTTGGGGAACTTTTGGGCCACTAAACCAAGCTGAATAACATGTTTTAAACCAAACCAAGATGTTTAAAAACATGAAACACAAAAAGCCTAAAAATGATTCGACATTTTAAAACCAAAGGCTAGCTTGATTTGATAAAACTCTTTTCTAAAACAAATGCATCCAAGATTAAAAACAAAACATGCATAAATCAAGACTTTAACAATTCTTACAGACAATGCATGTATAAAACAAGATTTCAAGTTTATCTAAATCAATGCATATGTGTAAATGAAATGATGCTAGAATGAAAATGCATCCATCAAATTGCAATCTATAAAATCCCTAACAGGCTTGCTCCTACAAGCCAAAAATCAAATCATACATCACCAGGCCTCTGCAAGAACCTGCCAAGGCTTGCTCTCCTGCAGTTCGACCCTTTATCTCAAAGGGGGCAGAACTCGCAAAATTCAAAGCTTCGCTACGACAGTTGAAGGACCGAGTCCAAATCCTGTCTATGCTCAACTTCAAAGAAGACATGCTTGGCTGCTGCGCTCGAGAGAGTACATCCTTCATTGCTAAAGCCTAGCCAGAGCTGACAAAAGCTCAAATTACACGTCGCATACGTCGTCGCATGTCATATCGACATAAGAGACTAGAGAAGCAAAGGACTTAGCATCCTATCGTCCAAGTCTCCCAAAAATCGGTCGGAAAAGAAAGACCCGATCAAATTGCTGATGTCCATATGGTTGACAAAACCAGAAGACGCCAGAAGTCAGCAACTAAACTTCATGTCAGACAACCGGTGACTCGCAGTGTCTCTCGAACATGAAGACATCAGGAAGAATCTTCTACTCCTTCAAGCCAAGGACAACAGAGTCATCCTTCCTCAAGCTCTTCAAGAATGAGCCCCAGCTCACTCACCAGGACGATCTCCTCGTTCGAATCACGGGGGATGAACGTCTTAGCTACAAACTCTGAGCCACCTCGCAATCCACCTCTTAATGAAACGACCGCACGCATCCAGCAATTGGAGCAAGGTCAGCAGAGGATTGAGGCTCTGATGGAAAATCTTCTTCTCATTTTTCAGCGTCAAGAAAACAACCAACCTCCTCCAGATAACAAGGAAAATGCAGAAAATAATGAGTCACGCGCCCTTACCAAAAAGGACGTTGACGATATCCTCGCCAAAGCAAGAGAAAAGGATACACTAAAGGAGCATGGGATCTAGCCACCATATCCTTTATGGATGGACTCGGTCCCGTTCCCTACAAAATTCAACCAACCTACTCTCCAAACGTATACGGGGAAAGGTTCAGCCAGACAGCACGTCATCCACTTCAAAATACTGACAGGTTCCATCACGGATCAATATGCCCTCAACGTCCATCTCTTTGCAAGTACCCTAAAAGGTACGGCCTGCGATTGGTACTCCACTTAGCCAGAGGACTCCATCCAAAATTGGGCCATGCTGGAGACACGCTTCCTGACCCACTTTAAAGGTGAGGATCATCCTGTTACTATGGCACAACTCTGCATCCTAAAACAGGGGGAGAATGAGTCAACATATGACTTCATTCACAAGTGGAAGGCGATGGCGTACAAGTGTTCAGATGTGCTGCCACAAGCGTCGCTCATCGACATCTGCCATAACAACATGAGAGCAAGGATCCGTTCCATGATTATCGACAATAAATCAAAAAACCTTGGAGAACTCCTAGAAGCTGAAACGGTGATCAAAGACCTCAACAGTCAGCAGTCATCAAAGAAAGAGTCGGCTACCATTATGACCTCAAAGCCAAAAAAAGGGAGGTTCTTAATGTGCAAACCAAGTCAACTCCTCAGCAACCAAAGAAAGCTGAAAACAAAGCTGCAGGTAAGAAACATGAACCCTCTGATACCTTCAAAGAACGAGTAGAAAAGAAATACCCGTTCGATGAAGATGTCGAAGAAATCTTCGAGGCTCTCATAGCAAATGCTAAACTCACCTTGCATGAGCCTAAAAGACCAGAAGATGTTGGCAAAACCAACGATCCTCGGTACTGTCCCTACCATCAGATGATCTCGCATCCTCTTAATCAATGCTTCGTTGTGAGAGAGAAGATCAACGAGATGTGGAAAAACGGAGTCATCACCTTTGAGAAAAACTATGGGTCTGCTTCCGTCAACATGGTGTCGTATGGACAAACTTCAAAATCACCAAAGGAGAAGACCACTACTTCCTTTAAGGTGATAAAAATGACCCAGACGTCTCAAGAGTTGGTCCCTTATCCAACACCAGATGGACAATCTATATGGGTACATCCCGATCTCCTAGAAGATGAAAATTGGGAGATCGTCAAGACAAAGCCTACCACTCAATAGCGAAGGCAAGCCAAGAGATAACTCCGCAAGCTCTAGCAGCAGGAGAAAGCTCAATCAAAACAAGAAGTCCCTGAAAAGGCAGAGACCTCTTCCACTGCTTCGCTGGGGGCAACGAAAGAATCCAAGGCTTCGAAGGTGGAAAGAAAATTCACCTTGGTGATTTCATGCCACCTCAATTCAGAAATGAAACTACGCAGGGGGCATCATACTCTTGCAATTCGGTAATTGGATTCCCCATGGATGGATACGAGTCTAGTCACACCGCCAATGACACCGACGAGTGGGAGGAATCCTTTAAAAGAGGAGAATACCTCTCCGACAAAAAATGGATTCCCGAATCTCATCTTATGCCAGTAATCTGGTATAACCCATATCAGCAACAAGGATCCTGGTCCGATGATGAAGGAGACCAAGAGGCTGTTCAAGAAAATGTTGTTGACTCAACACCCTTTAACGCTCCAGTGGAACCTAATCGTGTTGCACCACATGGGTAGACGAAGAAGAAGATTTGGCTCCCATGCCTGATCTTGAAGAGTATGCGAGGATCTTACAACACTTTCCCTTAGAACAAGAGCGAGATCTTCGCAATCAAAACCCAGAATCGGAAGTCCCTAAAAATCAACAGGTACCTCCTCCCTCAATTCCTGAAATTGGAGAAAACTGCTAGATAGATGATCCTCTCACATCCGATGATGAGCCCGACTCCTAGCAATCCACTCTGGGGGGGATCTCCTATCAGGGCAACTTGCAATGCGATAGTTCAGGATGATAGTGCCTCCGAAGCATCATCTACAGAAGACACGTACTCTCCAGCTACACTTGATAGTATATCTTCCGGAGCTACATTTTCTAAGGTGACTTCCACTGAGATAACACCTTCGCAAACTTCGTCCCCTGAAACCGTGACATCACAACTCACAGCTCTTCCGACTGATCATCCTAAAGAAACTTCAGCTGAAGAAGACCTGGTCAATTGGTCCTAGATACCTGACCTCATAGGATACGTCTGGACCAACAAATTACTCAATGAAGGAGAAAAGTTGCTGGATGTTGTTCAGGACTTATTCTCGGAAAATGCTCCATGTAACGCAATCACTGAGAATGGTGACTCTACTGCAGACACATCCTCAGTAAACGAGAAGGATCAACCCTTGGATCCCAAGGACGAGAAGCTTTGTACCCATTCTGGCCGGGATTACCACAAAAATTACAACCAATCTTCTTCTTCTTCTTCTTCTTCTTATGTAAATCCTTTGGGAAAAGATGTTGTAAATGCCCCAAGTGGCAACAATAATGAACACGTAGGCCCAAAGGAGTCTTTCAAGTACGACTTGATTGAGCACTTCAAACACATACCTGCACGACTGCACATCCTGGACTTATTACGAACGTCTCCACAAACTCGTGATAGTCTCATCTTAGAACTACAAAGGCTGAATGCGAATGTCGACAAACATGCCCCACAAGTCCTACAAATTGAAATGGACTTTAGGGTCAAAAAATTGAATACTCCCTCAAAGGGAGAAAAGAGGAAAACCGAGGGATCAGGCATTGAATGCCTCTCGATACAGAAAGCAGCAAGTGCAACCATTGCCTTCGGTAAGGATGACCTCCTGCTAGGCGAGACAAAGCACAACCGACCCCTGTACTTCACAGAGTACATCAAAGAAATACCGATACACAGAGTCCAGATCGACCTAGGTTCTGCACTCAATCTCATCTCTACTTCGGCAATTGAAGAGCTGGGCATCCCTTCTAGCAAGCTGAGTCACACGTCTGTATCCATCTTTGGATATGATGGGACCGCTCAAAGGCCTATCAGCAAAATCAGGTTTAAGTTGCAAATCGGTGATCTTATCTTAGAAGTCACTATGTATGCAATAAGAACCCTTTCATGCTACAACATCCTTCTTGGACACCCTTGGATACACGAGAATGGTGTCGTCCCTTCAACTTTACATCAATGCATCAAGTTTTGTTGGCAATGATGGCTCGATACATCGAGTGTTTACAGACAAAAAGCCTTTCAAAGGCAAAGAGGTCCATTTTTCAAATGCTCAAATGTACAAAGATGAAAAAGAAGAAAAGGAGGAAGAAAAAGCACCCTTTGCTGAAAATCGTCAGAAAGATAAAGGCAAGGCTCCTCGGCGATCATCGGAAGAAAACAAACCTTCCTGTAAACCCAAAGAGAGAGATCCATCTCCCTTCGTTGTCTCCCTCAAATCTTCAAAGCCTTTGGTCATCACAACCAAATCAAAGAAGACAAAGCAAAAGTCTGGGAGCAAAAGTCTAGGGGCAAGTTTGTTGTCTCTTTTGTGTCATCATGCAAGACACGGATTCAGAGTCAGAGCCAGAAGACGACACACCATCATGCCAAGCTGACACTCAACAAGTTCAGCCTGCTCTACCCCCAATAGAGACACCTGCTGATGTAGAAGATCCTACGTCTGCTTCCTTTGTTGTTCCAACAACTTCAGCAGAAGAGAAGCCAATCTTCTTCCACAGATTAGAAGCTTCCTCATCAAATTTCATACTTTAACCTTTCTAAAACGAAGGTATGCCTCAACTATTTCGATATAGTCCTATGGCACAAGCTATTATGAAGAAAATGGGTTATGACACTCAAAACCCAGTCGGTCTGGGGCAAGGTCGCGGTATTCTCACACCATTGGATTCCGCCTTAACCAAAAGTCAGCTGGAAGATTGGAGACTCTACGGTCACGTATAAAAATCTTCACATGGGTTGGGGTATGATCCCGACACTCCCATGAAACAGTTGACACAAATGCCGAGGAGTCGATTTGCCGACCAAGCCTCAACATCTCATGTCCATGAAGACAACGATCTCCTTGGATATCTCTTTGAAGAGTCATCCATCAAGGATCCAGGAAGCTCTACCGATCAATATGATTTCTCTGATGATGAAGAGGAGTTATCCGGTGATACAGACATGTGGCATTCTGAAGACCCATGGCTAGAAACAAAGCCTTGGCCTGAAAACGCCCTTGAAACACCAGAAGGTTTCGTTGAGTTGGAAGCCTCAGAAAATATTGTGGAGGAACCACCTTCGAACCTTCCAACAGAAGATCATGTTCAAAAGATAGAGTTGGGAACACCTGTTAGGGATTTTGTATTTGCAATTTGATGGATGCATTAACATATTCACATCATTTGAATTTACACTCATGCATTGTTTTAGAAAATCTTGAAATCTTGTTTTATACATGCATTGTTTTTAAAGAGTTGTAAGAATCTTGTTTTATGCATGTTTTGTTTCTAAACTTGGATGCATTGGTTTTAGAATCCAAACTCTTTTGAAAACCTAATTCTTTGTGAATTATATTTGGAAAATCATTTTGAGAATTTAGGTTTGAGCATTGCATCATACATTCATCATTTTCAGAATTAGTTTTGTATGCATTCTCATTTGAAAAGAGTCTTAGAAATCAAGCCAGCCTATGAGTTTTAAATCTTTCAAAATGTTTTAGGCTTTTTATGTTCCATGTTTTAAAACTCTTAGAATGATTTAAAACATGTTTTTAAGCTTGATTTATTGGCCCAAAAAGTTTCAGAAAGAAATTCTTTGAAAATTGCAAAACTGAATTTTGGGGCCCTGGCAGTGTCGCCGGTCGACCGAGACCTGCTTCCCGGTCGACCGGGAACACTGTCGGTCGAGTGTGCAGTTTCTGAACTGTAACCTGCCAACGGTCAAAAATATGACCGTTGTGCTTTCTCGGTCGACCGAGACCTCTTTGCAGGTCGACCGAGAGACTAGCCGTTGGACTGTTTTTTGCTATAAAGTTCATTCATTTCCAACCTTTTTCAAAGCTTGACACATGAACCTTTGAGACCATTTTGGAGCCATTGAAAGGGGATGAAGTTGGAAAGGCTAGAAGGTCATTAGGAGAGCTAAAGCTTGGATTAATGAGTTAAACCACCAAGTAAGCTCTACCTTTCTTTATCATAGTTTACATGCTTGTTTAAGTTATTGGTAAATGTTTTTATGCATGATAACTATGATGTGTTGAATCCATTCTACCCTTCATCTTTGATATTCAAGATTGGATTCATCACTTTGATTTCAACCCAAGTTTTGTTTTAAACTTTCTTAATCATGCTTAGCCTAAATCTTTGATTTCTTTTATTGCATGATTATTTCACTTGGTTGAAACTTCCCTTGTTGTTTTCATTCATTTAATCTTTAGTCAAATTAGTTTAGAAAACAACATTGCACATGCATCACTTGATTAGGCTTAAACACTTTCATACAACTTGTGATCTTTAGATTTTCATATCATTCACAAGTGTGTAATTGTTCAAGTGATTTGCATAGAACTTCAATCATATCTTTTTGTGCCTTAAACTTTCAAATTGCATTAAGCATAAATTGATTGAGCTTACTTTTAATCTTGATTGAAGTTTTCACATACACACTTCATAAGCATACATCTTTGCATTTCTTTGAGTGTTTGTGTGAGTTAGTTTTCTTTTTCATATCCGCCTATCTTAGAGGCAAATTCGTTTGAGCTTAAATTGTATCTATTAGAGTGATCTTTTGTGAAGACACTTTCTTAGAAAAATCCTTATTTTGTAAAGGTTATTGCTTAGCCTAAGAAAAGCATTGTGTAAGGGTTATTGCTTAGCCTTGAAAAGCATCTTGTAAAGGTTGTTGTTGAGCCTAGAAAAACAACTTTGTATAGGTTATTGCTTCGCCTTTGAAAAAGCATAAATAGTGGAAATCCGGTGGGGTGTTGGATGCACAAGCCGGTAGTGGATGTAGGCACGTTGGCCGAACCACTATAAATATTGTGTTGTGGTGATTGCTATGTGGTGATTGTTTGTGTTTAGCTTCCGCATTTTATATGATTAATCATCACATTTGACTAGTTTGTTTTAAAGAAGTTAAAATTGGTCTAAATTGGTCATACTTGTAGCACACCCTATTCACCCCCCCCCCCTCTAGGGTTAGGATCCCAAGGACTTTCAACACCTGATAACCCGCGTCCTATATTCATAACAAGAATATAAAGGATGATGAGTTACCTGAGTATATCTTTTTTCTTCGTGAGTTCGTTGATTGTTTTGCATGGTCTTATTCTGAAATGCCTAGCTTAGACCCCAGAATAGCAGTCCACAAACTCAATCTGCAAAAGAATATCAAGCCTGTTAAACAAGGCCAAAGATGATTCCATCCTGATGTGATGGATAAAATTGAACAAGAAGTTCAAAAACTCAAAAGCGTCGGCTTCATCTGTGAGGAACAACTTCTTGAATGGTTAGCTAATATTGTCCTAGTGACAAAGAATAATGGGCAGATCAGGGTTTGTATTGATTATAGAGACCTAAATGGCGCTTGCCCCAAAGATGAGTTCCCGCTCCCCATACCATAAGTGATGATTGACAACACCTATGGGTTTGAGCGAATGACATTCATGGATGGATTCTCTGGCTACAATCAGATAAAGATGCATCCTGAAAATGAAAAACATACATCATTTCGGACCGCATTTGGCGTGAATTGCTACACTGTCATGCCATTTCGTCTGAAAAATGCTGGTGCCACATATAGAGGGCTATGATGAAAATATTCCAAGATATGCAGCACAAGACGGTTGAATGTTACGTTGATGACCTCGCCGTCAACAACAAAAGAAAAGAACATCATCTAAAAGGCCTCCGGGAACTCTTCCATCGACTTCGCAAACATAAACTACGAATAAATCCCCTAAAATGCTTCTTCGGCTTCTCATTGGGTAAGTTTCTCTAATTCATAGTCCGAAAAACTGGAATAGAGCTTGACCCCATCAAAGTCAAGGCTATTCTAGAAATGTTTTCTCCAAGAACCTGAAGAGAACTGAAAGGACTTCAAGGAAGATTGGCATACATCAGACGGTTCATCTCCAATCTCTCGTGGAAATGCCGTCCTTTCTCTCGATTGATGAAGAAAGGTGTGGACTTTGTTTGGGATGCTGAATGTGAAGCAGTATTTCAAGATATCAAGTCATACTTGACCAAACCTCCAGTGCTGGCTGCCCGTACCACTGGAAAACCATTCATCTTGTATACAAGAGCTCTCGACCATTCTCTGGGCGCTCTGCGCGCACAAGAGAATGACGAGGGATAAGAAGCTGCTCTATACTACCTCAGCCGCATGCTGAAAGGACCGGAGCACCGCTACTCTCCAGTCGAAAAAGAATGCCTTGCAGTGATGTTCGTTGTACAAAAGCTACATCACTACCTTCTTTCGAACACAGTCTACCTGATTTCGAGGATCAACCTCTTAAAAGTCCTGGTCACAAAAGCAGGTTCTCTCAATGCCTGACTAGCAAAATGGTCCATCCTCCTATCACAATTTGATATCAGGTATGTACCATAAAATGCAATCAAAGGTCAAGCTTTAGCAGATCTCCTCACAGAGCATCCGTTGCCTAAAGATTCTCCACTGAGGGATGATCTCCCAAACGAACCTGTCTACAACGTGGAGACTTTCTCACCAAATGCCTCCTGGGACATGTACTTTGACGGTGCAACCAGGACAAATGAAAAAAAGAAAGCTGATCTCGGGAGTTGGCATCCTCTTTGTTAGCCCTAACAAGCACATGATTCCACATGCTTTCCCGCTACTGGAACCATGCTCAAATAATGCATCTGAGTACCAAGCCCTGATTGTAGGATTGGAACTCGCCCTAGAATCTGGCATCACCATGCTGGAAGATTTTGGGTACTCTCAACTGATCGTCAACCAGATGAATCAGAAATTTGAAGTCAGGAAGCTTGATCTGTTGCCTTACTATAACAAGGCACAATCGCTCCAACAAAAGTTTGACATCTGTCACATCACCCACATCCTTAGAGGTGAAAACATCCATGCAGATGCCCTGGCCTTACTCACCGCATCTATGGCAATCTAGGAAGGGAAAAACATGCAAATTACAGTGTGTCAAGGAAGGATTCACCCCCCTCTTAACACACACCAAGCAGTTGCTGAATGCCACCAATTGGCCGGAAGTCGGATCTCCATCCTCAAACCTCCAATCGACGACTAGAGAGATCCCTTCATTGATTACACCATGTTCGGAATCCTCCCTGAAAATTCAAAAGAATGGGTAAGCGTTCAAAGACGAGCCCCAAACTTTCATTTGGATATACCTTCAAAAATCCTTTATAGAAAATCCCTCGACGAAGTACTTCTGCGTTGCTTGTCACAACAAGAGGCTGAGGAAACCCTCGAAGAAGTTCATGCTGGTCTCAAGCTCTACGATCAGATAAAAAGGTTAGGATATTACTGGCCTACCATGGTAGCTGAGGCCATGTAATTTGCTAAACGCAGCCGCCAATGCCAAGTTCATGGAGACTATGTTCATATGCCTCCAGAATGGCTACACCCCACAACAATCTCATGGTCGTTCGAAGCTTGGGGTATGGAAATTATAGGTCCTATCTCCCCCCGTCAAGGAGAGGTCATCGCTTCATCTTTGCCACTACGGATTATTTCTCCAAGTGGTCAGAAGCATTTACGCTCAACGAAATGAAGACCTCATCAGTCCTTTAATTCTTGCGCACCAACATCATTTGTCGCTTCAGCATACCTAAAAGATTCGTTCATGATAACAGACCGCAATTCCGGGATCACCGATTCTACAGGTTTAGCGACAAATACAAAATCCATAGTTTTCCTTTGAATCTGTCGCGACCCCGGAACGGACCCCGGGCCCGCGACATGTGTCGAAATTAATATAGTTTACGTTTATAGTTTTCCCACAGGTTCCCGCGGTGAGGATTCCCAAAGACACGTGGAATCTGACTCACACGATCAAGTTTGCGGAAGCGTGTAACAAAACACATCAAGATGAGCACCAACAAAATATTTAAGTGCTATACCAAATAATCACAAGGCATAGTATCAAAGAAAGAAGCTAACATGGCATTCCCATTAGAATTCAAGTTATGAAACTAACACAAAAGTAGGTTAAGTTTTAGGTACAATCCATAAGAGGCCAACAGAGGCCAATACAATTCTCAAAATAACAAAAGAAACCCCAATAAAATGATGATGAGACTCAAGAACCTGCCCGACGTCTAAATGACATCGTCGAGCTGCCATTCTCTCATAGGGGTTGGCTCACAAGCCTCCTCCTGACGCTCCTCCTCAAAGGCAACGTCTCCCGCACCTGGGCACCAACAAACAAGGGTCAAACACGACGGTTTGGCAGGTAATCAATTTAGGTGCAAGCATGAACAATAACGTTTTAGAAAACATATAAGCAAATTCTTGATTTGAAATACTATAATGACTGAGATATTAAAACAAACTAGCATGAGTACTTATAATAGCGTGAATAGTTACAATCCACAAAGAGCCCATCCTTTCTCTATCATTTATATAATGAAAAGAGCAAGCACGCACGACAAGCACGATATACATAATATAAGCACGACACGATTTCCCACAAAGACGGGAATTCCGGTCGCGGAACCCGAGACGCACGATGTGTAATAAATACATGACCAGTCTGCAGACAGTCCACATGTTTAAGGACCCCCGGACAATGGATCAAACTGAAAGGGCAGTCCAAGCTCAGTGGTGTTACTTAATTCATGAATGCACAAAACACGCGAAACACTATCAAAACATGTCAAGATAAAAAGGGGGAAATCACTTAACAAACACGATGAACAGGACTAGCAAGGCATAATTAATATGCATAACACGCTTAGGAAGTGATCCCCTTTTTCTTGAAACACATCTTCAAAACGAGCTTGTACTTAAACTTCAAAACGAGTACACGATGATATTCATTATATCGAAACCACAGTACGAATACAAAGCCTATCAAGCTCGTGCAAGGACCTTTGGTTGATCGTTGTGCAGCCGAAGCCCAGATGTTGGAATTAATAAAGAATTGGTGCCCCAGAAGTTCAAGGACATCTCGGGTTTCGAGTGCATAATATCAGGCTAAAGGCCACTTAACATGTTCTAGTTTTCATTCTTGCAAAAACTCTTCAAAACAGGAAATTTGTCAATTTCGGTCACCTCGCAGTCAGGTGTCGGCTAGCCGAACTAAGGTCTAGCGGCTAGCCGCCAGCTGACCGACAGGCTGACCGCTGGAAGTCCAGGTCCAACGCAGCCCTCTGGGAAAGAAACCGAACTGACTGCGGTTAGCTTACGGTTAGCCGAACTGAGACTTGGCGGTCAGGTGTAAGCTGACCGTAGGGCTGACCGCGGGAACCCAGTTGGAAATGTGGCTCTCGGGAAAAGGAACCGACAAATGCGCGGTTGGCCAGCGGTTGGCCGACATGGGGTATGGCGGCTAGCGCTTACTAACCGACAAGCTGACCGTAATCCACTGTCGAAATGTCAGCTTCTGGAAAGGAAACCGTCGAGTTCGGTCAGCTCGTGGTTAACCGAAATGGGGATTTCGGTTAGCCGCCAGCCGACCGACGGCTGACCGAACTGCACGGGAAATGCAGTCCAGTTCAGATTTTTGCATTTTCTTCTTCCCTTCTTCTTGTTTCTCATTCCAGTTGTACTCTCTGAGCCTACATGCTCTCCAAGGGACAAAAAACATAATTTTCCCAATCTTAAACATTCAATCCGAAGAAAACATGATCATGAAACTTGTAAGCATATTCATGTGCAAACTTTCTAAAACAACAATGAAGCTTACAAAACACATGCACAAAGATCCTATAGAGATTACTTGCCTTGCCCAAATGCTAACACTCCTCTCCAAGCACTTCACTCAAAAGCTAAGCCAACACTACAAGAAAACCCAAGAGAAGACCACACAACTTACTAAAAAATGGAACCAATCAACCCATTTTAACAAAAGGGTTTCCAAACATGAAAAACATGATCTTAAGGAACCAAAATAACTCCATGAAAGATATGGGTGGGAGCTCTTACCTAGAGATGGCCACACAATGAAGAAATGTAGAGCTTGTTCCACTAGAAGCTCCAAGAAATTTGTACCAATAGAAAGCTTGTAAGGAGATGAAGAAGATGATGGTCTTGGAATTCTATTTGGAGATCTCTAGCTAGATCATGCAAGGTGAGGAAGATGGAAGGAAAGAGGGGTTTTAGCCCTAGGTTAAGAAAGTTGCAGAGATTTGGTAAAGTGAATGAAAAGAGAGGGAGATGGGGCTTAAGTGATAAGAATGGGCCCCAACTAGCTGAACCTTGAAGTGACCAAAATACGATCTTGAGGGCCTCGGATGACTTCGACGAAGAAGGATAAAACGATCGTCGAAATATCTAGTTTCCAAAAAGTATATTTTTGACATGGTTTTGAGATCTCGAAAATTGTGTCCAAATTTGTGCATAAAAGACAATTTTACCCTCTTTGGGCCAAAACTTGAGTTTTTGGGCTTCAAACATGAATGGCCTTAACACGAAAGTTGTAACACATAGAAAAATCATTCGAATAAAATCAAAATCACAATCACACGGAAACCGATACGATCTTCCCGAGTTTACACGGGCAACTCAGGCCTTCATGAGCGTGTCAGACTAATACTAAATGTTCTCAAAATTCTCAAAGCTATGACCAAGGCCAAAACTAATTACTTCTAACCCAACAACAACTAAACCCACTTAGGACTAAACACATACTAATCGCACACTAATCGAATTGGTCTGGGTCGGGGTCTAACATCCTCCACCCCTTAGGATATTTGGTCCACCAAATAAATCAAACAATTACCTCTGGTAAAAGCCGTGGATACTTCCTTTGCACTTGCTCTCTCAATTCCCAGGTGGCTTCCTCTGGCTCGTGATTTTCCCAAAGTACCTTGACCCAATGAATGGTCCGGTTTCTCAACTCTTGCTCCTTGGTGTCAATGATTTTGATCGGTCTTTCCACATACGAGGCATCTTCCCGAATCTCTAAAGGCTCATGTTGTAGAATGTGTGCAGGACTAGAGACATATTTCTTGAGCATAGAAACATGAAAAACATTGTGCACCCCGGAGAGTTCTGGCGGTAGTGCAAGTCTATAAGCAACATCTCCAATCTTGCTCAAAATCTCATACGGACCAATAAATCTTCTAGATAATTTGCCCTTCTGTCCGAATCTCAAAGTCCCTCTAACTGGTGAGATCTTCAAAAACACCTTGTCACCCACTTGAAACTGCAATTCTCTTCGGCGAGTATCTGCATAACTCTTCTGCCTACTCCGGGCGATCTTCAACCGTTCCTGAATCAACTTAACCTTGTCACTTGTCTCTCCAACTATCGTCGGTCCATGGAAACTACGTTCACCGACTTCTTCCCAGCAAACCGGAGTTCTGCATCTTCTACCATAAAGTGCCTCGAAAGGTGCCATACCGATGCTAGAGTGGTAACTATTGTTATAAGCAAATTCACAAAATGGTAAGCACTCATCCCACTGAATCTTGAAATCCAATACACAAGCACGCAACATGTCTTTGAGAGTCCGTATCGTCCTTTCTGACTGACCATCGGTCTGAGGATGATAAGCTGTGCTGAACTGAAGTTTGGTACCCATCGACTCATGAAGAGTTTTCCAAAACTTTGAAACAAACATACTGTCTCTGTCTGAAGTAATGGAGACGGGTTGACCATGTTTACTAACAATCTCATCCACGAATAACTTCGCAAGCGGTGCCATATGCATCATATTCCCTGTCTTCATCGGAATGAAATGAGCAGACTTTGTCAGACGATCCACAATGATCCAAATTGCATTATTTCCCTTCTTGGTATTAGGCAAACCGGAAATGAAATCCATGATAATGTGCTCCCATTTCCACTCCGGAATTTCCAAAGGCTGTAACAAACCTGGAGGCTTCTGATGCTCTGCCTTGTTCAACTGACAAGTTAGACAACGAGACACAAAAGCTGCTACTCTCTCTTCATGTTGTTCCACCAAAATCTATTCTTCAAATTGTGGGTACATCTTCGTGCTACCCGGATGCATAGAATATCTCGTGATGTGAGCTTCATTCATTATTTCGCTCTTCAAATCATCTACATTTGGCACACACAACCGGTCACGAAAATACAATATCCCATTCACCATCTTGAAATCGGGATGTTCTGCAATAACTTCCACTATCTTAGCCAAGTCTGGGTCTTGCAACTGATTTTCCTTGATCTTCTGAATGAAGGTAGGTTCTGATACTATCATATTTGCTAACATAGCACCCAATCTCAGGGTTTGCACTTCTACACCCAACTCTTCAAACTGTTGTAAGACACCCATTCCTCTCAAATTGGCCATAACCACTGATTTTCTGCTCAAAGCATCTACTACCACATTCACTTTGCCTGGATGGTACTTGATTGGAAAGTCATAATCTTTGATATACTCCATCCACCTTCTCTGCCTCATGTTCAAATCTTTCTGCGAGAACAAATACTGTAAACTTCGGTGGTCTGAATGGACTTCAAACTTCTCTCCGTAGAGGTAGTGTCTCCACATCTTCAATGCGAAAACAACTGCTGCCAATTCCAAATCGTGAGTCGCATAGTTCTTCTCATGGTCCTTCAATTGTCTCGAGCCATAAGCAATCACCTTGCCATCCTGCATCAATACACAACCCAGTCCCACATTCGAAGCATCTGTGTAAACAATAAATCCACCGTTATTCGAGGGTAACGTGAGGATTGGGGTTGTGGTTAACCTTCCTTTCAACTCTTGAAAACTCGTTTCACACTGATCAGTCCACACAAATGGGACATTCTTCCTAGTCAATTTTGTCAACGGGGCTGTAATGGACGAAAAACCTTGGACAAATCTTCTGTAGTAACCTGCTAACCCCAAAAAGCTTCTAATTTCTGTCACACTGCTTGGCCTCGCCCAACTAACAATTGCCTCTATCTTAGCTGGATCAACTGTTAAACCTTCTCTGGAGATGATGTGGCCTAGAAAAGCAACTTGCTCTAACCAGAATTCACAGTTACTGAGTTTTGCATATAACTGGTTGTCCCTCAAGAGCTGCAACGCTGTCCTCAAATGTTCTTCATGCTCCTTCTTACTCTTGGAATACACAAGGACATCATCAATAAACACTACTGTGGAGTGATCCAAATAGGGTGCAAAGACCTTGTTCATCAAAGCCATAAAGACTGCGGGTGCATTGGTCAAACCAAATGGCATCACTAAGAACTCATAGTGCCCATATCTTGTTCTAAAGGCTGTCTTCTGAACATCTGAGTCTCTAACTCTCAACTGATGGTACCCTGACCTCAAGTCTATCTTCGAAAAGTAGGCTGCTCCTTGCAATTGATCAAACAATTCTTCTATCCTTGGTAATGGATACTTGTTCTTCACGGTCACATGGTTCAACTTCCGGTAGTCTATGCAGATTCTCAAACTCCCATCCTTCTTTTTCACAAACAACACCGGTGCTCCCCACGGTGAAACACTTGGCCTAATAAAGCCTTTGCTCAACAAATCTTGCAATTGGAGCTTTATCTCACCCATTTCTGCTGGAGCCATCCTATATGGTGCAATCGAGATCGGAGTTGTCCCTGGAAGGAGCTCAATTGTGAACTCAACTTCTCTAATCGGTGGTAAACCCGGGATTTCTTCTGGAAAAACATCTGAAAATTCACAGCCAATGGGGATATCCTCCACCGCTTGGGACTGTTTATCCTCCGTGATAAACGCAATAAATGCCTGACACCCACTCTGAACTAATCTGCTTGCCTTCAAGACTGAAATAAACCCTGCCTGAGATTTTCTCCTGTTCCCCTGGAATATCAATTTTGCATGTGGCCCTTGGAATCTGAATGTGATGGTCTTACTAAAACAATCCATGGTGGCATGATATGCTTCTAACCAATCCATGCCTAATATGACATCAAAATCATGCATGTCCAAAACTATGAGGTTGGCCGGTAAATTAACATCTCCTAACAATACTATACAACTAGGGTAATGGGTCCTACACACAACTTGTTTCCCTACTGGAGTGGTCACTACTAAAATGTAATCCAACTCACTACATGGTGCATCAATCAACTTAGCAAAACTAGGAGATGCAAAGGAATGTGTGGATCCAGGATCAAATAGAATATGGGCTTCTACCCCACAAATAAGAAGTTTACCTTCTACCACGTCTCCTGCAGCTTCAGCATCTGCACGGTTGAGATAATACAAACGTCCATGAATCTGTAGTCTATTTGGTACTTGGTTCTGCCTCCCTTGGCCATGTCTGTTCTGCTGTGGAGGACGAGCATTCTGGTTCTGTGCTGGTTGCCTAGCCTGCTGCTGCTGCTGAGGTGGTCTAATCTGATTCTGAGCTGGTGCTTGATTCTAAGGAGCTACTTGTCTCTGCTGCTGGTTTCTGTTCCCTTGATTCTGAAGTAGTGGGCAATCCTTGATTGCATGGTTCATAGCCCCACACTTGAAACAGGCACCCATGGCCTTACGACATTCGTGGGTTTCATGATTCTTGCCACAGTGTCCACACCCTTGCCTCACTTGGCCTTGTTCTTGCCTTGGCTTCTTGCTGTGCTGTTGCCTATGATTCTGCTGCTGATAGTGCTGCTTCCTGTCCTGAACAATCATATTGTTAATATCTTCAAATGTATAAGCTCGCTTGACCGCCTCATCATATGTGGCTGGAGGAACTACTCCTATGACATCTCTCATGATGATCGGATTCAACCCTTCCAAAAACTTAGTTATCTTCTTCCTTTCAGTGTCAATCAACTCGGTAGCGTATCTAGCCAATCTTTCAAACTTGGTGATGTAGTCTAGCACCGTCATACTACCTTGCTTGAGCTGCTGAAACTCAATAGCCTTCTGCCTCTTGACATGAGAGGGAATGAATTTATCTTGAAACTGTGTCTTGAATGCTGCCCATGCCTCCTCGTCAGCCATCACTGCATAAGGATCCTTGACTGTTTGCCACCATCTATTTGCAAGTCCATAGAATAATGAAGCTATGAGGTTGACCTTCTGTACTCCCATGCACATGAAGACATCGAAGATCTTCTCGGTATTGACTAGCCAGTCATCTGCCGCCAACGGGTCCTCATTGCCCGAAAATTCCTTCGGTGCTCTCTTCCTGAACTTCTCAAATAGTGCATTAGGGTCAGGATCTCTATTTTGAATAACAATCTGTGGACCCACGGGTGGTGCTACATTTCTGTTCTGAAGTACTTCCAAAAGTTGCCTCTGAACTTGTGTCATCTCATCATCCTTCTTTACCAACCGTTCTTGAAATCTGGCTTGGTTCTCATTAGCCTGTCTTTGCTGTGCTATCATGGCTTGCATAAGTTCCTGAAATTGTGTGGCTGTTGCTGTATCAGATGCATCTGACTCATTCTGATTACTGCCTGAAGCATGATGATTTGGAGCTTTTCTTGGAGGCATATTGCTGTAAAACAAAGACTTAGTGCACAATAATCATGGTACAAGGGTTTCCAAGGTCCTATACCAACGAATCTATCGAACTCACGAATCCTCGCCACGTTCCTAAGACCGTTCTAGTTTCTTTTAAGTGCCCGAAACATGTCTCGCTCTGATACCGGTCCTGTCGCGACCCCGGAACGGACCCCCGGGCCCGTGACGTGTGTCGAAATTAATATAGTTTATGTTTATAGTTTTCCCACAGGTTCCCGCGGTGAGGATTCCCAAAGACACGCGGAATCTGACTCACACGATCAAGTTTGCGGAAGCGTGTAGCAAAACATATCAAGATGAGCACCAACAAAATATTTAAGTGCTATACCAAATAATCACAAGGCATAGTATCAAAGAAAGAAGCTAACATGGCATTCCCATTAGAATTCAAGTTATGAAACTAACACAAAAGTAGGTTAAGTTTTAGGTACAATCCATAAGAGGCCAGCAGAGGCCAATACAATTCTCAAAATAACAAAAGAAACCCCAGTAAAATGATGACGAGACTCAAGAACCTGCCCGACGTCTAAATGACATCGTCGAGCTGCCATTCTCTCATAGGGGTTGGCTCACAAGCCTCCTCCTGACGCTCCTCCTCAAAGGCAACGTCTCCCGCACCTGGGCACCAACAAACAAGGGTCAAACACGATGATTTGGCAGGTAATCAATTTAGGTGCAAGCATGAACAATAATGTTTTAGAAAACATATAAGCAAATTCTTGATTTGAAATACTATAATGACTGAGATATTAAAACAAACTAGCATGAGTACTTATAATAGCATGAATAGTTACAATCCACAAAGAGCCCATCCTTTCTCTATCATTTATATAATGAAAAGAGCAAGCACGCACGACTAGCACGATATACATAATATAAGCACGACACGATTTCCCATATAGACGGGAATTCCGGCCGCGGAACCGGACACGCACGATGTGTAATAAATACACGACCAGTCTGCAGACAGTCCACATGTTTAAGGACCTCCGGACAGTGGATCAAACTGAAAGGGCAGTCCAAGCTCAGTGGTGTTACTTAATTCATGAATGCACAAAACACGCAAAACACTATCAAAACATGTCAAGATAAAAAGGGGGAAATCACTTAACAAACACGATGAACAGGACTAGCAAGGCATAATTAATATGCATAACACGCTTAGGAAGTGATCCCCTTTTTCTTGAAACACATCTTCAAAACGAGTACACGATGATATTCATTATATCGAAACCACAGTACGAATACAAAGCCTATCAAGCTCGTGCAAGGACCTTTGGTTGATCGTTGTGCAGCCGAAGCCCAGATGTTGGAATTAATAAAGAATTGGTGCCCCAGAAGTTCAAGGACATCTCGGGTTTCGAGTGCATAATATCAGGCTAAAGGCCACTTAACATGTTCTAGTTTTCATTATTGCAAAAACTCTTCAAAACAGGAAATTTGTCAATTTCGGTCACCTCGCGGTCAGGTGTCGGCTAGCCGAACTAAGGTCTAGTGGCTAGCCGCCAACTGACCGACAGGCTGACCGCTGGAAGTCTAGGTCCAACGCAGCCCTCTGGGAAAGAAACCGAAATGACTGCGGTTAGCTTACGGTTAGCCGAACTGAGACTTGGCGGTTAGCCGTAAGCTGACCGCGGGAACCCAGTTGGAAATGTGGCTCTTGGGAAAAGGAACCGACAAATGCGCGGTTGGCCGACATGGGGTATGGCGGCTAGCGCTTACTAACCGACAAGCTGACCGTAATCCACTGTCGAAATGTCAGCTTCTGGAAAGGGAACCGCCGAGTTCGGTCAGCTCGCGGTTAACCGAAATGGGGATTTCGGTTAGCCGCCAGCCGACCGACGGCTGACCGAACTGCACAGGAAATGCATTCCAGTTCAGATTTTTTCATTTTCTTCTTCCCTCCTTCTTGTTTCTCATTCCACTTGTACTCTCTGAGCCTACATGCTCTCCAATGGACAAAACACATAATTTTCCCAATCTTAAACATTCAATCCGAAGAAAACATGATCATGAAACTTGTAAGCATATTCATGTGCAAACTTTCTAAAACAACAATGAAGCTTACAAAACACATGCACAAAGATCCTATAGAGATTACTTGCCTTGCCCAAATGCTAACACTCCTCTCTAAGCACTTCACTCAAAAGCTAAGCCAACACTACAAGAAAACCCAAGAGAAGACCACACAACTTACTCAAAAATGGAACCAAAGAACCCATTTTAACAAAAGGGTTTGCAAGCATGAAAAACATGATCTTAAGGAACCAAAATAACTCCATAAAAGATATGGGTGGGAGCTCTTACCTAGAGATGGCCACACAAGGAGGAAATGAAGAAATGTAGAGCTTGTTCCACAAGAAGCTCCAAGAAATTTGTACCAATAGAAAGCTTGTAAGGAGATGAAGAAGATGATGGTCTTGGAATTCTATTTGGAGATCTCTAGCTAGATCATGCAAGGTGAGGAAGATGGAAGGAAAGAGGGGTTTTAGCCCTAGGTTAAGAAAGTTGCAGAGATTTGGTAAAGTAAATGAAAAGAGAGGGAGATGGGGCTTAACTGATGAGAATGGGCCCCAACTAGCTGAACCTTGAAGTGACCAAAACACGATCTTGAGGGCCTCGGATGACTTCGACGAAGAAGGATATAACGATTGTCGAAATATCTAGTTTCCAAAAATTATATTTTTGACATGGTTTTGAGATCTCGAAAATTGTGTCCAGATTTGTGCATAAAAGACAATTTTACCCTCTTTGGGCCAAAACTTGGGTTTTTGGGCTTCAAACATGAATAGCCTTAACATGAAAGTTGTAACACATAGAAAAATCATTCGAATGAAATCAAAATCACAATCACACAGAAACCGATATGATCTTGCTAAGCTTACACGGGCACTCAGGCCTTCTTGAGCCAGTCAGACTAATACTAAACATTCTCAAACTTCCCAAAGCTATGACCAAGAACAAAACTAATTACTTCTAACCCAACAACGGTGTGCAGACTCCTCAGGTGAGTACTGTTACAAGGAGCAAGCAGGTGAGGAGATCCCAGAGGATCTCCAACCGGCTGAGGAGGAACGAGAGTGGCGTGCCGATGATGTAGAGTAGCATCATTGATCCTGGCACGAGAGTGATTCATCGGGACTTCTTTAGATTTTATTTCTTCATTTATTATCTCTCGTTGAACTTTCACATTATTGACTCACTATTGTTTTAAATGGCCTTGATTAGTGGGATGGCCATTGAATAAATCAATTTCCTTGTTTAAGTTTATTTTATTATTTGTTCAATTTTAATTTATATTGAGATTCATTATTCATTGTTGATATCCAAATATGCCTAGAATGGTATGAGCTCCGCAAATCCTTATTTTATTTGAGGCTTGAAATATTATATCCTCACAGCGGACTTACGATCCTTGGGCCTAAAGGGCAAAAAATTTAATTAGCCCTAAAATTCACTCCCCGAATCCGGTTTATTCTCTAATCGGGTTCGGGGGACGTGACAGAATGGTATCAGAGCAATGGATGGTTTCTCAGGGTAAAAATTGTAGAAACCATAGGACGCGTGTGAGGATTCCGTTAGTAGTAGGCTGGTCTCGTTGTCTTATCTATAGTATTGTGATGCTAGTA
This sequence comes from Cinnamomum chago, assembly GCA_038049695.1. NCBI lineage: Eukaryota > Viridiplantae > Streptophyta > Magnoliopsida > Laurales > Lauraceae > Cinnamomum > Cinnamomum chago. Next base: position 49,662,821 of record CP142462.1, read on the forward strand.
TTGAGTCTCATAGGACCTGACTTTAATTGTTTTGTAGTACATATTAGCAGTTGTTATTTTGGTAATTCGGGGATTCCCGGATTTATTTCCAGACGAGATTCCTGGTTTGCCACCTGTTCGCGAGTTGGATTTCACGATAGAATTACAGCCGGGTCTAGCACCTATTTCGAAGGCTCCGTATAGGATGGTTCCGGCAGAATTGAAGGAGTTGAAGACTCAGATAGAAGATCTGCTAGATAAAGGTTTCATCAGACCTAGTGTTTCACCGTGGGGAGCTCCGGTGGTATTTGTGAAGAAGAAGGACGGGACTATGAAAATGTGTATAGATTACAGACAGTTGAATTAGGTGACTGTCAAGAACAAGTACCCGCTACCGAGGATTGATGAGCTGTTTGATTAGCTGCAGGGAGCTCAATTCTTTTTGAAGATAGACCTGCGTTCCGGTTACCATCAGTTGCGAGTCAGGAAGGAGGATGTTCCTAAGACTGCATTCCGGACGAGATATGGTCACTTTGAGTTTCTCGTGATGCCTTTCGGGTTGACTAATGCACCTGCAGTTTTTATGGCATTGATGAATAAGGTGTTTGCTTCTTTTCTGGATCAGTTTGTGGTTGTCTTCATAGATGATGTGTTGGTATACTCGAAGTCTAAGGAGGAGCATGAGCATCAGTTGAGGACAGCATTGCAGCTTTTGAGAGATAACCAGTTGTATGCCAAGTTGTGCAAATGTGAATTTTGGCTGGAGAAAGTTGCATTTTTGGGCCATATTATTTCAAAGGATGGATTGATGGTGGACCCTAAGAAGGTAGCAGCAGTTGTTAATTGGGGCAGTCCACGAAATGTAGCGGAGATTCGCAGTTTTCTTGGACTTGCAGGCTATTATAGGAGGTTTGTGAAAGGGTTTTCTACCATAACATCTCCACTCACTAAGTTGACAAGGAAGGATGTTCCGTTTGTGTGGGCAGAAGAATGTGAAAAGAGTTTCCAAGAGTTGAAGACCCGATTGACTTCAGCACCCATTCTTGTTTTACCCTCAGGAAGGGGAGGATTTGTGGTTTATACAGATGCATCAGGGATTGGATTGGGCTGCGTTCTCATGCAGAATGATAAGGTGATAGCCTATGGGTCCAGGCAGTTGAAGGATCATGAGAAGAAATATGCCACACATGACTTGGAGTTGGCGGCAGTGGTGTTTGCATTGAAGTTGTGGAGGCATTATTTGTATGGAGAAAGATTTGAGGTGCATACAGATCACAAAAGTCTGCAATACCTATTTACACAAGGGGATCTGAATAACAGGCAGCGGAGATGGATGGAGTACATAAAGGATTATGATTTTCCGATCAAGTACCATCCTGGAAAGGTGAATGTGATAGCAGATGCTCTCAGTAGGAAGGCATCTTTCAGTGGATGTGTAATGCCTGAATGGAGATGGATGGAGCAGTTCAGAGATATGGATGTGGTAGTATGGCCTGTCAACGAGAAAGTTTTAGTTGCTACTATGGGAGTTTGGGAGCCAGAAATAGTTAACAAGATCAAGGAAGCCCAGAAGGATGATCCTGAGTTGCAGAGAATCATTGACAGCATTGATGGCAATCCAGAGTTCCGATTGATTGAAGGGATTCTGTATTGTAAGGATAGGTTGTGTGTGCCAAATGTTCAAGACATCAAGTCAGAGTTGATGGCAGATGCGCACCACACCCGATACTCTATTCACCTAGGGAGCACCAAGATGTATCAGAATTTGAAGAATCACTATTGGTGGGTGAAAATGAAGAAGGAGATTGCAGAATTCATTTCCAGGTGTATGACTTGTCAGCAGATTAAGGCAGAACACAAGAAGCCTCCTGGTTTGCTTCACTCATTGGATATTCCTCAGTGGAAATGGGAGAACATCACTATGGATTTTGTGTCAGGGTTGCCGAGCACCAGGAAGGGTAATGATGCTATTTGGGTGATTATTGATAGATTGACTAAGTCAGCACATTTCCTGCCATTCAAGACTGGTCAGTTTATGAACAAGATGACTACGTTGTATAGAGACAATATAGTCAAACTACATGCAGTGCCTAAGTCCATAGTATCCGATCGAGACCCTAAGTTCGTCTCTCGGTTTTGGTCTACTTTCCAATCATCTATGGGTACTCAGTTGAAGTTCAGTACAGCTACCACCCTCAGACAGATGGACAGTCTGAGCGTACCATTCAGACTTTGGAAGATCTTCTCCGAGCATGTGTTTTGGATTTGAAGGAGAATTGGGATGAAAGCATGCCTCTGTGTGAATTTACCTACAATAATAGCTATCATTCAAGCATTGGCATGGCACCATTTGAGGCATTGTACGGGCGGAGATGCAGGACTCTAGCATGTTGGGAGGAAGTAGGAGTTCGGAGTTTCCATGGACCCTCAGAGATTGCTGACTCTAGTGAGAAAGTTTGGATTGTTCAGATGAGAATGAAGGAGTCACGTGATCGTCAGAAGAGCTATGCAGATAAGAGGCGGAGACCTTTAGAATTCCAGGTGGGGGATAGGGTGTTTCTAAAGGTATCCCCGATGAGAGGAGTTGTCAGATTTGGACAGAAAGGGAAGCTTGCGAAGAGGTTTATGGGACCGTTCAATATCAAGAGCAGGATTGGAGATGTGGCTTATCATTTGGTGCTACCTCTTGAGCTAGCCGGTGTGCACGACGTTTTTCATGTCTCAATGCTTCGGAAGTATATTCCAAATCCTACTCATGTGTTGCAGCAAGAGCCACTTCAGTTACAAGCAGATGCAACCTATGTGGAGCGTCCGGCGCAGATCATCGACACCAAGGAAGTGGTGTTGCGCACCAAGACTATCCAGTGGATGAAGGTTCAATGGGAGCATCACACTCCGGAGGAAGCTACGTGGGAGCTCAAAGACCAGATGCAAAAGGTGTATCCTTATCTTTTCCCTGATGAGGTATGTTTAGGCATTTGGGGGACCAAATGTTCTTTTTAGAGGTGAGAGATGTAAGGTCCGCGACCTTACTGGGTCAATTGGGCCCAATAGCAGGCCCGTTGACCCATTTTTTTTTATTATTATAATTATTTGTATTTTAGATATTTAAGTGGGCTTAGGCTTTGAGTGAGTTTCTTTTAGTGTTAGGATAGTGTCTGCGAAGTTTCATTCGATTTCGAGTTCGTTTGATCCTAGAAGGGGGGTAGTTTGCAAATTAAGGAAAATTGAGTGTTTTTCTGAAAAGATTCCCATCACCGTGATTTTGGGTTCGTTGGAAAGGTCTCGTCGCGCTGATCATTTTTGTCTCTTGGCTCGTCGCGATCCGACGACCAGAAACCCTTCAAATGGTTCATTCTTTCACCGGACCCACTTAAGGGCAAATTAGTCTTTTTCCCTTCCCTCTCTTCTTAATCAGGGATTAGCCCTAATCTTTATTCATCTCTACAATGAACAAGAGTTACAATAGCCTTTTCTTCTTCCTCTTCTCTTCTCAAGCCCAGAACTCTACCCGGGAGAGATCACCTCCGCGATCGGAACCGCTTATCTTCTTCCTCTCAATCTTCTCTCTCTCTTGATCCTGGTTTGGGTAAGTTTTACTCACTTTGATCTTTTCAATCGATTCTCTTTGGTTTAGATTTAGGCTTGATCTTAATCTTTTTCTTTCTTTTCTTCTCCGTTGCGTTTTAGATTGCGTTTGGTTGGATTAGATTGTGGGTTTTGCGAAAGAGAGCTTCTCCTCAAGCTTTTTCCAATTTCTAATCATCTCCTTGGTTGAGGCAAGTAGATTTGCAATTTATAATTAAACATGGTGTATGCTTATTCATTGATTGTACTGATTTTCTTGTTAGATTTCCCTAATACCAAGCCTGGTTATGATAGTGATTTTGGATTACCTGTTAGGTTAGATATGTGGTATGGATTGGATTAACTGTTAAATTTGTACCCCTTTTTATGTCTCTAAATTGTTGGAATAGATTTTTTGGAGAGCAGGAGGCTCAATTTCGTGCAGGGTACAATGTTTGTGCAGGCCAGTTGAACAAACAAGGCGAAAACGGACGTCAGCGGAGGGTTTCTGTCTCCGGGCGTCCGGACGCCAGGAGACAGAACCTCAGGGCGACCTTACTGGTTCCGGGCGTCCGGACGCCGGGAACCCGAGGGGCATATAAACATACCATTTTGAAACGCCCATAACTTTTAATCCGCCCGTCGGAATCTTACATATAGTATACCGTTGGAGAACTCTTGAGGTGTAGAATCCAATGGTTCTAGTTTCATCATGATCGGAGGTCGGGAAGTGATGTAAATACTTAGATTATTGACTCAGTCTATATTTTAGTAGAAATGAGTCTAGTAACTTAGGTTTGGACCTTAGATGTTGGAAACCATAAACCTTCTATTTGTTGACCATTAATGGGGTTTTGGAAATAGTATCACGTGGCTTGGTGTGCTTCGATGGGTTGTCTAGGTATTCGTGTATTGTGTATGGTTAACCGAATGCGTATGGAATTGAATCAATCGATGTTCAACATGATTGTACACCAAGGAAATTCTTTATAAGCATTGATTATTCGAATTCCCCATGCACTCCGTTAAAACACATATGGTACATGGATGACAACACTTGCCTAGGATTGGATTGTAATCTCTCCTTGATTTGTTAATCGTATCCGTTGATTTTGTATCATTGTACACTCACTCTCGGCATAATACACCTAATTAATTATGAAACTTAGTCCCTTGTAAAATTAGGACTTAGACCTGACTTAGAGTACACCTTAGGACCCCGTGTTATGTAATTGATGAACATGACTGGCTAGACTGAAGGGATTATCATGTGATTGGATTTGTCTTGTATTGACTTGAATGAGATAATCCCTATGAACGTGTCTTGTATATTGAGCTAGCCAGACTTGCTTGTCTTGGTCTATTCTCGTGTCAACACTACATTATTATTATTATTATTATTTGCATATCATGGCCAGCTGCAGTTTGGGGTTTTATTGATGGGCCAGTTACTCGGACATCGGGGTGGGCAGTTGGCTTTAGACGGCGCCCATGGCGTTGAATAGTTGGGAGCGGGCTGGGACCGTGCTACTATTCCCAGGACCGGGATCTGGGATCCCCCTGGAGCCGGACTTTGGTATCAGTAGTCTGGATAAGATTGTTACTGGTACCCCGTGAGGTGGCTAGGACATCCACGGAGTCTCCCTCTTGTGCATTGCATTGTTTGGACAGTGGTTATTGTTAGTATGTTAGGATTTCTTGTTATTGTTTCTGGTTATTTACTCATGCTTTATGCCTAGCTTCGATTCCTTGTATTCTCTTGATTATCATGACTGTCCTTATTCTTATACTTGATGCATGTCATGATTAATTATATCTTGCTTATCTATTGCTCAACATGTCGTTGACCCTATTCCTTGGAGTGCAGACTCCTCAGGTGAGTACTATTACGAGGATCAAGCAAGTGAGGAGATCCCAGAGGATCTCCAACCGGCTGAGGAGGAACAAGAGTGGCGTGCCGATGACGTAGAGTAGCGTCATTGATCCTGGCACGAGAGTGATTTATCGGGACTTCTTTAGATTTTATTTCTTCATTTATTATCTCTCGTTGAACTTTCACATTATTGACTCACTATTGTTTTAAATGGCCTTGATTAGTGGGATGGCCATTGAATAAATCAATTTCCTTGTTTAAGTTTATTTTATTATTTGTTCAATTTTAATTTATATTGAGATTCATTATTCATTGTCGATATCCAAATATGCCTAGAATGGTATGAGGTCCGCAAATCCTTATTTTATTTGAGGCTTGAAATATTATATCCTCACAGCGGAATTACGATCCTTGGGCCTAAAGGGCAAAAATTTTAATTAGCCCTAAAATTCACTCCCCGAATCCGGTTTATTCTCTAATCGGGTTCGGGGGACGTGACACAGTAACTACGATAAATCCTCAAGTGCATGCAAGGTCATAAAGAAGGAACCCCCAAAGGGCCCCACTAAGCACAAACATCAAAATTCTCCAAAACTATATCAAAAGCTATTCTAGACCCAACTTAGCCAAAATCACTAATCAAGCTTAGAACTAACACACGACTTAATTAGTACTAATCGAGTTCACTCGGGTCGGGGTCTTACATCCTCCACCCCTTAGGGCATTTGGTCCTCCAAATGAAATATAAAACTCACCTCTGGTAGAAGATGTGGATACTTCTTCTGAACTTGATCTCGTAATTCCCATGTGGCCTCTTCCGGTCCATGATTTTCCCATAGAATCTTCACCCACTGAATAGTCCGAGTCCTCAACTCTTGTTCCTTCGTATCAAAGATCTGAAGGGGCTTCTCAACATAGGTAGCATCCTCTCTGATCTCCAATGGCTCGTGCCGGAGTACATGTGAAGGATCGGGGACATACTTCTTCAACATAGACACATGGAAGACGTTATGTACGCCGGATAGCTCGGGTGGTAAGGCTAATCTGTAAGCCACGTCACCGATCTTGCACACAATGTCATATGGTCCAATGTATCTCCATGATAGGTTGCCCTTCTGTCCAAATCTCAAAGTTCCTCTCGTAGGTGACACCTTCAGGAAAACCTTGTCTCCTTCTTTGAACTGTAAATCCCTTCTATGAGAATCTGCATAGCTTTTCTGTCTACTCCGGGCTACTTTCAGTCGTTCTTGGATCAACTTCACTTTGTCGCTGGTTTCACTCACTATAGTCGGTCCATGGAAACTGCGAATTCCGACCTCTTCCCAACACACAGGTGTCCTACACCTTCTGCCATACAAAGCCTTAAAAGGAGCCATCCCAATGCTCGAGTGGTAACTATTGTTGTAAGCAAACTCACACAACGGTAGAGTCTCATCCCATTGGGTCTTGAAATCTAACACACAAGCACAGAGCATATCCTCAAGAGTTTGAATTGTTCTCTCAGATTGACCATCTGTCTGTGGGTGATAAGCCGTGCTGAACTGTAGTTTCGTACCCATAGACTCATGCAATGTCTTCCAGAACCTCGAGAAGAATCTGCTGTCTCTGTCGGAAGTGATAGAACTGGCTGCCCATGTCGACTGACGATCTCGTTAACAAATAACTCTGCTAAAGGTAGCATGTGCATCTTCTTCCCTGTCCTCATAGGAATGAAATGAGCTGACTTGGTGAGACGGTCCACAATGACCCATATCACATCGTTGCCTCTGCTAGTCCTCGGTAGACCCAAAATAAAGTCCATAGTAATGTGCTCCCACTTCCATTCCGAGATCTCTAACAGTTGCAACAATCTTGGAGGCCTCTGATGTTCTGCCTTTATCAACTGGCAAGTCATGCAACGGGAGACAAACGCTGCAATCTCTCTCTTCATGTTATTCCACCAAAATCTGCCCTTCAAATTCTGATACATCTTCATGCTGCCTGGATGCATAGAGTACTTCGTACTGTGAGCTTCGGTCATGATATCATTCCTCAAATCTTCAATATTTGGCACGCATAGACGGTCACGGTAGTACAAAATTCCATCAACAAAACGAAAATCGGGACGTTCTGCTATGTGCTCTGAAACCTTGACCAACTCTGGATCTTGCAACTGACTATCCTTGATCTTCTGAATAAAAGAAGGCACTGACACTGACATGTTCGCTAACAAAACACCCTTCCTTAGTGGCTGTAGATCTATACTCAACTCTTCAAATTGCTCAAAGATATAAGTGCCACTTAGATTTGCCAAGCCTACTGATTTTCTGCTCAAGGCATCGGCAACTACATTAGCTTTCCCCGGGTGGTACTTGATTGGAAAATCATAGTCCTTGAAATATTCCATCCATCTTCTTTGCCTCATGTTCAATTCTTTCTGCGAAAACAAGTACTGTAAGCTGTAGTGGTCGGAGTGGACTTCGAACTTCTCTCCATAGAGGTAATGTCTCCACATTTTCAACGCGAAAACAACCGCTGCTAACTCAAGATCATGGCTGGCATAGTTTTTCTTGTGATCTTTCAACTGTCGTGATCCATATGCAAAATCATTTTTCCTTCTTGCATCAACACACAACCAAGTCCAACATTCGAAGCATCGGTAAAAATGATAAAACCGCCGCTTCCGGATGGTAACGTAAGGACTGGTGCTGTAGTCAATCTCTTCTTCAGTTCTTGGAAACTCTCTTCACACTGATCTGTCCACACATATGGCGCATTCTTCCTTGTCAACTTCGTCAAAGGTGACGCAATCAACGAAAATCCCTGCACAAACCTCCTATAATAACTTGTTAAACCCAAAAAAATTTTGATTTCTGATGCATTCTTCGGTCTTTCCCAACTCATAACTGCTTCAATCTTGGACGGATCCACTGATAATCCTTCTTTGGAGATGATGTGCCCCAAAAATGCTACTTGCTCTTGTAAAGGTTATTGCTTAGCCTTGAAAAGCATCTTGTAAAGGTTGTTGTTGAGCCTAGAAAAACAACATTGTAAAGGTTTTGAGGCATATTCAAGGGAAAAGAACCAAGGGATGAAGGGGAGCATTAGGAAAGCTCTAACCAAAATTCACACTTGTTGAGCTTCGCATACAGCTGATTCTCCCTCAAGAGTTGTAGTGCTATCCTCAAATGCTCTTCATCCTCTTCTCTGGTTTTGGAGTACACCAAAATGTCATCTATGAATACTACTACAAATTGATCCAAATACTCTGCAAATATCTTGTTCATCAATGCCATGAACACTGCCGGTGCATTAGTCAATCCAAATGGCATCACTAGGAATTCATAGTGGTCATATCTTGTCCGGAAAGCTGTTTTCAACACATCTGATTCTCTAACTCTCAGCTGATGGTAACTGGATCTCAAATCAATCTTCGAAAAGTATGATGCACCTTGCAATTGATCAAACAATTCATCTATTCTTGGTAATGGATACTTGTTCTTGATTCAATCTTCAGTAACCTATACACATTCTCATCGAACCATCCTTCTTCTTAACAAACAAAACTGGAGCTCCCCATGGTGAGATGCTTGGTCTCACAAATCCTTTATCTAACAACTCTTGCAATTGAGTCTTCAACTCTCCCAATTCTACCAGAGCCATTCTATATGGTGCAATAGATATCGGAGCAGTCCTTGGTAACAACTCAATAGTGAAATCAATCTCTCTGATGGGTGGTAAACCTGGAATCTCCTCCGGAAAAACATCCGGGAATTCCCAAACAATTGGGATCTCCTCCACCCCTTGGGACCGTTTATCCTCCGTGATAAACGCCAAATATGCTTCACAACCACTTCTCAAAAGTCTATCAGCCTTCAATGCTGAGACAAACCTTGCACGAGGATTTCTCCTCTCTCCCTGAAACAACTCCCCTGCTGGTGTCTCATCTAACTTGAAAGTCAGGGTCTTATGGAAACAATCCATTGTGGCATGGTATCCTGCCAGCCAATCCATCCCTAGGATGACATCAAAATCAAACATCTCTAATAGAATGAGATCTACGGTTAAAACCACTTATCCTATCTGAACTGTGCAACTAGGGTAATATGTTCTATAGGGTAATATGTTCGAGGACCGTCATACTCCCTTACATAAGTTGCTGGAATTCTATGGCCTTCTGTCTCTTGATGTGGGCGGGTACATACTTATCATGGAATTGCCTCTTGAAGTTTGCCCAAACCTGTGCATTAGTCATGGTTCTGTATTCCTCCCTAACCGTCTTCCATCATCTGTCCGTTGTGCCACTAAAGAGAGATGTGGCTAGTTTTACTCTTTCTCCTCCTGTGCACTGGAAGATCTTGAATATATTCTCCGTATGCTCTAGCCAATCATCTGTAGCCAATGGATCCTCTATCCCAAGAAACTCTTTCGGAGCCCTCTTCCGAAACCGCTCAAATAATGCATTTGGGTCATGTTGTCTCTGATTAATGACGATGGCGGGTTGTGGTTGAACCGATTCGGGTCTTCTCTGTAATACCTCTAACAACTGCCTCTGTATCTCTGCCAACTCTCTTGCATGATCTTCCTATCTCTTAAGCATTTGCTCTTGCAATCTGGCTTGATTCTCATTAACCTGACGTTGTTGGTCAAGCATTGCCAGCATCATTTGTTGGAATTGATTTGGCGTGTTGTTATCAACCATATCCTCTTCAAGTCGCCCTGTGTGATCACTATTACTTGCAGAAGGGTCGCCATTTACCGGTCTCTTACGAGGTGGCATGATGCTGCAAAACAAATTGTTAGCACATAATAATCAAATAAAGGGTCACACACTACTCACACGATACTAGCAAACGAAGAGTCTAACGGATCCTCGCCACGTCCTTAGGATTTCCAGTTTCTTTTAATTGCTTAAAACACGTCTCACTCTGATACCAGTCTGTCGCGACCCCGGACCGGGCCCGAAGGACTGATCCGGGATCGGGACAAATAATGGTGATGATAATGATAGCACATCGGATTTATGCCATACATTTATTTAATTTCCCACAGCTGTCCGCGGTGAGGATATCACAACCATATATGAATATTTCTATTAAGTGCGGAAGCGTGTAGCAAATCAAATATTCAATCCATCTCAAATCATAAGGATAATACACGAGTGTAGTACTGTATTAGAATGAGCAATGATCATTAGCATGTTACCCAAAAGTAAGTTAAAGTTTATACAAAGATCATTTAATTATATTCCCCAAAAATAGAGGCTAACAAAGGCCAATATAACAAGATACCAATCCAAAGAATGGTTGAACAGTTCCCAAAATATTAAGTCTCTCATAGCGACCAAACGTCTAAATGATGTCATCAGCACGCCACTCAACTAACTGCTGCGGTAACCACAGTAGCAATCTGCTGCATCAAGACAAGACCACGGTAATAACCGGGTAGCGGGATCCAAACTGCAGCTGGCGGGACAAGAGGGGGATCTCCAAGTCCGTGGATCAGACCAACAGGGTTACCCAAGCTTAGTGGTGCCGACTAATAGGTCAAATAACAAGTCGAGACATATCCAAGTAAATCAAGTACAATAAATAAACAGGCAAGACGGGGGTGCTCAAGGGCACACTATCATTTCATGTGGTGCAATGCACTTCAAGACAAGTAACTATTTGATGTGTAATTCAATACTTTCGGGAAAACAAGGCATGTAGTATAAATCTCGGGAACAATGAAATACTATAGAGCTTTTGAAATCTCAAGACAAGTATCGGGGTTCAAAACTAGTCCAAGATGATTAGGGATCCCGTATGTCAATATATATAAAACTTGGTACTCCTTGAGTTTGGGGACACTCTGGGCTCCTTATACACTTTGAATTTTCAAAACTTCGAATGATATCTTCGTGATATGGTTTCTTTCTCGGATGGCCTCATACAATGCCTAGTGAATCTCTTTTGACCGACAAAGCTCAGCGCTCGAGTGAACCGGAGAGTTCCCTCGAGCGAGGAGCTCTCCGAAATGGTTGTCTGGGTAATTTCGGTTACCTTGCGGTCAGATGGCGGTTAGCCGCCGTTGGATTCGGCTGTTAGACGCTGGCTGACCGCGGTTGGCCTGACAGAAGAATAGGTTACTGGAATTGTAACCGAAATGGTTCGGTTGGCTGGCGGTAAGCCGCCGATATGTCTAGCGGTTAGCCGCTAGCTAACCGTGAGGCTGGCCGTATTTTCAGGTGGAAAATGTTGGTCTCGGGAGAAGTAACCGCGACTGTTCGGTTAGCTGGCGGTTAGCCGCCGATGGGTTCGGCGGTTAGCCGCTGGCTAACCGTGAGGATGACTGAGTTGTCAGGTGGAAAATGTTGCTCTCGGGAAAAGTAACCGCGACTGTTCGGTTAGCTTGCGGTTAGCCGCCAGGTGCGGGAAACACCGACTGTGTTTAGATTTGAGCCATTTTCCTCCTCAAAACCACTCTCCTCACTTCCACTTAATCCTTGCCATAAAACTGAGCTAAAAGCTCCTCCAATGCACTATCTACATTTCTCAACAACTCCAATATGGGTTCATTCCATCACCTCCTCCATTAACATCAAATCCAATACAAATAAAGAAAGAAGGAAACCATTTCACCATAGAGTACATTTAGGACAAAACAAGAGGAAATTAAATGCCATGCACCAATACACTGATAAGTCATAAATGCACCATTAATACTCTATCATGAACATTTATTTCAAAACAAAGCAATAAATAGGCATGAGTGGAAAAATACCAAAATCATTGAAAGCTAATAAAAATCAAATCATCCACTTGCCTTGGTCTCTAATAAGCAAATCAAGCTCTAACAAGCCCTCCAAATCAATGGTCCAAGCTACAAGAAAAAACCCCAAAATAAAACCCTAAAGGAGTCAAAACAAGAAATAGAAAAGGAAACCTTAATTACAATAATGGAGATGAAGCTTCTCTAAGGCTAGAAGAATACAAATCTAGAAGAAGGGAAGGATTACTTACTTGTAAGGTCCTTTAATGGCAAGAGTAAGCTCAATGAAGATCTTGGAATGGAGGGTTTTCTTCACCTTCACCAATGGTATCAATAGAGAGCCATGGTGATGAGGAAGAAGATGATGATCTCCATTTTGATGTTGGTGCAAGATTAGTAGGAGGTTGAGATGGAGAGAGCAAGAAGAAGAAGAAAAGTTGCCAACAAACCCTAGACTCTCTTCTTGTGCTGGAAAAAGGAAAAATGGGGAAGATGGGTCTCGTTATATAAGCAAATGGAGATGGGTCCCACTACTTAAGACATTCAAGGGCTGAAATCTTGGCTTTCGGGGCTTCTAATGAATTCGACGAAGAAGAGAAAGGTAATCGTCAAAATATCTAGTTTCCGAAAAGTATATGTTTTGCGGATTTCGGGAATATCAAGTTCTGGGTACAAATTTTGTGTACAATGACTGTTTTGCCCTCAAGGCTATCAAATCACGTTTCGGGGTCTCGAACGGGCACGGGATCGACATGAAAATTGTAGGGATTATCAATACAAATAAAACGTGATTAAAACAATGAATGCAGTAACTACAATAAATCCTCAAGCGCATGCAAGGTCATAAGGAAGGAACCCCCAAAGGGCCCCACTAAGCACAAACAATCAAAATTCCCCAAAACTATATCAAAAGCTATTCCAAACCCAAGTTAGCCAATATCAATAATCAAGCTTAGAACTAACACACAACTTAATTAGTACTAATCGAGTTCACTCGGGTCGGGGTCTTACAATAAACTTCCACAAAAAAATTCGGCTATAAACGCCACAAAATTTCAGCTATCAATGCCAAAAACAAATTTCGGCTTCCATGCCGACCCAAAATTTGGCTTTCATGCCATTTCAAAAAAAAAAAAAATTTCGGCTCCTACGCCATAAAACCTGCCTCTCATGCCATTTCAAAAATTGTCTTTCACGCCACCTCAAAAAATATTTTTGGCTCCCATGCCACAAACAAAACCGGCTTCCATACCATCCCAAATTTTGTCTTTTACGCCACAAAATTTCGGCTTCCATGCCGACCCAAATTTTTGTTTTCATGCCATCTCAAAATTTTGGCTTTCATGCCATCTCAAAATTTTGGCTTCCATGCCATCTTAAAATTCGGCTTCTATGCCATCTCAAAATTTGGCTTTCACTCCAAAACAACCATTTGATAAAAGGTTTTACACAAAATGACAAACTTTTGATCAAATTTCTAGAAGAACATTCCCATTTAACTATTGCTTGAATTTATCACAAAAGAATTTGAGTGAAAGAGGGAATACAAAAAAGAGAAGTGCTAAAACAAATGTCCACAAGCACTACAAGCGAAAGAGTACCAAAAAAATATATGTGTGTATACACGGGTACAAAAAAAAAGTTTGTTACAAGAATCAGGAGCTCAGTCTTACATGGTCTACAACCAAAGACTCAACTCCTCATGCAGACTCTTGGCCTCAGCCTCTAAAGCTTCCAGGCCACGCTTCTTCAAACTCTTCCCATAAAATGCGGAAGAACGCTGCAATCCATCCATAGCATAGGGAAGCTCCTCCCAAAGAATCTGCCATTGCTTGTACTCTTGAGTTTTCCTCTCGAGATTACTCTCAACCTCCTCAACTTGGCGAATCAGAGTCCCCTCTCTGGCACGAGCTTCCACAATGGCGGCCCATTTCGCAGCAGCTTGTTCCTCCAATAGCTCAAGACGTTGCCTGGTCTCAACGACCTCTCTATCAACACGGCGCAGGTCTTCTGTCAGCTCCATGATAGCCAACTCGGTAGCGTTCCTCTCCCAAACGAATTGCTTCCGAGTCCGCAAGATCTTGTTCAGCTCAGACTTCACCTCGCCAGAAGGCTTCAAAAACATCTCATTGAAGAAGTCACCGCTTGGGAAGCTCTTGGTTTCATTCCACTTGTTCCCTAGAGCTATGACTTCATCAACGAAAGCCTTTGCATCTGCAATGTCCAGGCCGATCACTTCGCTATTAGCAAGGATGTCATGTACATGCTTAACCATGCCAAAGCCGGCTTCTAAATGGCCAGAAGAAAGTGTTTCGACCCATGAGCTTAAAACGCTCTTCAACAATTTCTTCGCATACTCAAGAGATGGCCCGGATGAAGGCCCGCCCCTCTCCATTGGTCGACTGCCCGTGTCATGTCCTGCTGGAGGAGTGATCATTAAGCTCTTTCTAATCGGAGACGCTGGTGAAGGAATCTGCTCAGAAGATTCCGTCTCTGCTGCATTAAAACTGGAAGAAGAAGTCCCTACTGCTGGTTCAACTGCAGGAATCCCCTGCTCTGGCACTGAGAAAGACGAAGGAACTTCTTCTGCTAGCTCACAATTTGCTAGCAAAACAAAATAAAATGAGGTATGAATATGATCCTGTTAAAAAAAATCATCATTATCAATAGGGTTATTGTTACAAATACCTTCTTCGACGATCAGCGGAATACTTTCTGCCTCCATGAGTTCATCTGAAGCGTCGTCAAAGGCCGCGTCCATGGAAGGCTCGAAATCGTCGGATTCCTGTGGCAAGTCAGCTGACAAGAAAACAAGCAACATGTTAGCAAATGACAACACAGACAAAAGAAGGAAAATACAAAGAAGTCATACTAGGTGAAGATTCTGGAGTCACTCCTGAGTCCCTTGGTTCTTCTTCAGATGCTGCAGCCGGATACGTCACTACCTCATTGGCTGGAACCTCAGGCATCATCAAGTCCTCATCTTCCACTGAAAAAGGGAGACAATGCAAATCAAAACAAGAAAATCTCAAAGAAAGAAATGGAAAGAGAAAGAAGAGGATCATACCTTCATCAACGGTTTCTTCCTCTCGGCTCCTCTTTTCCAGAGGCTCATCAACGTCCCCTGACATCTCTTCAGCGGCGGTGAGAGGGACTTCTAAATCAGGAGAGTCTTCATACTGTCTCTTATTCCTGCGCTGCCCTCTTTTCCTCTTGCTTCTATGGGTTGATTTACTTGAAGTACCCACCCCATTGTCAAAGTCAGGAACTTCACTTGATTCCTCACCGGATTGTCTACTCTTTCTAGTGGACTCCATGGAAGCCTTCGTACCAACACGTATGTTAAAAAGCCACCCCTTTTCTGCAATGGTCAAGGAGTAATGTCTTCCTAACCCCGCCCTGGTGGAATCACGGGAGGCACCAAAATCTGTTAGAGTTTTTGTTTTGTTGCAATTTGATAGGATGCATTCATTTTCATAGCTTGACCTCTCATTCCTTCATGTTCTTATTCTTAGGATCTTGATGCATATTTCTCTTTCATAATCTTTGTTTTTATCTTATGTTATGCATGGCTTTCAAATCAGTTTTGTATCTTAAGATCATGGAGTTTTGATTTCAGATTTTCAAGCCTCTAAGTGTTGAATCCTTTAATTTAAAAAATCTTTCAAGCTTTCCAAAGTTTCCTTCTTTAAGTCATTATTTTGATTTGGAGTTTTCATGACTTTTGAAAATCAGTTTTCATCCTTTTTCAGTCATGATTTCTTGCTTGAGAAATGTGTCTCAAAGTCCCCTGGAAAGATGCCCTCTATATTGCTAGTTTCTAAAAAATCAGGATTTCTGGGCGAGGTCGACCGAGCACACTGTGGGTCGACAGGGATTTTTGAACTGTAGCCTCTCCAATGGATCTTTTTATAGCCGTTGTGTGTACCCGGTCGACCCGGCCCTATACCAGGTCGACCGGGCACTAGCCGTTGGGTAATTTTTCTTTATAAAAAGTGGTTTTTTGTTTGGAGAAAGTTGCTAAACTTTCAAGGACTTTTGAGGCCAAGGACTTACAACTTTTCTAGAGCATCTTTGAAGGCATTATGAAGCCATTCCATTGATTCAACCTTTGATCTTCTAAATGGGTGTGCTTCCTTTATCCTAAATCTTTTAAACTCATGCTTTGTCTCTTTATCTTTGTTTTTCTTCAAATGCATGATTAAATAGATGCTTACCTTTTGAAGTGTTGTGTTTCATAACATGCTTTCAACTTTGAAATATTTTAACCGTATGAATCCAACATATTGTTTGTGTTTCACAAGAAATTGTTTTCTTGTTTCAAAACTAACTTGTTAGACTTAAGTTTATCTTCTCTAAAAACAAGTTAAGTTCACTTTAAAAATTTCATGTGTTTGTCAAACAACTCTTTCTCATTCATATGATTATCATCTTTGCATCAATTTAAAGTTTCATCTTTCTAAAAAGAGATAGAGTGATTTCTAGTATGCATTATTCAAGACTTTGTCATTCATATGCATACTTCTAGAAGTTGAGATTTCATTTTCTAATTAGCCTATTTAGAGGCACTCATTTGCACTTACATTGTTCTCTTAAGTCATGCTTTCATAGGCATCTTTCTTAAGAGAAAATCTTCTTGTTGTAAAGGTTGGTGCTTAGCCTTGAAAAGCATGCATAGTGTTGTAAAGGTTTATACTTAGCCTTTGAAAAAGCATAGTGATGTATTTGTAAGGTTGAAGGTGAACCTAAACCTTAGTTGAGTTAGAGAAAATCCGGTAGGGACACCGGGAGTGGATGCAGGCATGTTGGCCGAACCACTATAAATGCTTGTGTTATGGTGATTGTCTTTATGCTTACTTTTCATGGATGATGCTCTCTTGGTTGATTCTATTATTCTTCTTCAAAGCATACGAGACTTAAAAGCTAAGAGAATTAAAATTGGTCTAGGTATTTGAGCTCACCCTATGCACCGCCCCCCTCTAGGATTCGATCTTGGACTTTCAAAATCAAAAGCCTTCTTCCGCAAACCGGGAGAAAGCTTCATTGAAGATTGCCCGATCTCGACGTCCTTGAACTGTCGGATCCTCAAGCGGCTAGACAAAAGAGATTCGGAAACAGCTGTCCCTCTAGCCAACCGAAGCATGAAAGGGTCATCATCCTTTGCAACTCCTAAGGGATGGAAGCCGGGACAGTGGTAAACATACCACGAATAGAAAATATGGGCTGAAAATACCTTGTTCATAGGGAGCCCCAGCCGGACCAAGAAAGCAGCAGCCCGTAATTCGGTACATAAGTAGAAGTAAAGAGCTGGCACCAAAGCCAACCGCCCTCCGAACGCCATCTAACAAGCCGGAAAAATACAATGCGGCCTGATGTGTGTTCCATCTCCTCCAACAAAAATAGCCTCACCCAACCAATAAGTGAGGTAAACATCGTGATCTCTCTGTAGTGCAATGTCAGGACAAATGGCGTCTATACTCTCGAAGAACTTCTTCAAGTCATCTCGCATGATGAAGATCTTCTTCAAACCTGGGTTCTTGGCCCTAGCATCTTGGGCCATACCATCAGAAGACTCTCTGTCATCAAGGAAGTTGGAGCTATAATTCTTTCAATTGCTGCACTGGACTTTCGAGCCCTCCTTCTCCTTCAAAAAATCGTAGAAGGCAACAAGCTGAAAATACAGGAACCTGAATTCCTTAGACTGCTCCTCAAGAACGTTGTCGATAGGCATAAACTCCTCATAGAGTTTTCCAAGGATAGGCAGCCCGGTGATGACGCTTAATTCTTTCAAAGTAAAACGAATCTCACCGTTCGTCACAATGAAGGTGTTGGTTTGTGGAAGGAATGACTCTAGAATGGCTATGAAGGCCTCATTGGAGAAAACCACAGTCTTCCGAAAAGCGCGAACCGCATCGAAGATCCCGGCCTCCTTCAAAATGGCTCCACCAACCTGTAGGGTGTGATCAGTCCATGATTCCCAGCTCGAATCAGTACTGAAACGGCCACGAAGTCGAAAAGGCTTCACCCAACTGCTGCCGTCACCCCGAAAAATGCTAAGGCCAACCGGTCTCAAATTGACCGACGGATGGTCAGAACCCTGGTAGCCACTGGAGGGCATCAACATGTCCATACAGACAGGCGACTTCTCCGCATATCTGGAAGGACCGCCAACAAAAACCCCGGTCTTTATCACATTGGTCCTCTTTACCTAGCTTGGAGGATCCTCCTTCTTGGGACACGTGGGAGAAAGACTCATGATCGAGACAGTCCGATCAAAAGTCGACCGGGTAGAAATAGTTCTCTCCTCACCATCAGCTGTGTAAGAGAACTGAAAGCATCTTCTTTGGTACATCAAGTCGTCAGGGACTGCATCACCAAAGAAAAAGGTAGGCTTAAGCATAATGCTCTGATCGTCCATGACCCAAGGACGGTTGCTTACCATAATTTTGTAGAACTCCTCATCCTTGAGAGCGATCAATCGCTGTCTCATCTCATCGCGATTGAGAGAGTCACACTCTTCCAAGTTCTTCTCCACAAACCGAACCTTCTCCCAGGCCTGCTGTACGGCCACATTAGGAGACCTGGTAGACTGACGGGGTGCATCAGTGACAGGCTCTTTGCCCTTGTTTCTTCTGGAGGAACTACCTGCAAAGGATGAAAAAGGAAAAATCAATCATTAAAGTGACAGAATTTTGCTAAAAAAAAATTCTAGCAAAATTTTGGCATGATTTCAGGATAATTCCGAAGAAAAAGGAAACATCCCGAAGAAGATAGGAAGCTTCAAGATGAGCACAACATCACTGCAAGCTCAATAAAGCATCCTCAAAGAAGGTTTAAACTCAAACATTGCTGCGAGATCAAACCAATCTCATCAAATCTCCGCAAGTTTGAAGAAGGGCTCAACATCACTGCGAGCTCCAAACTCCAAAACTTGCAAAGCTCCTCAAAATCCAGTAAGATCAGGAAAGGGCTCAACATTGCTGCGAGCTCCAAATCCCAAAACTTGCAAAAGATTTTCAGGTATGCGTCATCATGCTCCCAATTAATTTACTAAAAAGCTTGCATAAAAAAAATCATCATACATTAGATGTTAGGAAAACTTTAACCAAAGTTTGATCAATTCCAACCCAACTTGGTCAAAACCAATCAAACTTTGTCAAAGTCAAAATTCATGTTGACTTGACCTAGAGATTCTAGCCTTTTATCTTGATGCATAAAAAAAATAGAAGAGAAAAAAAAACAAGTATGCATGAACATCTTGGAATGCATAAACCCCGTGGTGCATAAACTTCATTTTCTTGGTGAGCAAAAAAAAAAAAAAAAAAAAACAGAGAGAGAAATTTCTTTAAAAAAAAATGGCGAGCAGGCCGTGGCCCACTGCCACGTGGCAGAACGGCCAGGTCCGTACGAACATGTCAGTACAAAAAAAAAGCAAAAAAAAAAAAAAAAAAAAACAGCACATGAAAAAAAAAGAGAAAGAGAAAACACGTGGAAAAAAAAAGAAAAAGAAAAAGAAAAAAAAACGGGGAAAGAAAAGAAAAAGAAAGTAATTTCTACTTTGACATGGAATTTCTTGTGAAGGAAGAAAACTTACTTGAAGTCATTGATGGAGAAGAAGAAGAAAAGCTTGAAGATCTTTGAAGAAGAAGAATTCTTGATCTTGGAGCACTCGTGAAGACTCTTGCAAAGAAAGAAAGCAATGAAGCAAAGATCCAATCTCCCCTTGCTTTTGTAGAAGAGAGCAAACCAAAAGAGGAAACAAGGAGAGAAGAAAGGAGGTAAGTGCTAAAAATTAACAACCTTCCCAAAAGAAAGGAGATTTGAGATATTCTTTCCCACAGAGAAGATTCTTTGAGAAATTTTCTCCAAAAAGAAAGGGAATGAGAAATATTCTCTCCAAAAAAAGATACTTTGAGAAAATCTCTCCCAAAAACAAAGAAGCATGAGAGATTCTCTCCAAGTAAGGATATTTCTAGATATTCTCTATCCAAAAGAGATATTTTAGATATTCTTTACAAAATGACACTGTGTGAGATCTAAGCCATCTTTAAAGTCTTAAGGTCCCATGAGCTAGCCCATATGAGCCAGGTTTGACCACCTAGGCAGTAAAAAGGGGCTTCCTTTCAAAAATTCCTCTTACCAAGAGCACACAAAATGGTTCCATGCCTCTTTTGAGTTGATTGGACCACACACAAAAATAAATAAATCCAAGCCTCATGAGCTTTCAAAATTTCAAACCATCCCACCTCATATACCAAATTGAGCCAAAATCTTGAAATTGACATTCCACAAAATCCAAACCTGACCCCCTAGTTTGCCACATACAGCTTGTTAGCTCACAAGGTCAAAACCAAATCTGACCCTCCAATTTGCCACATATAGCTTGTTGGGTTACAAGGTTAAAATTCAAAAATCAAACCCCGACCCCCTAACCTGCCACATACAGCATGTTAGGTCACAAGGTCAAAAATCCAACTCCCTCATGTTAGTTTCAAAACTTTGCCTTGAGATGGTACGTGATCCCTCTCACTACCATAAAATCCCTTTGGAAACTCAAAAGGGTATTAAAAAAATTCCTCAAAGACTCTTGGTCAAATCAAAAGCTCTCCTTCAAGTTTCTCTTTGAGGTACATCGACTCCAAAAGCTACTCGTCGCTGTACCTCGAGGGGGCTTTTGTCGACACAAAAAATGTCACTTTGCCTTTTCAATATCAAAAAGCCACATGAAGCCGCATCCTACTACAAACGGGCCATGCTACTTCAAGCATCAAATCCTGTCAGAATCACTTGAAAACTGATAGATCCTTCAAGACAGCCACAAGAGGAGTTCACATGAAGTTTCGGGCCATTTCGACATCATTTGACCCAACTTCACTCCTCCGGCAGCTGAACAGGCGCTCCTTGCGGCGGCGGCGTCGAAGACATCAAAACTTCGATTTGAGCCTACGGATTGTCTCAAAATACCTCTAAAAGGCTCAACGTCAAATTTCAGGTCATTCCGGTGACGTTTGACTCGACTTTGACGCTCCGAAGGAAAATCAAGCCCCTCGGCGGCGAGAACCACCGAGACCATTACTCATCAAACAGAGCACATGGGCGGCTTCGACACGCTTCAAAAGGGCTGCACGTCAAATTTCAAGTCATTCCGACAACGTTTGACCTGACTTTGATGCTCTAAAAAAAAATCAAGGCTACCGGCGGCGGGGCACCTTGGGACCATGACATCCAAATCGGAGCTAAAGGATCATCTCAAAATTACTCCAATAGGTCCATGTCAAATTTTATGTCAATCAGACTTCGATTGATCGCACATCAAAACGCGACATCTTCCTCGCTGCAAAATCAAGCCTGGCAGCGATGGGACCCGAACCGGCTTCAAAACTCAAACAAAAGCCCATGGTTAGTCCTATCTACTGCTCGGGAGGCTCCACGTCGAATTTCATGTCATTCCGACATAGTTTGACCTAGTTTCTACTCTTGACAAAAATTGGCAACTCTGCACGGCAAAGTCTTCGGCTTTTCCAAAAAATAGGAAACTTTGTGCCCCGGTTTTACACGACTTCTCGTCGGGTTTTCTTTAGGAGAAGCAAGCCAAAAAATGAGGAAAAATCTCAAGAAAAATACAGGAGAAAAAAAACAAACAAAAAGTTAGAAAAACGGCCCACGAAACGGCGACCAAAGGGGGAAAACTCCCCCATGGTCGCTGGCGACCCTGGAAATCCGGGTTGCCGAATTTCCGCCGGAAGGCCCGTTTTCCAATTCTTTTCGCGTTTCGGGAGTTCCAGCCCTTGTGATTGTTAGTTTTGATGGTCTCAATACCAAGTATATGATGTAATAAATTGATTAGTTTCTTTATTTATCAATATAATTCATGCTTTTCCTTTCATGAGATGAATGGTGTTTTATATACTTGCACATAACCAATACAAAAGACATAATGGCTCATGAGATGAACTGGAGTCCATGAGTATACTAGATGTAATACATGTGTATGTATGAGATCCACATACAGGAGACATGTATTGCAAATCTTATACTCAAATATCTTGACAACCAGTGATGAGATTGGCCATCTCATCTGACAAGGTTGCAGCGCCTTGATCACTATGAGATAGTGTGATTTGTCTCGATCATCGGAATGTAAGATTCCGGATCATGGTGCTGGTACATTGGATGTATTGAAGGACCATGAGAAACTCCTTATATACACTGTCTTTATTTTTAAGGTCTGCTCTCATAATTCCCTAGCAATAGGCTCATAATCCTGAGACATTAATGAACTCAAGTTTCTATCTATTCATTTGCTTTGAGTCACCAATGAGTGAGGCCAGTTGTAGGTCAACACCTCGGTGATTTGGGTACGTGGTAGTAGAGTTGTGGGAACATTCAATGGTCAAGATGAAATCTATCTTTAATATCCCCTTGTGCCAATTAATGGATTTATCATTGGTAAGTGCGCACCCATTCTAGTTAAGAGTTAATTGGATCGGTACCAAATGATCACTATAATTAATTGGGGCTCAAGGATAATAAGATATGGATCTAAATTGGTGGACAGGTCCATTTGATCCATGGATATAGATGGAGGGGCCTAGTTGCGGTAATGTGGAAGTTTAGGGTCTTCATTGTAATTATTCCTAAGACTGGAGTGCAATTGCATTTATATAGTGGAGTTATTTGCAATTAACTATGGGCCCGAATTGCACATGAGATGTGGGGTCGCGTGTCCCAATTGGAGCCAGCTTTCTAAGGAATCCCTAGTGGTCCCCATGCTAGCCCAAGTTATTAGAAAGATACTAATTCTACTTGAACTCTAAAAGGAAGGTTACTATTTCTATTTGAAGTGAGACTTCTAATAGTGGTAATGGTAAGCTACTAATTATTAATGGAAGTAGTACTTCTATTTTAATTACAAAGGAGAAAGCTACTAATTGTTATGGAAGTGAGACTTCTATGGCAATTAGCAAGGGAGATGTTTAGTAATTTGTAATGGGAGTTAAACTTCTATTTCAAATAGGAAAAGAGGAGGATTGAAGGGTTATATAAAGAGGACCAACCTCTCATGGTCGTGCACTTTACATAGAGCAAGAACAGCCCCTTTGTACAAGTGTTGCACAAGTCCTTTTCCTCTCTAAGTTCCCCTCTCTTTCACCTTTAGTTCCTTAGAGTTACTAGTTAGGTTTTCTCTTGAAGATTCCACCATCTTCTTGAGAAAAGAGATCTAATACGGGTCATAACGTGGAAGATCAAAAGGAGTTGGAGATTCTGAATTGGATTGTGAAGGTGTTCTTCATCAAAGTAAAGAACTCAAATCCTCCATTAGAGCACAACAAAGCTCCAAAGGTATATCTACATCCTTGTATGTTGTGGATTTCGTGGTTGCATGTTTAGGTGCTATTTTCTATCATCTAGATAGTATTTGTTGCTGTACATGGCTATGAGATTGAGGGATTGCATCCTGGACTGGGTTTAATGCTTTCTAGGTTATTGATCCCTGCATTAAGTGGGTCAAAAGTTTTTGAAACCTGTCTGGAAGGCCCACCTATATTCCAACAATTGGTATCAGAGACATACCTCATCTCTAATCATGTTAGATCAGTAAGCTTGCTCCAATCTTTGCATGAGATGTGAAGAAGATAAAGCAAGGGCTATGTAAGGATCAGTTTTAATGAATTTACTTGGTTTGATAGTAGATTCATGTTTGGATAGTCATAAAAGGATTTAATAATGATGGAAGGATCATAGGAAGCCATTGGGACACTTTGGAAGTGGTTTGGGGAAGAATGGACACGAAACAGAAAACCCAAGTTGTAGGTTTTCGTCAGTCCGGTCGACCTGGCCCTGTGCTCGGTCGACCTGCTGACTTGCAGGCCGGTCGACCGGGCCCACTGCGCAGCATGTTGCAGAAACCTGATTTTTCAGTTTCGGGTCTTTTCTTACATCCTATTTTTCCAGCATTATTTGGCAGCCTATTTCTGTGATTTGTATGGTTGTATGAGATACTAACTTGCAGATGATCAAGTCCTCTCCATATGGCCCGCAAGTCTTTTGTTTTCTATTTATGGTGATTGGTTTATTTAAGGCTAAATGTAAAGGGCATCATGGTTTCCTTGGTTTCCCGTGAAAGGGCAAGGCATGATGAATTTCCCTATAGCCCTTTTATTTCCATGTTTAGATTACCATGTAAGTCTCATAATTGAGGCATGGGAATTTATGTAATTTTTCTAAATTTGTAAATTCTGGCGATGTCCGAGACGAAGAAGGAAAGCGATGTTGGATTCCTAATCAAAGAGTTTGAAGATTACCAAGAGAGTTCTGGAGTTTCCCAAAGAGTTTGAGGAATTCCAAAGTTTTGGAAAGTCTAGAAGTCCAAGAAGTCTATTCCGCTTGGGCCATGTGGAGGAGAGGACTAGTTTTTATTTTTGCAATTTCTATTTATGGATGAATGCTTAATTTAGAATGTTTCCAAATCTGATCCAAACATAGCAAATTACTAAAATTGGTCAAATCAAATTAATTTTTGGAAAGAATTCTAATTAGTGTTGATGACCCATGAGATGGACACATTGGTAACACTAATTTAGAAACTGGACTTTCCTTAAAATAACTTGACTTGGAACCAATTTTAGATCATATCATGAGATGATTTGATATTCATATGTATACATGTGGGCCCTAATACCTTATAAGGAAATCCTCAATTCTAAAATATTAAGTGGGAGTGGGGCATTTATATTTAGAAATCCCCATGGTTTTCCACCATAGGTCCATTGTAAGGAAAGTATTAGCCTCGCGCCATCTTGAGAATGGCCGTTCCCCACGGAGGGCTTTTACTTGTCTGGTTACTAGATATGGATCTCCTAAGGATAGTGTTGGTGAGACGGGGTGGGGGCCCACTCCCCAAGGAGGAGCTGCTCGCAACGGTTGTCATGCAATGCTAGTTGGTGGGTCACACTTAACTAAAATAATGATGTAGTATCCCCAAGGATTTGCCTCATGTATTTTAGAAACCAAAGCTAATCGGGAGTCATCACTACAAAAAAAATGTCTTAATGAGTCACTTTTAAAGTGTCTTAAAAAGTGGTTTGTGTCGCTTTTCTGATTACTATGCAAGCGTCTTATCTGCTGGCGTCACTAAAAGTTCGTAAAAGCGTCTCAAGAAATACATTTGTTGTGTCAGTTTCTGTTATCAAAGTGACACAAAAAAATGGTTACTTGTGTCACTTTAAACCCAAAAGTGACACTGAAATAACTTAGAAGCGTCACAAGAAAGATAACTTCTGTCATCAGTTGTGACAGTTTCCATTGAAGCGAGATACCATCAAGTTCCAAAGCTGTGATCAATATGTTGTTTTCGGACCAAAAGTGACACAAGTAGTCATCAGTTGTGACAGTTTTCATAGAAGCGAGATACCATCCATTTTTTCTAAAATAAAAATGCAATATATACATTACTAATAACATGCTGCAGTATGGATACACTTTCAAATCACTAAACCTGCCTTACAAAAGATACAAAAAAATATAGATAACAACATTCAATAAAAACCATTTCATTAATTGGAAATTAATCACCATTCACATTAAGAAACGTACTTGCTCGTCCACGCACTAAATCAAACAAACTATTCAAAACATAGCCAATTTGAATCCATCCATAATCCAAACTATTTACATTAACCTTCAAATTCGTAACCAAAGCGTCACTACATAATCCAAAACCTTCACAAAAGCATCCAAAAAAAGGCAAGCTACATTGTAAACAATTTTCGGAAATCCCTAACTAACCAAAATTAACTTAACCTAATTAGTAGATCCACTTAGCAAAGACATGAATACATTTATACTCCATAAAGCTCATATTCTGCACTCCCACTCAAGCTGGTGGACAAATGTCAATCACACCCAACTTGCTCATTATACCTTGGGGACGGAATTTTCTAGTGCCTTAGTAAAGACATCAACCAACTGATCAAATAACCAATACCTTCCATTGACAACGCAGCATGGACCATAAAATGGTTAAGTCTCGCAGCTTCCCGATGTTGTTCTTCTCGGTTTGGATCAAACAATATCACTGTATGAAAGTTTCCATCACCAGCATGGGCAATAACTGTACTGGAGAGAAAGACAAGCAAAGACGAGCCCAACATGAGAATCTCCCTAAGTTCATGAGAATCTAAGTAGTTAAGAAAGAATCATCAATCTTTGCCAATTAAGTTCAAAATTTAAGAGTTGGTCAAATAATGACTCAGATTTGTTTGCACAAGAATCACACTACACAAAGCGTACCACACCAATGGGGATGCATCAAGTTCTTGTTTAGATCTTGATATGCACTCTGCAAGCTGTGATTAAGGAACACACACATCCTGTAGATGAAAAGATACACATAAAAAAGTAAGTTACACTTAAGCCATTAATGATTAGAACAATCAGAAAATGATGCTGAGAAAACAACTCCTAACATATTTTTAGTTTTTTTTGTCATGAACAGTTGAAACTGCAGCATGGCAAACTTCAAAGAGAATATGACTACGAGTTATGTGTTGTAAGGCAATGGTGATCTTTAGGAAAGGGAAACATCTATTTCAACTAATAACTGCTAATTTAATTTACGAAAGGGAAAAATGGACTGGGTCCCACCCACCTAAACTAGACAAAAATACCAACATACCCCTAAGCCATAACAAAACATAAATTACAACCCTAAATAAAATAAAATTATAAAAAGGCAAGAAAAACAACTCAAATAACTAAACAGGGACTTCTGGGTTCGGTTCCTCACACACACCTTCAATGAAACTTTGCTTTTAACTACAGAGAAACAGTAATGAATTCCATCCAACAAATTGATTCTTCTCTAGGTTATGTTGATTTAATTTCTTAGGGATGTCAAGAAGCTATGGTTTCTCTAAAATTCTACCAAGACTTTTCGTTTACATTATCTGTCCTTGTAGACCAGTCATAAAAAAACACAATCTAGAATCTAAGGGATTTTGCCAGCAAATGAACCTGACTATTCAATGTTGACGATTGGAGACACTAGAGACATGCAAGGCAACCTCACATGGAGTCCCTATTCTAGTTAATGTATAGGCCTCTTTCACATGAGGAGGTTTCTCTTCATAACTCCAATTTCTTTCTTCTTTTTACAAACAGGTCATAACTTTGCTTGATATAAGTAATATCGGAATGACTGTGCAAGTATGGCACAGGATTCAGAAAGAGAAATGCAATACATGTCAAAACGCCTGATCCTGCATTATAAATGGTATCTGTGATCTCAATCAAACTGATTTTTGCTATATTGTAAACGCTATCAAGTAGTTCATAGATCTACTTTCTACAAATTGCTGATTAGCTGTTTTGAGTCCTCCCAATAGCAACAACCAAAAGAAAAAATATTACTTCCATACCTCATTCTCATTGCCATGAACATGGTAGAAAAAATCACATAGTTTATTGCAATCTTGGTCTCCCATCTGAAGAGCCATTGGTTCAACCACCTTTGCACAACAGAGGTTCCAGGTTCCCATGGATCTTGCAAAGCACCAAACAAAGTACCCCACGCAGAAGCCTTAGCTCAGGCCAACACTTGGCAAACGTTTCCACTATAATCTTGACATGGCAAAGATAAGACTATATCAGGTGGAAATACCTCAATGGGTACAAGTGGAGAGAATATCACCATGTGTACTGTGTAGTCCAGCTCTAGGGAAAAATATGGCAGCTCTTCCATGTATATTTAGAAAGGCGTGGAGAGATCCATTGACATGTCTGCACCACACATGCAAGTTATCACTGCTTTAAGAGAATAAAAATCAACCAAGCACTTGTGATTAATAGATTTCTAGTCATCACCTCACATAAAAATTCCATGAATAGGCACCAAAGAGAGCAGTGAGCATGGTAGTACTTACAGCATGCATCTCATGGAAAGGTTTCTTCCTAACCAACCTGATCAAATAACACATCTCCTGGCCTCTTTGTGACAATTTCGGAATATCACCTGGCTTCACATCAAGCAGCCATCATCTTGTGGAGAAGCCTTCCTCAACTATCCAATTAAATCTTATTTGCCACTCTCTGACCCTTGAGTGACTACCTCATGATCCAGGACAATCTTCTCTGAGTCATCCTTCAAATCCATGAAACAAGTCAGCCCAACAATGTATTTGTGGGGCATTTCCCCTGAAACTTCATGACATACAACTCTTAATACTGCTACAAAGACCAGTGACAAGAGCAACCTACAATAGTCACAGAGTAAGAGAAGTCTCCGCATTCCCCGGGCTATTGGAACGAATTTCAAGATTCCAACTCTACTTAATTCTGCACAATTATGCAGCCCTGCAGTCTGCAAGAAAAAAGTTAGGCACAGATACCACTTTCACTACAATGCAGATCCATTCGTGTCCAAATGAGCTTCAAGACACAGAAGAATTGAGTGACCAGGAGAGATTACTCACTGTCCAAGTATGATTGCTACCACCATTGCATGAGCAACCTCAGATCATGAAGCCAAAAGAAAAAACCCAATATGCTCAGTGTTCAAGTAAAACCTCCAAAGAAAGCAGATAATCATTCTGATAAAATCCAGCTAAATCAAACTATTGGTTCACATAATTATGCTGTAGGTTAACTATACGTATCACTTAATATACAGATGGTTTAGAACTCAATCAAGTACAAAGCTGAGTCAACTTAATCAAATTAAAGTCAAGGAGACCACTCACCTTTTATTTCCGGAACTGTCATGGAAAACTTGATTTAATGGACAAGGAAAAACCCACTTAACTATTTGTAATCTAGTACCATGCAAACAAAACTTGCACCAGTTAGAGAAAAACTATGAATGATATGGTTAGCACAATGTGGAACAATTGGTTTTCTCTTTGCTATCCTGTTTTGTTTAAAAATACTTCTAGTTAGAAAATACATTGAACACCATCAACAACATATTTTAGCCATCTCAAAAATGTTATAGGCCATAGAAGCGCAAACTCAAGAATTTCAACCCAATTTGCAAAGGTTATATAAATAAAGCCTAGTTTTTTCACCTGCAGGGGTCCAGTCTTGCATAAGCGTTATGCAGGATTTTCAATTCCCACAATCAAGAGACGGTGAATCCTGCACGACTGCTATGCAGGGCTCCTGGAGATGGCTAAAATATGTTGTTGATGGTGTTTATAGACTCTCAAAAACAATTAATTATCACCAAACTACACCTCCCAAAGACACAATTTTCAAAACAGAGTATAGCTACGAAAATGGGCACTGTTCTGCTCAAAATCTGAATTAAATTGTGAGGTTTCAATTTCCAAGCCATATACCATTGGAAAGGTCTTCGAGTCTACTTTCCAACGCATCGAACGGTGCGCGATTTGGAGCTTCCAAAGTTGAATTATGACCAGAATACCCGAATACCAGAAGGTGTTTGTGCAGGATTTTCCTGTACGGGAATACATGTTGCATTTACTCTTTGGCACTGCATCATTACTCAATCATGTTAATGAGTACTTACAATATAAGCAAAGAAAATGACATAGATCCTTGATATATGCTGGTATGAAGAACAATGATGTTAAAAAAACATCCATCACTGAGAGTAATAGATTATTGTACAAACAGTTCTATTGGAAGACTTAGGGCCTATTTGTTGAAATTTAGAGAATCCCTCCTCAGCAGGTTTCCCAAATCCTCTAGTACATCAAAACATTCAGAATACTGGAATTGGAGAATTTGAAAGGCCACAAGCTTGCTAATAATCTACAGAGTTTCTGTTTCCAATACAAATTCAGATTTGAACTTGGGTTAATCATTCCACATCCATCCAAATTCCTACCTTCTTCAGCTAGATAAGAATCTGATTGCCCAGAAGACTCGACTCCTTTTGTGACTAAAAGTTCACTTCAATATGA
Source organism: Cinnamomum chago (assembly GCA_038049695.1). Classification (NCBI taxonomy): domain Eukaryota; kingdom Viridiplantae; phylum Streptophyta; class Magnoliopsida; order Laurales; family Lauraceae; genus Cinnamomum; species Cinnamomum chago. The sequence goes on from CP142462.1 coordinate 49,692,896, forward strand.
CATCAAACATATTTTGAAGCAAATTTCCTTCAGCAGAAATTGAACTTTAAAAAAATCACAAATCTGACAAATGTAGCAGTAAAGGATATTGTTGTTGTCATATCAGAACCAGTGGTTGTGTCTGCTTGCTTCTTAAAGAAACCATAATAATCTTTTCATGAATAACAAAGGAAAATAATAATCTCCACATGAATAACACAAAGGAAAAGGGGGGAAGAAAAGTGAAGAAGTTTGTTTTCATACCCAAGAACAAGACAACCCCCATACGAACAGTCTTAGAAACCAAGCCCATAAGACCAACACTGCCTCCTCCATAAATGAGATCGATTTTCCTTCTCACCTGCGAAATAAAACAAGTAATACAACACACACACACACACACACACACAAAAGATTCAGAGCCTTGACGTAAATTTGCACCAAGAAGAACACCATTTCTGTTTCTGAATTGCTACCACAAAAGACAATATTCTATTCAGGTTCTAACCTATCATCTACATGCATATTGACAAAAAGAAGAACAAGAACAAGAAGAACAAGAAGAAAAAGAAGAAGAATCAGAATCTTGGTGAACCAGCCATGGTGAAAGCAATAAGAGGCTTCTCATCCGTGGTGATTCAACTTCCTAGAGATTCATAATAATCTATAGAGAAACTAGTGTGCTCATAATATATCAAAATTCGTAAAGATTACATATGCATGACTAATGCAAACAAATATTTATTATTTAGAAAAAAAGGAAAATACTAAAAATTCATATAGAAATGAGTCATGAAATGAGAAAAGAGAACATACACCTAACTGAATTATGATACTTTCATTTAAACTACATAACAGCTAAACTAGATCTCATTCTAGCGTTGTAACCCAACTGTACTTTCCAATAGATTAATTACATGTTTTTTTTTAAACAAACTTTTCCACATTGGCAAGCAGCAAATTAGGCTGCACATCAACAAGCAGCAAATTAGGCTGCAAGGACAAGTTTTGAATAGGAATCAACTCCGAAGCATACGTGGCTTTACTTAAACAAAAACTTAAGACAACTTAAGATACATTCATGATGAGAGCCTAAAAGATACATTTTAGGCCCCTTAATGAGGACTTGGTCATACCATTGAAAGAGATTAATTAGCTTAATTGTGTTATTTTATTGTTTGTAGGTATTACAGATGCAAGGAGTGAAATTCATAGCTAAAATGGAAGAAATCTCACAAAGCATGACAAACCGGAGTTGCAAGTAAGAAAGCGTGCCAAATATGGGAAGAGACTCAAATAAGAAAGCAATGCAAGAGTCCAAACATGCCTTGGACGTCCAACTTGGGTCCCACTCACCCCATAGCATGCCAACATGAAAGTTCTTTTAATTGCACTATTATTCTCGGAATTTTCAGGGGCAGCAACTTGAAATGGTCATAACTTTCAACTCGAGTGCTGGATTAGTGTAATCTATGTACCGTTGGAAAGCTCTTTTCGAGTAGATATCCATGGAGTCCAAGATTGTATAAATCGGAGCTATATCGAGGGAGATATGACCTCGCGAAGTTCGCTTTGATGACCAGTGGCGTCCGGACGCCGGAGGCAGAGAGGTGCGCAGGAATTTTTATTCCTGGCGTCCGGACGCCCGGATCGTACGAGAGTCCATCACATGCGCGTTTTGACGAGGTTTTTCATCTCAAAACTTATAAATAAGAGCCCAAACTCGTTTTTGGGGAGATTCACATCTTGGGAGAAGTTCTGGAGACTTTCTTGGAGCTTGCGGAGGAGCATCAATGGGGATTTCGTCAAGAACTCTTCGTCAATCGTCTTCCATGAGTAACTAAATCTCCATCTTAGGGTTGTGATGAAGCCTAGTTTTGTGTTTATGGTGATGTATAGGTTCTAGGGCTTTATTTTAAGTGCTTTGATTATATGACATTGATTTAATCCATTGATTGGATTCTTTTATTAATGCAATATCTCTTTTGGTGTTTTATTCTTGTAGTTTGGAATACCAAGTCATATAATATCAGCTTGAATGAATGTGTTTGTTAGATCTAGGATAATCTATGCCATAGAGATAGGTTATTCCCCGATTTGCATCCACTTCCCTTATTTGTTGACTCTGAAGGTTTGTAACCGGAACGAGTCGTGAAAGCATTGACAGTGAAACCCTAGATCTATATTTGCCATTGCACGAGGCTACGGTGGATTCATACCCTAAGACCTTTATCTAATTGGATCAAAAGCTTGTCTATCAATTTGTTAATTTAGGAATTGCAAACCCATCAACCCAACACTTCGTTCTCTAATAGGATTAGCTTAATAATCAGAGTTTTGTTTGCTACTAGGATTAGTTTAGGAGTTGAGGAAACAACACAACTTAGCCTTTTTGTCCCAGTGGATACGATACTCGGTTAACATCTCTGCTTTTTCAAGCGGAGATAATAGCGGAGAATAAATTATAATTGTCACCCTGTTTTAGGACTGGTCAATTCACCATAGCACAATAGAGAACAAGTGACTAGACCAAGTAGTTATTTAAAAACTAAAATCATAATGAATAAAAGGGTTCTCTAGAGCATCGCTCCAAAACCACAATACAAAATCAGCATAAATCCATATGCAAGAAATTGTACTACAACAATAATAAGGTGAAACCAGGGTGCCATTTACAAGACATAATTATTATATAGTTTCCAAAGTAGATTTGATACAATCTTTCAGAATATTTCTCAGCCCATAGATTTTCCATACATGGTAGTGCGGTGATTCAACCTAGTACATAGTCAAGCTTACACATTTGTTGTTCATAGCTATGTGTTATCTCAACAAGTCTTCATTCAATCCCTGGGAAAACACCTTTTTTCACAGCATTGTAATCACTCCAAAAACCCTGCAAATTATTCCCATTTATAAACTAACATTCCACCAAAATAAACACAAGAGTAGGTTTTTTAATGTTTCTCCATAGAAAATCTACTAAAAATAAATCCCAGCAGAAATTGGGGTTTATGAATCAAGAAAAAATAGGGTCTTTTAATCGATTAACACTTTCAGTGAAATTGATAAGAGAATGCAAGAATTGATGATGAAGAATAACATTATGTGAATGGAGCTTTGAAGAGGACGAATTACATTAAAAACTTCTAAAGAGAGAGAAGATTGTGATTGAGATCGTGTGAAATCTGCAAAAATAAGTATAATGTAGGGCCTAGGATTACTCATGGAACCAATTCCGTTCTTTCACCCCAAAACCAAATCCAAATCTCACAAACTAAAAAATCCATATCCAAAAATAAATAAATAAAAAACCCTAAGTCCCCAAAAACTACAAAATGGAGCCCTGATTTCCATCTCTGTCCATATATTCGAGGACCCCAAAAAACATGAAAATGAACGGAAAAAAAAAAAGAAACAAAGATTGTACCTAGATATTTTTGCAAAGAGCAGTTACGGTCTTTAATGGCTAGCCCAAGCCGAGGAGGTTCTGGTAGGTCAGTCTTCAAGCAATCTCTCTGCTGTGACGAAATTGTTGCTGCTCAGATTGAGAGACATCCATTTCTTTAAGCTATCACTCTGCTCGTTGACTCCTACATCATTGAGAAACTGAGAAGGGCATAGGGATTCAAGCCTCTGTGTGGAGAACCCACTGACTCATTTGCAGAGAAGACAACATTGGTCTGATCTCAAGTTGCAGAGGGTTTCGTCGCCAGATCTATGTGTTGATAGTCGCTAGAGTAAGAGCGAAAGAAAAAAAAGAAAATCCAAGCTGGGCTCTGTTTGCATATCGAACATGCACGTCTCTCGTTGAAGATGGAGGAGGTGTAGGGAGAACAGTAGGGTTTAGAATAAAGAACGATGGGAAGTCTTTGGTTGTCAGGAAAGGAACGAAAAAAGGGGGCGTTAGTATGTTTTGTGTGTGTCGCGTTTCTCGAAAGGTGACATAACAAACCTCCTCCTCGTTTACTCCTCCTCTAAAGTGACACATCAGACCATACTGTGTCACTTTATTGTAAATGCGACACAAAAACTCATTTTAAAAGCGAGACTAAAAGTCCTTTTTTTTGTAGTTCATCATTTGGTATGAGATACCTAGATAATAATGGATGAAGGGGATCATGGAAAGTTAGTCTTAATCCTAATTTTGACCAACTTTGATCCTCACCAATTTAGGAGGTATCCGCACTCCCCAAGGAGGCATACCCCGGGGATTGGGATTCCGATGTATTCTGAATTTAATGGTTATGAGGATTCCATATAAATTTGGTAGAATACTAAACCCTAATGTCATTTAAATTCATTAATTGAATGTATGGTTATGTGCTACAGTATTTCCAGCATGAATTCAAATACTTTCAAACCACTTGCGACCATCCTAAAATGGGCCAAAGATGATGAGATGGCCAGATGTTACATACAGGCATCTATGTCTAGTGTTTTACAACACCAACATCAATCCTTTAAGACTGCATATGATATTATATCAAACTTAAAGGAGATGTTTGCAGAACAGGGCATGCCTGCTAGACAGGCTGCTATGAGGGTGCGTATATGCACCAAGATGGCTGAAGGCACACCAGTACAGGACCATATGTTGAAAATGATGGACTCATTGAATGAGTTAGTGTACTGGGTGCTGCGATTGATGCAGAATCGCAGATTGATATAATCCTTGAGTCACTACCAGAGTCATTCAACAATTTCAAGGTCAATTACAACATGAATAAAATGAATCTGACTCTGGCTGAGCTGTCTAGCCAGCTGGTGGTGACTGAAGGGATTATGAAGAAAAAGCCAATTGCCCTGATGACAGAAAAGTCATTTGCCAAGTCCAAACCGAAAGGTAAAGGGCGGAAAGGCAAGAAGAAATCAGTTCCGAAGGGTCCTAAGGCAGAGAATGGTCCTATTGGTGGTGTTGGCAAGGCTAAGGGATCAGGGACAAAAGGAAAGTGTTTCCATTGTGGTATGACAGGACATTGGAAGAGGAATTGTCCATAATATCTGTCTAAGAAGAAGACCTCAGGTATGATTGAGTCACTTGTTACTGAAGTTAGTTTTGCAACTGGTACTTCAGAATCTTGGTGTGTGGACTCCGGGGAAACTAATCACATATGTAATTCGTTGCAGGGGTTTCGGGAAACCAGGAGACTTAGTGACGGCGAAATCATTATCAACCTAGGATCTGATGCTAAGGCGGATGCGGTCTCAGTAGGAGTTATTACTTTATGTTTTCAAGATAATAAGTTGGTTTTTTCAGACACTCTATATGTACCGTCTTTAAGACGGAATTTAATTTCAGTTTCTAGTTTGGTGAATAAAAGTTATTCTATTACTTTTGGTACTGAAGTTGTCATAAAGAGAAACGGTGCTTTTATATGTTTTGGCAAGGTAACCAATGGGCTTTATCTGTTAACTCCTATAATGTATGAGATACATGATACCGAAATAATAAATAGGCCATCATTAAAAAGAAAGTCACCTTCATCTAATCCAACAAAACTTTGGCACTTGAGGCTAGGTCATATATGTAAGTCCACGAGGATCCTAACCCTAGAGGGGGGGGGGTGAATAGGGTGAGCTACAATTATGACTAATTAAGACCAATTTTAAATCTTAACTAAAACTAGTCACATGTGATGATAAATCAATCAATATGCGGAAGCTAAAACAAAAACAATCACCACATAGCAATCACCACAACACAATATTTATAGTGGTTCGGCCAACGTGCCTACATCCACTACCGGCTTGTGCATCCAACACCCCACCGGATTTCCACTATGTATGCTTTTTCAAAGGCTAAGCAATAACCCTTACAATGTTGTTTTTCTAAGGCTCAACAACAACCTTTACAAGATGCTTTTCAAGGCTAAGCAATAACCTATCAATGTGCTTTTAGAGGCTAAGCAATAACCTTTTACAAAAATGCTTTTCTTAGGCTAAGCAATAACCTTACACAATTCAAGATTTCTCAAAGAAAGTGTTTACTCAACACTCTAAGAGATTACAATTTTAGCTCAATGAAATTGCCTCTTAAATAGGCGGATATGAAAGTTTAATACAAACTCACACAAACACTCTATGTATGCAAAAGTGTATGATTATGATGTGTGTGTGTGATGACTTCAATCAAGTTTAAAAAGAAAGCTTAATCAATTATATGCTTGAAGCATCTCAAAGTTCAAAGCTCATGAAAGATTGGATTGAAGTCTAATGCAAATCACATGTATGAGAAACAACTTGTTAATGACATGAATTTCAAAGAATCACAAGTTGTATGAAAAATAAAGTATAAGAAAGCATGTGATTTGATAAGAGTGATTGCAAACCATTCTAATATACCAATGATGAAAATGAGTTTGCAAAACAACTCTTTAAAAACTAGTAATCATGCATAAAAGGAAATACAAAGATTTGTCATGCATGGATTCTAATTTTAATGGAAATCAAAATGATAAGTAAGGTCTACCTTTTTAAATCTCAAGCATTTGATTTCCAAATGGCCCTCTAGCCTTTCCAACTTCTTCCCCTTTCTTTGGCTCCAAAATGCTCTCAAAAGTTCACAGTTCAAGCCTTGAAAAAGGTTGGAAATGAATGGACTTTATAGCCAAAAAGTTGCCAACGGCTAGTTCTCGGTCGACCGGCAAAGAGGTCTCGGTCGACCGAGAAGGCACAACGGTCAGATTTCTGACCGTTGGGGCTACAGAACAGGTTCTGGAAAAAATGACTTCCAGTTGTCTCGGTCGACCGAGACCTGTGTCTCGGTCGACCGGCGACACTGCCGGGACACCCCCTTTTTGCAAAAAATGCAACTTTTGCCATTTCAAAGGTATTTCTTTGGGGGACCTTTTGGCCACTAAATCAAGCTTGGAAAACAAGTTTTAAGATATTCTAAGATGTTTAAAACATGAGACACCCAAAGCCTAAGTTGATTCAAAAGTTTTAGACCTTAGGTTAGCTTGATTCTTAAAAACTCCTTTCAAATGAAATTTGCATACAAAACTGATTCTAAAGGTGCTGAAAGTATGCAAACCTCAAACCTAAATACCTAACATGATTTTCCAAATGAAGTGCACAAGGAAATAGGTTTTCAAAAAGAGTGTGGGTTTCAAAACCAATGCATCCAACTTTAAAACCAAAACAAGCATAAAGCAAAGACTTTTCCAAATCTTAAAAGCTATGCATGTATAAAACTAGATTTCAAGGTTTTCTAAAACAATGCTAGTGTGTGAATCCAAATGATGCTAAAGTGCAAATGCATCCATCAAATTGCAAAAACAAAAGACCTAACAATATAAACCTAACTAGGATTGATAGGCTAGTGAAAGATGGTATCTTGCCTTCATTGGTTGTAGAACCAATGCCTGTCTGTGAGTCCTGTCTAGAAGGCAAAATGACCAAAAGACCCTTTTCATCCAAGGGCAATAGGGCCAAAGATTTATTGGAATTAGTGCATACTGATGTGTGTGGGCCCATAAATGTCAGGGCCAGAGGAGGATATGAATACTTCATCACTTTCACAGATGATTATTCAAGATATGGATACATATACCTTATGCACCGCAAGTCCGAGGCTTTTGAAAAGTTCAAAGAGTTTCGAGCGGAAGCGGAAAAGCAATTAGGTAAAAGTATCAAGACTCTTCGATCAGATCGAGGAGGGGAATATCTCTCTGGTGACTTTATGGCACACTTATCAGAAAATGGGATTCTATCCCAGTTGTCTGCTCCTGGTATGCCTCAACAGAATGGAGTAGCGGAAATAAGGAACCGGACTCTTTTAGATATGATCAGGTCTATGTTGAGTTTCTCAGGATTACCTATATCCTTTTGGGGATATGCCTTGGATACTGCGATGTACATACTAAACCTCGTACCATCTAAGTCTGTACCTAAGACTCCCTAGGAGTTGTGCGCTGGGCAAAAACCTAGTCTACAACATTTACACATTCGGGGTTGTCCGGCACACGTGCTGAAGGTAAAGACAGATAAGTTGGAAACGAAGTCGGAAGTATGCACTTTTGTAGGATATCCTAAAGGAACCAAAGGTTGGTTATTCTATAATCGCAGAGAGCAGAAAGTGCTAGTAAGCACCAATACGCTTTTTCTGGAGGAAGATTATATGATGGACCGGAAATCTTTAGAAAATGTGATCTTGGAAGAGATTCAAGAACAATCAATTCCAAATCCAAGTATGTCCGAACTTAAGGAAGAACCGCCGCTACCAGACCCAGTAGTTACACCAGTGCCTCGTCGTAGTGGGAGAATAATCAGGCCCCCTGATAGGTTTTCGTTCTTGGGAGAGTCTTACGAGGCAATCCCGGAAGAACTGGAACAGGATCCCTTGAACTATGATGAAGCAATTAATGACATAGATTCGGGACATTGGCAAGATGCTATGAAAGCTGAGATGGAGTCTATGTACTCTAATCAGGTATGGACACTTGTGGACTTACCTGCCAATATCAAACCTATTGGGTGCAAGTGGGTCTACAAAAGAAAAAGAGGACTAGATGGCAGAGTTGAGACCTTTAAGGCCATGCTTGTTGCGAAAGTGTATACTCAGAAAGAGGGTATCGATTATGAGGAAACCTTCTCGCCGGTAGCCATGCTCAAGTCCATCCGGATACTCTTATCCATTGCGGCTCATCTCGATTACGAAATTTGGCAAATGGATGTCAAGACGGCGTTTCTCAACGGCCATCTTGAGGAAGACATCTATATTATGCAGCTAGACGGTTTTATAGCAAGTAACCAAAAGCAAAGAGTTTGCAAGCTGCAGAAGTCCATTTATGGACTAAAGCAGGCATCCCGAAGCTGGAACATCCGTTTTGACCGGGCAATCAAATCATTTGGTTTTAGTCAAAATCCGGATGAGTCATGTGTGTACATGAAAAATGAAGGTGAAAGGGTAGTTTTTCTGGTTTTTTATGTCGTCGATATCCTTCTCCTTGGGAAAGATATAGGAATGTTGTCAACGGTAAAAGTTTGGTTAGCAAAGACTTTTGATATGAAGGACTTGGGAGAAGCTAGTTACATCCTAGGGATCAAACTCCACCGAGACAGAAAAAATAGGATGATTGGCTTATCTCAAGCTGCTTACATAGATAAGGTATCGGTACGGTTTGCTATTCAAGACTCCAAGAAGGGTATCACGCCTTTCAGGCATGGAGTGCACCTTTCTAAGGAACAGGGTCCCAAAACCCCAGAGGAAAAGGAGCAGATGAGAGCAATTCCATACGCTTCGGTTATTGGTAGCCTCATGTATGCTATGCTATGTACTAGACCGGATATCTGTCATGCAGTGGGCTTAGTCAGCAGATATCAGTCTAACCCAGGCCCTGACCATTGGACTGCTGTAAAATGTATCCTCAAGTACTTGAGAAGAACTAGAGATTACATGTTAATTTACAGCAGTGATGAGCTGATTCCAGTCGGATACACAGATTCTTACTTCATGTCAGATAAGGATTCCAGGAAATCTACCTCTGGTTATGTGTTTATGATTGGCGGAGGAGCTATCAGCTGGAGGAGTATTAAACAGGAATGTACCGCTGATTCCACTTCTGAAGCTGAATATGTAGCGGCTTGTGAAGCAGCTAAGGAAGCAATATGGCTCAAAAGATTCCTTTTGGAACTTGGAGTGGTACCTTTGGCGCGACAGCCGCTCACAGTTTACTGTGACAGCAGCGGGGCAGTCGCTCAGTCCAAGGAACCCAGGAGCCATAAAAGCCAAAAGCACGTACATAGGAAATATCACTTGGTCAGAGAGATTGTGCAGAGAGGTGATAGTGCAATCACCAAGATAGCCTCTACGGACAATCTGGCGGATCCATTTACTAAGCCTTTGACCACCAAGGTTTTTTAGTAGCATGTAGACGGGATGGGCATGAGATGCAATCCTGATTGGTATTGAGCCCAAGTGGGAGATTGTTAGCTTTCATGGTCTCAATACCAAGTATATGATGTAATAAATTGATTAGTTTCTTTATTTATCAATATAATTCATGCGTTTCCTTTCATGAGATGAATGGTGTTTTATATACTTGCACACAACCAATACAAAAGACATAATGGCTCATGAGATGAACCGGAGTCCATGAGTATACTAGATGTAATACATGTGTATGGATGAGATCCACATATAGGAGACATGTATTGCAAATCTTATACTCAAATATCTTCACAACCAGTGATGAGATTGGACATCTCATCTGACAAGGTTGCAGCGCCTTGATCACTATGAGATAGTGTGATTTGTCTCGATCATCGGAATGTAAGATTCCGGATCATGGTGCTGGTACATTGGATGTATTGAAGGACCATGAGAAGCACCTTATATACACTGTCTTTATTTTAAGGTCTGCTCTCATAATTCCCTAGCAATAGGCTCATAATCCTGAGACATTAATGAACTCAAGTTTCTATCTATTCATTTGCTTTGAGTCACCAATGAGCGAGGCCAATTGTAGGTCAACACCTCGGTGATTTGGGTACGTGGTAGTAGAGCTGTGGGACCATTCAATGGTCAAGATGAAATCTATCTTTAATATCCCCTTGTGCCAATTAATGGATTTATCATTGGTAAGTGCGCACCCATTCTAGTTAAGAGTTAATTGGATCGGTATCAAATGATCACTATAATTAATTGGGGCTCAAGGATAATAAGATATGGATCTAAATTGGTGGACAGGTCCATTTGATCCATGGATATAGATGGAGGGGCCTAGTTGTGGTAATGTGGAAGTTTATGGTCTTCATTGTAATTATTCCTAAGACTGGAGTGCAATTGCATTTATATAGTGGAGTTATTTGCAATTAACTGTGGACCCGGATTGCACATGAGATGTGGGGTCGCGTGTCCCAGTTGAAGCCAGCTTTCTAAGGAATCCCTAGTGGTCCCCAAGCTAGCCCAAGTTATTAGAAAGATACTAATTCTACTTGAACTCTAAAAGGAAGGTTACTATTTCTATTTGAAGTGAGTCTTCTAATAGTGGTAATGGTAACCTACTAATTATTAATGGAAGTAGGACTTCTTTTTTAATTAGAAAAGAGAAAGCTACTAATTGTTATGGAAGTGAGACTTCTATGGCAATTAGCAAGGGAGATGTTTACTAATTTGTAATGGGAGTTAAACTTCTATTTTAAATAGGAAAAGAGGAGGATTGGAGGGTTATATAAAGAGGAACAACCTCTCATGGTCGTGCACTTTACATAGAGCAAGAACAGCCCCTTTGTGCAAGTGTTGCACAAGTCCTCTTCCTCTCTAAGTTCCCCTCTCTTTCACCTTTAGTTCCTTAGAGTTACTAGTTAGGTTTTCTCTTGAAGATTCCACCATCTTCTTGAGAAAAGAGATCTAATACGGGTCATAGCGTGGAAGATCAAAAGGAGTTGGAGATTCTGAATTGGATTGTGATGGTGTTCATCATCAAAGTAAAGAACTCAAATCCTCCATTAGAGCACAACAAAGCTCCAAAGGTATATCTACATCCTTGTATGTTGTGGATTTCGTGGTTGCATGTTTATGTGCTATTTTCTATCATCTAGATAGTATTTGTTGCTGTACATGGCTATGAGATTGAGGGATTGCATCCTGGATTGGGTTTAATGCTTTCTAGATTATTCATCCCTGCATTAAGTGGGTCAAAAGTTTTTGAAACCTGTCTAGAAGGCCCATCTATATTCCAACAGTGATTTCCTGAAAATCTGATTTTTGATGCTCTAAAACGACTGATCTTCGTCAACATCACGGATCCGCTGTCAAAAGCATGGAATCATCATTGATCGCTTCGAGATCGCCAACCGGCCGACCAAGAAAGTACACTTTCTGTCTGACTGATCGAGAAATCAACAAGACAGATGGTATCGTCCCGTTGTTAGCAATCTATGTCTGAAGTTTTATGTTCATTCGATATCAATCAACATAAAGATCCATCGTCGATCATCGCAAGAAGAATTTCAAAAGACGCGGCACGGCCCGCGACTCTTCAAATCCTTCGCGACCACTTAATGCTGTTCACTGATCCAACTAAATGTGGTCATTAATTCATTATTTTTGATGGCCCAATCAGAAGCAAGGAAATGGGAGTTACAAGTCAAAGCCATCATGGCATTAAAGCTATGAAACTCCTCTCATCATGGAGATTAAAGGCGATTAAAAGCCCATCATTCTCCATCGGCCAATCAGATTCAAGGAAAAAGGAGTTACAAAATTAAGAAATAAAAACTTGTAACTCCTCCCATCATGAAGCTTTAAAGCCATCAAAGCTCATAAACACTCCTAAATGGCTACCAAAGGCCTATAAATAGGAGATCATTCCAAGAAGAACATATCAGAAAAATCGGAGAAAAATCAGCCAGAAAGATCGATCATAATTCCTAGAAACTCTGCTACTCTGAAGAAACTCCACTGCAACAAACACCACAAGGTGATTGAAACACCTTGGGGGGGCACTCCCCCCAAGGCAAAGCCCCATTCTTCTCATATTCAACATGGCCTAGACGCGGCTTTTCAGCCCGTCTCTTCATTTTTTATTAGATATAGGACCTTCCTTTGGTCCTTATCCTCTAAAAAACTGAAGTCCTAGTCAAGCCAAAAGAATCAAAGCATCAAGCGTTCTCATCTGAAGGACGATAGTGAAGTCCATACATGACTTGTGACCGTCGATCTGAACGGGTCCCCGCAATCCCCTGAGAAGTCAGATTCCCTTTCTTACTCTTCTGTTGTATTTTGTATTTTCTTTAAGATACAAAAAAACTTACAATTCTTGTCTTTCATTTTGATAAGATTTGTAATTCACCTTTCATGGCAAACAAAATTGCCTCTAACGACATTAAAAAAAAAGCCTTGTTCTTTTCTTAAATAAATGTACAATGAAAAGTTAGAAAAAAGTTGATTTCCTTTCTACTTACGAAGGTGGATCTCTCGATCACCATTTCTAAATTCCAAGTAGAATAGAAAATCTAGCATATCCGTACAAAAATTTTGATACCTGCCTTTTCCCTCCCTTTTTTTCCCTCCATTCGACCTTTCTCGGTGACCCCGGGGACGGATGGGAGAGGAAAGGAAGGAAATCGGGTCCATCAGGGGCCATAGAGTTTGAATATGCCACTGTCTGTGATCGGGTAGTTGCAGATACCCCACAGTTAGAATTTGATTCGCAGGACTTTGACCAAAAGCGGTCTAGTTTCACCGAAGTTATTAAATCGGAGAGGGACCTGGTGGCTCAGCTAGAATGCTTGCGATCTCGCCACACGACTTTTGAAAAGTAGACCGTTGATCTTGATGTGTTGGTGAAAGATCGTCGATGTTCTTTAGAGCTTGATTCTTCTAAGATGAAAGGGCTCGAGTAATCTCTGAGTTTAGTTGATGCTGATTTGCGCAAGATATCTTTCGACCCTGCTTTTGTTGATGAAGTCAGGGCTAGTTACACATCCTTTGTAGAGTTTGAGGCTCGTCGTTGTATTGAGGATGTGCTGTTTTCCTTACGGCAAGTAAGAATTTGTTTTATCTTTGTCTCTTTCCTTTTTTTTTGGGTGTGGTGCAACCGTAGTTTCTCGTTTTGGTCGCCGATGTAGCTCCCCTTTTTGCCTCCACGGTTGTAGCAGCCACTGATGTTTGTGTGTAGTTGCTTCTGCATTCTACTTCTAGGATGTCGCTGATAACTTTCATCTGTGCGGTGGCATCGATTATCCTTTTTGTTCACTTTTTACTTCTCCGTTCGCCTTTTACTTCTAATGGACTCATAGTCCGGAGGTTTCTGCCTTTGCGGGTCTCCATTTGGTGGTGGGCCCGTATGTCTAGTGGGGTCAAGTGCCTCAGTGATGGCCCATGTTTTGTTTGCTAGAGTTGTGTTAAGGGTTGTCCTGTTAGTTATATTCCATAGGGTCGGGCACGCCACCTTTGCCTCTGCGAAGTTCCTCGACCGTGTGACCTTGTGGGCCATGCCTCCACAGGGTCCAACGCGCGACCCTTGCCTCCGCGAAGTATCATGGCGGTGTGACTTTATGGACCACACCTTCATAGGGTCGGGCGCATGATCCTTGCCTCCGCAGGGTTGGACGTTCGACTCGTGCCTCCGCATAGTTCCACAACTGTGTGGCCTTGTCGGCCATGCTTCTGGAGGGTCGGACGTTCGACCCATGCCTCCACGTAGTTTCCGGGCTAGTGACCATTGCCTCCACGGAGTTTCCTGGTGCTGTGGCCCGGTGGGCCATCCTTCTGCAGGGTCGAGTGCGAGACTCGTGCCTTCTCGAAGGCAAGGTGCGGGACCCTTACCTCTGTGAAGTATCGTGGCGGTGGGTCAGGCATGCGACCCTTGCCTTCACGAAGTCTCGTGGCCAGTGGGCCATTCTTCCGCAGTTAGAGAATCGAGGTGCCGTTTCTTCATAAAAGGAGCGCCCGTTTCTAGGGATGTTGACATTGAAGTGACCATTTGGGTTCTGCCTACGTTGAGTTGGGGTTGCCTTCGTGAATGCCTCGATCATGCGTAGGCGGGAAATCGCTTCGTCTTCTTTTTTCAATTTACCTTTAAGCATGTGGTTCAAGGAGGTTGCGCTTTTGATGGGTCGATTGGCATTACCCAGGGGAGTTTGCCTCCGCAGTGGTCTCATCTTCTATATAAAGTGGGGTTTTGGCTCCTTTTAGTGTTCCTAAAAGGAACTGGCGCTTCCTCACTTCTCTTTGGTAGGAAAAGAAGAAAAGAAAAACGAGAAAGGAGAAAGAAAGATAAAAAAATATTTCTCTTTTAGTCCTCCGTTGCTTTTCCCCTTCCCTGATATTCAGTACCGGGAATAGCACTTATTCTAAGAGTGGGTCGAATTCCCATCCTGAGGTGGCGGAACACCATAAGGTTTAGATCACCACCCCTCTGGGGCACACTCGTCGAGACTTTTTGCTCGACCATATGCGGGTTCTTTTTTGTAATATGGTCGACTAGTGCACGGATAAGCTTCATTTGGCGCCTAAATACATGGTCCCTTATCTTGGCCTCTCGAGGAGAACTGGGTACCCTACCCTTCACACTAAGAACTTGCTTCGGCTATTAAGCTATTGGGCCGGCGTGGTCGAGATGATGGAAGGGATGTCCGATGAACTCTTGGAAGTCCATATGATCCAATGGGAGTCCCTAAACTCACATTTCGAGTTAGTGAAGTTGAATCGTTCCCTCATGATTGCAGAGCGGCAGTTGACCGAGGCGCGAGGGGTGCTTCGCAGACTATGTGTCTGTCTGCAAGTTCAAATGGGCACATGGAACGTCTTGCCGTGGCAAAGGATCGAGAGCGGGAGATGGCTAATGAGATGGATGGGTTGCTTCGACGCACTGACGAAACGCATCATTCTGCGTCTCGAGGCATTCCTTTTGGACCGCTAGTTAGATCTTGTTAGGGTTTTTGTAGATTGCAATTTGATGGATGCATAATCATTCAAGCATCATTTGATTCACACACTTGCATTGTTTTAGATTAACTTGAAATCTTGGTTTATACATGCATGGTTTTTAAGAGTTGTAAAAGTTTCAATTTATGCATGATTTGTTTTTAAACTTGGATGCATTTGATTTGAAAAGAGTTTTAGAAAATCAAGCTAGCCTATGAGTTTTAAAATCTTTCAAAATGTTTTAGGATTTTTATGGTTCATGTTTTAAAACCCATAGAATGATTTAAAACATGTTTTTAAGCTTGATTATATGGCCCAATTAATTCCACAAAGAAAACCTTCAATTGTGCAAAATTGGAATTTTTGGGATCCTGGCAGTGTCGCCGGTCGACCGGCGCAGAGGTCCCGGTCGATCGGGATCACTGCAGGCCGTCAGGGCCAAAATTGCTCCAACGGTCAGAAATTTGACCGTTGTGCCTTCCCGGTCGACCGAGGCCTATGTACAGGTCGACCGAGGACTAGCCGTTGGGCACTTTTTGCTATAAATATGAGTTCTTTCCTTTGCCAGAAGTTGGGAATTTTAAGGCCCTCCTTGAGGGGTTTTGAGGCAAATAGAAGGGAAAAGAACCAAGGGATGAAGGGGAGCATTAGGAAAGCTAAAGCTTGGATTAATGAAGTTAAATCACCAAGTAGGCTTTACTTTCCTTAATCATATGTTTTCATGCTTTGTTTTATTTTTGGTAAATCATTTCTAGCATGTTAAACTATGTTTGTGTTGTGTCCTTAACATGTTTTATGTTTTGAGTTGATTTATTGTTTTGGATACAACACCATATGATTCAATACAAGTAGTACTTAATCTTGGTAAATCTAAGTAGATCATGTTAATGAAAGAACCTTTGAAATTATATGTAACATGATTCCTATACTTGGTTGAATCTTTGGTTGTTGTTTTCCATCATAAGAAAATCACTTTCAAAACTATCTTATGTTTTGGTCTCAACTTCTTTACAAATCATATGTTTTCATGTTTTGTTTTATCTTAGGTAAATCTTTAGTAACATGATAAACTATGATGTGTTGTATCCTTAGCATGTTCTATATTTTGAATTGATCTATTGTTTTGGATGCATCACCATTGATTCAATCAAAGTAGTACTTTATCTTTGGTAAATCTAAGTAGATCATGTTAATGAAATATGTAACATGATTCATATACTTTGTTGAATCTTTGGTTGTTGTTTTTCCATCATAAGAAAATCTCTTTCAAATGTATCTTATGTTTAGGATTCAACATCTTTACAAATCATATGTGTATTATTGTTTTAAAGTTTCACAACTTGCCTTCCTTTGATAGGTATATCTCTTTCAAGTTGTATTTATAATTACATATGATTTGTCCCCTCTTTTCAATCAAATCTATTTTTATGTTTTGAGCTACATGTTGATTTGATTGACATCCCTATGCACCACATGTTTAGAGCTAATTAATTTCGTACAACTTGTGTAACTTTGATATCATTAACAAGTTGTTACTTTTAACATGTGATTGCATTCTATCCTCAATCATAAATGTTTTTGGGCTAAAACTTTCAAAAGCCTTAGGCTTACATTTATGAGCTTTCATTTTCAAAATGATTGAGGACCACACACACACACCTCATGTACTTTCATCTTTGCATTCATAGTGTGTGTGTGTATTAGTTTTTCACTTCCATATCCGCCTATTTAAGAGGCATTGTAATGAGCTTAATAGAATCTCCATCAAGTGTATGTTAGACACTAATTTAGTGAGATAACCAACCTTGTGGTTGAAGAGGTTATTGCTTAGCGTATAAAAGCATAATGTATAGGTTGATGTTAAGCCTTGAAAAACATCAATGTAAGGTTATTGCTTAGCCTTGGAAAGCATATTGTAAAGGTTATTGCTTAGCCTATTGAAAAGTGTCACGCCCCCGAACCGAAACCTCGGGGGCGGGAAATGGGATTAAGCATAAATGTATTTTACTTCTCCCAGGATCCGCGTGTGTGAAGACAACACATTCTGAATATTTTGCGGAAGCATTTGTGGCGTTGCGACCCGAAGTCCGTTGCCATCGGATTCCGCGTCGCACTCAACCTTTAGCACATAACTATTATATCAAGAATCATATCAGACTGGAGTAACCATCACAATAAATTACAGAGCTGACGGTAACAGGATATTACATTCCCAAATATGTTCAAGTTACAATTATCAATGTACATTAATTAAGAATCCCAAGAAAAGGCTAATAAAAGCCATACAACAATAAGCTATAAACTACTACCCAAATGTGACGTAGCTCCGATGTCAAGCTCGAAGTCTACATGACATAGCCGACAAACCAACCTGCAAGGCATGGCTCCACAGCCAACAAAAACACTCAACTCGGGGCGAAGAAATCTGAACCTGAGTACCAAAAGTAGTGGGTCAGACACGACGGTCTGGCAGGTGGATGAAAAGATAACAAATATACTGAAGAATAAAACATATGATAAATCATGCTATTCGATCAAATGCTGCATATAATTAAACGGGTGCAAAATCGTGGATCTCGGGCAAAACATGTATTCGTTTCAAGCATGGGTAAAACATGAATATCTAATAAAACATGTGTTCATTTAGATCATCTATAATCATAGATATTTGACAATCGGGTGTTCATCTAAAACATGTATAAATATAGTGGTTTGACAAAACAAACGTTCATTTAAGACTTAGGTAAAAACATAAGTATACAACAAACCAGGTATTCATAACAGTCTGGCAAAACCAATGTCCATTTGAAACATATGTGAAAATACGGATATTTAACAAACCGGGTGTTCATTTAAAACTGGTGTAACCAAAGAAATCTGTCAAAACTAGTGTTCATTTAAACATATTTCAACGCATGGATGTTTAACAAACCGGGTATCGTTTAAAACAGGTATAAACGTAGGGATCTGGCAAACAAGTGTCATTTGAAACATATTTCAAAGCATGGATATTTAACAAATCGGGTAATCATTTAAAACAGGTATGAACATAGGAATCTCACAAGCCAAATGTCATTTAAAACAAAGCACGGATATTTAACAATTCGGGTATTCATTTAAAACATGTGTAATCACATAAATCTAGTAAAACCATCGATCGTTTGAAACATATGTAAAAGCATGGGTATTCGCCCAACCGGCATCCATTTAAAACATGTGCGGGTACAAAGAACAGAAGACAATATAATAATAACTGAATTTACATTGGAGAATATTAACACTTGTTTAAATAACAACTTTCATAAAGGAAACGAATCATTTATCGGAAAGCAAGTAAGCAATATAAAACATGTCGGGTATCCAAGGAATCGGGAACTGGCAAGATGGCAATCACAAGAAGCTAAGTCCTCTATCACCGAAGTGACAAGAGTATAACGGGACGTTGGTCTCAGTCACACAAGGTGAGGAGACTCAACGTAAATCATATATACAATATAAATATACGGGAACGGGACCACGGTAGCGAACCAGGTATTGGGACGGGACCACGGCAATAACCGGGTATCGGGATCCAAACTGCAGCTGGCGGGACGGGAGAGGGATTTCCAAGTCGGTGGATCAAACCGACAAGGTATCCAAGCTTAGTGATGCCGACTCATAGGTCAAATAACAAATCGGGATATATGCAAGCAAATCAAGTACAATAAATGAACGGGTAAAACGGGGGTGCTCAAGGGCACACTGTCATTTCATATCGGGAATACATCTCGGGACAAATAACTGTTACTAGAGTAACTTCAATGCTTTCGGGAAACAAGTCTTGTGATGCAAATCTCGGGAGATGAGGTGAAACAATGAACTATAACAATTTCGGGTAAAAATATCGGTTTCCAAATCTATTTAAGTGAATAGGGGTCCCGTATGTCGATTATAACAATTACTTGGTACTCCTTGAGTTTGAAGACATTCCAGGCTCCTTATGCACTTTTGCGATTTTCAAAACTTAAATTGAGCTTATGGTTATAACTAGATGTTATAATAGAAAAATCAAGACTATCAACGGTCCATCCTAAGTATGATGTCAACCCGGAACCATCGAGCAACCTACTCAGTCACCGAAAGGAATAGAATCCGCGATACCCAAGGAAATAGACTTTGCATTTAGGTATGAAGAGGATATCGTGTCATTCCAACCCGTTCAAGATTGAATAGATTGAACTTCGATGCATTCCGAACCAACCGTGAAGAGCATCGGCTCAAGACGCTCTCACATATGGTCAAGTGAGTCCAAGGAGGGTAGCCAAGGTCCACAAAAAAAAAAAATATCAAAACCCACTGGACTCAAACTGACCTATGCCAGGCAGACCGCATCGCTCGAGCGAATTGAAGAGTTCGCTCGAGCGAACGCATCGGTCGAGCGGTTATTAAAATGCGTTCGAGCGACCGGGCTACTGGAACACCCGTATCCTTTTCTGGACAGGTCGCTCGAGCGAACTGTCATGGTCGCTCGAGCGAACTGTCCAGAGACTGAATTCCGGGCAGTTCAGTTCCTCTCTTTCTCTTCCTTTCCTTCCAACACATAAACCACTAACATTTTTATTCCATATTCACTTAAAATCCTCATTAAAAGTCCAATGAAAAATTAACTTTGAACACCTCTTTCTTCCCATTTAACAAAAAACCAAACCAAAGGAAAGAATCTCCAATGTATACAAAGGTCCAATTGAGCCAAAAATCTATGGATAAACAAAGTCTATTGATCACATTCCCATCACAATAGATGATTTAACAAAACTCATTAAATGAGTATCAACTTCAAGTCAATGTAACTAATAAACATAACCATGGATGGCCAAACCAATCCTATTCCTTATAAAACCATATGAGCAAACTTGACCAAACGAAATGCATACCTCTCCAAGAGATTAACAAGATAGAAACAACCATTAATATGCAAATTTCGAAATCCATATATAAGTGACAAGGAGCATGGGTGCAAGCATGTATTCAATGATCAAGAACAAGAAATAAACTTAGGGTTTTCTCATAAAACTTTGATAACATTAAAACCATCCATTCATCCACTTGCCTTTGACTCTAATCAAGCAAATCAAGCTCCTAATCACCTCTCAAGCTCAAGATCCACAATCTCTACAAAAACCCCCAAAACAAACCCTAAAATGGGTTAAATAATGAAATGACAATGAAACCTTTCAATAATCAAGGTGGAGCTTCTCTAAGGCTAGAAGATTACAAATCTAGAAGATGAAGAAGAACACTTACTTGGATGACCTTCAAATGAGAAGAACAAGCTCAAGGGAGGTCTCTAGGTTGGGAGATTTCTCCAAAAATGGTATCAATAGGGAGCCATGGTGAAGAGGAAGAAGAAGATGGTTCCATTTCTTGATTGATGAACTCTTGGTGTGGCTTGGAGATGAAGAAACAAGAAGAAGAAGAGAAAGGCAAGGAAAGCCCTAGGTTGTTGGTTTGTGCTGGAAAATGAGGAATGGAATGGAATGAAATGAAGGGGATGGGTTTCTCTTATAAGCAAGTGAGGTTTGGGTCCCACAACTTAAAGAACTTGGGTGGCTGAAATCATCTAATTCGGGACCTCGGATGGATTCGACGAAGAAGGAAGAAATGATCGTCGAAATATCTAGTTTCCAAAAAGTATATGTTTCACAGTTTCGGGAATATCGAGATTTGGGTACAGATTTGGTGTGAAATGACTGTTTTGCCCTCAAGGCCAAGAAATCGGGTTTTGGGTTCTCAAATGGATACGAGATCAACATGAAAGTTGTAGGATTCCTCAAGATGAATGCAACAGGCCAAAAACACAATACGAAACAAATCGGGAAAATCTCACAAGTAAATACAAAGCCGAAAAGGGGACCCCCAAAGGGCCCCACAAGCTACCAAAGCACTCAAAAGCCCAAAACTAGAAGAAAACCATTCTAGCTCACAAACTCAACCCAACAACCACTAATCCCACTAAAAGAACTAATCCACAAATAAAACAACACTAATCCAAGAGATTAGGGGTCGGGTGTTCACAAAAAGCATAAATAGTGGAAATCCGGTGGGGTGTTGGTTCACAAGCCGGTAGTGGATGTAGGCATTGAGGCCGAACCACTATAAATACTTGTGTGATGGTGATTGCTTTGTGGTGATTATTTTGTTAGCTTTCGCATCTTGTATGGTTAATCATCGCATGTGACTAGTTTGTTTTAAAGAAGTTAAATTTGATTAAAATTGGTCATAATTGGAGCTCACCCTATTCACCACCCCTCTAGGGTTCGGGTCCCCGGACTTTACAGATCTAGCGTTAAAACTTCCGTCGGTCGGGATTTTCGGAAAAATGCCGAGAGGAGTTTGAGGGCTCTTCTCGACCAGGCTAGTCATATCCTTTGACCTTCGTCGCCTGCTCCAGTCGTGCTTGTTGTTGGTCCTTTTTTTTATCATTGTACAGGTGCTTGTTGCCCCTTTTTTTGTTTTAATCATTGTATAGGTGCTTGTTGCCCCTTCTCTATCTCTGTTTTTCTTTGGTAATGAAGCAAGTACACAATTTTTTTTTGCTGCCTCTCTGTTTATCATATCCTATTTCTTCTCCTTTTTTTGAGAAATGCCATGGTGCAGGGCCATTTGCTCCTAAGTGGGCCATGCCTTTATGGTTTAGCGTTTTTGTTATTTTGGAAGTGCTACCCTTATGGGGTTGGGGTTTCTTTTGACAACCCCTATTGTTTGTATCCGGTATTGTCTACTCCGACTGTATTAGGTTGTCCCTGTTTCAGGGCGTGCTCTGCCCGTTTTGTAACATTGAGTTATCCGTTTTGTCCTTATCGGTCGGGGCGCCTTTTTTAAGGCGAGTCGCCCTTTTGTAGGCTATTTGCCTTGTGCCTTTTTCAAGCGTGTGCCTTTCTCAATTGTGTGCCTTTTTCAGGCTGTTGATACCAAAAATGTCACTTTGCCTCTTCAACATCAAAAGCTACATGAAGCCGCATCCTACTACAAACAGGCAATACCACTTCAAGCATCATATCTTGCCAAAACCAAACAAAAACTACAAGATTCTTCAAAATAGCCAAAAGAGGGGTACACCTGAAGTTTCGGGTCATTTCAACATCATTTGGCCTAACTTCACTCCTCCAGCAGTTGAGCAGGAGCTCCCGGCTGCGGTGAGGCCAGAGACCGTGACACACAAAACAGAGCACACAGCTGGCCTTAAAATGCCACTAGGAGGCTCTACATCAAGTTTTAGGCCATTCTGACATCATTTGTCCCAAAAGGGAAACAGCCGCAGCAAAGTCAGCTCTCCCGACTGCGACAGTGTCAAAGACATCAAAACTTCAATTAGAACCTACGGATGGTCCCAAAATACCTCTAAAAAGGCTCCGTGTCAAATTTCAAGTCAAACCGACAACGTTTGACCCTCCATCAACCCATAGTAGTAAAATCAAGCCTCTCGGCGGTGAGGACCATCGAGACCATTACTCATCAAACAGAGCACATGGGTGGCTTCAACATGCTTCCAAAGGGCTCCGTGTCAAATTTCAGGTCATTCCGGTGACGTTTGACCCAACTTTGACACTCTGAAACAATATCAAGCCTCCCAACGACGGAGCTTCCTGAGACCATGACATCCAAATCGGAGCTAATGGATCCTCTCAAAATGACTCCAATAGGCTCCCTGTCAAATTTCAGGTCAATCGGACATCAGTTGACTGTACATCAAAGCACGACATCTTCCTCACAACAAAATCAAGTCTACTGGCGACGGGACCCCACACGGCTTCTAAACTCAAACAAAAGCCTATGGTTGGTCTTATCTAATGCTCAGCG
Organism: Cinnamomum chago; assembly: GCA_038049695.1. Lineage (NCBI taxonomy): Eukaryota > Viridiplantae > Streptophyta > Magnoliopsida > Laurales > Lauraceae > Cinnamomum > Cinnamomum chago. The sequence continues at coordinate 49,716,093 of CP142462.1, forward strand.
GGCTACATGTCAAATTTCAGGTCATTCCGACATCGTTTGACCTAGTTTTGACTTCTGACGAAAAATCGGTGACAAAGTCTTCATCCTTTCCAGAAAATAAGAAACTTTGTGCTCTGATTTGCACGGCTCCTTGTCAGGTTTTCTTCAGGAAAATCAAGCCAATAAATGAGGAAACATGTCAAGAAAAGTATAGGAGAAAAAAAGAATAAAAAAAGATCGTGAAACAGCCAAAAAAAGGTGACCAAAAAGGGGAAAAAATACCCATGGTCACCAGTGGCCCTGGAAATCCGGGTCACCAGATTTTTGCCGAAAGGGTCATTTTCCGACCCTTTTCAAGTTCTGAGATTTCCGGCCCCTGTGGTTTTCCAAAATCTTGACTTATGAGGGTTGCAGTCCGGCGATCTTCGTTAACATCACGGATCCGCAGTCAAGAGCATCATATGGATCACTTTGAAATCGCCAATCGACCAACTAAGAAAGCACACTTTCTGCCCGATCGATCAAGAAGTCGACATGACAGATGATACCGGCCCACTGGTAGCAATTAATGTTTAAAGTTGCATGGTCATACAATGTTGATTGGCATGAAGATCCATCGGTGACCATCACAAGAAGAATTTCAAAAGACGCGGTACGGCCCGCGACTCTTTGAGCGCCCCGGTGACCACCTAATGCAATTAAATGACATGTTTTATGACAAGTTAATGCAGTCATTAACTCATTATTTTGGATGGCCCAATCAGAATCAAGGAAAAAAGGAGTTACAAGTCCAACTAAACATGGCAATAAATCATGAAACTCCTCTCATCATGGAGTTTAAAGGCGATTAAATGCCCATCATTCTCCATCGGCTAATCCAAAGCCAAGAAAAAGGAGTTACAAAATCATGAAATAAAAACTTGTAACTCCTCCCATCATGGAGCATCAATGCCATCAATGCTCATAAACCCATCCCATGGCTACCAAAAGCCTATAAAAGGGGGTCATTCCAAGAAAAACGGATCAAGACACAGAACGATGGAGAGAAATCCAAGAAGAAAATTCTCCAAAAGTCCAGACACTGCTCAAAGAAGCTCTGCTACTTTGAAGAAACTTTGTTGTAACAAACACCACAAGGTGATTGAAGTCCCTTGGGGGGCCATCCCCCCAAGGCCCTCTCTTTCTATCCGACATGGCCTAGATGCTGCTTTCCAGCCCGTCTACTCGGTTTTTTTACCAGATATAGGACCTCCCCTTAGTCTTTATCCTCTAAAAATTTGAAGTCCAAGCCAATCCAAAAGAATCAAAGCATCATATGTTCTCATCTGAAGGATGATGGTGAAGTCCATACATGACTTGTGACTGTCGATCTGAACGAGTCCCTACAATCTCTTGAGAAGTCAGAATTCATTTTCGTACTTTTCCATTGTATTTTGTATTTTTTTCTAAAGAGACAAAAAAATCACAATTCTTGTCTTTCATTATTGATGAGATTTGTACATCGCTTTTCACGGCAAACAATGCTTTATACAGTAAAACCGCCTTTCATGGCATACAAAGAAAATTCGTCTCTTACGGCATTCAAAAACCTTGTCTCTTTCTTAAATATATGTGCAATGGAAAGTTAGGAAAAAAGTTGATTTCCTTTTTTGCTTGTGAAGGTGGATCTCTAGATCATCATTTCTAAATTCCAAGTAGAATAGAAAATCTGGCATACCCATACAAAAATGTTGATGCTCACTTTTTTCCCTTTGCTGGCCTCCCGGTAGCCCCGGGATGGAAGAGAGAAAAAAAAGTCGGGTTCATCAAGTTGGCACACCCGGTGGGACTCATTCATTTGAGAACGTGATGCTTGGATTCTTAGGCTCCTTTCTAGTTGGTGGCCTATGTTGGATCTTGCATTTTTTTTTTTTAAACATGAGATGGGATTTTTTTGGAAATTTCTATCTTTGAATTTATTTCCACTCATTCTCATTTCACAAAAAAAAAAAAAAAAAAAAAAACTGGTTTCTCTTTCTTGGATTCAATTTTGAGAAACTTTGATCATTTCCTCTCCGAACTTGATAGCTCATAGAAATGTTTGTAGCTATTGTTCGTATCGGGGAATGGGTCTTTTTTTTTCTTTGATGAGTCGGATAGGGATTTAAAAAAAAAATAGTCTAATTTCAAACTCTTCAAAAAAAAATCATCTTTCTCTCTTTTGGATTCAAATTAAAGAAACTTTGGTTTCTTCCTTTTCGAACAATGGCTCGCGGAAATTTTTTGGAGCCAACGCTTGGATTGGGAGGGGACATTCGCATTCTTTGATGGGTCCGTTAGAGATCTTTCAAAAAAAAAAGGAAAGAAATCTTCTCAAAATTTCTCTCTTTTGGATTCATATTTGAGAAACTTTGGTTTCTTCCTTTTCGGACAATGGCTCGCGGACATCCTTTGTAGCCAACGTTTGGATTGGGAGGGGCCATTCGCTCCCTTTGATGGGGTCCGTTAGAGATTTTTCAGAAAAAAAAAAGAAATATTTTCAAAATTTCTCTTTTGGATTCAAATTTGAGAAACTTTGGTTTCTTCCTTTTCAGACAATGGCTCGCGGAAATCATTTGTAGCCAATGTTTGGATTGGGAGGGGCCTTTCACTCGCTTTGATGGGTCCATTAGAGATCTTCCAAGAAAAGTTTTCAAAGAAAAAAAGCCACTAAGGTTGCACCAATTGTGTTCTTTGACCAAAGTGGATCTAAGAAAGGCCTTGTCCAGAGTGTGGAGATAACTAGACTTTTCGAGGGGTCCTCCAAATGAGTTCATTAAGTAATCCTACCCTTACCTGGGGGCTGATTTATCTACTGAGGTTTCACAAGACCGAATTGGAAAACTATGTGCACTCTTCAAAAAAATTTCCAAAAACAAAATATCTTCGAACAAAAAAAAAAACCCCTAAAAAAAAACTTTTGTCATTTTTGAATTTAGATTTGAGAAATCTTGGTTCATTCCCTTTCAGATGAAAGCTTGCGTAAATCGCTTGTACCTTGCGTTCGGACTAGAACACCACTTGCTTGCTTTGATGAATTCAATTTTGACCTTTCAAAAAAAAAAAAAAACTTCCGTCATTTTGGGTGCAAATATGAGAAATCTTGGTTCTTTCCGTTTCGGACATTAGCTTGTGGAAATCGCTTATAGCTTGTGTTCGGATTGGAATACCATTTGCTCTCTTTTAAGAATCCAATTTTGACCTTTCAAAAAAACCCATCTCGTGTCCATTCCAAGGATGCGATTTGCAACATTTGTGCCTAGCGATGCTAGTACGCCTTTCTGGGTCTACTGTATTCGCGACCAACACATTCCAAGGATGATATATCCAACCTTATATCATCTTACTTCGAGTGAGCCTCGCTTCTCGGTAATTTGAATTAAGGTTTACAATTGCTTCTAGCAGTCACTGGAACGCTCACTCTGAGCCTCCTATACTTGCGTTTAAAACAATTGTACCCTCTATGGCCTTTTGCCTTTTTCACCTCGCTCGGGCTAGACCATGTTCCCTCGAGCAATTTGAAAAGACAAAACCATAGTTCTTTTCCATTTATGATCACCATACTCTTGTGATTACTAATGGATGTGGTCTTGTTTCAGAAGTTTTCCAAACTAACAATGGTAACTTCATTGACCATCACCTTTGACAAGAACAAGTACCAGCTCATGCTTCAAGAGAAGCAAAACAAGCGCACCCACAAGCACCATGCCAACTGCCGAAGCGTCGTCTCCCTCAGCAACTCTTAGAACACCGGGTTGATCTGTACTCGCCGGACCATTGTCTTTAGGTCATTGGGACCATTCCCACTCCACGCAGAAGAAACCGTATCTGCCAAGAAGCAGAAAATTGCCTCTGGACATGTGGTTGCTCCGACACATGTGTTAGATTGTATGGTCTCAATCCATCAGTTGATGTAATAAATTGATTAATTTCTTTATTTATCAATATAATCATGCTTTCGTTTCATGAGATGAATGGTGATTTATTACTTTATGCACATGACCAATACATATGACATAATGGTTCATGAGATGAACCAGGTCCCACTAGTATATTAGATGTGATATATGTATATGGATGAGATCCACATACGGGAGATATGTGTCACAAATCTTATACTTAAAATATCTTCACAACCAGTGATGAGATTGGGCATCTCATCTGACAAGGTTGCAACACTTTGATCACTATGAGATAGTGTGATTTGTCTCGATAATCAGAATGTAAGATTCTGGATCATAGTGCTGGTACATTGGATGTATTAAAGGACCATGAGAAGCACCTTATGAAATACTGTCTCGATTTAAGGACTGCTCTCATAATTCCCTAGCAATAGGCTCTCAATCCTGAGACATTGATGAACTCAAGTTTCTGTCTATTCATTTGCTTTGAGTCACCAATGAGTGAGGCCAACTGTAGGTCAACACCTCGGTGTCTTGGGTACGTGGTAGTAGGACTGTGGGAACATGCAATGATCAAGATGGAATCTATCTACATTATCCCCTTGTGCCAATTAATGGATTTATCATTGGTAAGTGCGCACCCATTCCAAATAAGAGTTAATTGGAGCGGTATCAAATGATCACTATAATTAATTGGGGCTCAAGGATAATAAGATGTGGATCTAAGATTGGATGGGACAGATTTATTCTAATTGATCCATGGATAATGATAGAGGGGCCTACTTGTGGTAATGTGGAAGTTTAGGGTCTTCATTGTAATTTATTCCTAAGACTGGAGTGCAATTGCATTTATATAGTGGAGTTATTTGCAATTAACTGTGGGCTCGGATTGCACATGAGATGTGGGGTCGCGTGTCCCAGTTGGAGCCAACTTTCTAAGGAATCCCTAGTGGTCCCCACGCTAGCCCAAGATATTAGAAAGATACTAATTATAGTAGAACTCTAAAAGGAAATAGAAAGTTACTATTTCTATTTGAAGTGAGACTTCTAATAGTGGTAATTGTAAGTTACTAATTATTAATGGAAGTAAGACTTCTATTTTAATTAGAAAAGAGGAAGTTACTAATCATATTTGAAGTAAGACTTCTAATTGTGATTTAGTAAGCAACTAATTGTTTTGGAAGTAAGACTTTTATTTCAATTAGAAAGAGGAGGTTGCTTAAGTGTTATAAAAGAGAGAAAGAGGAGGCATGGACGTCCTATGCAAGAATTCCACATAGGGATTCACGCCATCTCTTTGTTCTTCTCTTGTGTAAGTTTTTGCACATCTCTTCCCTCTTCCAGTTTCTTTTCTAGTTTCCTTTAGGGCATGTTTGTGTAACACTTTTCCGCGGAAAAGTTTACGATTTTCCACGGAAAACCCATTTTTCCGGCGTTTGGTGCGGAACAATTCCGCGGAAATGTTTTCCTGCCTCGTCAGCATTTTCCTTGATAATTGTGGAAATGAGTTTCCTATGGGGGGGTATTGGAAATGGTTTTCCTCAGAAAACTTCTCCATCTTTTCCTCACTTTTGTCCATTTCAACCCAAAAACCCTATAACTCTTTCATTTTTTATTTATTTATATAAATTATTATTTAATGTTAAATAAATAATATACATGTTATATTATTTTCTTCAAAAAATTATATCACCAAATAAGAAATTTTGATTTTCTATAAGGAATCCACAGCCGCACCAAACAACATCTGCACCAATTCAATGAGGAAACTCTTTTTGCACCAAACATGGATTTCTAAATTCTACGGAAATCCTTTTCCGAGGTTTTCATTTCTATGAAAAATGCTGACGTGGAAATTTCCTCTTTCCGCGGAAAGGGTGTGTACACAAACGTGCCCTTAGGGTTTTCTCTTGGAGATTCCACCATCTTCTTGAGAAAAGAGAATCTGATACGGGTCATAGCGTCGAAGATCAAAAGGTGTTGGAGATTCTGAATTGCATAGTGAAGGTGTTCATCATCGAAGTAAAGAACTCAAATTCTCCATTAGAGCACAACGAAGCTCCAACGGTATATCTACATCCTTGTATGCTGTAGATTTCGTGGTTGCCCGTGTATGTGCTATTTTCTATCTTCTAGATAGGTTATGTTGCTGTACATGGTTTATGAATTTGAGGGATTGCATCCTGGATTAGGTTTGTTGCCTTCTAGATAGTTGATCCCTGCATCAAGTGGGTCAAAAGTTTTGAAACCTATCCGAAAGGCCCACCTATTTTCCAACAATTGGTATCAGAGCCATACCTCATCTCTAATCATGTTAGATCAGCAAGCTTGCTCCAATCTTTGCATGAGATGCGAAGAAGATGAAGTAAGGCTATGTAAGGATCAGTTATGATTGGGTTTGTTTACTTTATGTAGTAAATCCATGTTTGGATAGTCACAAAAGGGTTTAATTATGATGGAAGGATGGTAGGATGCCATTGAGGGCCTTCAAAAGTGTTTTTGGAGGTGTTTGGACTCGAATTGAAAATTCCCAATTTTCTGGCTTCGTCAAGCGGGTCGACCTGGACCCCCTCTGCGAAGTTCATGTATTAAAAGGGTGGTTACTTTTGGCATCTTGTTTTTCCATTGTGGTTTGGTAACCTGGTTTTGTGAGATGCTTGGTTGTATAAGATACTAACTTGCAGATGATCATGTCCTCTCCATATGGCCCACAAGTCTTTTGCTTTCTATTTATGGTTATTGGTTTATTTGAGGCTAAGTGTAAAGGGCATCATGGTTTCCTTGGTTTCCCATTAAAGGGCAAGGCATGGTGAATTTTCCTATAGCCCTTTTATTTCCATGTTTAGATTACCATGTAAGTCTCATAATTGAGGCATAGGAATTTATGTAATTTTTCTAAATTTGTAAATTATGGCGATGTCCGAGACAAAGAAGGAAAGCGATGTTGGACTCCTAATCAAAGAGTTTGAAGATTACCAAAAGTGTTTTGGAGTTGCCCAACGAGTTTGATGAACTCCAGAAGTTTTGGAAAGTCTAGAAGTCCAAGAAGTCTATTCCGCTAGAGCCATGTGGAGGAGAGGACTAGTTTCTATTTTTTGCAATTTCTATTTATGGATGCATGCTTGATTTAGAATATTTCCAAATCTGATCCAAACATAGCAAGTTACTAAAATTGGTCAAATCAAATTAATTTTTGGAAAGAGTTCTAATTAGTGTTGATGACCCATGAGATGGACACATTGTTAGGAATTTCGTATTTGCAATTTGATGGATGCATTTTCACTTTAGCATCATTTGAATTTTCACACTTGCATTGATTTAAAATATCTTGAAATCTTGATTTTTACATGCATTGGTTTTAGACTTGAAGAAATCTTGTTTTATGCATGTTTTGTTTCTAAACTTGGATGCATTGGTTTTAGAATTCAAACTCTTTTGAAAACCTAATTCCTTGTGCATTACTTTTGAGAAATCATATTGAGAATTTAGGTTTGTGCCTTGCATACTTTCATCACTTTCAGAATCATTTTTGTATGCATTTTTATGAGAAAAGAGTTTTATCAAATCAAGCTAGCCTTTGGATTTAAAGTTTCGAATCTATTTAGGCCTTGTGTGTTTCATGTTTTTTAAACATCTTCATTTGATTTAAAACATGCTACCAAGCTTGGTTTAGTGGCCCAAAAATCCCCACAAAGAGAAACCTTCAAATATGCCAAAGTTGGGATTTTTTGTCCCAAGGGGGTGGTCCGGCAGTGTCGCCGGTCGACCGGCCCAGAGGTCCCGGTCGACCGGGAACACTGCAGGCCAACTGGGCCCCTGGAGCCCCAACGGTCATTTTTCTGACCGTTGTGTGATCCCGGTCGACCGAGACCTGTTTGCAGGTCGACCGAGGACTAGCCGTTGGACTGTTTTTCATTATAAAGTCCATTCATTTCCAACCTTCTTTGGGGCTTGAAACATGAACCTTTGAGACTATATTGGAGCCAAAGAAAGGGGAAGAAGTTGGAAAGGCTAAAGGGCTATTTGGAAATCAATTGCGTGAGTTTTCAAAAGGTACATCTTTACTTGTATTTTGATTTCCATTAAAATGAAATCCATGCATGCTTAAATCTTTGTATTTTCACTTATGCATGATTTCTAGAGTTGTGTTGCAAACTCAAAATCATCTTTGGTAAATTAGTTTGGTTTGCAAACTCTCTTTTCCTAATCACATGTGTTCTTAGACTTTAACATTCATACAACTTGTTTGGTTCATTTCTTCAAAGTTGTTTGAATCTTTTATGTGATTAGTTTTCTCTTCAATCATCATTTTATAAGCTTTGATTTTAAAATGCATCATGCATTCATTTAAGAGCTTCATTGTTGAATTTGATTGAAGAAAAGCATTCATACACTTGTGCACACACTTTAGCTCATTTAGTGTATGTTTGTAATTGGAATTTCACTTTCATATTAGCCTATTTAGAGGCAATCCAATTGTGCTTAAATTGTATCTCTTAGAGTGATCTTTTGTAAAGACACATTCTTAGAGAAATCTTTGTTTGTAAAGGTTATTGCTTAGCCTAAGAAAAGCATCTTGTAAAGGTTATTGCTTAGCCTAAGAAAAGCATTTTGTAAAGGTTATTGCTTAGCCTAGAAAAGCACATTGAGAGGTTGTTGTTTAGCCTAGAAAAACAACATTGTAAGGGTTATTGCTTAGCCTAGTAAAAAGCATAAATAGTGGAAATCCGGTGGGGTGATTAGATCACAAACCGGTAGTGGACGTAGGCATTGAGGCCGAACCACTATAAACCTAGGTGTTGTGGTGCTTGCTTTTGTGGTGATTGTTTATATTAGCTTCCGCATTTTGTTTGAATATCATCACATGTGACTAGTTTATGTTAAGAAATTAAAATTGGTTCAAATTGGTCATATTTGTAGCACACCCTATTCACCCCCCCTCTAGGGTTAGGATCCCAAGGACTTTCACACATTGGTACCACTAATTTAGAAACTGAATTTTCCTTAAAATAACTTGACTTGGAACCAATCTTTGATCATATCATGAGATGATTTGATGTTCATATGCATATATGTGGGGCCCTAATACCTTACAAGGAAATCCTCAATTCTAAAATATTAAGTGGGAGCGGGGCATTTATATTTAGAAATCCCCATGGTTTTCCACCATAGGTCCATTGAAAGGAAAGTATTAGCCTCTCGCCATCTCGAGAATGGCCGTTCCCCACGGAGGGCTTTTACTTGTCTGGCTACTAGATATGGATCTCCTATGGATAGTGTTGGTGAGACGAGGCGGGGGCCCACTCCCCAAGGAGGAGCTTCTTGCAACGGTTGTCATGCAATGCTAGTTGGTGGGTCACACTTAACTAAAATAATGATGTAGTATCCCCAAGGATTTGCCTCATGTATTTTAGAAACCGAAGCTAATCGGGAGTCATTGATTATTTGGTATGAGATACCTAGATAATAATGAATGAAGAGGATCATGGAAAGTTAGTCTTAATCCTAATTATGACCAACTTTGATGCGCACCAATCTAGGTGGTATTCGCACTCCCCAAGGAGGCATACCCCGGGGATTGGGATTCCGATGTTTTCTGAATTTAGTGGTTATGAGGATTACCACATAAATTTGGTAGAATACTAAACCCTAATGTCATTTATATTCATTAATTGAATGTATGGTTATGTGCTACAGTATTTCAAGCATGAATTCAAATACTTTCAATCCACTTGCGACCATCCTCAACCAGAATAAGTTGATGGAATCCAACTCTATAGACTGGAAAAGAACCCTGCATATTATCCTGACAGCTTCAGGATGCAGATATGTCCTTACCATACCCCCCCCCCTTCCTGAGCCTGAGCTTCATGCACCTCGGTATGAAAAGGACCTTTACACCGAATGGACAAAAGTGTGAGAACCCGACCCCTAATCTCTTGGATTAGTGTCGTTTTATTTGTGGATTAGTTCTTTTAGTGGGATTAGTAGTTGTTGGGTTGAGTTTGTGAGCTAGAATGGTTTTTCTTCTAGTTTTGGCCTTTTGAGTGCTTTGGTAGCTTGTGGGGCCCTTTGGGGGTTCCCTTTTCGGCTTTGCTTTTCTTGTGAGATTTTCCCGATTTGTTTCGTATCGTGTTTTTGGCCCGTTGCATTCATCTTGAGGAATCCTACAACTTTCGTGTTGATCCCATATCCATTTGAGAACCCAAAAACCGATTTCTTGGCCTTGAGGGCAAAACAGTCATTGCACACCAAATCTGTACCCAAAACTTGATATTCTCGAAATCCGTGAAACATATACTTTTTGGAAACTAGATATTTCGATGATCATTTCTTCCTTCTTCGTCGAATCCATCCGAGGTCCCGAATTAGATGATTTCAGCCACCCAAGTCCCTTAAGTTGTGGGGCCCAAACCTCACTTGTTTATAAGAGAGGAACCCATCTCCTTCATTCACTTCATTCTCCATTTTCCAGCCCAAACCAGCAACCTAGGGTTTTCCCTTGTGTTCTTCTTCTTCTCCTTGCTTCTTCATCTCCAAGCCACTCCAAGAGATCATCACTCAAGAAATGGAGATCACCATTCTCTTCTCCACCTTGCAAGCTTTACATAGACGCCATTAGAAGAGAAATCCACCAACATTGAAACCCTCCTTGAGCTTGTTCTTCTCATTTGAAGGCCATCGAAGTAAGTGATTCGTCCCATCTTCTAGATTTGTAATCTTCTAGCCTTAGAGAAGCTCCACCTTGATTATTGAATAGTTTCATTGTCATTTCATTGTTTAACCCATTTTTGGGTTGTTTTGGGGGTTTTTGTAGAGATTGTGGATCTTGAGCCTAAGAGGTGATTAGGAGCTTGATTTCCTTGATTAGAGTCAAAGGCAAGTGGATGAATGGATTGTTTTGATTATTAACATGTTTTGTGAGAAAAATCTTGTTTCATTAAGGGTTTTGGTGATTTTTGTAGTTGTCTTCACTATGATTATTATTGATTTCGAAATGTGCTTATTGATGAGTTATTTCCCTCTTGTTCATGCTTGGAAAATGTATGCATCATATTGTCAAGGTTTCAAATGGTTTCACATGAATGAGTTTTTCCCCACCTTGAGATTTGTTGTGAATGGAAAGAATGGAAAGAGAGGAATTGGAAATGAGGAGCTCTTTAGCTCATGTTATTGTCTTGGAAACATGCATTTAAACCATCTTGTTTATGGTTCTTTGTGGTTGATCATGTGTTGGAAGGAAAGGAAACAAAAAGGAAGGAAAAATCAGCTTTCCCGGACCTGCTGTACCCAGGTCCGATCGATCGGACCTACAGGCCGATCGATCGGACTGTCAGTAACTGTGAGCCTTTTTGGGCCGATCGATCGGCCGATCGATCGGACCCTGTACATTCTGGTACAGAAATTTCCTCCGATCGATCGGCAGTGAAATTTGATATTGTGTTTTTTTGGAAACCTTTGGGCCTTCTATGAGTCCTAAGGGTGTATACCTTAGTGTTAAGACCAATTGTACCCTAATCTAAGGTCTCTAAGACTAGGGAACTAAAAGAAAAGAATGGTGTTGATTTAGACACTAATTCTTGGTTCTAGGCGGGACCCCGACTACCCTTTTTGGACTGTTTGGACCATGTGTGAGAATGTCTTGAGCCGACACGCCTCACGGTTGGTTCGGTGGCATCGAAGTTCAATCCATTTCAATCTTGAACGGGATGGAACAACGCGATATCTTCTCTATATCTAAACACAAGCCTATTTCCTTGGTTATCGCTAATTCTATTCCTTTCGAGGACTGAGTAGGTTGCTCGATGTTTCCGGATTAATGTCATGCCTAGGATGGACCGTTTATAATCTTGATTCTTGCTATTGTAACATCTTGTGAGAACCCGACCCCTAATCTCTTTGATTAGTGTTGTTTTATTTGTGGATTAGTTCTTTTAGTGGAATTAGTAGTTGTTGGGTTGAGTTTGTGAGCTAGAATGAGTTTTCTTCTAGTTTTGGGCTTTTGAGTGCTTTGGTAGCTTGTGGGGCCCTTTGGGGGTTCCCTTTTCGGCTTTGCATTTTCTTGTGAGATTTTCCCGATTGGTTTCGTATCGTGTTTTTGGCCCATTGCATTCATCTTGAGGAATCCTACAACTTTCATGTTGATCCCATATCCATTTGAGAACCCGAAAACCGATTTCTTGGCCTTGAGGGCAAAACAGTCTTTTCACACCAAATCTGTACCCAAAACTCGATATTCTCGAAATCCGTGAAACATATACTTTTTGGAAACTAGATATTTCGACGATCATTTCTTCCTTCTTCGTCGAATCCATCCGAGGTCCCGAATTAGATGATTTCAGCCACCCAAGTCCCTTAAGTTGTGGGACCCCTTCTCACTTGCTATAAGAGAACCCACCTCCCTTCTTCCCCATCTTCATTTCCAGCACAAATCAGCAACTATTGAGCCTAGGGTTCCTTGTGCTCTCTTCTTCTTCTTGCTTCTTCATCTCCAAGCCACACCAATAGTTCACCAAACTCGAAATGGAGACCGTCTTCTTCTTCCTCATCTTACAAGCTTTCCATTGGTACCATTTGTGAAGAGAACCCTCCATCACAAGACTTCCCTTGAGCTTGTTCTTCTCATTTGAAGGTCATCCAAGTAAGTGATTCTTCCCATCTTCTAGAATTGTAATCTACTAGCCTTAGAGAAGCTCCACCTTGATTATTGGAAAGTTTCATTGTCATTTCATTGTTTAACCCATTTTAGGGTTGTTTTGGGGGTTTTTGTAGAGATTGTGGATCTTGAGCTTGAGAGGTGATTAGGAGCTTGATTTGCTTGATTAGAGTCAAAGGCAAGTGGATGGATGGATTGTTTTGATTATTAACATGTTTTGGTGAAAATCTTGATTTCATTGATGGTTTTGGTAATTTTAATAGTTGTTTTTGATATGATAAATATTGATTATGAGATGTGCTTATTGATGAGTTATTCTTTCTTGTTAAGCTCTTGAAAGTGCATGCATCCTATTGTCAAAATTTCAAATGGTTTCACATGAATGAGTTTTCTCCACTTTGAGTTTTATTGTGGATGGAATAGATGGAAAGGATGGAAATGGAGGAACTTGGAATGAGGAGCTCTTTAGCTCATTTTAATGTCTTGGAAACATGTGATTAAGTCCCCTTGTTTATAGTTTTATGTGATTGATTATATGTTGGAAGGAAAGGAAAGAAAAAGAGAAAAATCAGAGTTCCCGGACCTGCACTGCGCCCAGGTCCGATCGATCGGACGTTCAGGCCGATCGATCGGACTGACTTTTAACAGTAAGCATTTTTCAGCCGATCGATCGACCGATCGATCGGTCCCTGTTCAGAAAATTTTGGCCGATCGATCGGACCTTCGGTCCGATCGATCGGTGGACTCAGTTTGAGTCCGGTGGATTTTGAGAATTTTATTTTTTCCTTAGAGCTAGGTGGGACCTTGGCTACCCTTTTTGGACTAATTGGACTATGGGTGAGATGTCTTGTGCCGACGCTTCTCACGGTTAGTTTAGTGGCATCGAAGTTCAATCCGTTTCAATCTTGAACGGGATGGAATGACGCGATAACTCCTTTATATCCAAATATAAGTCTTTTGCCTTGGTTATCGCGAATTCCATTCCTTTCGATGACTGAATAGGTTGGTCGATGTTTCCGAATTAACGTCATGCCTAGGATGGATCGTCTATAACCTTGATTTTCCTAGTATGAAATCTAGTACTACCCATAAGCTCATTTTATGTTGTGAAAATAGTAAAAGTGCATAAGGAGCCCGGAATGTCTTCAAACTCAAGGAGTACCAAGTAATTATCATAATCGACATACAGGACCCCTATTCACTTAAGTAGATCTTGCAATCAATATTCTTCCCGAAATGGTATAGTGCATTATATTTCCTCATTTCCCGAGATTTGCATCACATGATATGAAATGAAAGTGTGCCCTTGAGCACCCCGTTTTACCCGTTTATTTATTGTACTGGATTTACTTGTTTCCCCGAAAGCATTGGAGTTACTTTAGTAACAGTTATTGTCCCGAAATGTATTGCCCGATATGATATGACAGTGTGCCCTTGAGCACCCCCGTTTACCCGTTTATTTACGTGCCCTTGAGCACCCCCGTTTACCCGTTTATTTACTGTACTTGATTACTTGATATGTCTCGATTGGTTTTATCCTATGAGTCGGCATCACTAAGCTTGGATACCTTGTCAGTCTGATCCACTGACTTGGAGATCCCTCTCCCGTCCCGCCAGCTGCAGTTTGGATCCCGATACCCGGTTATTGCCGTGGTCCCGTCCCGATACCCGGTTCGCTACCGTGGTCCCGTTCCCGTATATTTATTATTGTATATGATTTACGTTGAGTCTCCTCACCTTGTGTGACTGAGACCAACGTCCCGCTCTTGTCACTTCGGTGATAGAGGACTTAGCTTCTTGTGATCGCCATCTTGCCAGTTCCCGATTCCTTGGACACCCGATATGGTTTATATTGCTTACTTGTTTTCAGTTAAATGATTCATTGCTTTTATGAAAGTTGTTATTTAGATAAGTGTTAATGCTCTCCATTGTAAATTCAGTCACTATTATATTGTTTTATGTTCTTTGCACACGTACATGTTTTACATGAATGTCGGTTGGGTGAATACCCGTGCTTTTACATATGTTTCTAACGATCGATGGCTTTTGCTAGATTTATATGATTTCACATGTCTTAAACGAAAACCCGAATTGTTAAATATCCGTGCTTTGTTTTAAATGACATTTGACTTGTGAGATTCCCATGTTTATACACGTTTTAAATGATTACCCGATTTGTCAAGTATACATGGTTTGAAATATATTTTTGATGACACTTGTTTTGCCAGATTCCTATGTTTATACCTATTCTAAATGAACACCCGATTTGTTTAAATATCCATATCTTGGAATAGGTTTAAACGAACATTAGTCTTGTCAGATTTCTTGGGTTACACTTGTTTTAAATGAACACCCGGTTTATTAAATATCCGTATTTTCACATATGTTTCAAAGGGACATTGGTTTTTGCTAGACTGCTATGAATACCTGGTTTGTTGTATACTTGTGTTTTTACTTAAGTTTCAAATGAACGTTGTTTTGCCATACCGCTATATTTATACATGTTTTAGACGAATACCCGATTGTCAAATATCTATGATTATAGATGATGGAAATGAATACATGTTTTATTAGATGTTCATGTTTTACCCGTGCTTGAAATGAATACAAGTTTTCCCCGAGATTCCCGACTTTGCACCCGTTTAATTATATGCAGTACTTGATCGATTAGCATGATTTATTATATGTTTTACTCTTTAGTATATTTGTGATCTTTTCATCCACCTGCCAGACCGTCGTGTCTGACCCACTACTTTTGGTACTCAGGTTCAGAGTTATTTGCCCCGAGTTGAGTGTTTTGTTGGCTGTAGAGCCATGCTTTGCAGGTTAGTTTGTCGGCTATGTCATGTAGTCATTGAGCTTGACATCGGAGCTACGTCACATTTGGGTAGTAGTTTATAGCTTATTGTTGTATGGCTTTTATTAGCCTTTTTCTTGGGATTCTTAATTAATGTACATTGATAATTGTAACTTGAATAGATTTGGGAATGTAATATCCTGTTACTGTCAGCTCTGTAATTTATTGTGATGGTTACTCCAGTCTGATATGATCCTTGATATAATAGCTATGGGCTAAAGGTTGAGTGCGACGCGGAATCCGATGGCCACGGACTTCGGGTCGCAACGCCACAAATGCTTCCGCAAAAATATTCAGAATGTGTTGTCTTCACACACGCGGATCTTGGGAGAAAAATACATTTATCCTTAATCCCAACTCCCGCCCCCGAGGTTTCTGTTTCGGGGGCGTGACACATCTAGTACTACCCATAAGCTCATTTTAAGTTTTGAAAGTAGTAAAAGTGCATAAGGAGCCCGGAATGTCTTCAAACTCAAGGAGTACCAAGTAATTGTTATAATCGACATACGGGACCCCTATTCACTTAAATAGATCTTGAAATTAATGCTTTTCCCGAAATTATTATAGTTCATTGTTTCACCTCTTTTCCCGAGATTTGCATTACATGACTTGTTTTCCCGAAAGCATTGGAGTTACTCTAGTAACAGTCATTTGTCCCGAAGTGCATTGCATCACATGATACGACAGTGTGCCCTTGAGCACCCCGTTTTACCCGTTTATTTATTGTACTTGATTGACTTGTTTCCCGAAAGCATTGAAGTTACTTTAGTAACAGTTATTTATTCCGAGATGTATTCCCGATATGAAGTGACAGTGTGCCCTTGAGCACCCCCGTTTTACCCGCTTATTTACTGTACTTGATTTACTTGCATATGTCTCGATTGGTTTTGACCTATGAGTTGGCATCACTAAGCTTGGATACCTTGTCGGTTTGATCCACCGACTTGGAAATCCCTCTCCCGTCCCGCCAGCTGCAGTTTGGATCCCGATACCCGGTTATTGCCGTGGTCCCGTCCCGATACCCGGTTCGCTACCGTGGTCCCGTTCCCGTTCCCGTATATTTATTAGTGTATATATGATTTACGTTGAGTCTCCTCACCTTGTGTGACTGAGACCAACGTCCCGCTCTTGTCACTTCGGTGATAGAGGACTTAGCTTCTTGTGATTGCCATCTTGCCAGTTCCCGATTCCTTGGACACCCGACATGGTTTATATTGCTTACTTGTTTTCAGTTAAATGATTCATTGCTTTTATGAAAGTTGTTATTTAGATAAGTGTTAATGCTCTCTATTGTAAATTCAGTCACTATTATATTGTTTTTATGTCCTTTGCACACGTACATGTTTTACAGGAATGCCGGTTGGGTAAATACCCGTGCTTTTACATACGTTTCAAACGATAAATGATTTTGCTAGAATTATATGATTACACGTGTTTTAAGGGAATACCCGAATTGTTAAATACCCGTGCCTTGTTTTAAAGGACATTTGGTTTGTCAGATATCTATATTTATACCTGTTTTTAAATGAATACCCGATTTGTTAAATATCCCCACTTTGAGATATGTTTTAAATGAACACTAGTTTTGACAGATTGCTTTGGTTACACCGGTTTTAAATGAACACCCGGTTTGTTAAATATCCGTCTTTCCACATATGTTTCAAATGAACTTTGGTTTTGCCAGACTGCTATGGATACCTGATTTGTTGTATACTTGTGTTTTTACTTAAGTTTCAAATGAACGGTTGTTTTGTCAAACTACTATATTTATACATGTTTTAGACGAATACCCGATTGTCAAATATCTATGATTAGAGATGATGTAAATGAATACGTGTTTTATTAGATCTTCATGTTTTACCCATACTTGAAATGAATACAGGATTTCCCCGAGATTCCCGACCTTGCACCCGTTTAATTATATGCAGCACTTGATCGATTAGCATGATTTATTATATGTTTTATTCCTTAGTATATTTGTGATCTTTTCATCCACCTGCCAGACCGTCGTGTCTGACCCACTACTTTTGGTACTCAGGTTCAGATTTCTTCGTCCCGAGTTGAGTGCTTGAGTTGGCTGTGGAGCCATGTTTTACAGGTTGTTTTGTCGGCTATGTCATGTAGACATTGAGCTTGACATCGGAGCTACGTCACATTTGGGTAGTAGTTTATAGCTTATTGTTGTATGGCTTTTGTTAGCCTTTTCTTGGGATTTTTAATTAATGTACATTGATAATTGTAACTTGAACATATTTGGGAATGTAATATCCTGTTACTGTCAGCTCTGTAAATTATTGTGACGGTTACTCCAGTCTGATATGATTCTTGATATAATAGCTATGGGCAAAAGGTTGAGTGCGACGCGGAATCCGATGGCCACGGACTTCGGGTCGCAACGCCACAAATGCTTCCGCAAAATATTCAGATTGTGTTGTCTTCACACACGCGGATCTTGGGAGAAGTAAAATATATTATACCTTAATCCCATCTCCCGCCCCCGAGGTTTCAGTTCGGGGGCGTGACAAAAAGACAATGTGGTAGCCAGATGTTTTATACAGGCATCCATGTCTAGTGTTTTACAACACCAACATCAATCCTATAAGTCAGCATACGATATTAAATCGAACTTAAAGGAGATGTCTGCGGACCAGGTTAGACTTGCTAGGCAAGCTACTATGAAGGTGCTGATAAACACTAAGATGACTGAGGGAACCCCAGTACAAAAACATTTGTTGAAAATGAGTCTCGCACTAAATGAGTTAGATGTACTGGGTGTTACGATTGATAAAGAATCGCAGATCGACATGATCCTTCAATCACTACCGGATTCTTTCAATCATTTCGAGATCAATTATAATAAATTGGAAATGACTATAGCTGAGCTGACTTGCCAGTTGGTAGTGACTGAGGAAATCATGAAGAAAGAGAAAAATTCCCTCATGATAGAAAAGTCATTTGCTAGGACCAAGCCGAAAGGCAAAGACAGAGATAGCAAGAAGAAATCAGTCATCAAGGGTCCTAAGGTGGAGAATGGTTCTACTTGTAGTATGGCCAAGGCTAAGGGTACGGGAGTAAAACGAAAGTGTTTCCATTGTGGTAAGACAGGACATTGGAAAAGGAATTGTCCAGAATATCTGTCTAAGAAGAAGACCTCAGGTATGATTGAGTCACTTGTTTCTGAAGTTAGTTTTGCAACTGGTACTTCAAAATCTTGGTGTATGGACTCGAGGGCAACTGATCACATATGTAATTCGTTGTAGGGGTTCAGGGAAACCAAGAGGTTCAGTGACGGAGAAATCATTGTCAACCTAGGATCTGATGCTAAGGCAGAGGATGTTTCAGTGGGAGTTATTACATTATGTTTTACAAATGATAAATTGGTTTTGTTAGACACGTTATATGTACCGTCTTTACGGCGGAATTCAATTTCATTTTCTAGTTTGGTGAATAAGAGTTATTCTATTACTCTTGGTACTAAATTTGTCGTAAAGAGATACGGTACTTTTTTGTATTCTGACAAGGTAATCAATGAAATTTATTTGTTAATCCCACAATGTATGAGATACGTGATACTGAAACAACTAATAGACTATCATTAAAGAGGAAACCACCTTCATCTGATGCAACAAAACTTTGGCACTTGAGGCTAGGTCATACAAACCTAAACAGGATTGACAGGCTAGTGAAAGATGGTATCTTGACTTCATTGGCTATAGAACCAATGCTTGTCTGTGAGTCTTGTCTGGAAGGTAAAATGACCAAAAGGGCCCTTTTTCATCAAAGGGTAATAGGGCCAAAGATTTGTTGGAATTAGTGTATACTGATGTGTGTGGACCCATTAATGTCAGAGTAGTGGGAGGATATCTCTCCGCTGATTTTATGGGATACTTATCAGAAAATGGGATTTCATCCCAGTTGTCTGCTCCTGGTATGCCTCAACAGAACGGAGTAGCAGAAAGAAGGAACCAGACTCTTTTAGATATGACCAGGTCTATATTGAGTTTCTCAGGATTACCTATATCCTTTTAGGGATACGCCTTGGATACTGTGATGTACATACTAAACCTCGTACCATCTAAGTCTATACCTAAGACTCCCCCGGAGTTGTGGTCCGGGCGAAAGCCTAGTCTACAACATTTACACATTTGGGGTTGTCTGGCACATGTGCTAAAGGTTAAGACAGATCAGTTGGAAACGAAGTCGGAAGTATGCATGTTTGTAGGATATCCTAAATGAACTAAAGGTTGGTTATTCTATAATACCGGAGAGCAGAAAGTGATGGTGAGCACTAATGCGGTTTTTCTGGTGGAAGATTATATGATAGACCGGAAACCTTTAGAAAAAGGTGACTTTGGAAGAAATTCAAGAGCAAACAATTCCAAATCCTAGTATGACCGAACCTAAGGAGGAAGCACCCTTACCTAACCCAATAATTACACCAGTGCCTTGTCATAGTGGGAGCATAATCAGGCCCCCTGACAGGTTCTCGTTCTTGGGAGAGTCTTACGAGGCAGTCTCGGTCTGGACACTTGTGGACTTGCCTGCCAATATCAAACTTATTGGGTGCAAGTGAGTCTACAAGAGAAACAAAGGATCAGATGGAAGAGTTGAGACCTTTAAAGGTCAGTCTTGTTTCGAAAGGATATACTCAGAAAGAAGATATCGATTATGAGGAAACCTTGTCGCTAGTAGCCATGTACAAGTCTATCAGGATACTCTTATCCATTGCGGCTCATCTCGATCATGAGATTTGGCAAATGGAAGTCAAGACGGCGTTTCTCAACGGCCATCTTGAGGAAGACATCTATATGATGCAGCCAGACGGTTTTATAGCTAAACAACCAAATGCAAAGAGTTTGCAAGCTGCACAAGTCCATTTATGGACTGAAGCAGGTATCCCGAACCTAGAACATTCGTTTTGACTAAGCAATCAAATCAGTTGATTTTTGTCAAAATCTGGATAAGTCATGGGTGTACATGAAAAGTGAAGGAGGCAGGGTAATTTTTCTAGTCGACGACATCCTTCTCCTAAAGAGTGGTATATGGATGTTGTCAACAGTAGAAGGTTTAGTTGGCTAAGACTTTTGATATGAAGGACTTGGGAGAAGCCAGTCGCATCCTAGGGATCAAACTTCATTGAGACCGGATAAATAGGATGATAGGCTTATCCAAATATGCATACATAAATAAGGTACTGGTACAGTTTTCTATGCAAGACTCCAAGAAGGGTATTACACCTTTCAGGCATGGAGTGCACCTTTCCAAGGATCAGTGTCCCAAGACACCTGAGGAAAAGGAGCAGATGAGGTCGATACCATACGCTTCGGGTGTTGGTAGCCTCATGTATGCTATGCTATATACTATATCGGATATCTGTCATGCATTGGGCTTAGTCAGCAGATATCAGTCTAACCCAAATCCTAACCATTGGACTACTGTAAGATGTGTTCTCAAATCCTTGAGAAGAACTAGAGATTACATGTTGTTTTATGGCAATAATGAGTTGATTCCAGCCGGTTACACATATTCTGACTTCATGTTAGATAAGGATTCCAAGATAACAACTTCTGGGTATGTGTTTATGCTATAGCTGCTTAAGAAGCAACTAAAGAAGCAAATTGGCTCAAAAGATTCCTTATGAAACTTGGAGTGGTATATTTGGCAAGACAGCCGCTCACAGTTTACTGTGTTAACAGCAGGGCAGTCGACAAGTCCAAGGAACCCATGAGCCATAAACATGTACAGAGGTAGTTACACATGGTCAGAGAGATTGTGCAGAGAGGTGATACTGCTATCACCTAGATAGACTCTGCAGACAATCTGGGAGAATCCCTTTACTAAGCCTTTGACTACCAAAGTTTTTGAGCAACAAGTAGATGGGATGGGTATGAGATGCAACCCTGACTGGCATTGAGCATAAGTGGGAGATTGTTAGATTGTATGGTCTCAATCCATCAGTTGATGTAATAAATTGATTAATTAATTTATTTATCAATATAATCATGCTTTCCTTTCATGAGATGAATGGTGATTTATTACCCTATGCACATGACCAATACATATGACATAATGGTTCATGAGATGAACCAGGTCCCATTAGTATATTAGATGTGATAGATGTATATGGATGAGATCCACATACGAGAGATATGTGTCACAAATCTTATACTTAAAATATATTCACAACCAGTGATGAGATTGGGCATCTCATCTGACAAGGTTGCAACACTTTGATCACTATGAGATAGTGTGATTTGTCTCGATCATCAGAATGTAAGATTTTGGATCATAGTGCTGGTACATTAGATGTATTGAAGGACCATGAGAAGCACCTTATGAAATACTGTCTCGATTTAAGGACTGCTCTCATAATTCCCTAGCAATAGGCTCTCAATCCTAAGACATTGATGAACTCAAGTTTCTGTCTATTCATTTGCTTTGAGTCACCAATGAGTGAGGCCAACTGTAGGTCAACACCTCGGTGTCTTGGGTACGTGGTAGTAGGACTGTGGGAACATGCAATGATCAAGATGGAATCTATCTACATTATCCCCTTGTGCCAATTAATGGATTTATCATTGGTAAGTGCGCACCCATTCCAAATAAGAGTTAATTGGAGCGGTATCAAATGATCACTATAATTAATTGGGGCTCAAGGATAATAAGATGTGGATCTAAGATTGGATGGGACAGATTTATTCTAATTGATCCATGGATAATGATAGAGGGGCCTACTTGTGGTAATGTGGAAGTTTAGGGTCTTCATTGTAATTTATTCCTAAGACTGGAGTGCAATTGCATTTATATAGTGGAGTTATTTGCAATTAACTGTGGGCTCGGATTGCACATGAGATGTGGGGTCGCGTGTCCCAGTTGGAGCCAACTTTCTAAGGAATCCCTAGTGGTCCCCACGCTAGCCCAAGATATTAGAAAGATACTAATTATAGTAGAACTCTAAAAGGAAATAGAAAGTTACTATTTCTATTTGAAGTGAGACTTCTAATAGTGGTAATTGTAAGTTACTAATTATTAATGGAAGTAAGACTTCTATTTTAATTAGAAAAGAGGAAGTTACTAATCATATTTGAAGTAAGACTTCTAATTGTGATTTAGTAAGCAACTAATTGTTTTGGAAGTAAGACTTCTATTTCAATTAGAAAGAGGAGGTTGCTTAAGTGTTATAAAAGAGAGAAAGAGGAGGCATGGACGTCCTATGCAAGAATTCCACATAGGGATTCACATAAGAATTCCACATATCTCTTTGCTCTTCTCTTGTGTAAGTTGTTGCACATCTCTTCCCTCTTCTATTTTCTCTTCTAGTTTCCTTTAGGGTTTTCTCTTGGAGATTCCACCATCTTCTTGAGAAAAGAGAATCAGATACGGGTCATAGCGTGGAAGATCAAAAGGTGTTGGAGATTCTGAATTGCACAGTACTTTAAAGAACTCAAATTCTCCATTAGAGCACAACAAAGCTCCAAAGGTATATCTACATCCTTGTATGCTGTAGATTTCATGGTTGCATGTTTATGTGCTATTTTCTATCTTCTAGATAGGTTATGTTGCAGTACATGGTTTATGAGTTTGAGGGATTGCATCCTGGATTGGGTTTGTTGCCTTCTAGATAGTTGATCCCTGCATCAAGTGGATCAAAAGTTTTGAAACCTATCCGAAAGACCCACCTATTTTCCAACAACATGCAGCCATCAAAAAGCCTGAAGCCCGTGGCAACCCCACGAAGCCTCAACCAGTAAAGAACCAGGTCTACCCTAAGACTTAGTCCCTAAGACCTTCACCAAAGCAAAGGAGGTCCCGAGCATCTGCAAAGCCAGTATACCTGGCCCCTCTCAAGGAGAACCAGTTCTACCCTCTCTATTACATGAAAGAGGAGAGGCCTACCCTCCGCCAAACAAACAAGTCAACTCAGCATGAGTCGGCTTGCTCCTACAAGCCAAACATCAGATCATGCGTCACAATGCCCTTGCGAGAGCCTGCCAAGGCCTGCACTCCTGTAGTTTGACCCTTCATCTCAACAGGGGCCGAACTAGCAAAATTCAAAGCCTCATTACGACAGGTAAAGGATCGCATCCGGATCCTGTCCATGCCTAGATTAAAAGATGACAAGCTCGGCTGCTGTACATGAGGGACTACGTCCTTCATTGCTAGAGTTCAGCTAGAGCTCACCGAAGCTCAGATTGCTAGTTGCATACGTCGCCGCACGGCATATCGACAAAAAAGACTAGAAAAGCGAAGAACCCTGCATTCTACCCTTCAAGTCTATAAAAAATGGGTCGAAAGAGAAAGACTCAATCAAGTTGTTGCTGTCCGTATGGTTGGCAAAGCTAGGAAACGCCAAAAGTTGGCAACTAAAATTCATGTGAGATGACCGGTGACTAGCAGCATCTCCTAGACATGAAGACAAGAGGAGGATTCTCCCACTCCTTCAAGCCAAGGACATCGGAGCAACTACTCCTCCAACTTTTCATCCAAAAGAATGAGCTCCAGCTCAGTCACCAAGACGATGTCCTCATTCGACTCTCGAAGGGTGAACGTCTTGGTTACAAATGCTAAGCAGCCTCCGCCGCATGTTGTCGTAACCGCATGGTGATGCCGGATTCTAGGGCGAGTTCCAATCCTACAATCAAGGCTTGGTACTCAGCTGCATTGTTTGAGCATGGTTTCAGAAGCGAGAAAGCATGTGGAATCATGTGCTTGTCGGGGATAACAAAGAAGATGCCAACTCCCGAGATCAGCTTCCTTTTTTCATTTGTCCTGGTTGCACCGTCAAAGTACATGTCCCAAGAGGTATTTGGTGAGAAAGTCTCCACGTTGTAGACAGGTTCGTCTGGGAGATCATCTTTGAGTGGGGAATCTATAGGCAATGGATGCTCGGCGGGGAAATCTGCTAGGGCTTGACCTTTGATTGCCTTTTGTGGTACATACCTGATATCAAATTGTGATCGGAGGATGGACCATTTTGCCAGTCGGGCATTGAGAGAACCTGCTTTTGTGACAAGGACCTTCAAGAGGTTGATCCTTGAAATTAGGTAGAGTGTGTTCGAAAGAAGGTAGTGATGTAGCTTTTGTACGGCGAACATCACTGCAAGGCATTCTTTCTGGACTGGAGAATAGCGATGCTCCGCACCTACCAGCATACGACTGAGGTAGTATAGAGCGGCTTATTTTCCCTCGTCATTCTCTTGTGCAAGCAGGGCGCCCAAGGAATGGTCGAGAGGTCTTGTGTACAAGATGAATGGTTTTCCAGTGGTAGGGGTAGCCAGCACTGGAGGTTTGGTCAGGTATGACTTGATATCTTGAAATGCTGCTTCACATTCAGTATCCGAAACAAAGTTCACACCTTTTTTCATCAATCGAGAGAAAGGACGGCACTTCCTCGACAGATTGGAGATGAACCGTCGAATGTATGGCAACCTTCCTTGAAGTCTTTTCAGTTCTCTTAAGGTTCTTGGAGAAGGCATTTCTAAAATAGACTTGACTTTGATGGGGTTAAGTTCTATTCCATCTTTCCGGACTATGAATCCGAGAAACTTACCCGATGAGACGATGAAGAAGAATTTCGGGGGATTCATTCGCAGCTTGTGTTTGCGAAGTCGAAGGAAGACTGCCTGAAGGTCTTTCAGATGGTCTTCTTTTCTTCTGCTTTTGACGGCGAGGTCATCAACGTAACATTCAACCGTCTTGTGCTACATATCTTGGAATATTTTCATCATAGCCCTCTGATATGTGGCACCGGCATTTTTCAGACCAAATGGCATGACAATGTAGCTATACACTCTAAATGGGGTCCGAAATGATGTGTGCTTTTCATCTTCAAGATGCATCTTTATCTGATTGTAGCCGGAGAATCCATCCATGAATGTCATTCGCTCAAACCCACAGGTGTTGTCAGTCATCACCTCTGGTATGGGGAGCGGGAACTCATCTTTGGGGCAAGCACCATTTTGGTCTCTATAATCAATACAGACCCTGATCTGCCCATTTTTCTTTGTCACCGGGACAATGTTAGCCAACCATTCAGGATGTTGTTTCTTGCGGATGAAACCGACATTTTTGGGTTTTTGAACTTCTTGTTCAATTTTGTCCATCACGTCCAGACGGAATCTTCTTTGGCCTTGTTTGACAGGCTTGATATCTTTTTGCAGATTGAGTTTGTGGACTGCTATTTTGGGGTCTAAGCCAGGCATTTCAGCATAAGACCATACAAAACAATCAACAAACTCGCGAAAAAAAGAGATATACTCGGGTAACTCATCATCCTTTATATTCTTGCTTATGAATACAGGACGTGGGCTATCTGGTGTTCCCAAGTCAATCTTTTGAACATGATCTTCTGTTGGAAGGTTCGAAGGTGGTTCTTCCACAATATTTTTGGAGGCTTCCAACTCAACGAAACCTTTTGGAGTTTCAAGGGCATTTTCAGGCCAAGGCTTTGTTTCTGGCCATGGGTCTTCAGGGTCGGTGATCTTCTCAAGGCTTGCTATGAGGTGATCCCAGTCGCCTGTTGAAACTGGATCGAAGTAAGGTACTTCTTTTGGAGACAACGGTTCTTCTGGGTCAGAATGCCACATGTCTGTATCACTGGACAATTCCTCTTCATCAAGAAATAAATCATACCAATTGGTAGAGCTTCTTGGATCCTTGACGGGTGATTCTTCAAAGAGATATCAAGGGAGATTGATGTCTTCAAGGACATGAGATGTTGAGGCTTGGTCGACGAATCGACTCCTCAGCATTTGTGTCAACTGTCTAATGGGAGTGTTGGGATCGTACCCCAACCCATGTGAAGATTTTTCTACATGACCATAGAGTCTCCAATCTTCCAGTTGACTTTTGGTTAAGGCGGGCTCCAATGGTGTGAGAATAACACGACCTTGCCCCAGACCGACTGGGTTTTTAGTGTCATAACCCATTTTTTTCATAATAGCTAGTACCATAGGACTATATAGAAATAGTTGAGGCATACCTTCATTTTGGAAAGGTTCAAGCATGGAATTTGATGAAGAAGCTTATGATCTGTGGAAGAAGATTGGGTTCTCTTCGGCTGAAGTTGCCGGAACAACAAAGGAAGTAGACGTAGGATCTTTTACATCAGCAGGTGTCTCTATTGGAGGTATAGCAGGCTGAATTTGCGGAGTGTCAGCTCGGCCTGACGATATGTCGTCTTCTGACTCTGAATCCGTGTCTTGTACGATAGACACGAAAGAGACAACAAGCTTGCCCCCAGACTTTTTCTTTATGTTCTTTGCTTTGGTTGTTATGACCAAAGGCTTTGAAGATTTGAGAGAGATAATGAAGGGAGATGGATCTCTCTCTTCGGATTTGTAGGAAGGTTTGCTTTCTCCTGATGATTGCTGAGGAGCCTTACCTTTATCTTTTTGGAGATTTTTGGCGAATGGCGCTGTTTCTTCCTCCTTTCCTTATTCTTCATCTTTGTACATTTGAGCATCTGCAAAATGGACTTCTTTGCCTTTGAAGGGCTTTTTGTCTGCAAACACTTGATGTACCAAGCCGTCGTTGCCGATGAACTTGATGCATTGATGTAGAGTTGAAGGGACGACACCATTATCGTGTATCCAGGGGCGTCCAAGAAGGATGTTGTAGCATGAAGGGGTTCTTATTGCATACACAGTGACTTCAGAGATAAGATCACTGATTTGGAACTTGAACCTAATTTTACCGATAGGCCTTTGAGCGGTCCCATCATATCCAATGATGGATACAGACGTGTGACTCAGCTTGCTAGGTGGGATGCCCAGCTCTTCAAGTGCCGAAGTAGAGATGAGATTGAGTGCAGAACCTGGGTCGATCTGGACTTTGTGTATTGACATTTCTTTGATGTACCCTATGAAGTACAAGGGTCGGTTGTGCTTAGTCTCGCCTAGCAGGAGGTCATCCTTACCGAAGGCGATGGTTGCACTTGCTGCTTTATGAACCAAGAGGCATTCAATGCCTGTTCCCTCAGTTTTTTTCTTTTCTCCCTTTGAGGAAGTCTTTGATTTTTTGACCCTATAGTCCATTTCAATTTGTAGGACTTATGGGGCATGTTTGTCGACATCAGCGTTTAGCCTTTACAGCTCTGAAATGAGATTATCACGAGTGTGTGGAGACATTCGTAATAAGTCAAGAATGTGCAGCCGTGCATGTATGTGTTTAAAGTACTCAATCAAGTCATACTTGAAAGCGTCCTTCGGGCCTGCATGTTCATTATTGTTGCCACTCGGGGCGTTTACAACATCTTTTCCCGAAGGATTTACTTAAGAAGAAGAAGAAGATTGGTTGTGATTTTTGTGGTAATCCCGGCCAGAACGGGTACCTCTACCAACTTCAAGAGCTTCTTGAGAAGGGTTTTCATTTGGAAGATCGTCCTTGGGATCCAAGGGTTAATCCTTCTCGTTTACTGAAGATGTGTCCACAGCAGAGTCACCATCCTTAGTGATTGCGTTATATGGAGCATTTTCCGGGAACAAGTCCTGAACAGCATCCAGCAACTTTTCCCCTTCATTAAGTAATTTGTCGGTCCAGACGTCTCCTATGAGGTCAGGTATCTGGGACCAATTGACCATGTCTCCATCGGCTGAAGTTTCTTCAAGATGATCGGTTGGAAGGGCTGTGAGTTGTGATGTCACAGTTGTTAGGAATTTTGTATTTGCAATTTGATGGATGCATTTGCACTTTAGCATCATTTGATTCACACACACTTGCATTGTTTTAGAAAACCTTGAAATCTTGATTTATACATGCATAGTTTTAAGTTTTGGAATAGTATTTGTTTTATGCATGTTTTGGTTCTAAACTTGGATGCATTGGTTTTAGAACCCAAAACTCTTCTGAAAACCTAATTCCTTGTGCATTATATTTGGAAAATAATCTTGTGAATTTAGGTTTGAGCTTTGCATACATTCTTCACAAAAAGAGTCATTTTTGTATGCATTTTCATTTGAAAAGAGTTTTATCAAATCAAGCTAGCCTTTGGTTTTAAACCTTTGAATCATTTTAAGCTTTGTGTTTTTCATGTTTTTAAACATCTTAGATTGTCTTAAAACATGTATTCTAGCTTGGTTTAGTGGCCCAAAAATCCTCCCAAAGAAATACCTTCAAAAGAGCAAAAGTTGGATTTTTGGACCAACAGGTCACTCATCCGGCAGTGTCGCCGGTCGACCGAGACCTGTGTCTCGGTCGACCGAGGACACTGCAGGGTCCCTGTGACCTGAAGCTCCAACGGTCACTTTTTTGACCGTTGTGCCTTCCCGGTCGACCGAGACCTCTTTGCCGGTCGACCGAGGACTAGCCGTTGGCAACTTTTTGGCTATAAAGTCCATTCATTTCCAACCTTTTTCAAGGCTTGACACATGAACTTTTAAGAGCATTTTGGAGCCAAAGAAAGGGGAAGAAGTTGGAAAGGCTAGAGGGCCATTTGGAAATCAAATGCTTGAGATTTAAAAAGGTAGACCTTACTTATCATTTTGATTTCCATTAAAAGTAGAATCAATGCATGGTTAAATCTTTGTATGTTCATATTTGCATGATTTCTAGCTTTTAAAGAGTTGTGTTGCAAACTCATTATCATCATTGGTATATTAGAATGGTTTGCAATCTGTGAGAACCCGACCCCTGATCTCTTGGATAAGTGTTGTTTTATTTGTGGATTAGTTTCTTTTAGTGGGATTAGTATTTGTTGGGTTGAATTTGTGAGCTAGAATGGTTTTTCTTCTAGTTTTGGGCTTTTGAGTGCTTTGGTAGCTTGTGGGGCCCTTTGGGGATTCCCTTTTCGGCTTTGCATTTACTTGTGAGATTTTCCCGATTTGTTTCGTATTGTGTTTTTGGCCCGTTGCATTCATCTTGAAGAATCCTACAACTTTCATGTTGATCCCGTATCCATTTGAGAACCCGAACCCCGATTTCTTGGCCTTGAGGGCAAAACAGTCTTTTCACACCAAATCTGTACCCAAAACTCGATATTCTCGAAATCCGTGAAACATATACTTTTTGGAAAATAGAAATTTCGACGATCATTTCTTCCTTCTTCGTCGAATTCATCCGAGGTCCCGAAAGAGATGATTTCAGCCACCCAAGTTCTTTAAGTTGTGGGACCCAAACCTCACTTGCTTATAAGAGGAACTCATCCCCTTCATTTCATCCCATTCTCCATTGTTCCAGCACAACTATTGAGCCTAGGGCTTTTCTTGCAACTCCTTCTTCTTCTTGCTTCTTCATCTCCAAGCCACACCAAGAGTTCATCAATCAAGAAATGGAGACCACCTTCTTCTTCCTCTTCACCATGGCTCCCTATTGATACCATTTTTGGAGAAATCTCCCAACCTAGAGACCTCCCTTGAGCTTGTTCTTCTCATTTGAAGGTCATCCAAGTAAGTGTTCTTCTTCATCTTCTAGATTTGTAATCTTCTAGCCTTAGAGAAGCTCCACCTTGATTATTGAAAGGTTTCATTGTCATTTCATTGTTTAACCCATTTTTGGGTTGTTTTGGGGGTTTTTGTAGAGATTGTGGATCTTGAGCTTGAGAGGTGATTAGGAGCTTGATTTGCTTGATTAGAGTCAAAGGCAAGTGGATGAATGGATGGTTTTAATGTTATCAAAGTTTTATGAGAAAACCCTAAGTTTATTTCTTGTTCTTGATCATTGGATACATGTGTGCACCTATGCTCCTTGTCACATATATATGGATTTCGAAATTTGCACATTAATGGTTGTTTCTATCTTGTTAATCTCTTGGAGAGGTATGCATTTCATTTGATCAAGTTTGCTCATATGGTTTTATAAGGAATAGGATTGGTTTGGCTATTCATGGTTATGTTTATGAGTTACATTGATTTGAAATTGATACTCATTTATAGAGTTTTTCTAAAACATCTTTGGTTATGGAAGTGTGATCAATAGACTTTGTTTATCCATAGATTTTGGCTCAAATGAACCCTTGTATATGATGGGAACTCCTCTCCTTGTTTGGGGATTAAAATGTGCAAAAAGAGGTGTTTAGATTTAATGATTCATTGAAGTTTTGATGAGAGTTTTATTTTAGTTTGGATGTTTGTTGAAGCAAGGAAAAGCTCAATTTGTATAAGAGTTCAAGTGGAAGAGAAAGGAGGGAAAGGATGTCAAAAAGAACACCAAAATTTCAGTTGCCTGGGAGGTTTCTGCCTCCTGGCGTCCAGACGCCAGGAGACAGAGACCTGGGCGCCCTTTTCTGCTTCCGGGCGTCCGGACGCCGGGAACCTGCAGGGGGGTAAAAATTGTCACTTTGAAACGCCTATAACTTTTGATTCCCATATCGGATTTGGAAGTTCTATATACCGTTGGAAAGCTCTTGAAATAAGGAATCCAATGGTATACTTATCTTAGTGATAAAAGATTGAAAAGTGAAGTGGATATTTGAACCAATGAAAACTAGTATGTGATTAAGAGTTTTCAACTTGATGTTGTGCATTTGAAAAGCGTAAAAGTGCATAAGGAGCCCGGAATGTCTTCAAACTCAAGGAGTACCAAGTAATGACTATAATCGACATACGGGACCCCTATTCACTTAAATAGATCTTGAAATTAATGCTTTTCCCGAAATTGTTATACTTTATTGTTTCACCTCATTTCCAAGATTTGCATTATATGACTTGTTTTCCCGAAAACATTGAAGTTACTCTAGTAACAGTTATTTGTCCAGAAGTGCATTGCACCACATGATATGTCAGTGTGCCCTTGAGCACCCCCGTCTTGCCCGTTTGATTATGTATCTGTACTTGGTTTACTTGCATATGTCTCGATTGTATTTGACCTGTGAGTCGGCACCACTAAGCTTGGATAACCCTGTTGGTCTGATCCACCGACTTGGAGATCCCCCTCTTGTCCCGCCAGCTGCAGTTTGAATCCCGCTACCCGGTTATTACTGTGGTCTTGTCCCGATACCGCAGATTGCTACTGTGGTCCCCGATGCCCGGCTCGCTACCGTGGTCATGTATAGTATATGTATATGCATTCATGAGATCCACTGTTTCTCCTCACCTCGAGTGACTGAGATCAGTGCCTAGTATATGTATATGTATTTATATGAGATCCCCTGTTTCTCCTCACCTCGAGTGACTGAGATCAGGGCCTAGTTATTGCTCTATCGCTTTAGTGATAGAGGACTTAGCTTCGTGTGGTCGCCATCTTGCCAGTTCCCGATTCCTTGGATACCCGACATGTTTTATATTGCTTACTTGCTTTCCGTTAAATGATTCGTTTCCTTTATGAAAGTTGTTATTTAAACAAGTGTTAATATTCTCCAATGTAAATTCAGCTATTATTATATGGTCTTCTGTTCTTTGTACCCGCACATGTTTTAAATGAATGCCGGTTGGGTGAATACCCATGCTTTTACATATGTTTCAAACGATCAATGATTTTGCTAGATTTACATGATTACACATGTTTTAAATGAATACCCGAATTGTTAAATATCCGTGCTTGTTTTAAATGACATTTGGTTTGTCAGATCCCTAGGTTTACACATGTTTTAAATGGATACCCGAATTGTGAAATATTCATGCTTTGAAATATGTTTTAAATGACACGTGTTCTGTCAGATTCCTAAGTTTATACCTGTTTTAAATGATTACCCGAGTTATTTAATATCCATGCTTCGAAATACGTTTAAATGAATACTAGTTTTGTCAGATTTCTTTGGTTACACCGGTTTTAAATGAACACCTAGTTTGTTAAATATTCGTATTTTTCACATATGTTTCAAATGGACATTGGTTTTGCCAGACTGCTATGGATACCTGATTTGTTGTATACTTGTGTTTTACTTAAGTTTCAAATGAACGTTTGTTTTGTCAAACCACTATATTTATACATGTTTTAGACGAATACCCGATGGTCAAATATCTATGATTATAGATGATGTAAATGAATACATGTTTTATTAGATCTTCATGTTTTACCCATGCTCGAAACGAATACAGGTTTTCCCCGAGATTCCCGACTTTTGTACCCGTGTAATTATATGCAGCATTTGATCGAATAGCATGATTTATCTTATGTTTTATTCTTCAGTATATTTGTTATCTTTTCATCCACCTGCCAGACCGTCGTGTCTGACCCACTACTTTTGGTACTCAGGTTCAGATTTCTTCGCCCCGAGTTGAGTGCTTGAGTTGGTTGTGGAGCCATGTTTTGCAGGTTGTTTTGTCGGCTATGTCATGTAGACACTGAGCTTGACATCGGAGCTACGTCATATTTTGGGTAGTAGTTGATAGCTTTTGTTGTATGGCTTTTATTAGCCTTTTTCTTGGGATTCTTAATTAATGTACATTGATAATTGTAACTTGAACCTATTTGGGAATGTAATATCCTGTTACTGTCAGCTCTGTAATTTATTGTGATGGTTACTCCAGTCTGATATGATTCTTGATATAATAGCTATGTGCTAAAGGTTGAGTGCGACGCGGAATCCGATGGCCACGGACTTCGGGTCGCAACGCCACGAAAGCTTCCGCAAAATATTCAGAATGTGTTGGAATGTGTTGTCTTCACACACGCGGATCTTGGGAGAAGTAAAATATAATTATGCTAAATCCCATTCCCGCCCTCGAGGTTCCGGTTCGGGGGCGTGACACAATCACTCTTATCAAATCACATGCTTTCTTAAACTTTATTTTTCATACAGCTTGTGATTCTTTGAATTTCATGTCATTAACAAGTTGTTTATTATTCATGTGATTTGCATCAAACTTCAATCAAAACTTTTATGTGTCTTAAACTTTCAAATGCTTTAAGCATATATTTGATTAAGCTTTCTTTTTAAACTTGATTGAAGTAATCACACACACACACATCATGAGCATACATCTTTGCATTCAATTAGTGTTTGTGTGAGTTTGTTTTCAATTTCATATTAGCCTATCAAGAGGCAATTAATTTGAGCTTAATTTGTAATCTCTTAGAGTGATCTTTTGGAAAGACACCTTCTTAGAGAAATCTATATTTGTAAAGGTTATTGCTTAGCCTAAGAAAAGCATATTGTAAGGTTATTGCTTAGCCTAAGAAAAGCATATAGTAAGGTTATTGCTAAGCCTAGAAAAGCACATTGAGAGGTTGTTGTTTAGCCTTGAAAAGCAACATTGTAAGGGTTATTGCTTAGCCTAGTAAAAAGCATAAATAGTGGATATCCGGTGGGGTGATTGGATTCACAAGCCGGTAGTGGATGTAGGCATTGAGGCCGAACCACTATAAACATTGGTGTGTGGTGATTGTTTATTTGAGCTTCCGCATTTTGTATGTTTAATCATCACATGTGACTAGTTTTTATTAAGAAGTTAAAATTGGTTTAAATTGGTCATAGTTGTAGCTCACCCTATTCACCCCCCCCCCCTCTAGGGTTAGGATCCCAAGGACTTTCAATTGGTATCAGAGCCTCGTGCTCTATTTTATAGGATCAAGTGTTTTTGGAACTCTTGATTGGGTGTAAAAACCTAGAGTCTAAACCCTAGAGTTGTGCTTATTTGAAAATCATTAGAATGGACTCCACTATGCTAGACTTTGTAGATTCTTCTAGACCCCTCATTCTTCCTTCTATTGGAGATTCAAACCCTCACTTAAATGAATATCAATTTAACTCAAAAGAGGAAGAAAATGAGTATGATGAAGATGATCTTCAACAAGCTTATAATGAATTATATACATTATCTTCAAAGCTTGATAAGAGAAATAAAAGTCTAAAAGAAGAATCAAATAGACTAAACAAAGAGCTAGCCTCTTCAAAAGATGAACTTAGAGAGAAAGAAGAAGTAATAAAATGTCTAGACTCTAAGTTCATGATCTCTTTAAATAATCTATCTAACATTCAAGATGAACTAAACGAATTAAAGATGGATTATGATAATGTCAATAAGGAAAATTTAATTCTAAGAGATCAAATAAAAAGGCAAGACAAAGACTTTAACAATTTAGAAGCCAAGTTGATTAAAAGTAAGTTAAAAACCCAAGAGCTTGGATCTAATGTTGTTAATGAACTAAACCTTGAATTAAAACTTGCCAATGAAGAGCTAAGCAAATATAAGGAAATTGAAAATGAACTATCAAAAGTCAAACATGAAAATTCAATCCTTATAACCAAAGTCACTCAACTTGAAGGATATAAACAAAAGTATGAGTGCAAGTTTACCCAAAGTGAAGAAAGACTTGAAAACTTATTTAAATTGGGTAAACCTCATGGAGATAGGACGGGTATTGGATTTGATAGGAATATGTCATATGACCCTAAATTCACCAACACTTTTGTGAAAGGTGAGTCCTCATTCTCTAGCACTCTTTCTCCTTTGCCCAAAACCAAATGTAATTTTTGTGGCATTGAAGGACACTTTACGTTTGAGTGCAAACTAAGAAGAAGAAGCAATGTGTCTAATCCCATCTTTGAACCAAAGAAAGTAAAATCAAACTTGAAGGGTAAGACACTAAAAACCAAGGAAGACTCCATAAAGCTTAAACAAGTGAAACCAATTAAAATGGAGTCTCCTAAGATAGATTCTAAAAAGCTTAAACAAGTTAAACCAAGCTTGAAAGAATCTAAGAACAAAAAGCTTCTCAATCTATCTCCCTTATATCAACCCATGAAAGAACTTTTGAAGAAAGTTACTAAGTTAAATCTAAAATTCAAAAGTCAAGTAAAGGGAGAAAATAAGAAGAAAAGAAAAGAGAAACAATCCCCTAAGAAACAAACTCACCAACTCCAAAAGACAAATCACCATTCTAAGCTAAATTTAGTCAAATCTAAATATCATGGTGATAAGTTCAAATTGAAAATTTATCAAGTTAAATCTCCTATAGTTGGTGAGAAGTCCAAAATAGACCTCAAAGTTCAACCCTCCCAAGACCTTAGGTGGATTCCTAAAGTTATTTACCTAGACAAACCTTAGGGTCTTGAACCTCATTGACCAACCTATTCTTTATAGTTAAATCTCCTTGTTGGTCAAGTTGCATTTGCATTTTGTTTTCTTTTAGTTACATTTATTTAAATGCATTGCATTTCTTTATGATCAATTGATTTTGTTTTCATACACCATTCTAAGTTACACTTCATGGTTTTCAAAATCTTTTGATTATAATTTCATCATGTTTGATTTGTTTTTTGCACTCATATGCCTTGCATTGCATTTCTTTACATGATTAATTGATTGTGATGTTAAAAGCTTTCATAGCTAGATTTATTCATGATCAATTGTTGTTGAATCATTTGTAAGACTTTTTGAACAAATGATTTGACTCAATTCAAGTTTTTCCATGGACTTCTAAGTTATACTTTTATATGGAAAATCATTGTTTTGAAAAATCAACTTGTATGTGTTTCTTTTAAGTTATATCTTTTGAAAATACAATGTTGAAAATTGATCTTCAAAATCATTCTCTTTATGCTCATTGTTGGATTTTGTTTATCAAAATGATTTGAAGATTGTATGATTGGAAATGCTCTATAACATCACTAGTTATATTCATCCAAGCATGTTCCATGATTATCATTTCCTTTTCTTTTGGTTTCATTATCTTTAGAAATGGAAATGTATGTTGTTTGCATCTTTACTTTTTTGTTTACATTCTTTTTATATGCAAATGACTATTGGTTCTTTGTATGGTTGTGTTATTTTTTATACTTGTAGAAACCATTCTAGAACCCAAATCCATCCTCTATGCCTAATAGTCATTTCTTTTTGGATGGTTATGATGTTGATTCATGTATACCTTCTTAATGTTGCCATCATTATACATGTTTCAACTTCATAATAGTGTTCTTGATCATATGAACCTCTTTGAAATCCATTCCTTGTATTTCATAGTTATATCTCTTGTTTGATGGATATCTTAGTGTTGAATTCATATGATCTAGACACTTTGGAAATTGCATGCATTACAAAGTAATATCCTTTTGCATTGCAATTTCTCTTGTTCATCACTATGTTCTTTAGTCATATCTTTAAAAGTGATGAATATGCATTAATGATGCTTGATGGAAGTTTGTCACACCCTTGCTCTTATTCATGTTATCATATTCAATTGGTTTCATTTGGTATAACTTTCCATTGATTTCATATCCAATTGATATCTTATCTTGTGTATGTGATAGACCTTGTGTGCATTGGATTGAACTTGATAAGTAATATGTTTGTTCCATGTCACACACCATTAGCATCATAATGTTCATGATTGCCTCCTCACTTGCTCTCATAGGTATATCTCATGACCACCATGTTTATGTGTTCATAATATTGGTTGGTTATTAGTTGAGGTTGGCTTCATGACTGGAATTTCATTTCACTCATTCTTGCTCATAATAGTCACATTTAATGGTTGAATGAAATGAGTTCAAAACTTTCATAGCATATGATTTTCATAAGTTATATTGTTTGATGCTATGATTAGTAAACCCCATTGCATCATGGATAACTCTAATTTGGATTTTTCCTAATAGTTATACTTTTAAATCCATTTTAGAGTGATTGATTCAATAGTCATATCCTTAAATCTCAATTGGTATTCTTTGTTTTTCCAATTGATATCCATGATTGCTTTTCTCATTAGACCTTGCTCTCTTTTGGTAATTTGATCATATGAGCCTTATAGTTAGATGAATCTAATCCTTTCCTTGAAGTTGACCCTCACTTGGTTAAACCATCTACTTCTTGAATCAAATAGTTATATCTTGTCAAAAGTTTGGCAAAAGAAGAGATTGGATTGAGGGGGAGTGTAAACCTTCATAGGAAGAATTAGTTTTGATCAAATTCACCCTTGGA
The DNA here is from genome assembly GCA_038049695.1 of Cinnamomum chago. Lineage (NCBI taxonomy): Eukaryota > Viridiplantae > Streptophyta > Magnoliopsida > Laurales > Lauraceae > Cinnamomum > Cinnamomum chago. The sequence goes on from CP142462.1 coordinate 49,753,299, forward strand.
TTGCCCTTGAGCCCTTAGAGATAACTTCCATACATGATAACCTGTTATGAATTTCATTTTCGATTTCATTTGTTGACAGGTGCTTCTAAAGGTATTTTCCTTGTTTCATGTGTGTAGGTACCTTTGCAATTTAATGTCAAAGGGGGAGAGAGTTCGAGAGTTCAAGTACTCGAAGATCTCCTATCCATCAAAGGGGGAGAAAGAATTCAAGTTCTCAAAAGGGTGAAGAGAATGTCCAAGCTTCCTAAGGGGAGAGTTGTCTTGCCAAAGGGAGAGAGAGGCATGGTCAAAGGGGGAGAGCAAATAGAAGAAAGATAGCTTGGAGCTAAAGAAGATGATTGGCCATAGAGAGGAAGATGAAAAGAAAGCTTGAAGATTGATCAAGCACCAAGCATCAAGAAGATTGAAGAAAAGAGCCCAAGAGCCCAAGCTAAGAGGAGGAGCATCCAAGAAGATTTCAAGACTTGTCCAGCTTAGGGGGAGCTGAAGACTAAGTGTGTAATTTCTATGATGAGTAAGTTGCCATCAAATTGCAAAGGGGGAGATTGTTAGGAATTTTGTATTTGCAATTTGATGGATGCATTTGCACTTTAGCATCATTTGATTCACACACACTTGCATTGTTTTAGAAAACCTTGAAATCTTGATTTATACATGCATAGCTTTTAAGTTTTGGAATAGTATTTGTTTTATGCATGTTTTGGTTCTAAACTTGGATGCATTGGTTTTAGAACCCAAAACTCTTTTGAAAACCTAATTCCTTGTGCATTATATTTGGAAAATCATCTTGTGAATTTAGGTTTGAGCTTTGCATACATTCTTCACAAAAAGAATCATTTTTGTATGCATTTTCATTTGAAAAGAGTTTTATCAAATCAAGCTAGCCTTTGGTTTTAAACCTTTGAATCATTTTAGGCTTTGTGTTTTTCATGTTTTTAAACATCTTAGATTGTCTTAAAACATGTATTCTAGCTTGGTTTAGTGGCCCAAAAATCCTCCCAAAGAAATACCTTCAAAAGAGCAAAAGTTGGATTTTTGGACCAACAGGTCACTCATCCAGCAGTGTCGCCGGTCGACCGGGACCTGTGTCTCGGTCGACCGAGGACACTGCAGGGTCCCTGTGACCTGAAGCTCCAACGGTCACTTTTTTGACCGTTGTGCCTTCCCGGTCGACCGAGACCTCTTTGCCGGTCGACCTATGACTAGCCGTTGGCAACTTTTTGGCTATAAAGTCCATTCATTTCCAACCTTTTTCAAGGCTTGACACATGAACTTTTGAGAGCATTTTGGAGCCAAAGAAAGGGGAAGAAGTTGGAAAGGCTAGAGGGCCATTTGGAAATCAAATGCTTGAGATTTAAAAAGGTAGACCTTACTTATCATTTTGATTTCCATTAAAAGTAGAATCAATGCATGGTTAAATCTTTGTATGTTCATATTTGCATGATTTCTAGCTTTTAAAGAGTTGTGTTGCAAACTCATTATCATCATTGGTATATTAGAATGGTTTGCAATCACTCTTATCAAATCACATGCTTTCTTAAACTTTATTTTTCATACAACTTGTGATTCTTTGAATTTCATGTCATTAACAAGTTGTTTATTATTCATGTGATTTGCATCAAACGTCAATCAAAACTTTTATGTGTCTTAAACTTTCAAATGCTTTAAGCATATATTTGATTAAGCTTTCTTTTTAAACTTGATTGAAGTAATCACACGCACACATCATGAGCATACATCTTTGCATTCAATTAGTGTTTGTGCCGGTAGTGGATGTAGGCATTGAGGCCGAACCACTATAAACATTGGTGTTGTGGTGCATGCTTTTGTGGTGATTGTTTATTTGAGCTTCCGCATTTTGTATGTTTAATCATCACATGTGACTAGTTTTTATTAAGAAGTTAAAATTGGTTTAAATTGGTCATAGTTGTAGCTCACCCTATTCACCCCCCCCCCCTCTAGGGTTAGGATCCCAAGGACTTTCAACAGTTTCAGGGGACGAAGGTTGAGAAGATGTTATCTCAGTGGAAGTCACCTGAGAAAATGTAACTCCGGGAGATATACAATTAGGTGTAGCTGGAGAGTACGTGTCTTCGGTAGATGATGCTTCAGAGGCATTATCATCCTGAACTATCGCATTGCAAGTTGCCCTGATAGGAGATCCCCCCATAGTGGACTGTTGGGAGTCGGGCTCATCATCAGATGTGAGAGGATCATCTATCCAACAGTTTTCTCCATTTTCAGGAATTGAAAGAGGAGGTACCTGTTGATTTCAGGGACTTCCGGTTCCAGATTTTGATTGTGAAGATCTTGCTCTTGTTCTAACGCAAGGCGTTGTAAAACCCTCACATACTCTTCAAGATCAGGCATGGGAGCCAAATCTTCTTCTTCGTCTGCCCCTTATGGTTCAACACGATTGGGTTCCACTGGAACGTTGAAGGGTGCTGAGACAACATCATTTTCTTGAAGAGTCTCTTGGTCTTCTTCATCATCGGACCAGGATCCTTGTTGCTGATATGGGTTATACCAGATTGCCGGCATAAGATGAGACTCTGGGATCCATTCTTCGTCGGAGAGGTACTCTCCTGTTTCAAGGGATTCCTCCCACTTGTCAGTGTCACTGGCAGTGTCACTGGACTCGTATCCATCCATGGAGAATCCAATTACCGAATTGCAAGAGTATGATACCCCCTTGCGCAAATTCATTTCTAAATTGAGGTGGCATGAAATCACCAAGGGTGAATTTTCTTTCCACCTTTGAAGCCTTGGATTCTTCTGTTGCCCCCAGCGAAACAGTGGAAGAGGTCTTTGCCTTTTCAGGGACTTCTTGCTTTGGTTGAGCTTTCTCCCACTGTTTGAGCTTGCAGAGTTGTCTCTTGGCTTGCCTTTGCTGTTGAGCGGTAGACTTTGTTTTGACGATCTCCCAATTTTCATCTTCTAGGAGATTGGGATGCAGCCATATGGATTGTCCGTCTGATGTTCGATAAGGAACCAACTCTTGGGACATCTGGGTCATTTTTATCACCTTAAAGGAAGTAGCGGTCTTCTCCTTTGGTGGCTTTGAAGTTTGTCTAGGAGTTCTCCCAGGTTCTTTGATTTGTTGCCTGTAATCATGGAGCGGATCCTTGCTCTCATGTTGTTACGGCAGATGTCAACGAGCGACGGTTATGGTAGTACATCTGAGCACTCGTACGCCATCGCGTTCCACTTGTGAATGAAATCGTATGTTGACTCATTCTCTCCCTGTTTTAGGCTGCAGAGCTGCGACATAGTGACAGGATGATCCTCGCCTTTGAAATGGGTGAGAAAGCGTGTCTCCAGTATGACCCAATTTTTGATGGAGTCCTCTGGCAGAATGGAGTACCAATCGAAGGCCGTACCTTTTAGGGTACTTGCAAAGAGATGGATCTTGAGGGCATCTTGATCCGCGATAGCTCTCGTCAGAACCTTGAAGTGGATGACGTGCTGTCTGGCTGAACCTTTCCCCATATATGTTTGGAGAGTAGGTTGCTTGAATTTTACAGGAAACGAGACCGAGTCCATCCATAAGGGATATGGTCGCTTGATCCCATGCTCCTTTAGTGTATCCTCTTCTCTTGCTTTGGCGAGGATATCGTCAACGTCCTTTTTGGTAAGGACACGTGACTCATTGTTTTCTGCATTTTCCTCGTTATCTGGAGGAGGTAGGTTGTTTTCTTAACGCTGAAAAGCGAGAAGAAGATTTTCCATCAGAGCCTCAATCCTCTGTTGACCTTGGTCCAATTGATGGATGCGTGCGGTCGTTTCATCAGGAGGTGGATTGCGAGGTTGCTCAGAGTTTGTGGCCAAGACGTTCATCCCCAGTGATTCGAATGAGGAGATCGTCCTGGTGACTGAGCTGGGGCTCATTCTTGAAGAGCTTGACGAAGGATTACTCCGTTGTCCTTGGCTTGAAGGAGTAGAAAATTCTTCCAGATGTCTTCGTGTCCGGGAGATGCTGCGAGTCACCGGTCGTCGAAATGAAGTTTAGTTGCTGACTTCTGGTGCCTTCTGGTTTTGCCAACCATATGGATAGCAACAATTTGATCAGGTCTTTCTTTTTCGACCCATTTTTGGGAGACTTGAAGGATAGGATGCTGGGTCCTTTGCTTTTCTAGTCTCTTTTGTTCATACGACATGCGGCAACGTATGTGACGGGCAATTTGAGCTTTTGTCAGCTCTGGCTGGGCTTTGGCAATGAAGGATGTACTCCCTCGAGCGCAACAGCCGAGCCTGTCTTCTTTGAAGCTGGGCATAGACAGGATTTGGACCCGGTCCTTCGACTGTCGTAGGGAAGCTTTGAATTTTGCGAGTTCGGCCCCATTGAGATAAAGGGTCGAACTGCAGGAGTGCATGCCTTGGCAGGTTCTCGCAGAGGCCTGGTGATGTATGATTTGATTTTTGGCTTGTAGGAGCAAGCCGGAAAATGATGGGTTGACTTCATTGTCAGGTAAGGGGCTAGTTTCTCCTGCTTCATGTATGCAAGAGGGTAGAATCGGTTTTCTTTGAAAGGGGCCAGGTATACTGGCTTTGCAGGTGTTCGAGACCTCCTTTGTTTTGGTGAACGTCTCAGGGACCAAGTCTTAGGGTAGACCTGGTTCTTTGTAGTTTGAAGCTGCATAGGAGTGCCATGGGCTTCAGGCTTCTTCGTGTTCACCCTTGGTGTCATGGCAGTGACACATTGCGGGGTGATTTTTTGCTTCTTAGCAGGTGCGGTTTCCTCTACGGGAAGTGGGACGGTCCTAGCCGCCTGAAGATGGATAGTCCAGGGAGTAGAGGTCGACCCGGTGTTCTGAGATTTGTCGAGGGAGGTGACGCTTCGGTAGCTAGCAGGGCGCTTATGAGTGCGCTTGTTCTGCTTCTCCTGGAGCATGAGCTAGTACTTGTTCTCATCGAAAGTGATGGTTAATGAAGTTGCCATTGTTAGTTTTGGAAAACTTCTGAAACAAGACCACGTCCATTAGTAATCACAAGAATATAGTGATCATAAATGGGAAAGAACTATGGTTTTGTCTTTTCACATTGCTCAAGGGAACATGGCCCAGTCCAAGCGAGGTGAAGAAGGCAAAAAGCCATAAAGTGTTAGGAATTTTGTAGATTGCAATTTGATGGATGCATAATCATTTAAGCATCATTTGATTTACTCACTTGCTTTGATTTAAAGAAATCTTGAAATCTTGCTTTATACATGCATGGTTTTTAAGAGTTGTAAAAGTTTTGATTTATGCATGTTTTGTTTTCAATCTTGGATGCATTGGTTTTTAGAAAAGAATTTTAAGAAATCAAGCTAGCCTTTGTTTCTAAAGTTTTCAAATCTTTTTAGGCTTTGTGTGGTTCATGTTTTAAAAACCCTTAGAATGATTTAAAACATGTTTTCAAGCTTGATTTAATGGCCCAAAAAATTCCCAACCAAAATTACTTTAAAAAATACATTTTTGGGAAAACAGGACCTTTAGCGGCGGAAAAACCACTTTTACCGGCGGTTTCTGTGTCCGCCGCTAAAAGTAGTTTTTCAAACGGTCACTTTTTTGACCGTTGTGTGTTCATTGTCGACCGAGGCCTGTTTCATGGTCGACCGAGGACTAGTCGTTGGCAACTTTTTGGCTATAAAGTCCATTCATTTCCAACCTTTTTCAAGGCTTGACACATGAACCTTTGAGACCATTTTGGAGCCATTGAAAGGGGATGAAGTTGGAAAGGCTAGAAGGTCATTAGGAGAGCTAAAGCTTGGATTAATGAGTTAAACCACCAAGTAAGCTCTACCTTTCTTAATCATAGTTTACATGCTTGTTTAAGTTATTGGTAAATGTTTTTGTGCATGATAACTATGATGTGTTGAATCCATTCTTCTCTTAATCTTTGATCTAATTAAGATTGGATTCATCACTTTGATTTCAACCCAAGTTTTGTCTTAAACTTTCTTAATCATGCTTAGCCTAAATCTTTGATTTCTTTTAGTGCATGATTTTTTCACTTGGTTGAAACTTCCCTTGTTGTTTTCATTCATTTAATCTTTAGTCAAATTAGTTTTGAAAACAACATTGCACATGCATCACTTGATTAGGCTTAAACACTTTCATACAACTTGTGATCTTTAGATTTTCATATCATTCACAAGTGTGTAATTGTTCAAGTGATTTGCATAGAACTTCAATCATATCTTTTTGTGCCTTAAACTTTCACATTGCATTAAGCATAAATTGATTGAGCTTACTTTTAAAAAACTTGATTGAAGTTTTCACACACACACACTTCATAAGCATACATCTTTGCATTTCTTTGAGTGTTTGTGTGAGTTAGTTTTCATTTTCATATCCGCCTATTTAGAGGCAAATTAATTTAAGCTTAAATTGTATCTCTTAGAGTGTTCTTGAAGAGACACCTTCTTAGAGAAAATTCTCTTTTGTAAAGGTTATTGCTTAGCCTTAGAAAAGCACATTGTAAAGGTTATTGCTTAGCCTTGAAAAGCATCTTGTAAAGGTTGTTGTTGAGCCTAGAAAAACAACATTGTATAGGTTATTGCTTACCCTTTGAAAAAGCATAGATAGTGGAAATCCGGTGGGGTGTTGGATTCACAAGCCGGTAGTGGATGTAGGCATGTTGGCCGAACCACTATAAATATTGTGTTGTGGTGATTGGTATGTGGTGATTGTTTTTGCTTAGCTTCTGCATTTTATATGATTAATCATCACATTTGACTAGTTTGTCTTAAAGAAGTTAAAATTGGTCTAAATTGGTCATACTTGTAGCACACCCTATTCACCCCCCCCCCTCTAGGGTTAGGATCCCAAGGACTTTCAATTGGTATCAGAGCCTCGTGCTCTATCTTTTAGGATCAAGTGTTTGGAACTCTTGATTAGGTGTAAAAACCTAGAGTAAAAAACCCTAGAGTTGTGTTTTTATGAACATCATTAGAATGGACTCCACTATGCTAGACTTTGTAGATTCTTCTAGACCCCTCATTCTTCCATCTTATGGAGATTCAAACATTAAAATTAAAGAATCTCAACTTGAATTAAAAGAAGAAGAATTTGATGAATATGAAGCCTATGAGGAATTGTACACATGGTCCTTAGAGGTTTCCAAGAAAAATAAAAGATTAAAAGAAGAATCTAAAAGGCTAAACCAAGAATTAGTCTCTTCTAAAAATGAACTTAGAGAAAAAGATGAATTCATAAATTGTGTAGAATCTAAGTTCATGATCTCTTTGGATAACCTTCATAATATTAAAGATGAACTAAAAGAATTAAAGATAGGTTATGATCATCTTAATAAGGAAAATCTAAAACTAAGAGATCAATTACAAAGGCAAGACAAAGACTTTAACAATCTTGAATCTAAATTGACTATCTCTAAGGAAAATTTATCTAATACTCAAGATGAATTAAATGAGACTAAGATAAATTGTGATGAGCTTAAAAATGAAAATTTAAACCTAAGAGATACAATTAAAAGACAAGATGAAAACATTAACTATTTAAAATCCAAGTTGACAATTTCCAATGAAAACTTGTCTAATGCACAAAGTAATGTAAAAACTCTAGAACTTAGATCTAATATAGTAAATGAACTTAAAGCTAAGTTAAAACTTGCCTATGAAGAGCTAAACATTTTTAAGGGAATTGAAAATGAACTAACAAAAGTTAAAAATGAGAATTCAACCCTTAAAAACCAAGTCACTCAACTTGAAACCTATAAACAAAAGTATGAGTGCAAATTTACCCAAAGTGATGAGAAATTTGTAAAATTATTTAAATTGGGTAAATCTCAAAGAGATAGGACGGGTCTTGGATTTGATAAGAATATTTCACATGACCCTAAGTTCACCAACACATTTGTGAAAGGTGAGTCCTCATTCTCTAGCACTCACACTTCTTTGCCCATGTCTAAATGTAATTATTGTGGCATTGAAGGACACTTTAGGTTTGAGTGCAAACTAAGAAGAAGCAATGTGTCTAATCCCATCTTTGAACCAAAGAAAGTAAAATCAAATTTGAAGGGTAAGACACTAAAAACCAAGGAAGACTCCATAAAGCTTAAACAAGTTAAACCAATTAACAAGGAGTCTCCTAAGATAGATTCTAAAAAGCTTAAACAAGTTAAACCAAAAATAAAAGAATCTATTAACAAAAAGCTTCTCAACCTACCTCCCTTAAGTCTAAACATGAAAGAACTTTTGAAGAAAATTACAAAGTTAAATCTAAAATTCGAAAGTCAAAGAAAGGGAGAAAATAAGAAGAATAGAAAACAATCCCCTAAGAAGAAGAATCACCAACCTCAAAAGACTAATCACCAATCTAAGATTACATTAGTAAAATCTAAATATAATGGTGATAAGTCCCAATTAAAAATTTATCAAGTCAAATCTCCAAAAGTTGGTGAGACTTCTAAGATAGACCTCAAAGTTCAACCCTCACAAGACCTTAGGTGGATTCCCAAAGTTTTATACTTAGACAAACCTTAAGGCCTTGGACCTCATTGACCAACCTATGCTTTATAAGTTAAACCTTTTGTTGGTCATGATTGCATTTGCATTTTGTTTCTTTAAAGTCACATCTTTTAAAATGCATTGTTTCTTTATGATCATTTGATTTTGTTTACATGCACCTTTCTAAGTTACATGTCATGGTTTTCAAAATCATTTGATTATAATTTCATCATGTTTGATTTGCTTTTTGCTCACTTATGTCTTGCATTGCATTTCTTTACATGATTAATTGATTGTGATTTTAAAAGCTTTCGTAGCTAATTTATTCATGATCAATTGTTGTTGAATCATTTGTGTAGATGTCATAGTTAGATCTTTTGAACAAATGATTTGAATCAATTCAAGTTTTTCCATGGTTTCCTAAGTTATACTTTTATATGGAAAATCATTGTTTTGAAAAATCAACTTGTATGTGTTTCAATTAAGTTATATCTTTTAAAATACAATGTTGAAAATTGATCTTCAAAATCATTCTTTTTATGCTCATTGTTGGTTTTTGTTTATTGAAATGATTTGAAGATTGTATGAATGGAAATGCTCTATAACATCTTTAGTTATATTCTTCTAACCATGTTCCATGTTCTCATTTCCTTTTCTTTTGGTTTCATTATCTTAGAAATGGAAATGTGTGTTGTTGGCATCTTTGCTTTTTTAGTTATCCTTTTTATGCAAATGACAATTGGTTCCATGTATGGTTGTGATCTTAGTAACATTTGTAGAAACCATACTAGAACCCAAATCGATCCTCTATGCCTTCTAGTCATTTCTTTTTGGATGGTTATGTTGTTGATTCATGTTTATTCTCTAAATGATGTCATCCTTGTACATGTTTCAACTTCATAGTAGTGTTCTTAATCATATGAATCTCTTTGAAATCCATTCCTCGTATTTCTATATGTTTGATGGATATCTTAGATGTTGAATTCATATGATTTTGACACTTTGGAAATTGCATGCTTTACCAAGTCATATCTTTTTGCATTGCAATTTCTCTTGTTCATCACTATGCTCAATAGTTATATCTTTAAAAGTGATGAATATGCATTTATGATGCTTGTTGGGACTTTGGGTTTGTCACATCCTTGCTATTAATCATGTTGTCATTTTCAATTGGTTTCATTTGGTATATCTTTCCATTGTTTTCATATCCAATTGATATCTTTTCTTGTGAATGTGATAAACATTGTGTGCATTGGATTGAACTTGATAAGTAATATGATTGTTCCATGTCACACACCATTAGCATCATAATGTTCATGTTGCCACCTCTCTTGCTCTTATAGGTAAATCTCATGACCACCATGTTTATGTGTTCATAATATGGGTTGGTTATTAGTTGAGGTTGGCTTCATGCTTGAATTTCATTTCACTCATCTTGCACATGATAAGTCATATTTATTGATTGAATGAAATGATTTTCAAAACCTTCATAGCATATGCTTTCCATAGTTAGATTATATGATGCTATGATTAATAAACCCCATTTCATCATGGATAGCTCTAATTTGGATTTTTCCTAATAGTTAAGCTTTTAAATCCATTTTAGAGTGATTGATTTAATAGTCATATCCTTAAATCTCAATTGGTATTCTTTGTTTTTCCAATTGATATCCATGATTGCTTTTCCCATTGACCTTGCTCTTTTGGTAATTTGATCATATTGAGCTTTATAGTTAATTGAATCTAATCCTTCTCTTGAAGTTGACCCTCAATTGGTTAAACCATCTTCTTCTTGCACCTAATAGTTAAATCTTGTCAAAAGTTTGACAAAAGAAGAGAATGGATTGAGGGGGAGTGTAAACCTTCATAGGAAGTATTAGTTTTGATCAAATTCACCCTTGGATTGCCTTTGAGCCCTTAGAGATTAAATCCACACATGATAGCCTGTTATGTATTTCATTTTCGATTTCATTTGTTAACAGGTGCTACTAAAGGTATTTTCCTTATTTCATGTGTGTAGGTACCTTTGCAATTTAATGGCAAAGGGGGAGAAAATATGCAAGTTCTCAAAAGGGTAAAGAGAATGTCCAAGTTTCCTAAGGGGAGAGTTGTGTATGACCTTCTACAAGGGGAGAGAATGCATATCTTGCCAAAGGAAGAGAGAGGCATGGTCAAAGGGGGAGAGCAACTAGAAGAAAGAAAGCTTGGAGCTAAAGAAGATGCTTGGCCATAAAGAAAGAAAGATTGAAGAAAAATCAAACACCAAGCATCATGAAGATTGAAGAAAAGAGCCCAAGAGCCCAAGCTAAGAGGAGGAGCATCCAAGAAGATTTCAAGACTTGTCCAGCTGAGGGGGAGCTAAAGACTAAGTGTGTTTTTTCAGTGGTGAGTGTGTTGCCATCAAATTGCAAAGGGGGAGATTGTTAGGAATTTTGTAGATTGCAATTTGATGGATGCATAATCATTTAAGCATCATTTGATTTACTCACTTGCTTTGATTTAAAGAAATCTTGAAATCTTGTTTTATACATGCATGGTTTTTAAGAGTTGTAAAAGTTTTGATTTATGCATGTTTTGTTTTCAATCTTGGATGCATTGGTTTTTAGAAAAGAATTTTAAGAAATCAAGCTAGCCTTTGTTTCTAAAGTTTTCAAATCTTTTTAGGCTTTGTGTGGTTCATGTTTTAAAAACCCTTAGAATGATTTAAAACATGTTTTCAAGCTTGATTTAATGGCCCAAAAAATTCCCAACCAAAATTACTTTAAAAAATACATTTTTGGGAAAACAGGACCTTTAGCGGCGGAAAAACCACTTTTACCGGCGGTTTCTGTGTCTGCCGCTAAAAGAAGTTTTTCAAACGGTCACTTTTTTTACCGTTGTGTGTTCATGGTCGACCGAGGCCTGTTTCATGGTCGACCGAGGACTAGCCGTTGGCAACTTTTTGGCTATAAAGTCCATTCATTTCCAACCTTTTTCAAGGCTTGACACATGAACCTTTGAGACCATTTTGGAGCCATTGAAAGGGGATGAAGTTGGAAAGGCTAGAAGGTCATTAGGAGAGCTAAAGCTTGGATTAATGAGTTAAACCACCAAGTAAGCTCTACCTTTCTTAATCATAGTTTACATGCTTGTTTAAGTTATTGGTAAATGTTTTTGTGCATGATAACTATGATGTGTTGAATCCATTCTTCTCTTAATCTTTGATCTAATTAAGATTGGATTCATCACTTTGATTTCAACCCAAGTTTTGTCTTAAACTTTCTTAATCATGCTTAGCCTAAATCTTTGATTTCTTTTAGTGCATGATTTTTTCACTTGGTTGAAACTTCCCTTGTTGTTTTCATTCATTTAATCTTTAGTCAAATTAGTTTTGAAAACAACATTGCACATGCATCACTTGATTAGGCTTAAACACTTTCATACAACTTGTGATCTTTAGATTTTCATATCATTCACAAGTGTGTAATTGTTCAAGTGATTTGCATAGAACTTCAATCATATCTTTTTGTGCCTTAAACTTTCAAATTGCATTAAGCATAAATTGATTGAGCTTACTTTTAAAAAACTTGATTGAAGTTTTCACACACACACACTTCATAAGCATACATCTTTGCATTTCTTTGAGTGTTTGTGTGAGTTAGTTTTCATTTTCATATCCGCCTATTTAGAGGCAAATTAATTTGAGCTTAAATTGTATCTCTTAGAGTGTTCTTGAAGAGACACCTTCTTAGAGAAAATTCTCTTTTGTAAAGGTTATTGCTTAGCCTTAGAAAAACACATTGTAAAGGTTATTGCTTAGCCTTGAAAAGCATCTTGTAAAGGTTGTTGTTGAGCCTAGAAAAACAACATTGTATAGGTTATTGCTTACCCTTTGAAAAAGCATAAATAGTGGAAATCCGGTGGGGTGTTGGATTCACAAGCCGGTAGTGGATGTAGGCACGTTGGCCGAACCACTATAAATATTGTGTTGTGGTGATTGGTATGTGGTGATTGTTTTTGCTTAGCTTCCGCATTTTATATGATTAATCATCACATTTGACTAATTTGTCTTAAAGAAGTTAAAATTGGTCTAAATTGGTCATACTTGTAGCACACCCTATTCACCCCCCCCCCCCTCTAGGGTTAGGATCCCAAGGACTTTCATAAAGGATACAATTGTTCTGAACGCAAGTACAGGAGGCCCAGAGCGAGCATTCCAGTGAATGCTAGAAGCAATTGTGGACCTTAATTTAAATTACCAAGAAGCGAGGCTCACTCGAGGTAAGTTGATATAAGGTTAGAGATACAAATGTGTCGGTCGCGAATACAGTAGACCCAGAAGGGCGTACTAGCACCGCTAGGCACAAATGTTGCAAATCGCATCCTTGGAATAGACACGAGATGAGATTTTTGAAAGGTCAAAATCGGATTCGTAAAAGAGAGCAAATGATGTTCCAATTCGAACGCAAGCTACAAGCGATTTCCGCGAGCTTTTATCCGAAAGGGAAGGAACCAAGATTTCTCAGATGTAAACCCAAAGATGACGATTGTTTTTGAAAGTTTTTTTTTTAGAATTTTTGTTTTTTCTTTTTTTTGAAAGGAACAAATAGGTTTTCAATTCGGTCTTATGAAACCTTAGTAGATAGATCAGCCCCCAGGTAAGGGTAGGATTACTTAATGAACCGGTTTGGAGGACCTTGGCCTCGAACAGTCTAGCTGCCTCCACACTCTGGACAAGGCTTTTCTTAGTGCCACTTTGGTCAAAGAACGCAATTGGGGCAACCTTAGTGGGTTTTGAAATTTTTTTATTTTTTTTATGGATTCATCAAAGAGGACGAACGGTGTCTGAATCCGCATAAGGGCTCAAACATTTCTGCGAGCGCTAATTTGAAATTGTACCAGCACTATGATCCAGATTTGATTCCAAAAAAAGGAGGGGACCAAACTTTCTCAAATTTGATTCCAGAAAAAGGAAAATTTCTTTTGAAGGAGTTTTTTTTGGAATTCCCTATCAGACTCATCAAAGAGAAAAGATGGCCCATTCCCCGATAAGAACAATAGCTGCAAACATTTCTGTGAGTTATCAAGTTCAAGGAGGAGAGGATCAAAGTTTCTCAAAATTGAATCAAAAAAAGAGAAATCAGATTTCTTTTTTTTTTTGAAATGAGAAAGAATGGAAATAAGTTCAAACGTAGAAATTTTCCAAAAATCCCATCTCATGTTTTTTGGATGCAAGATCCAACATACGACACCAACTAGAAAGGAGCCTAAGAATTCAAGCATAGCGTTCTCAAATGAACGGAGTCCCACTGGGTATGCCGGGGATTTGAAGAGTCGCAGGCCGTGCTGTGTCTTTTGGAATTATTTTTGCGATAATTGACAATGGATCTTCATGTTGATCGATGTCGGATGACCATGCAACTTCAGACGTAGATTGCTAACAGCGGGCCGGTACAATCTGTCTTGTCGATTTCTCGATCGGTCGGACAGAAAATGTACTTTCTTGGTCAGCCGGTTGGTGATCTCGGAGCAATCAATGATGATTCCATGCTTTTGACGGCAGATCCGTAATGTTGACGAAGATCAGTCGTTTTCGAGCATCAAAAATCAGATTTTCAGGAAATCACAGAGGCTGGAAGTCCCGAAATGAGAAAAGGATAGGAAAAGAGGGCCCTCTGGCGGGAATCCGATGACTCGGACTTCCAGGGTCGCCGGCGACCATGGGGGAACTTTCCCCTTTGGTCCCCGTTTCGTTGGCCGTTTTTCGAGCTTTTTTCCTTTTTTTTTTCTCCTGTATTTTTCTTGACATTTTTCCTCATTTTTTTGGCTTGATTCTCCTTAGGAAAAACCGACGAGAAGTCGTGCAAATTGGAGCACAAAGTTTCCTATTTTTTGTAAAAGCGAAGACTTTGTGCTCGATTTTCCTTCAAGAGTCGAAACTAGGTCAAACGATGTCGGAATGACCTGAAATTTGAGGTGAAGCTTCCTGAGCAGTAAATAGGACCAACCATGGGCTTTGATTTGAGTTTTAAAGCCGTTTGGGGTCCCGTCGCTGCTAGGCTTGATTTTACCGCGAGGAAGATGTCGCGCTTTAATGTGCGGTCAACCGATGTCCGATTGACCTGAAATTTGACGGGGAACCTGTTGGAGTAATTTTGAGATGATCCATTAGCTCCAATTTGGATGTCATGGTCCCGGGGTGCTTCGCCGCCAGTAGCCTCGATTTTCTTTCGGAGCGTCAAAGTCGGGTCAAACATTGTCGGAATGACCTGAAATTTGACGTGCAACCCTTTTGAAACATGTTGAAGCCGCCCATGTGCTCTGTTTGATGAGTAATGGTCCCGGTGGTTCCCGCCGCCGAGAGACTTGATTTTCTTTCGAAGCGTCAAAGTCGGGTCAAACGCCACTGAAATGACCTAAAATTTGACGTGGAGCCTTTTGGAGGTATTTTGAGACTATCCGTACGCTATGATCGAAGTTTTGATGTCTTCGATGCCGTCGCTGCCAGGAGGGCCTGTTTGGCTGCCGAAGGAGTGAAGTTAGGCCAAATGTTGTCGGAATGGCCTAAAAATTCATGTGAACTCCTCTTTTGGCTGTCTTGAAGGATCTTGCAGTTTTTGTCTGATTCTGACAAGATCTGATGCTTGAAGTAGCATTGCCCGTTTGTAGTAGGATGCGGCTTCATGTGGCTTCTTAATGTTGAAGAGGCAAAGTGACATTTTTGGTGTCAACTAGTGATCAACCGACCATATATCGATCTGCAGTTATCCATAAATGACCCACATATATAAACATAAACATATAAGCATAATAGACTTGAATAATAAAGCTCCGACACAAGAGTCTCTTGTAGACCCACTTGCACCCAATAGGTTTAATATTGGCAGGCAAGTCCACAAGTGTCCAAACCTGATTGGAGTAAATAGACTCCATCTCATCTTTCAAAGCATCTTGCCAACATCTCGAATATATGTCATTCATTGCTTCATCATAGTTAAAGGGATCTTGTTTCGGTTCTTCGAGGACTGCCTCGTAAGACACTCCCAAGAACGGGAACCTATCAGGGGGTCTGACAATCCTCCCACTACGACGAGGCACCGGTGTAACTACTGGGTCTGGTAAGGGCGGTTCTTCTTCAAGTTTGGTCATACTTGGATGTGGAATTGATTACTCTTAAATTTCTTCCAAGATCACCTTATCTAAAGATTTTCAGTCCATCATATAATCTTCCTTCAGAAAAACCGCATTAGTGCTCACCAGCACTTTCTGCTCTCTGGGATTATAGAATAACCAACCTTTAGTTCCTTTAGGATATCCTACAAACGTGCATACTTCCGACTTCATTTCCAACTTATCCGTCTTAACCTTTAGCACGTGTGTCGGACAACCCCAAATGTGTAAATGTTGTAGACTATGATTTCGCTCGGACCACAACTCCCGGGGAGTCTTAGGTATAGACTTAGTTGGTACGAGGTTTAGTATATACATCAAAGTATCCAAGGCGTATCCCCAAAAAGATATAGGTAATCCTGAGAAACTTAGCATAGACCTGATCATATCTAAAAGAGTCTGGTTCCTTCTTTCGACTACTCCATTATGTCGAGGCATACCAGGAGCAAACAACTGGGATAGAATCCCATTCTCTTGTAAGTATCCCATAAATTCAGCAGAGAGATATTCCCCTCCTGGATCTGATCGAAGAGTCTTGATACTCTTACCTAGTTGCTTTTTCACTTCCCCTCGAAACTCTTTGAACTTTTCAAAAGCCTCGGACTTGCGGTGCATAAGGTATATGTATCCATATCTTGAGTAATCATCTGTGAAAGTGATGAAATACTCATATCCACATCTGGCCTTGACATTAATGGGTCCACACACATTAGTATGCACTAATTCCAATAAATCTTTGGCCCTATTGCCCTTAGATGAAAAGGGTCTTTTGGTCATTTTTCCTTCCAGACAGGACTCGCAGATAGGCATTGGTTCTACCACCAGTGAAGGCAAGATGCCATCTTTCACTAGCTTGTCAATCCTATCTAGGTTTATATGACCTAGCCTCAAGTGCCAAAGTTTTGTTGGATTAGATGGAGGTAACTTCCTCTTTAATGATGGTTTATTAATTGTTTCAGTATCATGTATCTCATACATCGTTGGAGTTAACAAATAAAGCTCATTTGTTACCTTGCAAAAATATATAACAGTACCATTCTTTTTTATGACAACTTTAGTATCAAAAGTAATAGAATAACTTTTATTCACCAAACTAGAAACTGAAATTAAATTCTTCTTTAAAGACGGTACATATAATGTGTCTTATAAAACCAATTTATTATTTGAGAAACATAAAGTAATGACTCCCATTGAAACAACCTCCGCCTTAGTGTCAGATCCTAGGTTAACAATGATTTCTCCGTCACTAAGCCTCCTGGTTTCTCTGAACCCCTGCAGCGAATTATATATGTGATTAATTGCACCTGAGTCATCACACCAGGATTCTAAAGTACCAGTTACAAAGCTAACTTTAGAAATAAGTGACTCAATCATACCCGATGTCTTCTTCTTAGACAAATAACCTGGCCAGTTCCTTTTCCAATGTCCTGTCTTACCACAATGGAAACACTTTCCTTTTGTCCCTGATCCCTTAGCCTTGCCCACGCCACCATTAGGACCATTCTCCACCTTAGGACCCTTCGGAAGTGATTTCTTTTTGCCTTTCCGCCCTTTGCCTTTCGGTTTTGACTTGGCATCTAACTTTTCTGTCATCATGGCAGTTGGCTTCTTCTTCTTAATCCATTCAGTCACCACCGACTGGCTAGCGGCTTGTGAAGCAGCTAAGGAAGCAGTATCACTCAAGAGATTCCTTATGGAACTTAGGGTGGTACCTTTGGCACGATAGCCGCTCACAGTTTACTGTGACAGCAACGGGGCAGTCGCTCAGTCCAAGGAGCCCAGAAGCCATAAAAGCCAAAAGCATGTACAAAGGAAATATCATTTAGTCAGAGAGATTGTGCAGAGAGGTGATATTGCTAGTACCAAGATAGCCTCTGCATATAATCTGGCAGATCCCTTTACTAAGCTTTTGACAACCAAAGTCTTTGAACAACATGTTGACGGGATGGGCATGAGATGCAACCTTGACTGGAATTGAGCCCAAGTGGGAGATTGTTAGATTGTATGGACTCAATCCATCAGGTGATGTAATAAATTGATTAATTTCTTTATTTATCAATAAAATCATGCTTTCCTTTCTTGAGATGAATGATATTTTATTTCTTAATGCACATCCAATACATATGACATGATGGTTCATGAGATGAACCGGGTCCCATTAGTATATTAGATGTGATATATGTATATGGATGAGATCCACATACGGGAGACATGTGTCACAAATCTTATACTTAAAAAAATCTTCACAACCAGTGATGAGACTGGGCATCTCATCTGATAAGGTTGCAGTACTTTGATCACTATGAGATAGTGTGATTTGTCTCAATCATCAGAATGTAAGATTCTGGATCATAGTGCCGGTACATTGTATGTATTGAAGGACCATGAAAGGCACCTTATGAAATATTGTCTCGATTTAAGGAATTCTCTCATAATTCCCTAGCAATAGGCTCTCAATCCTGAGACATTGATGAACTCAAGTTTCTATCTATTCATTTGCTTTGAGTCACCAATGAGTAAGGCCAACTGTAGGTCAACACCTCGGTGTCTTGGGTATGTGGTAGTAGGATTGTGAGAACCTACAATGATCAAGATGGAATCTATCTATATTATCTCCTTGTGCCAATTGATGGATTTATCATTAGTAAGTGCGCACCCATCTCGATTAAGAGTTAATTGGATGGTACTGATTATCACTGTGATTAATTGGGGCTCAAGGATAATAAGATGTGGATCTAAGATTGAATGGGACAGATTTATTCCAATTGATCAATGGATAATGATAGAGGGGCCTGCTTGTAGTAATTGGGAAGTTTAGGGTCTTCATTGTAATTTATTCCTAAGACTGGAGTGCAATTGCATTTATATAGTGGTGTTATTTGAAATTAATTGTTGGCCCGGATTGCACATGAGATGTGGGGTCGCGTGTCCCAGTTGGAGCCAGCTTTCTAAGGAATCCCTAGTGGTCCCCAAGCTAGCCTAAGATATTAGAAAGTTACTAATCTTACTTGAGCTCTAAAAGGAAGGAGTTAGAAAGTTACTATTTCTATTTGAAGTGGAACTTCTAATAATGGTAATGGTAAGCTACTAATTTGTGTGGAAGTGTGACTTCTTATACAAATTAGTAAGAGAGTTAAAAGAGGAGTGATGAGGGATATAAATAAGGGAATAAACACCCTTGGACATTCTACACATTGATTCATGCCCAGCTCTCTTTATTTGTGCAAGTGTTGCACAATTTTCTCCTCTTCTCTCTCTTGTAGTTCTCTTCTAGTTCCTTGGATTTCTAGTAGGGTTTTCTCTTGGAGATCCCACCTATCTTCTTGAGAAAAGAGATCTGATAGAGGGTCATAGCATGGAAGACAGCAAGGTCTTAGAGATCTCTAATTGCTTCAAGAAGAGTTCTTGTTCAAGTTGATTGTCTTCTCCTCGATTAGAGCACTACCGGGCTCCAAAGGTATAATATGCTTCTCCTCTTGTGGTAGATTATTTTGTTGCATGTAGTTGCTGATTTCTATCTTCTAGATAGGTTATATTGATGTACATGATTGATGAGAATGAGGGAATGCATCCTGGATACAGTTAATGTCCTTCTGGATACTTGATCCCTGTCGTGACCCCGAACCGGGAATCTGGGATCGAGACATTAATCGATGGTGATGGTGTGTGGTGAATGAATGATTAATATGTAGAGTGTGTCAACAAGGTGCACACACTCATTTAATTTCCCACAGGTGTCCGCGGTGAGGATATCACAACCATATCTGAACATTTCTATTAATTGCGGAAGTGTGTAGCAAATCAAATATCCAATCCATCTCAAATCATAAAGATAATAACATAAATATGGTACTGTATCAGAATGAGCAATGATCATTAGCATGTTACCCAAAAATAAGTTAAAGTTTATAAAAATATCATTTAATTACATTTCCCCAAAAATAGAGGCCAACAAAGGCCAATATAAACAAAATACCAATCCAAAGAATGGTTAAACAGTTTCCCAAAATATTAAGTCTCTCATAGCAACCAAACGTCTAAATGACGTCATCAGCATGCCACTCAACAAACTGCTGCGGTTCTCCGACTGCCTCCTCATGCTCCTCCTCGGGATAACCAACAACGGGACCTGAGTACCAAAGAGTGGGTCAAACACGACGGTTTGACAAATGAGTAAAATACAATGACAATATGATAGTAATTAAATTTACCTTCGAAAGCATTTAAAACTTGTCTTAATAACAATTTCTATGAAAAGATAAAACATTTATTCAAATACAAGTATGCATTATAAAACATGTAAGGTAACCAAGGAAACGGGAAACAAACAAGATGGCAACCACACGATGCTAAGTCCTCTACCACTAAAGTGGTAGAGCAATAACTAGGCACTGATCTCACTCACTCGAGGTGAGGAGAAACAATGGATCTTATAAATACATATACATATACATATACTATACATGACCACGGTAGAGAGCTGGGCATCGGGAACCACAATAGCAATCTGTGGCATCGGGACAAGACCACGGTAATAACCGGGTAACGGGATCCAAACTGCAGCTGGCGGGACAAGAGGGGGATCTCCAAGTCAGTGGATCAGACCAACAGGGTTATCCAAGCTTAGTGGTTCCAACTAATAGGTCAAATCACAAATCGAGACATATGCAAGTAAATCAAGTACAATAACAAATGGGCAGGACGGGGGTGCTCAATGGCACACTGTCGTTTCATGTGGTATAATGCACTTCAAGACAAGTAACTATTTCAAGTGTAATTCAATGCTTTCGGGAAAACAAGGCGTGTAGTATAAATCTCGGGATCGATAAAGTACAATAAGCAATTGGAATTGCAGGTAAAGTATCGTGTTCAAATTTTATTTAAAGTGGATAGGGACCCCGTACGTCAATCTAATAACAATTTGGTACTCTTTGAGTTTGGGGAAATTCCGGGCTCCTTATACACTTTGAATTTTCAAAACTTAAATTGAAATCTTTGTGATATGGCTTCTTCCTCAAATGACCTCATACAATGCTTAATAAATCCTCTTGACATAGAGGGGTTCTCAATGGATAGTCCCAAAAAATTTAAACAACTCATCTTTATCCCAAACATAGCCTATGACAGAGAAACCTCATCGCTCGAGCGAACCAGAACAAGTAATGGGGTGTCCGCTCGAGCGACCAAGCTACTAGAATGCTCCGAATCCTTTTCTGGACACTTCGCTCGAGCGAACTGTCCAGAAACTGAATTTGGGGCAGTTCAGCTCCTCTCTAACTCTTCCTTCTACAACCTCTTTCTAGCCACTTTTATACATCCAATGAGGAGTCTAAAACTTCATTTAAACAACATCCATCCCATTCTCCTCCATCATCATCACATTCAATACAAGGAAAGAAGGGAGGAAACCATTTCACATAAGAGTGCATTTGGAACAAAACAAGAGAAAATTAAATACTATGAACCAACACATCTCTATGACCATAAATGCACCATTAATACTCTATCATGAACATTTATTTCAAAGCAAAGCAATAAATAGGCATAAGTGGGAAAATACCAAAATCATTGAAAACTAATAAAATTCAAATCATCCACTTGCCTTGGTCTCTAATAATCAAATCAAGCTCTAACAAGTCCTCCAAGTCAAAGGTCCAAGCTACAAGGAAAACCCCCAAAATAAAACCCTAAAAGAGTCAAAACAAAGCTGTTAGACCCCGACCCAGACAATTTCGATTAGTGTGCTATTAGTGTGTGTTTAGTCCTAAGTGGGTTTAGTTATCGTTGGGTTAGAAATAATTAGTTTTAGTCTTGGACATAGCTTTGGGAATTTTGAGAACGTTTAGTATTAGTCAGACACACTCAGGAAGGCCTGAGTGCACGTGTAAGCTTGGGAGGATCGTATCGGTTTCCGTGTAATTGTGATTTTGATTTCATTGAATGATTTTTACTATGTGTTACAACTTTCGTCTTTAGCTCATTCATGCTTGAAGCCCAAAAACCCAAGTTTTACCCAAAAAGGGTAAAGTGGTCTTTTATACACTAATCTGGACACAAATTTCAAGATCTGAAAACCATGTCAAAAATATACTTTTTGGAAACTAGATATTTCGAGAATCGTTTTATCCTTCTTCGTCAAGTTCATTCGAGGCCCGCAAGATCATGTTTTCATTGCTACAAGATTTGGCCATTTGGGCCCCATTTACAAGTGTTTTAAGTCAACTCTCTTCTCTTTCCCTCATTTCACTCTCAACCCAAACCCTAGAGCAACCAAGAGGAGAAAGCTTTTCCCTCCATTCTATTCCTCTTGCATGCTCTACTAGAGATCTCCAAATAGAATTCCAAGACCATCATCTTCTTCCTTTCCTTGCAAGCTTTCTATTAATACAAATTTCTTGGAGTTTCTTGTGGGACAAGCTCTTCATTTTCTTCATCTCTTCTTGTTTGGCCATTTCTAGGTAAGAGCTTCAACCCATATTTTTCAGGAAGTCTTTTTGGTTCCTAAAGATCTTGTTTTTCATGTTACAAACCCTTTTGTGAAAATGGGTTTCTTGTTTTTTAAGATTGAGTGGGTTTGGTGTACTTTCTTGGGTTTTGTAGTTCTTGGGATTAGCTTGAGTGGAAGTGCTTGAAGAAGTTTGTGGCATCTTTGACTAAGGCAAGTAACCAATCTAGGATGGATGTTAGCATGTGTGCATTGCATTTGTTTTCCTTGCACTCTTCTCATTCATTGAAAAAATTGGGGATTTTGTTTTGATTTGGAGAATGGGATTTTAATGTCTCAATTTATGTTTTGAAATGTGTGTTTTACCCTTGGAGAGCATGGAGGCTCAGGGAGTGCAACTGGAATGAGAAACAAGAAGAAAGGAAGAGGAAAATGTGAAAAATCTGAACTCAGCTGCACTTCCCGTGCAGTTTCGGTCAGCCGCACTCCCCGTGCAGTCTCGGTCAGCCGCTGGTCAGCTGGCGGCTAGCCGAAATCCCCATTTCGGCTAACCGCGAGCTGACCGAGCTCGGCGGTTCCCTTTCCAGAAGCTGGCTTTTCGACAGTGGGTTTCGGTCAGCTAGCGGCTAGCCGCCATATCCCATTTCGGCTAACCGCTGGCCAACCGAACGTTTTCGGCTCCTTTTCCCGAGAACTAAGTTTCAGACCTGGGTTCCAGCGGTCAACCCCACGGTCAGCTTACGGCTAGCCGCCATGTTGCTTTTCGGCTAACCGTGAGCCAACCGAAGTCAATTCGGTTTCTTTTCTAGAGAGCTGCGTTGGACCTGGATTTCCAGCGGCCAGCATGTCGGTCAGCTGGCGACTAGCCGCCAGATCCTAGTTCGGCTAGCCGACACCTGATCGCGAGCTGACCAAAATTGACAAATTGCCTGTTTTGAAGAGGATTTGCAAGAATGAAAACTAGAACATGTTAAGTGACCTTTAGCCTGATATTGTGCACTCGAACCTGAGCTGTCTTTTAACTTCCAGGGCACCGATTCTCTTTTAAATTTCCAACATTTGGGTTCAATTACACAAGGATCAACCAAAGGTCCTTACATGAGCTTGTTAGGCTTTGTATTCGTACTTTGACTTTGATGCAATGAATATCATTGTATACCCATTTTGAAGTTTAAGCACAAGCTCGTTTGAAGATTTGTTTCAAGAAAAAGGGGTCACTTCCTAAGCGTGTTATGCATATTGATTATGCCATTTGCTAGTCATGTTTGTCGTGTTTTGATAAGTGATTTCCTCCTTTTTATCTCGACATGTTTAGACAGTATTTCGTGTTTTTTGTGCATTCATGAATTTAAGTGAACACCACTGAGCTTGGACTGCCCTTTCAGTTTGATCCACTGTCTGGGGGTCCATAAACATGTGGACTGTCTGCAGACTGGTCGTGTATTTATTACACATTGTGCGTGTCCAGTTCCGCGGCCGGAATCCCCGTATATGTGGGAATCGTGTCGTGATTATATTATGTATATCATGCTTGTCGTGCGTGCTTGCTCTTTTCATTATATATGATAGAGAAAGGATGGGCTCTTTGTAGAATGTAACTATTCATGATATATAAGTATGCATGTTAGTTTCACTTGTATTTTGAAATGTACCTTAATCTTGTAGCTGGTTACAATCCAGCGAAATGTCTTTATATGTTTCTTTAAACGTTTACTACTCTATGCTTGTGCCTAAATTGATTACCTGCCAAACCGTTGTGTTTGACCCTTGTTTGCTGGTTCCCAGGTGCAGGTGACTTTGCCTTTGAGGAGGAGCGTCCGGAGGAGGCTTTTGAGCCACCCCTAGTTAGAGAGTGGCAGCCCGATGATGTCAACTAGACGTCGGGCGGGTTCTTGAGTTTCGCCATTTTGTCATGGGGTTCTTTTATTATTTTGAGAATTGTATTGGCCTGTGTTGGCCTCGTATGGGATGTAACTAAATTTAACTTACTTTGTGTAGTCTCAACCTGCAGAGAACCAGATCTACCCTAAGACTTGGTCCCCGAGACCTTCACCAAAACAAAGGAGGTCTCGAGCATCTGCAAAGCCAGCATACCTAGCCCCTCTCAAAGAAAACCGGTTCTATCCTCTTCGATACATGAAGGAGGAGAAACCAGTCTCTTGCCTGACAAAGAAGTCAACCCATCATGAGTCGGCTTGCTCCTACAAGCCAAAAATCAAATCATACATTACAAGGCCTCTGCAGGAACCTGCCAGGGCCTGCACTCCTGCAGTTTGACCCTTTATCTCAACAGTGGGTGAACTCGCAAAATTCAAAGCTTCGTTAATACAGTCGAAGGACCGAGTCCAAATCCTGTCTATGCCCAGTTTCAAAGAAGATAGGCTTGGCTGCTGCGCCCGAGGGAGTACATCTTTCATTGCTAAAGCCCAGCCAGAGCTGACAGAAGCTCAAATTGCCCGTTGTATATGTCTCCGCATGTCGTATCGACAAAAGAGACTAGAGAAGCAAAAGACTTAGCATCCTATCCTCCAAGTCTCCCAAAAAGAAAGACCCGATCAAATTGTTGTTGTCCATATGGTTGGCAAAACCAGAAGACGTCAGAAGTCAACAACTAAACTTCATGTCCGACGACCGGTGACTGGTAGCGTCTCGCAGACGCGAAGACATTTGGAAGAATCTTCTACTCCTTCAAGCCAAGGACAACGAAGTAATCCTTCCTCAAGCTATTCAAGAATGAGCCCCAGCTCAGTCACCAAGACGATCTCCTCGTTCGAATCACGGGGGAAGAACGTCTTAGCTACAAACTCTGAGCCACCTCGCAATCCAACTCCTGATGAAACGATCGCACGCATCCAGTAATTGGAGCAAGGTCAGCAGAGGATTGAGGCTCTGATGGAAAATCTTCTTCTCGCTTTTCAGCATCAAGAAAACAACCAGCGTCCTCTAGATAATGAGGAAAATGCAGAAAACAATGAGTCACGCGCCCTTACCAAAACAGGTGTTGACGATATCCTCGCCAAAGCCAGAGCAGAGGATACACTAAAGGAGCATGGGATCAAGCCACCATATCCCTTATGGATGGACTCGGTCCCTTTTCCTGCAAAATTCAAACAACCTACCCTCCAAACATATACGGGGAAAGGTTCAGCCAGACAACACGTCATTCACATCAAGATCCTGACGGTAGCTATCGCAAATCAAGATGCCCTCAAGATCTGTCTCTTTGCAAGTACCCTAAAAGGTACGACCTTTGATTGGTACTCCACTTTGCCAGAGGACTCCATCCAAAATTGGACCATGCTAGAGACACGCTTCCTGACTCACTTCAAAGGTGAGAGGATCATCCTGTTACTATGGCACAACTCTACAGCCTAAAACAGGGAGAGAATGAGTCAATGTACGACTTCATTCACAAGTGGAAGGCAATGGCGTACAAGTGTTCAGATGTATTGCCACAAGCGTCGCTCGTCGACATCTGCCGTAACAACATGAGAGCAAGGATCCGCTCCATCATTATCGGCAACAAATTAACGAACCTGGGAGAACTCCTAGAAGCTTCCATGGAGGCTGAAACGGTGATCAAAGACCTCAACAGTCAGCAGTCGTCAAAGAAAGAGTAGACTACCATTACTACCTCAAAGCCAAAGAAAAATGAGGTTCTTAATGTGCAAACCAAGTCAGCTCCTTAGCAGCCAAAGAAAGCTGAAAATAAAGATGCAGGTAAGAAACTTGAACTCTTCGAAGCCTTCAAAGAACGAATAGAAAAGAAATACCCGTTCGATGAAGATGTTGAAGAAATTTTTGAAGCTCTCGTAGCAAATGGTAAACTCACCTTGCTTGAGCCCAAAAGACCGGGAGATGTTGGCAAAACCAATGATCCTCTCCTCTCAATCAATGCTTCGTTGTGAGAGAGAAGATCAACGAGATGTGAAAAAATGGGGTCATCACCTTTGACAAAAACTATGGGTCTGCCTCCATCAACATGGTGTCGTATGGACAAACTTCCGAGTCACTAACGGAGAAGACCATTACTTCCTTTAAGGTGATAAAAATGATCCAGACGTCCCAAGAGTTGGTTCCTTATCCAACGCCAGATGGACGACCTATATGGGTGTATCCCGATCTTCTTGAAGATGAAAATTGGGAGATCATCAAAACAAAGCCTACCGCTCAACAGCGAAGGCAAGCCAAGAGACAACTCCAGAAGATCAAACAACGGGATAAAGCTCAACCAAAGCAAGAAGTCCCTAAAAAGGCAGAGACCTCTTCCACCGCTTCGCTGGGGACAACGGAAGAATCCAAGGCTTCAAAGGTGGTAAGAAAATTCACCCTTGGTGATTTCATGCCAACTCAATTCAGAGATGAAACTGCGCAGGGGGCATCATATTCTTGTAATTCGGTAATTGGATTCTCCATGGATGGATACGAGTCCAGTGACACAACTAGTGACACCGACGAGTGGGAGGAATCCCTTGAAACGGGAGAATAACTCTTCGATGAAGAATGGATTCCCGAATCTCATCTTATGCCGGTAATCTGGTATAACCCATATCAACAACAAGGATCCTGGTCTGATGATGAAGAAGACCAAGAGGTTGTTCAAGAAAATGTTGTTGGCTCAGCACCCTTCAACGTCCCTGTGTAACCTAATCATGTTGAACCACAAGGGGCAGACGAAGAAGAAGATTTGGCTCCCATGCCCGATCTTGAAGAGTATGTGAGGGTCTTGCAACGCCTTGCCTTAGAACAAGAGCAAGATCTTCGCAATCAAAACCCGGAATCGGAAGTCCCTGAAATCAATGGGTACCTCCTCCTTCAATTCCTGAAAATGGAGAAAACTGCTGGATAGATGATCCTCTCACATCCGACGATGAGCCCGACTCCCAACAGTCCACTCTGGGGGGATCTCCTATTAGGGCAACTTGCAATGCGATAGTTCAGGATGATAGTGCCTCTGAAGCATCATCTACCAAAGACACGTACTCTCCGGCTACACCTGATAGTATATCTTCCGAAGCTACATTTTCTTAGGTGACTTCCACTGAGATAACACCTTCTCAGCCTTCGTCCCTTGAAACTGTGACATCACAACTCACAACTCTTCCGACCGATCATCCTGAAGAAACTTCAGCCGAAGAAGACCTAGCCAATTGGTCCCAGATACCTAAACTCATATGAAGGAGAAAAGTTGCTGGATGTTTGTCGCGACCCCGGAACGGATCCCGGGCCCGCGACGCAGTAGATGATACTTTCCCACAGGTTCCCGCGGTGAGGATTCCCAAAGACACGCGGAATCTAACTCACACGATCAAGTATACGGAAGCGTGTAGCAAAACACTTCGAGATAAGCACCAATAAACTATTTGAGTGCGATCACAATAATATACAAGACATAGTATCAAAGGAAGAAGTTAAAATGGCATTCCCAACATAGTTCAAGTTATAAGTCTAACACGAAAGTAAATTAAGTTTTGTTACAATTCCAAGAGAGGCCAACAGAGGCCAATACACTTCTCCAAAATAAACAAAAGAAACCCCAATACAAAAAGGTGACGAAACTCGAGAACCCGCCCGACGTCTAAATGACATCGTCGGGCTGCCACTCTCTCACAGGGGTTGGCTCACAAGCCTCCTCCTGACGCTCCTCCTCAAAGGCAACGTCTCCTGCACCTGAGCACCAACAACAAGGGTCAAACACGACGGTTTGGCAGGTAATCAATTTAGGTGCAACATGAAACAATAACGTTTAAGAAGACATATAAGCAAATCCTTGATTTAAAATACTATAATTACTGAGATACATTTGCAGAAATATTCAACTGAGCTGAGATACCAAAACAACTAGCATGAGTACATAATATATATCATGAGTAGTTAACATCCACAAAGAGCCCATCCTTTCTCTATCATTTATATAATGAAAAGAGCAAGCACGCACGACAAGCACGATATACATAATATAAGCACGACACGATTCCCACATATACGGGGATTTCCGGCCGCGGAACCGGACACGCACGATGTGTAATAAATACACGACCAGTCTGCAGACAGTCCACATGTTTAAAGACCCCCAGACAGTGAATCAAATTGAAAGGGCAGTCTAAGCTCAGTGGTGTTTACTTAATTCATGAATGCACAAAACACGTAAAACACGATCAAAGCATGTCGAGATAAAGAGGGGGGGGGGGAAATCACTTATCAAAACACGACGAACACGACTAGCAAGAGGCATAATATTTATGCATAACACGCTTAGGAAGTGATCCCCTTTTTCTTGAAACAAGACTTCAAAACAAGCTTATACTTGAAATCTAAAACGAGTACACGATGGTACTTATCGTACCAAAACGGAATTCGAACACGAAATCCGACAAGCATGTGTTAAGGCCACTAGTTGACCTTTGTGTAATTTGGACCTTCAAATGTCGAAAATACAAGAATTGGTGTCCCCGAAGTTGGGTTGCATTTCAAAGCTCCTTTTACACAATGTCAAGCTAAAACCCTTAACATAGTCTAGTTTTCAACCTTCAAGAAAATACACAGCGGAAATAGTTTTACTCCCTGTGTCCAGCAGGTTCGCTCGAGCGAACTTTGTAAGGTTATGACACTTTGCTCGAGCGAGACACTTCGCTCGAGCGGACCTGATAAGGCATTGACACTTCGCTCAAGCGAGACGGTAGCTCGAGCGAATATAAGGTGCGATCGAACGGACTGCTCTCTGTCTGCGCTCGGACCAAACAGAAGCTTGGTCGCTCGAGCGGACCCAGGGGTCGCTCGAGCGAACAAGCTGCTGCTTGTGCTCGCTGAGTGCAGAAATTTCCTTCCTCTTGCACAACTTCCACTACATTTCTCTCCTTCTTCTCATCCATCCATCACATATAATCCCCTGAGCCTTCATGCTCACCAAGGGTTCATTTCTCACCATTTCAAACATTTAATCCACAAGAAACAAGATTCATGAGGTTCATAAACAAGTTTATATGCACAATTTCTAAAATAGCAATGAAATCAAAATACACATGCATCAATCCTATAGAGATTACTTACCTTGCCCAAATGCTAAAATACTTCTCCAAGCACTTCACTCAAACTATTCAAGAACTAAAAACCCAAAGAAAACACACAAAACTCACTCAAAATTGGAAACAAAGAACCCATTTTACAAATAGGGTTTGTCACATGAGAAACATGATCTTTAAAGAACCAAAAGACTTCATGAAATACAAGGATTGAAACTCTTACCTAACAATGGCCAAACAAGAAAAGATGAAGAAGATGAAGGCTTGCCCCACAAGAAGCACAAAGAAACTTGTATTGATAGAGAGCTTGCAAAGAGATGGAGAAGGTGATAAGCTTGGAATTCTATTTGGAGTTCTCTAGCCAAAGCATGCAAGAGGGAATGGAGAGGAAGAGAAAAAGGGTTTCCCTTGCCCTAGGTCAAGAACAATTGCAGAGATTTGGGTTTTAGAATGAAAAGAGCAAAGAGGGGAAAGAGATGAGTTACTTAAGGCACTAGTAAGTGGGGCCCAACTGACTTGACTTTGAAATGACGAAAACACGATCTTGTGGGCCTCGGATGACTTCGACGAAGAAGGATAAAACGATCGTCGAAATATCTAGTTTCCAAAAAGTATATTTTGACATGGTTTTGAGGTCTCGAAAATTGTGTCCAGATTTGTGCATAAAAGATAATTTTACCCTCTTTGGGCCAAAACATGGGTTTTTGGGCTTCAAACAAGAATGGCCTTAAAACGAAAGTTGTAACACGTCGAAACATCATTCAAATGAAATCAAAATCACACTCACACGGAAATCAATACGATCTTCCCAAACTTACACGTGCACTCGGACCTTTCCGGGTGTGTCTAATTAATACTAAACGTTCTCAAAATCCCCAAAGCTATGTCCAAGACTAAACTAATCACTTCTAACCCAACAACAAATAAACCCACTTATGACTAAACACACACTAATCGCACACTAATCGAATTGGTCTGGGTCGGGGTCTAACAATGTTGTTCAGGACTTGTTCCCGGAAAATGCTCCATGTAACGCAATCACTGAGGATGGTGACTCTGCCGTAAACACATCTTTAGCAAATGAGAAGGATCAACCATTGGATCCCAAGGATGATCTTCCAAATGAAGACCCTTCTCAAGAAGCTCTTGAAGTTGGTAGAGGTACCCGTTTTGGCTGGGATTACCACAAAAATTACAACCAATCTTCTTCTTCTTATGTAAATCCTTCGGGAAATGATGTTGTAAACGCCTCAAGTGGCAACAATAATGAACATGCAGGCCCGAAGGAGGCTTTCAAGTACGACTTGATTGAGCACATCAAACACATACCTACATGACTGCACATCCTTGACTCATTACAAATGTCTCCACAAACTCGTGATAGTCTCATTTCAGAACTGCAAAAGTTGAATACGATTGTCGACAAACATGCCTTCTAAGTCCTACAAATTGAAATGGACTATAGGGTCACAAAATCAAATACTTCCTCAAAGGGAGAAAAGAAGAAAACTGAGGGATCAAGCATTGAATGCCTCTCAGTTTAGAAAGCAATAAGTGCAACAATTGCCTTCGATAAGGATGGCCTCTTATTAGGCGAGACAAAGCACAACCGACCCCTGTACTTCATAGGGTACATCAAAGAAATGCCGATACACAGAGTCCAGATTGACCCCGATTCTGCACTCAATCTCATCTCTACTTCGGCACTTGAAGAGCTGGGCATCCCACCTAGTAAGCTGACTCACACATCTGTATCCATCTTTGGATATGATGGGACCGCTCAAAGGCCTATCGACAAAATCAGGCTCAAGTTGCAAATCAGTGACCTTATCTCTGAAGTCACTGTGTATGCAATAAAACCCCCTTCATGTTACAACGTCCTTCTTGGACGCCCCTGGATACATGATAATGGTGTCGTCCCTTCAACTCTACATCAATGCATCAAGTTCGTCAGCAATGACGACTCGGTACAGCGAGTGTTTGCAGACAAAAAGCCCTTCAAAGGCAAAGAAGTCCATTTTGCAGATGCTCAGATGTACAAAGACGAATAAAAAGGAAAGGAGGAAGAAACAACGCCCTTCGCCAAAAATCTCCAGAAAGATAAAGGCAAGGCTCCCCAACAATCATCAGGAGAAAACAAACATTCCTGTAAATTAGAAGAGAGAGATCCATCTCCCTTCGTTGTCTCTCTCAAATCTTCAAAGCCTTTGGTTATAACAACCAAAGCAAAGAAGATAAAGCAGAAGTCTGGGGGCAAGCTTGTTGTCTCTTTCGCGTCTATCATACAAGACACGGATTCAGAGTCAGAGCCATAAGACGACACACCGTCAAGCCAAGTTGACACTCAACAAGTTCAGCCCGCTCTACCTCCAATAGAGACACCTGCTGATGTAGAAGATCCTACGTCTGCTTCCTTCGTTGTTCCGATAACTTTAGCAGAAGAGAAGCCAATCTTCTTCCACAGATCAGAAGCTTCTTCATCAAATTCCATGCTTGAACCTTTCCAAAATGAAGGTATGCCTCAACTATTTCTATATAGTCCTGTGGCACAAGCTATTATGAAGAAAATGGGTAATGACACTCAAAACCGAGTCGGTGTGGGGCAAGGTCTCGGTATTCTCACACCACTGGAGCCCGCCTTAACCAA
Source organism: Cinnamomum chago (assembly GCA_038049695.1). Taxonomy (NCBI): domain Eukaryota; kingdom Viridiplantae; phylum Streptophyta; class Magnoliopsida; order Laurales; family Lauraceae; genus Cinnamomum; species Cinnamomum chago. The sequence continues at coordinate 49,785,008 of CP142462.1, forward strand.
AAGTCAACTGGAAGATTGGAGACTCTGCAGTCATGTAGAAAAATCTTCACATGGGTTGGGGTATGATCCCGACACTCCCATGAGACAGTTGACATAAATGCTTAGGAGTCGATTTGCCGACCAAGCCTCAACATCTCATGTCCTTGAACACATCGATCTCCCTGGATATCTCTTTGAAGAATCACGTGTCAAAGATCCAGGAAGCTCTACAGATTGGTACGATTTCTCTGATGATGAAGAGGAATTATCCGGTGATACAGACATGTGGCATTCTAACCTAGAAAAGCAATCATCACCAAAAGAAGTACCTTACTTCGACCCAATTTCAACAGGCGATTGGGACCATCTCATAGCAAACCTTGAGAAAATCACCGATCCTGAAAATCCATGGCCAGAAACAAAGTCTTGGTCTGAAAATGTCCTTGAAACTCCAGAAGGTTTCGTTGAGTTGGAAGCCTCCGAAAATATTCTGGAGGAACCGCCTTCGAACCTTCCAACAGAAGTTCTTGTTCAAAAGATAGACTTGGGAACACTAGATAACTCACGTCCTGTATTCATAAGCAAGAATATAAAGGATGGTGAGTTACCCGAGTATATCTCTTTTCTTCGTGAGTTCGTTGATTGTCTTGCATGGTCATATGCTGAAATGCCGGCTTAGACCCCAAGATAGCAGTCCACAAACTCAATCTGCAAAAAGATATCAAGCCTGTCAAACAAGGCCAAATAAGATTCTGTCCGGACGTGATGGACAAAATTGAATAAGAAGTTCAAAAACTCAAAAGCGTCGGCTGTTGGAAAATAGGTGGACCATTCAGATAGGTTTCAAAACTTTTGATCCACTTAATGCAGGGATCAACTATCTAGAAGGTAACAAAACCCAATCCAGGATGCAATCCCTCAAACTCATAAATCATGTGCAGCAATATATCCTATCTAGAAGATAGAAAACAACACTTAAACATGCAACCACGAAATCTACAACATACAAGGATGTAGATTATACCTTTGGAGCTTAGTAGTGCTCTAATGGAGAAGCTGATCTCTTTCTTTGATGATGAATGCTTTCTTTTAATCAAATCAGAATCTCCAACACCCTTTGATCTTCCACGCTATGACCCGTATTAGATCTCTTTTCTCAAGAAGATTGGTGGAAGCTTCAAGAGAAAACCCAACTAGAAACTCCAAGGAACTAGAAGAGGAAGAGAGAAGAGAAAATTGTGCAACACTTGCACTATGAGGAGGGCTGAGTGTGGAACACAATAGTGGACGTCCAAGAGGGGATATATCCCCTATTTATAGTCCTCCATTCCTCCTCTTTACCTATTTGAAATAGAAGTTTAACTCCCATTACAAAATAGTAACCTTCTCCCTTGCTAGTTGCCATAGAAGTCTCACTTCCACAACAATTAGTAGCTTTCTCCTTTCTAATTAAAATAGAAGTCATACTTCCATTAATAATTAGTAACTTACTATTACCACTATTAGAAGTCTCGCTTCAAATAGAAATAGTAACCTTCCAATTCCTTACTATTAGAGTTCAAGCAGAATTAGTATATTTCTAATAACTTGGGCTAGCATGGGGACCACTAGGGATTCCTTAGAAAGCTGGCTCCAACTGGGACACGCGACCCCACATCTCATGTGCAATCCGGGCCCACAGTTAATTGCAAATAATTCCACTATATAAATGCAATTGAACTCCAGTCTTAGGAATATATTACAATGAAGACCCTAAACTTCCCAATTACCACAAGTAGGCCCCTCCATCTATATCCATGAATCAATTGGACATGTCCACCAAATTAGATCCATATCTTATTATCCTTGAGCCCCAATTAATTATAATGATCATTTGGTACCGATCCAATTAACTCTTAATTGGAATGGGTGCGCACTTACAAATGATAAATCCATTAATTGGCACAAGTGGATATTAAAGATAGATTCCATCTTGACAATTGAATGTTCCCACAGCTCTACTACCACGTGTCCAAATCACCGAGGTGTTGACCTACAATTGGCCTCACTCATTGGTGACCCAAAGCAAATGAATAGATAGAAACTTGAGTTCATTAATGTCTCAGGATTATGAGCTTATTGCTAGGGAATTATGAGAGCAGTCCTTAAAGTAAAGACAATGTATATAAGGTGCATCTCATGGTCCTTCAATACATTTAATGTACCAGCACCATGATCCAGAATCTTACATTCCGATGATCGAGACAAATCACACTATCTCATAGTGATCAAAGTGCTGCAACCTTGTCAGATGAGATGCCCAATCTCATCACTGGTTGTGAAGATATTTAAGTATAAGATTTGCAATACATGTCTCCTGTATGTGGATCCACACACATGTATTACATCTAGTATACTTGTGGACTCCGGTTCATCTCATGAACCATTATGTCACTCGTATTGGTTATGTGCAAGTATATAATTAAACACCATTCATCTCATGAAAGGCAAGCATGATTGTATTGATAAATAAAGAAATTAATCAATTTATTACATCATATTCTTGGTATTACGACCATAAAACTAACATCAGCTTCATCCACGAGGAACAACATCCTTAATGGTTGGCCAATATTGTCCCAGTAACAAAGAAAAATGGGCAGATCAGGGTTTGTATTGATTATAGAGACCTAAATGGCGCTTGCCCCAAAGATGAGTTCTCGCTCCCCATACCTGAGGTGATGATTGACAACACCTGTGGGTTTGAGCGATTGACATTCATGGATGGATTCTCTGGCTACAATCAGATAAAGATGCATCTTGAAGATGAAAAACACACATCATTTTGAACCCCATTTGGCATGTATTACTACACTGTCATACCATTTGGTCTGAAAAATGATGGTGCCACATATCAGAGGGTTATGATGTAGATAGTCCAAGATATGCAGCACAAGACGGTTGAATGTTACGTTGATGACCTCGCCGTCAAAAGCAGAAGAAAAGAAGACCATCTGAAAGACCTTCGGGATGTATTCCTCTGACTTCGCAAACACAAACAACGAATGAATCCCTTGAAATGCTTCTTCGGCGTCTCATCGGGTAAGTTTCTCAGATTCATAGTCCGGAAAGCTAGAATAGAACTTGACCCCATCAAAGTCATTGCTATTCTAGAAATGCCTTCTCCAAGAACCTTAAGAGAACTGAAAGGACTTCAAGGAAGATTGACATACATTAGACGGTTCATCTCTAATCTCTCGGGGAAATGCCGTCCTTTCTCTCGATTGATGAAGAAAGGTGTGAACTTTGTTTGGGATACTGAATGTGAAACAACATTTCAAGATATCAAGTCATACCTTACCAAACATCTAGTGATGGCTGCCCCTACCACTGGAAAACCTTTCATCTTGTACACAAGAGCTCTCGACCACTCTCTGGGCGCTCTGCTTGTACAAGAGAATGACGAAGGAAAAGAAGTTACTCTATACTACCTCAGCCGTATGCTGGTAGGTGCGGAGCGTCGCTACTCTCCAGTTGAGAAAGAATGCCTTGCAGTGATGTTCGCCGTACAAAAGCTACGTCACTACCTTCTTTCGAACACAGTCTACTTGATTTCGAGGATCAACCTCTGAAAGGTCCTTGTCATAAAAGCAGGTTCTCTCAATGCCCGACTGACAAAATGGTCCATCCTCCTATCACAATTTGATATCAGGTATGTAACATAAAAGGCAATCAAAGGTCAAGCCCTATCAGATTTCCTCGCAGAGCATCCATTGCCTAAAGATTCCCCACTCAGAGATGATCTCCCAGACGAACCTGTCTACAACGTGGAGACTTTTTCACCAAATGCCTCCTGGAACATGTACTTTGACGGTGCAACCAAGACAAATGAAAAAAGAAAGCTGATCTCGGGAGTGTTAGTGTCACATGTCTGTGAGCACTAAGTTTGTTTTGTCAATTCTCTGCCAATGTGTTCCGAAGACCTTGCCTCCCAAAGTGCCTCAAGGAAGATCTAATTCAGAGGGTTTATCAAGCCGTGGGAAAGTCCGGATTCATCAAAGAAGGTCTCCATTTGTGTTTGACAACCTTTTCAGGTATTTTATACCCAGACCAAAACCTTAGAACCCTGGGAAAAAGTTGAGTTTTAAATCCTGTTTTCTATCTCTTTATCTCAGCTTTAATAGTCTTTCAAAAAGGGGTTCGATGACCTTACGGTCACCTGGCAGCTAGCCCCCTTGCAAAGGGTGGCTAACAGCCAGACCCACGGTCTACTTACTAGAAAGTTTTTTTTTTTCATCAGGATGAAGTTCGGCTCCCCTGCGGCTAACCGCATAGCTAACCATGAGTTACATTTTGTTTTCTAGAGAGCATGTATTTCCTAAACCACCTTACGGTCACCCCAGCGGTTGCCTCACGGCTAGCCTCCAACTATTCCTGCGGCTAACCGTGAGCTAACCTTATTTGAATTTTTTGACCGTTATTGGAAAGGGGCTAGCCGCCAATATAGTTGATGGATTTTTTCTTTAAATCTGGAGCTTGTTTCTCTCTTGTGAGATGACTTTTTGAGAGAGCTTTGTATGTTATTTTCTTCCCAACAAACCTAAGCTCTCTAATCTTCTTCCAAACACTCATGTATTAGATTTAGGAAAATCTAAGCGCTTCATTAGCTCCAAGATGAGTGTGTTGTGTGGAAGAGTTTCTCTAGGATCCCTTATTGTATGAAAGCCATATCCTTATTATCCTAGAAGACCAGACCTCTGAACCTTGGTTGTGATACACGATGGAAGCTTCCTTCTCAACTCCAAGGCGTCGTCAGAGGTGAAAGCTTCGACTACTATCAAAGCTCTTTAGAACTCTTTCCATCTTCATCAAAGGCAAGTGCTCACCCTTCTTTAAACTTCTACAATCTGTGATGGTGATTCAGATCTGTGTGACTAAATCACCTTGTAATTGTGTGAGGAGGAGTAAATCTGAGTGATCGAACCTCGATAACAAATCTGAAGATGAATCAGTACTTGTGTAGTTTAATTCTTCTTAATGAAACCAAGGGACTGTGTGACCTTTGAGAGTGGATGTAGGTCTATGTGACCGAACCACTATAATTTTCCTCTGTCTATTCTTTATGGCATGATTTGCATTTCTATATATACTGTGGAAATTGTTGTGTATGATATTTCATCACTAATCTCAATAGACACACACACTTGTGCTTATCAACTTACATCTAATTGTATCTCTTCTTTATTGTTTAAGTATTGCCTTGATGAACACATATTCCACTTGAGTCATTCTCTTTATGGTGTTTGTTCTGTTCTTTGTTTTGATTATTTTAAAATCGCCTTAAAAAGTTTAAAATTGGTAATTGATTACCCCTAGTCCTATTCACCCCCCCTCTAGGACTCAGTCATTGGCCCTAGCCTGCACTTTTAATTGGTATCAGAGCGGGTTACTCCCTTGTGGTTTTGCAACCCGGAGTTGATCTATCTCCTTTTCTATTGTGCCAATGTCTAGTCTAGAAGGTAGTGCCGTAAACAAACCACCATTGTTTGATGGTACTAACTATGCCTTTTTGAAAGCCTGAATGACTGTGTTTCTCAAATCAATTTGTGGATAAGTATGGGATGCTGTGGAGGATGGATGGTCTCCTCCTACTTTCACAGCTGAAGATGGCACTGTCAAGCCTCTTCCAAAGGCCAGGTGGATAGCTAGTCAAAAAGCTTTGAGACTCTATGATGTCAAGGCCTTGAATGCCATAACCTATGCCAAGAATGCTGAAGAATTCAAAAAGATTATGACATGTACCACATCTAAACAAGGTTGGGAGCTGTTGGAAACAAATTATGAAGGAACAACCATTGTTAAGAGAGCCAAGCTCCAAATGCTCACTTCCCAATTCGAATCTCTAAGCATGAGAGAAGATGAAATGTTTGATGATTTTCGAACAAAGCTAATGGTAATCGTTAATGAGATGTGGTCACTCGGTGAGCAAATCCCTGAAGGCAAAGTTTGTAGCAAAATCCTTAGGTCTCTACCTGAAAGATTTCACCCTAAAGTGACTTCTATAGAAGAGTACAATGACCCTAAAACTATGAAAGTAGAAGAACTATCGGGTAACATTAGAACCTTTGAGATGAAAATGAATAATGCTTCTAATAAATCCAAAGAGAAGAAATCTATAGTGTTAAAGGCTTCTCAACCATCTCCTTCTAAAGAAGAATCAGGAAATGAAATGAAAGTGATGACGAAGATGTTGCTTTACTTACAAAAAGATTCTTAAGACAATTTAAGAAAAAGACTTCAAGGTTTAATAGAAAAGAGAAACCAGTTGATAAAAGTAAAAACAAAATCAGCTCCTCCTCTAAGTATCAATCCAGAAATGTAAAATGCTATAACTGTCAAAAGTTTGGACACATATCAATTAAGTGTCCAATGGAAATGAAAGATAAGAAAAAGACTCTTGTGGCTACATGGGATGACTCTTCTGAAGCTGAATCAGACTCAAATGAATCACACAAAGATCAGACAGAAAATTACACTATACTAATGGCCAGAATAGTGTGTGATCCATCTCTCGAGATATCAGAAAATTCTGGAACGACTGATGTTGAGAAATTTAGGAATGAGCCTGAATCTGATTATGACAGCTCAGATAATGAAAATGAAGATGAAGATCCTCAAGTTACATATGATAGACTTTATGAGGAAAGCTGCAAATTGATTGATGCCATGAGCAAACAAAAATCCAAGAACAAAGTCTTAAAAGAAAAATTGAAACCTTAATTGATGAAAAGAAAATCTTAGCAATTGAACTAAAAGAAGTGAATTCAAAATTTCAAATTGCTAATGAAAAATTAATCAAGTTCAAGAGAGATGAAAATGAAGCTTTAACTCTAAAAGAAGTAAACACACAATTAAGGGATGAAGTCACTCGCCTGAAATGGTTTAAAGAGAAATATGAATATTCATTTACCCATGGAGAAGACAAATTTGAAAGACTCTTTAAAATGGGAAAATATCATAGAGACAAAACTGGATTAGGATTCAACAAAGAAGACAAACATAATCCTAATGCCTCTACTGTGTTTGTGAAAGGAGAAGCTTCCTCTAGTAGTCAAAACAATTCTGAAATTACATGTTATTCATGTGGGAGCAAAGGACATGACAAGTATCAGTGCAAAATAAAACAAATTAAAAGACAATCCACCAAAACTTGTGTCAACCCCCATAAAGATAAACAGACTAAAATATCTTCTCAATACAATTCTATCATTCACTCATTCTCTCAACAATTAAATGTATTGATGAAACAAATCGGTCGTCTAAAGTTGCAATTCCATAATCATACAAAAACTATTAAATCAACTAAAAACTACTCCAAGAAATCTTTTCACCAACAAAATCTTAACAAAGCTAGATCTCATGCACACGTTGTTTGATGTCGGATGTTGATGCAACTTCAGACACTGATTGATATCAATGGGCCAATAAGATTTGTCATGTTGATTTCTCGATCGGTCGGACATAAAGTGTACTTTCTTGGTTGGTTGGTTTAGCGATTTTGAAGTGTGCGATGATGATCACTTGCTCTTGATGGTAGATCCAAGATGTTGGTGAAGATCAGCTGATTTCAAGCACCAAAAATCAGATTTTCAGAAAACCATAGGGGTCGGGATTCTCGAAATGCGAAAAGGGTCGGAAAATGGCCCTTTTGGCAGAAATCCAGCGACCCGGATTTCCAGGGTCACCGGCGACCATGGGGACTTTTCCCCTTTTTAGTCGCCGTTTTTCAGCCGTTTCTTGATCTTTTTTTATTCTTTTTTCTCCTAAAATTTTTCTAGACATTTTTCTCATTTATTGGCTTGATTCACCTGAAGAAAACCTGATGAGAAGCTGTGCAAATCGGAGCACAAAGTTTCTTATTTTCTTGAAAGGTCGAAGACTTTGTCGCCGATTTTTCGTTAGAAGTCAAAACTAGGCCAAACGATGTCGAAATGACTTAAAATTTGACGCATAGCCCTCTTGAAGCATGTTGAAGCCACCCATGTGCTCTATTTGATGAGTGACGGTCTCGGTGGTTTTCGCCGCCAAAAGGCTTGATTTTACTGCTCGAGGGTTGATGGAGAGTCAAACGTTGTCGGTTTGACTTGAATTTGACACGGTGCCTTTTTGGAGGTATTTTGGGACCATCCATAGGCTCTGGTTAAAGTTTTGATGTCTTTGATATTGTTGCCGCCAGAGAGCTAACTTTGATGCGTCTATTTCCCTTTTAGGCCAAATGATGTCGGAATAGCCTGAAACTTGATGTAAAGCCTCCTAGTGACATTTTGAGGCCAGCTGTGTGCTTTGTATTGTGTGTCAGGGTCTCTAGCTTCACTGCTATCGGGAGCTCCTACTAAGTTGTTGGAGTAGTGAAGTTAGTGCAAATGATGTTGAAATGACTCGAAACTTCAGGTGTACCCCTTTTTTGGCTGTTTTGAAGAATCTTGCAATTTTTGTTTGGTTCTGACAAGATTTGATGCTTGAAGTGGCATTGCCTGTATGTAGTAGGATGTGGCTTCAGATAGCTTTCGATGTCGAAAAGGCAAAGTGACATTTTTTGTGTCAACAAATGCCCCCCCCCCCCCCCCCCCCCCCGAGGCACAACGACGAGTTACATAACTTTTGAAGTCGATGTGCCTCGAAGACAAGTTTGAAGGAGAGCTTTTGACTTGACCAAGAGTTTTTGAATAGTTTTTTTTTTTTTTGGTAGGGTGGCCTTTTGAGTTTCCAAGGGGATTTTATGGTAGTGAAAGGGAACACGTACCATCTCAAGGGAAAGTTTTGAAAATGACTTTTTGGGTTTTTCTTTTTGACCTTGTGAACCTAAGGACTTTATGTGTCACAATAGGCAATCACGAATGGTCGATTTTTTGGTTTTTGACCTTATGACCTAACAATCTGTATGTGGCAAGTTAGGAGGTTAGGATTTGGTTTTGGTTTTGTCCATGTGACCTAAGAAGATGTATGTGGCAAGTTAGGGGACCAGGGTTTGGTTTTTGGTCACTCGCTTAAACTATTTTGGGTCCAGTGGAGTGGTTTGGATGTCAATTTCAAGATTTTGACTCAATTTGGTATATGAGGTTGGATGGTTTTGAATTTTGGAAGCTCATGAGGCTTGGATTTTTTTTTTGTGGTCCAATCAACTCAAAAGAGGCATGAAACCATGTTGTATGCTCCTTGTAAGAGGTATGTTTCTTTGACTAAAACCTCTTTTAGTGCCTAGGTGGTCAAACCTAGCTCATGTGGGCTTACCATGGGATTGGACCTTAAGCTTTAAAGATGGTTTAGATCTCATGTGGTGTCATTTTGTAGAGAATATCTAAAAATATCTCCTTTGGATAGGGAATATGTTAGAATATCTCTAATTGGAGAGAATCTCTCATGTTTCCTTTCTTTTGGAGAGAATTTCTCAAGAATCTTCTCTTTAGGAGAGAAATCTCAAATCTTCTTTCTTTTAGGAAAGTTGCTAACTTTTAGCACTTACCTCCTAGCTTTTCTCCTTGTTTCCTCTTTTGGTTTGCTCTCTTTTATAAAAGCAAGGGGAGGTTGGATCTCTTGCTTTTCTTGCTTTCTTTTTGCAAAAGTCTTCAAGAGTGCTCCAAGGTCAAGAACCTCTCTTCTTCTTCAAAGATCTTCAAGTTCTCTTTTCTCTCCATCCATGGCTTCAACTAAGTTTCATTTTCCATCAAGAAAACTCCATGTAGAAGTAGGATAATGAGAAATTCTTTTTTTCTTTTTATTTCTTTCTTTTCCTTCTTTTTTTGTGACTGTACGGACAATGTCGTACAGCCACGTGGCCTATTGGGCGAGCCCAATTTTTTTCCTCTCTTTTCTTTTTTTTTTCTTGCCAGCTAACTTGCCAAAGGATTCTGACGACTTCGAGCCATCCTTGGATGCAACCTTTGACGATGCTTCGGATGAGCTCATGGAGGCAGAAAGTATTTCGTCGATCGTCGAAGAAGGTATTTGTAGTAATAACCCTAATGATGATGATTTTTCAATAGGACCATATTCATAACTTTTTTGTATTTTACTGACAAGTTGTGAGGTAACAGGAGAAGTTCCTTCGTCTTTCTCAGGGCCAGAGCAGGGGATGCCTGCAGCTGATCCAGAAGTATGGACTTTTTCTTCCAATTTCAATACGGCAAGGGTGAAACCTTCTGAGGAGATTCCTTCGCCAGTATTTTCGATTAGAAAGAGTTGGATGATCACTCCTCCAATAAGGCATGACAAGGGCAGTCGACCGATGGAGAGGGGCGAGCCTTCATCCTGGCCGTCTCTTCAGTATGCGAAGAAAGTGTTGAAGAGTGTCTTGAGCACATGGGTCGAAACTATTTCTTCTGGCCAATTGGAAGCTTGTTTCGGCATGATCAAGCATGTTCAGAACATTCTTGCTGATAGCGAAGAGGTTGGTCTGGACATTGCAAGTGCAAAGGCTTTTGTTGATGTAGTCATTGCAAGTGCAAAGTGGATTGAGCTCAAGAGTTTCCCAAATGGTGACTTCTTCAATGAGATGTTTTTGAAACCTTCCGGTGAGGTCAAATCTGAACTAGATGATATCTCGCGGACTTAGAAGCAGTTCGTTCGGGAGAGGAATGTCACTGATATGACTATCATCGAGCTAACACAAGTCCTGCACCGTCTTGATAGAGAGGTCGTCGAGGCCAGGTAGCATCTCGAGCTATTGGAGGAACAAGTTGCTACCAAATGGACCTCCATTGTGGAAGCTCGTGCTAGAGAGGGGACTCTGATTCGCCAGGTTGAAGAGTTTGACAGCAATCTCCGAAGGATGACTCATGAATATGAGCAATGGGAAATTCTCTGGGAAAAACTTCCCCGTGCTGAAGATGGGTCGCGGCGTTCTGTCGCATTTTATGGAAAGATTTTGAAGAAGCGTGGCTTGGAAGCTTTGGAGGCTAAGGCCAAGAGTCTGCTTGATAAGTTGAACCTTTGGTTGAAGACCATGTTAGACTGAGCTCCTGATTTTTTGCAACAAACTATTTTCTTCTTTTATTTAGTACCTCCTTGTAAAAACATTTTTGGTACTCTATATACCTTTTCCTTAAATTCTTTTTTATGAAAATAAGCAAAAGTTGGATGGGAATGTTTGTTTGAAAACTTGTTCAAAAGGCTTTCATTTTGTGAAAATCTCTTGTCAAGGGATTGTTTTGACATGAAAGCCAGATTTTGTGGCAAAAAGCCCCCTTTTTTTATGGCTTGGAAGCCGAATTTTAAGATGGCATGAAATCCGAATTTTGTGGCGTAAAAAGCCAAAATTTGGGTTTATGGCATGAGAGCCAAAATTTGGGATGGCATAAAAGCCGAATTTTGTGATGGCATGAAAGCCAAATTTGGGTTTACGGCGTGAAAACCGAGATTTTGTGGCATAGAAGCCAGTTTTGTTTGTGGCATAGAAATTGAAATTTGTTTTTGGCATGGGAGCCGAAATTTGTTTTGGGCACGGAAGCCGAAATTTGTTTGTGGCATAGGAGCTGAAATTTGTTTGTGGCAGAGGAGCGGAAATTTGTTTTTGGCACGAGAGTCGAAATTTGTTTTGGGCATGGAAGCCGAAATTTGTTTTGTAGCATAGGAGCCAAAATTTGTTTATGGCAAAGGAGCCAAAATTTGTTTGTTGGCGTAAAACCTAGATTTTTTGAAAACCAAGTTTTGTTTTGTCGGCGTGAAAGCCAATTTTTTAAATTTCTGGCTTAAAAGCCGGGTTTTTTATTTTTTTGCGTGAATGCCGAGTTTTTGGCATAAAAGACATTTTTTTTGTTTTTAAAAATGCAAATATCAACTAAGAGTCGCCTCCCTGCTGAATGGTATTGAAAGTATCAATGGATTGTCGCCTCCTTGCTCATTCGGTTGCGAGTTTCGATGGAATGTCGCCTCCTCGGGAATTGGGGTGCAAGTATCGACTGAACATCGCTTCCCTGCTCTTTCAAAAATTTGGTTTTGCGGGTATCGACTAAATGTCGATTCCCCACGATTTTTGAAAATTTGAGATTTTTTGAAATTTGGGTTGCGGATATCATCTGGAATGTTGCGTCTCCATGATTTTTGAAATTTTGCAAGTATCGACGAGGTGTCACTTCCTTGAGATTTTGAGGTTTTGAAAGTATCGAACAAGGTTCGCATCCTTCCGATTTTTAGGTTTCGCGAGTATCAACTGCACGTTGTTTCCCCGCTGTTTTTTTTTTTCAAAAGAAAAAACCATTTTCTTGTTTAAAAACACGATGGTCATAAATTTTGACTCAAAACCATCTTTTGTGGTAAAAGCCAGGGTGGACTAGGGTGGAAATCCCTGAGTCCTGATTTTTGTTTCAAACCATGAATTTTGGGTTCATGGGTCGAAATTTTTTGTCAAGTTTGGGAAGAAGCTCCTAAACTTGGATTTTTTGGATTTTTTTTTAGCAATGAAACTATGAAAGTAAACATTGTTTTGAGAGTTTTTTTTTTTATAGAAATTTCAATGTAAAGATGAAAATTCCAAAAGGAGTGGGTTTGATGAACAAGTACCTATGAATAGGCGTTTGTCGTGTAGGCGTCACTCTGATCCGGTGTAAGAAGTCTTTAAGGATAGTACTGCTTCAAGAACTTGTCGTTGATGGACAACATAAATTTGTCGCCCTCCACGTTTAGAAAAGTGTATGCGCCGTTGGAGAAGACTTTGTCGATCACGAAGGGTCCCTCCCATTTTGGTTCGAACTTACCTTTAGATTTGTGGGCGAAAAACCATTGGTCTTTTTACTGCAAGAACCAAGTTTCCCTTTTTGTAGGCGCTTTGCCTGACCTTCTTGTCAAAAGATTCTACCATGTGTGCTTGGTAAAGCTCAATGCTTTGTAGAACTTTGAGCCGTCTCTCATCGAGATTATCCAGCTCTTGGAATCTCAATTTGACATTGCTTTCTTGCATCATGTCATTTTGCAAAGATACCCTTAAGGAAGGAATTTATACTTCCAAAGGGACAACAACTTTGCATCCATAGACCAATGAGAATGGTGTGCTATGGGTTGGTCCTTGAACGGTGGTTCAATAGGCCCATAAAGCTTCTGGTAGTGTGTTGTCCCAGTCTCTTTTGTTACTAGAGACCATTTTCTTGAGAGTTTTGCAGAGTGTCTTGTTGAAGGCTTATGCTAGTCCGTTCCTTGCCGGATTATATGGAGTCGAAGGACAGCTTTGGATTTTGTACTTGTCGTAGAACCTGTAGAATCTGTGATCCTGGAACTGTGGTCTGTTATCATGGACAAATCTTTTAGGAATGCCGAAGTGACAAATAATGTTGATCCGCAAAAACTGAAGGACTGATGAGGTCTGAAAGTCCTGGGATCCTAACCCTAGAGGGGGGGGGGGTGAATAGAGTGTGCTACAAATATGACCAATTTTAAACAAACTTAATTTCTTAACATAAACTAGTCACATGTGATGATTAACCATACAATATGCGGAAGCTAAAATAAACAATCACCACAAAAGCAAGCACCACAACACAAAGGTTTATAGTGGTTCGGCCTCAATGCCTAGTCCACTACCGGCTTGTGATCCAATCACCCCACCGGATTTCCACTATTTATGCTTTTTACTAGGCTAATCAATAACCCTTACAATGTTGTTTTTCTAGGCTAAACAACAACCTCTCAATGTGCTTTTCTAGGCTAAGCAATAACCTTTACAAGATGCTTTTCTTAGGCTAAGCAATAACCTTTACACAATGTTTTTCTTAGGCTAAGCAATAACCTTTACAAATGAGAGATTTCTCAAAGAAGGTGTCTTCACAAAAGAACACTCTAAGAGATACAATTTAAGCACAATGTATTTGCCTCTAAATAGGCTTATATGAAAGTGAGATTCAAATAACAAACATACACTAGAATAAGTTAAAGTGTGTGCACAAGTGTATGAATGCTTTACTTCAATCAAATTCTACAATGAAGCTCCTAAATGAATGCTTGATGCACTTTAAAATCAAAGCTTAGAAAATGATGATTGAAGATTAATACTAATCACATGAAAGATTCAAACAACTTAAAGAAATAAGCTAACACAAGTTGTATGAATATTAAAATCTAAGAATGCATGTGATTTAGACAAGAGAGTTTGCAAACCAATCTAATTTACCAAAGATGATATTGAGTTTGCAAAACAACTCTTTAAAGGCTAGAAATCATGCATTTATGAAAATACAAAAGATTTGAACATGCATGGATTTCATTTGAATGGAAATCAAAATAACTAGTAAGGTGTACCTTTTAAAAACTCAAGCATTTGATTTTCCAATAAGCTCTCTAGCCTTTCCAACTTCATCCCCTTTCTTTGGCTCCAAAATGGTCTCAAAAGTTCATGTGTCAAGCCTCTTGAAAGATGGGAAATGAATGGACTTTATAATGAAAAACAGTCCAACGGCTAGTCCCCGGTCGACCTGGCCTTCACAACGGCTATATTTCTGACCGTTGGAAAAATGGCCAACGGTAGTGTTCCCGGTCGACCTGGCCTGGCTCGGTCGATCTGGTACACTGCCACTACAAAAAAAATGTCTTAATGAGTCAATTTTAAAGTGTCTTAAAAAGTGGTTTGTGTCGCTTTTCTGATTACTATGCAAGCGTCTTATCTGCCAGCGTCACTAAAAGTTCGTAAAAGCGTCTCAAGAAATACATTTGTTGTGTCAGTTTTTATTATCAAAGTGACACAAAAAAATGGTTACTTGTGTCACTTTAAACCCAAAAGTGACATTGAAATAACTTAAAAGCATCACAAGAAAGATGATCAATATGTTGTTTTCGGACCAAAAGTGACACAAGTAGTCATCAGTTGTGACAGTTTCCATAGAAGCGAGATACCATCCATTTTTTTTTTAACTAAAAATGCAATATATACATTACTAATAACATGTTGCAGTATGGATACACTTTCAAATCACTAAACCTGCCTTACAAAAGATGCAAAAAAATATAAATAGCAACATTCAATAAGAACCATTTCATTAATTGGAAATTAATCACCATTCACATTAAGGAACGTACTTGCTCGTCCACACACTAAATCAAACAAACTATTCAAACATAGCCAATTTGAATCCATCCATAATCCAAACTATTTACATTAACCTTCGAATTCGTAACCAAAGCGTCACGACATAATCCAAAACCTTCACAAAAGCATCCAAAAAAAGGCAAGCTACATTGTAAACAATTTCCGGAAATCCCTAACTAACCAAAATTAACTTAACCTAATTAGTAGATCCACTTAGCAAAAGGCATTCTATCTCCGTTTAATTAAGTTCTTCATTCACCTACAAAATAATAACAATTTGACTATGTATCAATAATATAATCAAGTAAGAAGGAGAGTTTAACCAACAATATCAATGATTCCTGTTAAAGAGAAAACATTTTGTCACTAGAGAAAGAGCAATTGAAACACTAGCAGTTCACATGTCATAAGATCATAGTAGCAAGCAAACTAGGAGCAATCAATAATTCACTAATATGATGACCTAGTATCCATACACAGGTCTTCCCTCTCTCTCTCTCTCTCTAGTGGTTATCTAATAACTCTCATGTCATGTAAATGGTACCAAGAAGAAAACGTTTCAGTATTTGGTAATCTTTGAGTCGAGTTTGACTCAAGCTCAAACTCAATATGCATTGCAAAGTAGAGGTACATCATTGCACGGTTGGGCCTTATTTCTAGTAAAGCTTGCACTAGAGCTTGAGCTTGAGATCAATTAGTACTTTCAAGCCAAGCTCAACTTAATTCAAGCCATGCTCAGGCTGGGGTTAGTTCAGCTTGGCTATAGATCAAGGTAGCTTGTTTAATGTTCAAGCAAAGCTCAAGTCAAGCTACCTCTTGCTCTCAAGTTCACACGCAAACACTATTAGATTCTACAGTTTCAGGGAGAAAATTATAACAAATCACAAGTTTACAAGTACTTGATCAAAAACCAACACTATCACAACCATTTCTACATGAATCTAATCAATCAATGATATGAGAAGACATAACAAATTTAGGAACGACAAATAAAAGTTCCACAAACCATGAAACCGACACCTTCATGTAAGATAATGGAGGAATGATAGACCAACATAACCTCTAGGTAAATTTCCAATAATACGTTATGAGGCAATGTCCAATATTATGACCAACATATTATAAGATAAATGTCTAAACCTGCTGCTTAACCCACCATCAAATCCTTTCGAAATTTCCTTTTTTTTTTTGTCTAAACCTGCAGCATTCAGGTGAATCGGATTGACGATTAAAAATGAAAAAAAAGGGGTGATAATTCTGTCATAAAAATGGGATATAATAAAAAAAAATGGGCATTAATACATTTGACAAAAGTATGATTTTCCTAATAAAACGAGCATTTTATAAATCATACTGACAAATAACTAAATCCTCATACCTCGGTGTTACTTCCAGGTCCTGACGGAAATGCCTCTCTTGGAAGCATGTTGAGAGCTCTGCGTCTAACAAGTGATGATCTGGCTCCTCGTCACTTTCCCCTGTAGGATGCAGCATATGGTCATATAGGAAAGGAAAGAGCAAAGGGTGGATCTATCAAATACCATTTTTCAAATAAGTTGTTGTGTTATTCTATAGTGACATTTCACAGCAAGTGTTTAAGAAACACAAGCTAACAAAAAAAAAAAAAAAAGAGTTTCCCCAAGAGTGTAATCCACTGAATTCAACCAACTAATCCATTAAATTTAACAGAAACTTCATGGTCTCCAAACATTAAAATGATCAACAATGTTAAAACAAAGATGTTTTAAAACATAAAACTGCAAAACCTATCAAGAAGGATGAAGCATTCTCCTTGAGATCCTCATCACACATTGAAGGTGAGGAGAAACCACAGGTAAGGAGTAAGCCTACTAAGTATTATCATGGACAACGAAAGAAGAGTCTTCCCTCTATTGTCCTCCAGCAAAACTACTTGGATCTCTGCCTCATCTTTCTGCGCTTCCTCTTAAGCCTTCTCATACGTTTCTTCTTCCACTGCAAATATCACCAAAACCACCACATTAGCTGAAGACAAACACAAACTAAAATCAAGTATTTCAATGCTAAAGACAAGACAAACAATTGATCAATCAAGGACCATTCTTCCACCAAGCAAGGACCATTCTTCCACCAAGCCCCACTCTCATCAGAGAGCACTATAAAACTAGACAACACTATGCACTTCTGGTGCTATAAAAATTAAAGAACAATGAGAATACAATTGTGCCCAAAAACAAAAATGTAGAAATAAGAGCATATCCCTCTTGGTATTGTATAGATTACTGAAGCCTCAGATATTTCTAACATCAGAATAAATTCTTCAAACGGTAATTCCAAAATTTTAATATCAATCATCACAGGCTTCTTGCAATTTCAAGTAATCAACAATTAACAATCAATAGCAAACTAGAGAATATATCAAACAACAAAAAATGATAATAAATCCTCCAAAACATAAAAAAAATGTAGTCGCACAAATCGGCTCTGTGAATAAACTAATAGAATAAATCCACAGGTTCCTATCAAGATGCGAAACATGGTTTCTCTACGCCCAATCATAGCATTGCTGGTCACTGCAAGTTTATAGCTGCTATCAGCAACGTTGCATCGGGCGATTAAAAAAAAAACAAAAAAAAACAAAACTAATGAAGTAAATGAATTAAAAGAATATAGACTCTTCCTGTAAGCACTAAAGTGGTTAGTGAAATTCATAGAGGTCAAATCATGCCAAGTTGCCAACATACTCAGAGGTCAAGGATACTACAATCAAGGGCAAAGCCCATTTCATGGCCATTCCCTTGATGAGCATCAAGATCTATTATCATCACCCTGTTTTGATTAGCACACAGAAACAGAGCTTAGTCAAAGATGAGAAACCGACGAATTTTTTCCTACTTTTTATAATGTTAATATATGTGGAATACATGTACACACATGGGCTTTGCGAGTAGTTTATCTGACCTGCATTCATTCTGCTGATTTGTGACAATTGAGTATACACATTCATCAGTAAAATATCTTTTTGATGATGATCCAGACTGAGAAATTCAGATACCAACTACACATCAATGTAATGTCCTCTGGATCCAAATGAAGTTAAAAGTGCATTGTGGCAAAGTGGGTGTAACCGGCAGTGCACCCTTAGAAATATGGGAGGCTTCTTGTAGCACAAACATAATTCTACAGCTGAAATCAAATGTAATTCATGACCAGGACCATTTAACGGTTGGGACCAAAATGCAGAACCCATTATTTAAAGGTAACAGCAGCACTCACTTTCACAAAGCAATTTCATTCAAGAAAATGCATGGTATATGGTTTACCGATCCTCAAAATTACCCCCACATTGTTTCTTGCTTCTTCTCTCCAGCATTAGTTGAACCTCTACAAAACAGAGAAGGCTTTCAGAACAAGAAATAAATGAAATCCATAGCTTGTGCAAAACAAGTTTGTCCTTTTTTTGTTGGAGAATATCATTATAACAACAATACTAACGAAATACCTGCCCAGAAAGGTGGTACGCCACTCAACAATATATACAATATAACCCCTGCTGTCCACACATCATTATAAATTTTTTTATCAGAAAATGGGTTAATATGATCAATAAGACAGACACTTTCTGAAGCTCCCAAACATGAAACAAGACCCACCGATTCCTCATCAGTAGACATAAAATTAGAGAAAATCAACTGATGTTTTGAAGGTTCAATTACCAAGATATTGAATTTATTTTTACAAAATGAGAAGTGACTGCTGCTAATATGAAAGGATCAATGAAACCCAAGTCAATTTATCAACTTAGAGAAAAAATGAATGTTTCAAATATAGAGGTTGGATAGAGACCTTTATCAGAATTATAAAGAATAACAGTTATAATAAAGAAGAGAAAGACCCACAACAAATGTAACAGATTCTTAAAAGTGAAAATCAAATGAAAAGCAAAACCTATACATCCGAACCCATGCACCAGATTGCAGAAAAATGAAATCCAAACCCCTGTATCAGACTCCCAAGAAATGGAACCAAATTCCATGTAACTCAAGCCGCAGAAGAGTGAGAGAAAAGAAAAGAAAAGAACAAGAGAAACAACATGAACAAAAAACCAGTGAAGTAAATAAAAATCTAAACTTTAGAGGGAGACCAAAGTCCATTTGCTGGATTCTTTGAAATTAAGATCAAATGAAAACTAAAACCAACATATCATATTCATAGAGGAAAACCCATGTCCCACATGCCAAGAAGGGGAAGAATTGAATGTCGACTAAAATTAGTAATCACGCATAAGATGACACTGTCATCCTTGCCACAACCATTGCAATCCACCCATTACCACTATGGAAATTATCTCACACTGTTTCTATTGTTCCATGGCAGTATCATATCTTAATCCTGATACAGAGAGTGCCAGCTGCTTTACCCCATCAGTGGGCTATACACAACTCATACATACAAGTTAATAACAACTCACATATGAAAGAGAGAGGAAGCCACGTTCAAAACCTGAACCTTTTAATGAGAATTGCCACTCTTTATCACTTGAGTGGTATTCTATCTATCATTGATAGTAGGTGGGGCTCAGTAAAAAAAAAAAAGAAAAATTTGTAATCTTGTTTGTTAATGTTTTGTCAGTTGTACACAATGTAGTTAAGTAGATTAGCATGGCTCTAATTGAAGGATCTTTAAAAGTCTGACTTACTAGGTATATGAGGGAGACATGGACGTCACTCGTTTGACAAAATAGTCGGTTTTAAAGATATTGGACACCCTCATTAGGAAAAAAATAGAAAGGAAAAACAATGAACAAACAAATATCTAACAGATGATTGATTAGGTTTAGGACTGGCCATTGATTGAGTAGGGACAATTATCTTTTATTAAAAATCTTAACCCATATTTTGGACCTGAATTTCACTTCAATTAGAATTGAATATATAACCCACACCCATCAAACAAAAATGATAAGGGTAGAGTTCAATTGTTTTGTGTTTTTAAATTTGCATATCTTACACATGGTCTATCTAATAGTGGAGTTGGGTATAATGAGAGGGAAGCTTAGCACATTGAAAACTAGAATGAGGAAATTTCAGTCCAATGAAAACTAATATAACTTTGGATCAATCAATAGCTCTATACTTAAATCTCATTTCTCATGTCTGTGGCCTTTGTCAGGGAGATCCGCTATCCCCCTACCTTTTCATTTTAGCTGAGGAGATTCTTAGTCTGCAGCTTGAAGGCCTTCATAAATCAGGAGCTATAGAACCAATTTCCTCGGTTCCCTCCACCCCCTGCCACCTCTTCTATGCAGACGATATCCTGATCTTCATCAAAGCATTCAAGCGCAGTCTGAGGAGTGTTAAAGAGCTCTTTGCCTCCTACCAAGCCTCTTCTGGTCAGTTTTTCAACCTTCAGAAGAGTCATCTATTTGTGGGTAAGCGTCCTTCCAGGAGGGCCCATCTGGCATCAGATTTTCTCAGCATCCCAAGGGCTTCTCTTCCCTCTACCTATCTGGGAGTTCCCATCTTCTTTGGAGCATCCAGGCACTCCTATTTTAATAAGACCCTGGATTCCATCAGGTCAAGGTTGGCTGGCTGGAAATCGAAATGTCTATCCTTTGCTGGTAGACTAATTCTAGTCAAGCACGTGCTTTCTGCAATCCCCCTCCACATCTCTCTTGCAGTCCCTTTCCCCAGCAAATCCTGTCTCCAGGTGGAGCGCCTGATGCGTAATTTTCTTTGGTCTGCCAGCCCAGAAAATTCCAGTAGCCAAGTGAATTGGGGGCAGGTCTGCTTACCGAAAGCTGAAGGTGGCCTTGGTCTGCGAAGAGTCAAGGACCTCAATGATGCATGCTTGTTGAAGCTTGGCTGGTCTGCAATTACCTCCTTCTCCCTGTGGGCTTCTTGGTTCAGAGCTAATTACCTGAAAAGCTACTCTATTTGGTCCTCTCGAACCAAAAGAGGAGGTTCCTGTATTTGGAAGAGGATCAGGTCCCTGGCATTTCATCTTCAGAGTGGCAGCTCGTGGAAGGTTGGCAATGGGCATTCCATTAGTTTATGGTTTGATAATTGGTTAGGTAAGGGATCAGTTGCCTCTATTTTTCCCCATCTTCTCTTCTCAGAATTGGACCTTCTGGCAGACATCTTACAAGGCACCTCCTGGAGAGTTCCTCCCCATCTTCCTACTGAGGTCTACAATTTTCTTCTTCATTCAACCAGTCACTTCCCTTTGAGTGGCTCAGAGGTTTCGGATTCTCTGCTCTGGAAAGGAGGGCCTGCTGGGAGTCTCTCTCTCAAAGAAGTCTGGAATCATATTAGGCCCAGTCAAGCAGAGGTGCCTTGGACCAGTCTAGTCTGGAATAAGAAGATGAATCCCAGGCTGGCTTGCTTCAGCTGGCGCCTCCTTCTTAGGAGAACTCCCACAGACAGTAGGGCTAAGCAAAGAGGTAGGGCTATGGCCTCAAGATGCTTTCTCTGCCTTAGTCATGAAGAAGACGACATCCACCTCTTCTTCCTCTGCCCACTGGCTCGTCAGCTGTGGACCTGGATTCTCAGTCTCGGCGGTCACTTCCTCCCTCTCCCAATGTCAGTGCCTGCTGTCTGGTTCTCCCTCTCCCAAGGTGTAGATGCTCAAGGTAGGAAAGAAGCTGCGGTTATTTTCTTCCAAGCTATCTCTTCCCTCTGGTCTCTCAGAAATGATGCAAAGCACAGCAACCTGAAGCCCTCCCTGGCAAGAGCAAAGCTCCTCTATATGGATCGGTTGAGAGGTTTCCCAAGCTCAGTCCCAGGTTCTGCTAGCTCCCCTCCCCATCCTGTTCTTAGAGGGCTGGGTCAGTTCTGAATTCAGCTCTGCCCCGGGTTTCCCTCTGCCTTTAGCTGGGTTTCAGGCGTGCTCCTCTCTGTTTTGCTGCTGGTCTTTTGATGCTGGAGTAGTCCTCTCTTTGTGGTTGCTGCTCTGCATCAGGTGTCTTCTCTTTGTGGCTGCTGCTCTGTCTCAGCCTCTGGCATTTCTCTCTGCTTTCAGCAGGGCTTCAGGATTTTCTTCTCGGTTATGCCGTAGGCTTTTGTCTTGGGTGTTGTTTCCTCTCCTTGCTGTAGGCTTCTTTTCAGGGTTTTGTTTGCCTCTGGTCTCCTGAGCTGCAGTGGTTTTCCCTTGGCCTGGGTAGCGTTTGCTTCTCAAGTCCGGTTTTTTCTTTTGGTTTTTTGTTCTGATCTCCTGCCTGTTGCAGTGTGGGTCTCTTCTGGTGGTGTTTCCTTTTGGTTGTATTCTTTCTCCTCTTGTCCTTAGGGCTTTGCCCTGCTTCTTTCGCTTTAATCAAATTTACCTTTAGCGGAAAAAAAATGTCCTTGATCAAGTCAATACCATAAATCACACCAACTAAAATGAAGCTTTGGTCAATGACTAGTAAGTGGGATGTGTGTAGAATAAATATTTTAGACTAAAAATAAGGTGGGTGGGCTCCATGTGGATCAATAAAAGTTGACCTCATGAAAACCCCACATGGTCATCAAGGTGGAAAAATGGATGGAAATTATGGAATAATCACAGGCGGGAATTGAGGATAGGGATGGGCCCACCTAAATCAACCCTTTTTAGTGTAATGAGAAAGGAAATTAAGGATCAAACTCTAGAAAACAAGAAAGCTAATAAAGAAGAAGAAAGGATCAAAAGTGAGACATAGTAACGACAGTTCAATGTTTTGAGTAAGCGTGTTGGAAATTCTTGTAACGAGCACATGCTCAAGTCAAGTTTATATTTTCTTCCTTTGGAGACAAGTGCAGCAGGACCTTCACGTATAATTTTCTTCCTAGGTGGCTTTTTGTTCACACTAAGAGGAATATAAAAGCAAGCTTCAATTTCACTGTCTGGCTAAACAGAAAGTGTTCCATTGCAGTATCATTAGACTTTCTCCTCCCAATTAATACGAGAGGAATAACAAAAGTAAGATTTTTAACCTAGTTACCTTTTCTCTCAATCTTTTAATGCAAATGCTCGAGTTCATAATCAAGGAAATCATATCCATCGTAGTTGGTTGAATATCAAACAACCAGAGCATGACATATAGTTGGAAATTTTAACATTAAATCTCCATCACCTTATACGAATTGGAGGGATTTTCAGTTATCACTCACCTCCAAAGCAACGCCATCACCCCTAAACATTGTACCGAATACTGCAAAAAAAAAAAGAAACCCAGTTGCATTTGAGTCAAAAGCCCACTATCTAGGGCCTTCATCAATATCTGTTTACTCTGCTGATCATTGATCATGAACATAAACTCTTAACTTACATTGGTTCTTCCCATTGTATATATATCAGAAACAACTATACCCAAAAAAACTAAAGACCCAAAATTTCCCAAGATCAAGCTTTCATTCTCTCAAACTAAAGACCCAAAACAGAATTGACAACAAGACCCCATCAATTGCATAAACTAAAGACTACAGAAACAATTCAGTAGTAATTTAAAAAAAAAAGATACCTTCATGAAGAGAGAAGCGCAATCGGTGCACTTGGGGGCCTTATTTGGATAGGTTTTGGGAGATGAGGCGGAGAGAATCGAACCATTTGATGAAAGTATGTACATGTCTTCCGGGGCCATCCTCTCCTTTTGGACACCTACAAAGAACAATCTGACCCAGATAGAAAAAGAAGAAGTCTAATTCGAAACAGAAAAAGAAACTTGAACCATCCATCTGATGGAAAGAAAGAAAAAAAATCATTGTTTTGGGGGTTTGTGGGGTACCTGAAGGAGACATGACGATAAGTTGTTGGGATTTGGGGATGGAGTCATCCTGAACTTTGATGGTGATGCTGCCACCAGTGCCAGAAACCCATCCAAGAGTGTAGAAATGGCGGCAGAGATCTGATAGCAGTTCCCTTGTTTCCTTCACACCTTTGCTCTCCACATATGATGACTCTTCGTTTGCTGCTGCTGCTGCTGCTGACATTTTTTCTCCTTTGCTCTCTCTTTGTTTGCAGAGGGAGAAGGAATTGATTAATTAATAAGCAAGAATGATGTATAAGGTCCGAAAACAACTATACTGAAATTTTTTAATATTCCAATTTAAAACCCAAAAACCCATCAGATTTAAAAACCACAAAGCAAATCAACGAAAATTCCAAGAACCCACTCACAATCCTCGGAAACGTGATCTCAAATCTGAGCTCCGGATCCAACCCATGTTCAAGGATGTCACCCCCACCATCCGATTTCTTCCCCGTGGAACCAGCTGGGTCGCAGCCGTCGTTGCTCATGCAGGGCCGTTGCCGATCGATCAATCGAGAGAGAAATAGCAGAGAGAAAGAGAACGAGAGTGAGTAGAGAGGGAGTAGAGAAAGCGAGAGTGAGAGAAGAGCAGAGAGAGAAGAGAGAGCGAGAGTGAGGAGAGAAGAGAGCGAGAGTGAGAGGAATGAGGGGTTTTTGGAGGGAGAGAGGCGCTGGGAAGAGAGAGCGAGAGTGAGGAGAGAAGAGAGCGAGAGTGAGGGGAAAGAAGGGTTTTTGGAAAACCATCCTCAATATTTAGTTACATAGATTTATTTTGTGTGTCGCGTTATAGAAAAATGTGACACAACAAACCTCCTTCTTGTTTACTCCTCCTCTAAAGTGACACAACAGATCATACTGTGTCACTTTATTGTAAAAGCGACACAAAAGCTCATTTTAAAAGCGAGACTAAAAGTCCTTTCTTTTGTAGTGTGCGTTTCTGGCCTGAGACCAAAATTCCCTAAAATCCATTTTTCAAAGTATTTTTGATTGGGAATTTTTTGGGCCATTAAATCAAGCTTAAAAACATGTTTTAAATCATTCTAAGGGTTTTAAAACATGAAATATAAAAAGCCAAAAAAAGTTTCAAAATTTAAAACCAATGGCTTGCTTGATTTCTAAAAACTCTTTTCACATTTAAATGCATACAAAAATGATTCTGAAAATGATGAATGTATGCAAGGCACAAACCTAAATCCTCAATTTGATTTCTCAAAAGTAATGCACAAAGAATTAGGTTTTCAAAAGAGTTTGGATTCTAAAACAAATGCATCCATGTTTAAAACCAAAACATGCATAAATAATTAATTCTACAAGTCTAAAATCCAATGCATGTATAAAACCAGATTTCAAGATTTTCTAAAACAATGCATGTGTGAAAATTCAAATGATGCTAAAGTGAAAATGCATCCATCAAATTGCAAATACAAAATCCCTAACAATCTCCCCCTTTGCAATTTGATGGGAACTTACTCATCATTGAAATTACACACTAAGTCTTCAACTCCTCCTAAGCTGAACAAGTCTTGAAATCTTCTTGGATGCTCCTCCTCTTAGCTTGGGCTCTTGGGCTCTTTTCTTCAATCTTCATGATGCTTGGTGCTTGATCATTCTTCAACCTTTCTTTCTTTAGCCAAGCATCTTCTTTAGCTCCAAGCTTTCTTCTTTCATTAGCTCTCCCCCTTTGACCATGCCTTTCTCTTCCTTTGGCAAGATATGAATTCTCTCCCCTTGTTGAAGATCATACACAACTCTCCCCTTAGGAAGCTTGGACATTCTCTTCACCCTTTTGAGAAATTGAATGCTCTCTCCCCCTTTGCCATTAAATTGCAAAGGTACCTACACACATGAAACAAGAAAAATACCTTTAGTAGCACCTGTTAACAAAAGAAATAAAAAATGAAATACATAACAGGCTATCATGTATGGAAGTAGTCTCTAAGGGTTCAAAGGCAATCCATGAGTGAATTTGATCAAAACTAATACTTCCTATGAAGGTTTACACTCCCCCTCAATCCATTCTCTTCTTTTGTCAAACTTTTGACAAGATATAACTATTTGGTTCAAGAAGTAGATGGTTTAACCAAATGAAGGTCAACTTCATGGAAAGGATTAGATTCATTTAACTATAGAGCACAATATGATCAAATTACCAAAAGAAAGCAAGGTCAATGAGAAAAGCAATCATGGATACCAATTGGAAAAACAAAGAATACCAATTGAGATTTAAGGATAAGACTTTTTAAATCAACCACTCTAAAATGGAGTTATAAAGAATATAACTATTAAGATAAATCCACATTAGAGCTATCCATGATGCAATGGGGTTTACTTAAACATAGCATTAAATAATTTAACTATGAAAATCATATGCTATGAGTTTTGAAATCATTTCATTCAATCAAAAAATATGACTATCATGTGCAAGATGAGTGAAATGAAATTCAAGCATGAAGCCTACCTCAACAATTAACCAACCAATATTATGAACACATAAACATGGTGGTCATGAGATTTACCTATATGAGCAAGTGAGGTGGCAAACATGAAAATTATGATGCTAATGAAATGTGACATGGAACAAGAATATATGACTATGAAGTTCAATCCAATGTACACAAGGTCTATCACATACACAAGATAAGATCTCAATTGGAGATGTAATCAATGGAAGGTTATACCAAATGAAACCAATTGAATATGACAATATGATTAAAAGCAAGGATGTGACAAACACAAAATTCCATCAAGCATCATAAATAGATATTCATCACTTTTAAAGATATGACTATTGAGCATAGTGATGAACAAGAGAAATTGCAATGCAAAAAGATATGACTTGGTAAAGCATGCAATTTTCAAAGTGTGAAAATCATATGAATTCAACATCTAAGATATCCATCAAACATATAGAAATATGAGTAAAGGATTTCAAAGAGTTTCATATGATCAAGATCACTACTATGAAGTTGAAACATGTATAAGGATTAAATCACTTAGAAAATATACATGAATCAACATCATAACCATCCAAAAAGAAATGACTAGAAAGCATAGATGATGGATTTGAGTTCTAGTATGGTTTCTACAAATATAACTAAGATCACAACCATACATGGAACCAATAGTCATTTGCATATAAAAAGAATGTAAACAAATAAGCAAGGATGCAAACAACATACATTTCCATTTCTAAGATAATGAAACCAAAAGAAAAGGAAATGAGAACATGGAACATGCTTAGATGATTATAACTAATGAGGTTATAGAGCATTTCCATTCAAACAATCTTCAAATCATTTTGATAAACAAAATCCAACAATGAGCATAATAGGAATGATTTTGAAGATCAATTTTCAACATTGTATTTTAAAAGATATAACTTAAATGAAACACATACAAGTTGATTTTTCAAAATAATGATTTTCCATATTAAAGTATAACTTAGAAATCCATGGAAAAACTTAAATTGATTCAAATCATTTGTTCAAATAATCTTACCAAGACATCTACACAAATGATTCAACAACAATTGATCATGAAGAGTCTTGCTATGAAAGCTTTTGAAATCACAATCAATTGATCATGTATAGAAATGCAAAGCAAGGCATATAACTAAATGTGAGCAATAAGCAAATCTAACATGATGAAATTATAATCAAATGATTTTGAAAACCATGATATGTAACTAGAATGGTGCATGAAGACAAAATCAATTGATCACAAATAAACATTGCATTTTAAGAAATGTAACTAAGAAAGAACAAAATGCAAATGCAACATGACCAACAAAAGGATTTAACTAAAAAGGGTAGGTTGGTCAAGGAGGTTCAAGGCCTTAAGGTTTGTCTAAGTAAATAACTTTTGGAATCCACCTTAGGTCTTGAGATGGTTGAACTTTGAGGTCTAGTTTGGAATTCTCACCAACTAAAGGAGATTTAACTTGATAAATTTTCAATTTGAACTTATCACCATGATATTTATATTTCACTAATTTTAGCTTAGGTTGGTGATTAGTCTTTTGATGTTGGTGAGTTTGTCTCTTTGGGGATTTGTTCATTTTTCTTTTCTTCTTATATTCTTCCTTTATTTGACTTTTGAATTTTAAATTTAACTTTGTTACTTTATTCAAAAGTTCTTTCATGGGTTGATATAAGGGAGATAGGTTGAGAAGCTTTTTGTTCATAGATTCTTTTATACTTGGTTTAACTTGTTTAAACTTTTTAGAATCTATTTTAGGAGACTCCATTAAAATTGATTTAACTTGTTTAGTCTTTTTGGAGTCTTCTTTGATTTTTAGTGTCTTACCCTTCATAGATTTAGATTCTACATTTTTGAGTTCAAAGATGGGTTTAGACACATGGCTTATTTTTCTTAGTTTGCACTCAAACCTAAAATGCCCTACAATGCCACAATAATTACATTTAGTTTTGGGCAAAGGAGAAAGAGTGCTAGAGAAAGAGGACTCACCTTTCACAAAAGTGTTGGTAAATTTAGGGTCATGTGAGGTATACTTATTAAAACCAAGACCCGTCCTATCTCCATGAGGTTTACCCAATTTAAATAATTTTTCAAGTCTCTCTTCACTTTGGGTAAACTTGCACTCATACTTTTGTTTGTAAACTTCAAGTTGAGTGACTTTGGTTATAAGGATTGAATTTTCATTTTCGACTTTTGAAAGTTCATTTTCAATTTCCTTATAATTGCTTAGCTCTTCATTGGCAAGTTTTAATTCAAATTTAAGTTCATTAATGACATTAGATCCAAGTTCTAGAGTTTTTATCTTACTTTGAACATTAGTCATGTTTTCCATGGACATTGTCAACTTGGATTCTAAATTGATAAGGTCTTTGTCTTGCCTTTTTAATTGATCTCTTAGGTTTAAGTTTTCCTTTTTAAGATCATCATAACTTATCTTAATCTCATTTTGTTCATCTTTGATATTGGATAAGTTATTTAAAGAGATCATGAAGTTAGAGTCCAAACATTTTATTACTTCTTCTTTTTCTCTAAGTTCATCTTTTGAAGAGACTAGCTCTTTGTTTAGTCTTTTAGATTCTTCTCTTAATTTATTGTTTTTCTTATTAAGTTCTAGAGAAAATGTGTATAATTCTTCATAGGCTTGTTGAAGATCTTCTTCATTGTAATCATTTTCTTCCTCTTTTATGTCACATTGAGATTCATTAGTTTGAGAGTTTGAATCTCCAATAGAAGGAAGAATGAGGGGTCTAGGAGAATCTACACAAGAATCTAAACTATCTATCATAGTGGAATCCATCCTAATGATTTTCAAATAAGGACAACTCTAGGGTTTTTGACTCTAGGTTTTTACACCTAATCAAGAGTTCCAAACACTTGATCCTATAAGATAGAGCACTTGGCTCTGATACCAATTGAAAGTCCTGGGATCCTAACCCTAGAGGGGGGGGGGGGGGTGAATAGGGTGTGCTACAAATATCACAAATTTTAAACAAATTTAATTTCTTAACATAAACTAGTCACATGTGATGATTAACCATACAATATGCGGAAGCTAAAATAAACAATCACCACAAAAGCAAGCACCACAACACAAAGGTTTATAGTGGTTCGGCCTCAATGCCTACGTCCACTACCGGCTTGTGATCCAATCACCCCACCGGATTTCCACTATTTATGCTTTTTACTAGGGTAAGCAATAACCCTTACAATGTTGTTTTTCTTGGCTAAACAACAACCTCTCAATGTGCTTTTCTAGGCTAAGCAATAACCTTTACAAGATGCTTTTCTTAGGCTAAGCAATAACCTTTACACAATGCTTTTCTTAGGCTAAGCAATAACCATTACAAATGAGAGATTTCTCAAAGAAGGTGTCTTCACAAAAGAACACTCTAAGAGATACAATTTAAGCACAATGTATTTGCCTCTAAATAGGCTTATATGAAAGTGAGATTCAAATAACAAACATACACTAGAATAAGTTAAAGTGTGTGCACAAGTGTATGAATGCTTTACTTCAATCAAATTCTACAATGAAGCTCCTAAATGAATGCTTGATGCACTTTAAAATCAAAGCTTAGAAAATGATGATTGAAGATTAATACTAATCACATGAAAGATTCAAACAACTTAAAGAAATAAGCTAACACAAGTTGTATGAATATTAAAATCTAAGAATGCATGTGATTTAGACAAGAGAGTTTGCAAACCAATCTAATTTACCAAAGATGATATTGAGTTTGCAAAACAACTCTTTAAAGGCTAGAAATCATGCATTTATGAAAATACAAAAGATTTGAACATGCATGGATTTCATTTGAATGGAAATCAAAATAACTAGTAAGGTGTACCTTTTAAAAACTCAAGCATTTGATTTTCCAATAAGCTCTCTAGCCTTTCCAACTTCATCCCCTTTCTTTGGCTCCAAAATGGTCTCAAAAGTTCATGTGTCAAGCCTCTTGAAAGATGGGAAATGAATGGACTTTATAATGAAAAACAGTCCAACGGCTAATCCCTGGTCGACCTGGAAACAGGGCTCGGTCGACCTGGAAACAGGGCTCGGTCGACCTGGCCTTCACAACGGCTATATTTTTTACCGTTGGAAAAATGGCCAACGGTAGTGTTCCCGGTCGACCTGGCCTGGCTCGGTCGACCTGGTACACTGCGTTTCTGGCCTGAGACCAAAATTCCCTAAAATCCATTTTTCAAAGTATTTTTGGTTGGGAATTTTTTGGGCCATTAAATCAAGCTTAAAAACATGTTTTAAATCATTCTAAGGGTTTTAAAACATGAAACATAAAAAGCCAAAAAAAGTTTCGAAATTATAAAACTAATGGCTTGCTTGATTTCTAAAAACTCTTTTCACATTTAAATGCATACAAAAATGATTCTGAAAATGATGAATGTATGCAAGGCACGAACCTAAATCCTCAATTTGATTTCTCAAAAGTAATGCACAAAGAATTAGGTTTTCAAAAGAGTTTGGATTCTAAAACAAATGCATCCATGTTTAAAACCAAAACATGCATAAATCATTAATTCTACAAGTCTAAAATCCAATGCATGTATAAAACCAGATTTCAAGATTTTCTAAAACAATGCATGTGTGAAAATTCAAATGATGCTAAAGTGAAAAATGCATCCATCAAATTGCAAATACAAAATCCCTAACAAGGTCTTCATTTCACTAAGCACAAATGCTTCTGACAACTTGGAGAAATAATCCGTAGTGGTGAAGATGAAGTGATGACCTTCGCTTGATGGGGAGAGATAGGACCTATAATGTCCATACCTTAGGCTTCAAAAGTCCATTAGATCGCTGTAGGATGTAGCCATTCTAAGGCATGTGGACATAGTCTCCATGAACTTGGCATTGTCGGCAACGCTTAGCAAATTGCATAGCGTCAGCTACCATGGTAGGCCAATAATAATCTAACATTTTTATCTGATCGTAGAGCTTAGGACCGGCCTGATGGGCTCCACAAAGACCAGCATGAACTTCTTTGAGTGTTTCCTCAGCCTCTTCTTGCGACAAGTAGCGCAGAAGTACTCCGTCGAAGGATTTTTTATAAAGAATTTTTGAAGGAATATCCAAATGAAAGTTTGGGGCTCATCTTTGAATGCTTACCCGCTCTTTTGGATCTTCAAGTAGGATTCTGAACATATTGTAATCAATGAACGGATCCCTCTAGTCATCGATCCGAGGTTTGAGGTTGGATATCCGACTTCTGACCACTTGGTGGCATTCAGCAACTGTTTGGGGTGTGTTAAGAGGAAGGCGAATCCTTCTTTGACACACTCTAATTTGCATGTTTTCCCCTTCTTGGATTGCCATAGACTCTGCAAATCCGGCTAGGGCATCTGCACAAATGTTTTTACCTCTGAGGATGTGGCTGATGTGACAGATGTCAAACTTTTGTCGAAGCGATTGAGCCTTGTTGTAGTAAGGCAACAAATCGGGCTTCCTAACTTCAAATTTCTGATTCATCTGATTGACGATCAATTGAGAGTCCCCGAAAGCTTCCAACACGATGATGCCAGATTCGAGGGCCAGTTCCAATCCTACAATCAACGCTTGGTATTCAGCTGCATTGTTTGAACACGGTTCTAGTTGCGAGAAAGGGTGTGGAATCATGTATTTTTCGGGACTAACAAAGAGAATGCCAATTCCTGATATCTATTTTCCTTTTTCATTTGTCTTGGTTTCACTGTCGAAGTACATATCCCAGGAAACATTTGATGAGAAAATCTCCACAGTGTAGACAGGTTCGTCTAGGAGATCATCCCTGAGTGGAGAATCTTTAGGCAATGGATGCTCTGCGAGAAAGTTTGTTAGAGATTGACCTTTGATTGCCTTTTGTTGTACATACCTAATATCGAATTGCGATAGAAAGATGGACCATTTTGCCAGTCGAGCATTGAGAGAACTTACTTTTGTGACAAGGACCTTTAAGAGATTGATCCTTGAAATCAGGTAGACTGTGTTGGATAGCAGGTAGTGACGTAGCTTTTGTACAGCGAACATCACTGCGAGGCATTCTTTTCCGACTGGAGAGTAGCGATGCTCTGTACCTACTAACATGCGACCGAGGTAATATAGAGAAGTTTTGTTTACTTCATTGTTTTCTGGTGCGAGTAAAGAGCCCAACGAATAATCGAGAGCTCTTGTGTATAAGAAGAATGGTTTTCCAGTTGTGGGGGCAGCCAACACTGGAAGTTTGGTCAGGCATGTTTTGATGTCTTGAAATGCAGCTTCACATTAAGCATCCCAAACAAAGTCCACACCTTTCTTCATCAAGCGAGAGAATGGATGGCACTTCCCTGACAGATTGGAGATGAACCGTCTGATGTATGCCAATCTTCCTTGAAGCCCTTTTAGTTCTCTTAGGGTCCTTGGAGATGGCATTTCTAGGATAGCCTTGACTTTGGTGGGGTCAAATTCTATTCCGGCTTTCCGAACTATGAATCCGTGAAACTTACCCGATGAGACACCGAAGAAACATTTTAGTGGATTCATCCGTAGTTTGTGTTTGCGAAGTCGGAGGAAGACTTCTCGAAGATTTTTTAGACGGTCTTCTTTTCTTTGGCTTTTGATGGAGAAGTCATCAATGTAACATTCTACCATCTTGTGCTGCATATCTTGGAAAATCTATTGGAAGTAGGTGGGCCTTGTGGATAGGTTTTCAAAACTTTTAACCCACTTGACTCAGGGATCAAGTACCCATAAGGCTATAAACCACATACAAGATGCAATCTCTCAATCTCATCAATCATGTACAGCAATAAGCCCTATCTAGAAGATACAAATCAGTAACACCATGCAATCAAAACAATCCATAAAAAGTAGAAAAGTAGATTTTACCTTTGGAGCTCGGTAGTGCTCTAATGGAGAAGAAGACTTACTTGATGATGAAACTCTTTCTTTTAAGCAAGTTAGGATCTCCAAGACCTTTTTAGCCTTCCACGCTATGACCCGTATCAAATCTCTTTTCTTAAGAAGATTGATGGAAACTCCAACAGAAAACCCAACTAGAAACTCCAAGGAACTAGAAGAGAACTAGAAGAGAGAAAGGAGTTGTGCAACTTTTGCACAATGGATAGCCTAGGCGTGAATCCCTATGTTGGACGTCTAAGGGGGTGTATCTCCTCTGTTATTGCTTAAAGACACCTCCGTTTACTAATTAAAGTAGAAGTCCAACTTCCATTACTAATTAGTAACTTTCTCCTTCCTAATTATAATAGAAGTCTAACTTCCACAATAATTAGTAACTTACTATTACCACTATTAGAAGTCTCACTTCAAATAGAAATAGTAACTTTCTAATTCCTTCCTTTTAGAGTTCAAGTAGGATTATCATCTTACTAATAACTTGGGCTAACGTGGGAACCACTAGGGATTCCATAGAAAGCTGACTCCAATTGGGACACCACAACCCCACATCTCATGTGCAATCCGGGCCCATAGTTAATTACAAATAACACCACTATATAAATGCAATTGCACTCCAGTCTTAGGAATATATTACAAATAACTTCCCAATTACCACAAGTAGGCCCCTCTATCAATATCCATAGATCAATTGGATTAAATTTGTCCCTTCCAATCTTAGATCCATATCTTATTATCATTGAGCCCCAATTAATCATAGTGATCATCAGTACCATCCAATTAACTCTTAATCGAGATGGGTGCGCACTTACTAATGACAAATCCATTAATTGGCACAAGGGGATAATATAGATAAATTCCATCTTGACCATTGGATGTTCCCACAATCTTACTACCACGTACCCAAGACACCGAGGTGTTGACCTACAGTTGGCCTCACTCATTGGTGA
The DNA here is from genome assembly GCA_038049695.1 of Cinnamomum chago. NCBI lineage: Eukaryota > Viridiplantae > Streptophyta > Magnoliopsida > Laurales > Lauraceae > Cinnamomum > Cinnamomum chago. The sequence continues at coordinate 49,819,096 of CP142462.1, forward strand.
CTCAAAGCAAATGATTAGACAGAATTTTAGTTCATCAATGTCTCAAGATTAAGAGCCTATTGCTAGGTAATTATGAGAGTAGACCTTAAAATCGAGACAGTATTCCATAAGGTGTTTCTCATGGTCATTCAATACATCAAATGTACCAGCACCATGATCCAGAATCTTACATTCTGATGATCGAGACTAATCATACTATCTCATAGTGATCAAGGTGCTGCAACCTTATCAGATGAGATGCCCAGTCTCATCATTGGTTGTGAAGATATTTAAGTATAAGATTTGTGACACATGTCTCCCGTATGTGGATCTCATCCATACACATATATCACATCTAATATACTAATGGGACCCGGGTCATCTCATGAACCATCATGTCATATATATTGGTCATGTGCATATTAAGTAATAAAACTATCTTTTGAATATCTTCATCATAGTCCTCTGATATGTTGCACTAGCATTTTTCAGACCAAATGTCATGACAGTGTAGCAATACACGCCAAACGAGGTCCGAAATGATGTATGCTTTTCATCTTCAGGATGTATCTTTATCTTATTGTAGCCGGAGAAACCATCCATGAATGTCATTCGCTCAAACCCATACGTGTTGTCAATCATCACCTCTGGTATGGGGAGCGGGAATTCATCTTTAGGGCATGCATTATTTAGGTCTCTATATTCAATACAGACCCTAATCCGCCCATTTTCTTTGTCACGGGGACGATGTTGGCTAAGCAGTCAGGATGCTGTTCCTGAAAGGTCATGCATATCAGATTTAAAAGAGATAAACATGGCTGATTAGAGTTTTAAAAACTTAAAACCATGTCTGATATCAGCCATTAAATCATGCATGTAAACCCATGAAATCATGACCAACATGTTCCTAAATCAAGGAGTAGATAGTAATCTATTACCTTGATGATTTGTGTGCTCTGAAACTTTGAAAAAAGAAGCTTTAAGGCTCTGAAATCCTCCTGCAATCTACAACCCAGGTGCAGGAATTAATGTGCAGATTTATTCTCCTTTGATCTTCTCTCCTATTCCACTTCCAAATCTGATTGGTAGTGATGGTGGGATCAAACTAAGGAATCCAAGATGGGTTTTCTGAATCACTCTTTGTGGAAAAATTAATTGCTGATCTTCTCTCTCCAATGAAGAAGAAGAGGGCAGCAAGGAGAGCTGGGCGTGAATTGTATGCTATCTACTATTGGACGGCCAAGGGTTTCTTTATGTGATCCACGCCCCACTTAGGGTATTCCTTCTTTCTTAGCAACTCTATATTGCACGCCCAAGATAGTGCACCCATTATATGGAGATTACATTCCTATTTCAAATAGGAATAACCTTTCCATAATAATTAGCAACTAATCCCCTTAGATGTGCAACACTTACTAAATTAGGATACTAAAATTAGTAACCCTTAAAGATAGGAATTCTTACCCAAAGAGGAGTCTTGCCTTCCAAGTAAAGATGTCTAATCAAACTTGGAAACCTCACACATGTGACCCCACATATGGCTGGCCCACAAAGTAGCTAAACACCCCATGGCCCACATGTCAATAATTTAGCTAGAGTTAAATTCATGTATGCCCATAGAAGCCTATTTGAATTTAAACTCAAAATTATTCTTCCAAAAATTAATTCAATCACATTTCATCTAATTAGGAAACCATGCCAACATAGGAAAGTGGCTAGAAGAGGGACCAAAAGACATATTTACCCTTGGCTCCCAAAATGACCAAAATGTCCATGCTAACCCCATAGCAACATTAAGATCATTTTAACCCTAACTCATTCCACTAGAGAGTTATGGTTGCACTCCAGGGACAAATATTAAATTGCAAATAAGCTCATCATAAATAGACGATTGTCTTTGACCTACCAAGTACAATGACCATAATGCCCCTCTATGTAACATCCATAATCAAGTAGGTTAATCGATGTACTATCTACCTTCTTGATTACATCTCAACCTTAGAACTTCATACCCTTGACTTAATCATCATCCGGATATCATTCTCTTGATCCAGGGAGCGACTCACAAGTTCAATATCCATATGGAACATCCATATACTAAGATCTTAGATTCTGATGATTAATCGGATAATTCTAAGGGGACGATCATTCCATCATGTGATGGCATAGATTCCATATTGCATTTGCACGTCCCAACTAATCAAGCCCAAGTACCCAAAACACAGAGCTGTTGACCCATGAACAGGATCTCACCCATAGTGAATTAAAGCACAAGAACTTGACTTCGTCAGTTCATCCACAAATGCTCAAGATTAAGAGCACTGGTCACTCAGTAGCAAGAGGTGATTTGATCTCTCTCTCTGTGATAGTACTATTTTAGAGATCACACCTACAAGTGGTCCTGTTCAATGCATGACACATGCACTAATGAGATAAATCCGGGAAAGACCTCCCGTGACTAAGGTAAGTCACCCTAAACATAGGAGAGTTTCTCATTATAACTTATACCAAGATGAAGTGCCCAACTCCACCTCTCAGTTATGAACAAATTAGTTGTTTCCAATATCCATGACTCAGACCTTTCTGTGTGCAGCCACTGCACACCCAAGTCATTTACTAGAAAACAATGGGCCTTATACAACTATACATATACACAAGTAATATGAGAAAGATGTCATTCCATTAAATAACCATTAAATATCCAGTTACAGAGATGAAAGTGCAGTCAGTGGGCTTTAGGGCATACACCAATCCCAACAGTTCCTTGCGAATGAAGCCAACGCTTTTGAGTTTCTGAACTTCTTGTTTAATTTTGTCCATCACATCAGGATGAAATCTTCTCTTGCCTTGTTTGACAGGCTTGATATCTTTTTGCAAATTGAGTTTGTGGACTGCTATTTTGGGGTCTAAGTCAGGCATTTCATCATAAGACCATGCAAGAGAATCAACGAACTCACGAAGAAAAGAGATATACTCGGGTAACTCATCATCCTTAATTTTCTTACTTATAAATACAGGACATGGGTTAACAGGTGTCCCCAAATCTATCTTTTGAAACGGATCTTCTGTTGGAAGGTTAGAAGGAGGTTCCTCCATAATATTTTCGAAGGCTTCCAATTCAACATGGACTTCTGAAGTTCCAAAGGTATTTACAGACCAAGGCTCTGCTTTGTCAATGGGTCTTCTTGATCTGTACTCTTCTAAAGACTTGCTATGAGATTGTTGACGCCAAAAAAGTTACTTTGCCTCTTCAACATCAAGAAGCCACATGAAGCCGCATCCTACTACAAAACAGGCAATGCTGCATCAAGCATCAAATCTTCTAAGAATAAAAGAAAAACTGCAAGATCCTTTAAGACAACCAAAAGAGGGGTTCACATGAAGTTTCGAGCATTCCAACATCATTTGGCCTAACTTCACTCCTCCGGCAGCAGAACATGCACTCCTGGTGGCAACGGCGTCGAAGACATCAAAACTTCGATCAAAGCCTACGGATGGTCTCAAAATACCTCCAAAGGGCTCCATGTCAAATTTCAAGTCAAACCGACAACGTTTGACCCTCCATTAACCCATGAGTAGCAAAATCAAGCCTCTCGGCAACGAGAACAACCGGGACTATTATTCATCAAACAAAGCACATGGGCGGCTTCAACATGCTTCCAAAGGGCTGCATGTCAAATTTTAGGTCATTCCGACGTCGTTTGACCCGACTTTGATGCTCTGAAACAAAATCAAGGCTACCAGCGGCGGAGCATCCCGGGACCATGATATCCAAAATGGAGCCAACGGATCGTCTCGAAATGACTCCAATAGACCCCCTGTCAAATTTCAAGTCAATCGAACATCGATTGACTACACATCAAAGCACGGCATCTTCCTCGCGACAAAATCAAGCCTACTAGTGATGGGACCCAAAACGGCTTCAAAACTTAGACAAAAGCCCATAGTTGGTTCTATCTACTGCTCAGGAGGCTTCACCTCAAATTTCAGGTCATTCCGACATCGTTTGACCTAGTTTCGACTCTTGACGGAAAATCGGCTACAAAGTCTTTGACTCTTCCAAAAAAAAAAAAAGAAGGAAACTTTGTGCTCCGATTTGCACGGCTTCTAGTCAGGTTTTCTTCAGGAGAATCAAGCCAATAAATGAGGAGAAATGTCAAGAAAAATTCAAGAGAAAACGGCATCAAAAAAGACAAAAAAAGGGCCGAGAAACGGCAACCGAAAAGAGGACAATCCCCATGGTCGCTAGCAACCATGGGTGCATGGTCGCCCGACGACCATGGAAATCCGGGTCGCCAGATTTGTCTCCGGTTGGCCCATTTTCCGCCCTTTTTCGCATTTCAGAAGTTCCAGTCCCTGTGGTTTTCTGAAAATTAGATTTTTTATGCTCGAAATAGATTGATCTTCATCAACATCTCGGATCCACCGTCAAGAGGATGAAATCATCATTGATCGCTCCAAGATCGCCAACCGGCTGACCAAGAAGGTTCGTTTTTTGTTCAACCGATCGAGAAATCGACAAGACAGATGTCATCGGCCCACTGGTATCAACCAATGTCTGAAGTTGCATCGCCATCCGACATCAAACAACATGCGGATCCATCGGCAATCATCATAAGAAGAATTCCAAAAGACGCGGCGCGGCCTGCGACTCTTCAAATACCCCGGCGACCACTTAATGTCTTTAATTGACCCGTTTTATGACAACTCAATACGGTTATTAACTCATTATTTTGGATGGCCCAATCAAAATCAAGCAAATGGGAGTTACAAATCCAAGTAATCATGGCATTAAAACCAAGAAACTCCCCTCATCATGGAGATTAAATGCTATTAAATGCCCATCAACTTCAACCGGCCAATCATAAGCCAAGAAAAAGGAGTTACAAAATCAAGAAATAAAAACTTGTAACTCCTCTCATCATGGGGCATCAATGCCATCAATGCTCATAAACTCACCTTATGGCCACCACAAGCCTATAAAAGGAGGGTCATTCCAAGAAAAAAGGACCTTGGAACCTCCAATCCGTCCAGAAAAATCAAGAAAACTCTGAAGAATTCTCTAAGAAACTCTGCCACTCTGCTGCGGAAGAAACACCACAAGAAGATTGAAGTCCCTTGGGGGCCACCCCGCCCCAGATCTCCTCTCTCCTTCTATCCAACATGGCCTAAACACGGCTCTGCAGCCTGTTTACTCGCTTTTTTATTGGATATAGGACCTCCCCTTTGTCTTTTTCCTTTAAAAAACTGAGGTCTAAGCCAAGCCAAAGAACCAAAGCATCAAGCGTTCTCATTTGTGTTAGTTTTGATGGTCTCAATACCAAGTATATGATGTAATAAATTGATTCATTTCTTTATTTATCAATACAATCATGCTTTCCTTTCATGAGATGAATGGTGTTTAATTATATACTTGCACATAACCAACACAAATGACATAATGGTTCATGAGATGAACCGGAGTCCACAAGTATACTAGATGTAATACATGTGTATGGATGAGATCCACATACATGAGATATGTATTGCAAATCTTATACTTAAATATCTTCACAACCAGTGATGAGATTGGACATCTCATCTGACAAGGTTGCAACACTTTGATCACTATGACATAGTATGATTTGTCTCGATCATCGAAATGTAAGATTCTGGATCATGGTGCTGGTACATTGGATGTATTGAAGGACCATGAGAAGCACCTTATATACACTATCTTTATTTTAAGGTCTGCTCTCATAATTCCCTAGCAATAGGCTCATAATCCTGAGACATTAATGAACTCAAGTTTCTATCTATTCATTTGCTTTGAGTCACCAATGAGTGAGGCCAATTGTAGGTCAACACCTCGGTGATTTGGGTACGTGGTAGTAGAGCTGTGGGAACACTCAATGGTCAAGATGGAATCTATCTTTAATATCCCCTTGTGCCAATTAATGGATTTATCATTGGTAAGTGCGCACCCATTCCAATTAAGAGTTAATTGGATCGGTACCAAATGAACATTATAATTAATTGGGGGTCAAGGATAATAAGATATGGATCTAATTTAATGGACAGGTCCAATTGGTCCATGTATATAGATGAAGGGGCCTACTTGTGGTAATGTGGAAGTTTAGGGTCTTCATTGTAATTTATTCCTAAGACTAGAGTGCAATTGCATTTATATAGTGAAGTTATTTGCAATTAACTGTGGGCCCGGATTGCACATGAGATGTGGGGTCACGTGTCCCAGTTGGAGCCAGCTTTCTAAGAAAACCCTAGTGGTCCCCACGCTAGCCAAAAATATTAGAAAGATACTAATTATAGCTGTCGCGACCCCGGACCGAGAAATCCCCAATCCGGGATCGGGACTAATGAGTGGATGATGATTGGTGATGATTATCTACCTCCACAATATAGAACTTATTCAATTTCCCACAGGTGTCCGCGGTGAGGATATCACAACCTTGCATGAACATTTCTTTGAGTGCGGAAGCGTGTAGCAAATCAAATAGTAGGACTATCTCTAGTCATGCAAGCATTAATATCAAATGTCAAAACTGTATCAGAAAGAGAAATGATCTATAGCATGTTTCACAAAGGTTGTTAAAGTTAGACAAAAATCATTTGGTTACATTCCCCAAAAATTAGAGGCCAACAAAGGCCAATATTACAAAATAATAACCCAAAGAATAGTTAACAAGTCCTCCCCAAAATGTTACGCCTCTTGGCAACCCGATGTCTACATGACATCGTCAGCACGCCACTCAACTAGAGGCTGCAGCTCACCTACCGCTTCCTCCGGCTCCTCCTCAAGGAAACCGGCAACGGGACCTGAGTACCAAAGCAAAGGGGTCAGACACGACGGTCTGGCAAGAGAGTGAGAAGATGCAACAACATAAAATAGATGAAATATCTCGAAAAGCACGGAAATCTGTTTAAGAAAAAACTCTCATAAATAGATAAATCATTTGCTAGAAAACATGTAAACAAGATAAAACTCATAGGGTATCCAAGGAATCAGGAACAAGCAAGATGGCGACCACACGAAGCTAAGTCCTCTACCACTAAAGTGATAGAGTAATAACTAGGCCCTGGTCTCAGTCACTCGAGGTGAGGAGAAACAGGGGATCTCATATAATACATATGCATATACAATACTATACATGACCACGGTAGCGAGCCGGGCATCGGGGACCACAGTAGCAATCTGCGGTATCGGGACAAGACCACGGTAATGACCGGGCATCGGGATCCAAACTGCAGCTGGCGGGACAAGAGGGGGATCTCCAAGTCGGTGGATCAAACCAACGAGGTTATCCAAGCTTAGTGGTGTCGACTCATAGGTCAAATACAATCAAGACAATGCAAGTAAATCAAGTACAAGTATATAATCAAACGGGCAAGACGGGGGTGCTCAAGGGCACACTGACATATCATGTGGTGCAATGCACTTCGGGTCAAGTAACCATTTCAAGTGTACAACAATGCTTTCGGGGAAGACAAGTCATGTAATGTAAAATCTTGGAAATGAAGAATATAATGAACTATACCAATCCGGGAAAGATAATGATTTTAAGATCTATTTGAGTGAATAGGGGTCCCGTATGTCGATTATTGAAATGACTTGGTACTCCTTGAGTTTGAAGACATTCCGGGCTCCTTATGCACTTTTACACTTTTCAAAACTTCGAATGACATCCTTGTGATATGGTTTCTTTCTCAAATGGCCTCATACAATGCCTAGTGAATCTCCTTTGATCGACAAAGTTCAACGCTCGAACGAACCGGCTTTTCGAAATCTGGAGAATTTCGGTTACCTTGCGGTCAGCTGGCGGTTAGCCGCCGCTGGGACGGGCGGCTAGCCGCTGGCTGACCGCGGCTAGGCTGCAGAAATGCAGCTCACTGGAAAGCTGACCGCCAATGCGCGGTTACCTGGCGGTTAGCCGCCGATGGGTTTCGCGGTTAGCCGATGGCTAACCGTGAGGCTGGCCGCGTTTTCAGGGGGAAAATGATGCTCTCTGGAAAAGGAACCGTGACATTTCGGTTACCTGGCGGTTAGCCGCCAGTCACCAGACGGCTAGCCGCCGGGTGGCCGCAGGCTGACCGCCAGTGCGGGAATCACCCACTGTGTGCAGATTTGAGTCACTTTCCTCCTCAAAACCATCCTCCTCACTTTCACTTAATCCTTGACACAAAACTGAGCCAAAAGCTCCTCCAATGCATCTATTTTCACTTCTCCCAATACTCCAATATTTGTTCATTCATCCCTTCCTCCATCCACATCAAATCCAATACAAGAAAGAAGGAAACCATATCACCATAGAGTACATTGGGTATAAACAAGAAAAGGATTAAATGCCATTCACTACTACAGTTATAAGTCATAATTTCAATACCATAAATGCACTACTAAAGCTCCATTATGAACATTTATGTCAAACTAATGTAATAAATAGACATGAGTGAAAAACACCAAAAATCATGGAAAGCTTATAAAGATCAAAACATCCACTTGCCTTGTGTCTCCTAACAATGCAATAAAGCTCTAATACTCTTCCAAGCAAGGAATCCAAGCTATGAACAAAATCCCCAAAAACAAACCCTAAAAGAGTCAAACCAATGAAATAGAAAGGGGAACTTTACAATAATGGAAATGAAGCTTCTCAAGGGCTAGAGGAACACTAATCTAGGAGATGGGAAGAATCACTTACTTGGGTGGCTTTCAAATGAAGAGAACTAGTTCAAAGAAGATCTCTAGATTGATGGATTTCTCCAAAAATGGTGTCAAGATGAAGCTTGTGAGATGAGGAAGAAGAAGATGATCTCCATTTCTAGCTTGGTGCAAGTTTGGGTGTGGATTGGAGATGAAGAAACAAGAAGATGAAGAAAAGTTGCCAAAAGCAAACCCTAGACTCCTTTGTGCTGGAAAAAGGGAATTAAAGGAAAGGGTTCTCCTTATATAGCAAATGGGAATGGGTCCCACTACTAAAGACACTCTTTGGGCTGAAATCATGTCTTTCGAGGCTTCCAATGAAATCGACGAAGAAGAAAGAAACGATCGCCGAAATATCTAGTTTCCAAAAAGTATATGTTTCACGAGTTCCGGGAAATCAAGTTTTGGGTACAGATTTGGTGTGCAATGACTGTTTTACCCTCAAGGCTATGAAATCGAGTTTCGGGACCTCAAATGGGCACGGGATCAACATGAAAGTTGTAAGAATCCACTAGATGAATGCAACGGGCCAAAAACACAATTCACAACAAATCGGGAAAATCTCGCAAGAAAATGCAAAGCTGAAAAGGGAACCCCCAAAGGGCCCCACTAGCCAACAAAACACTCAAAGTAGCCCAAAGCTAAAATCAAGGTTATTCCAAACCCAACTTAACCAAAAACACTAATCAAGCTTAGCACTAACACGTAACTTAATTAGCACTAATCGGGTTCACTCGGGTCGGGGTCTTACAATAGTAGAACTCTAAAAGGAAATAGAAAGTTACTATTTCTATTTGAAGTGAGACTTCTAATAGTGGTAATAGTAAGTTACTAATTATTAATGGAACTGAGACTTCTATTTTAATTAGAAAAAGAGAAAGTTACTAATCATATTTGAAGTAAGACTTCTAATAGTGATTTAGTAAGTAACTAATTGTTGTGGAAGTAAGACTTCTATTTCAATTAGAATGAGGTGGTTGCTTTAGTGCTATAAAAAGGGGAGAGGAGTGCCTTGGACGTCCCCATGCATTAATTCCATCTTGGAATTCACGCCCAAGCCCCTTTTGTGCAAGTGTTGCACAATCCTCTTCCTCTCCCTCTTCTAGTTTCCTCTAGGGTTTTTCTTTTGGAGATTCCACCATCTTCTTGAGAAAACAGAATCTGATACGGGTCATAGCTTGGAAGATCAAAAGGTGTTGGAGATTCTGATTTGATTAAGTGAAGGTGTTCATCATCAAAGAAAGAATTCAAATTCTCCATTAGAGCACAACTAAGCTCCAAAGGTATAATCTACATCTTTGTATGTTGTAGTTTTCGTGGTTGCATGTTTAGGTGCTATTTTCTATCTTCTAGATAGGTTATGTTGCTGTACATGGTTTATGAGTTTGAGGGATTGCATCCTGGATTGGGTTTATTGCCTTCTAGATAGTTGATCCCTGCATTAAGTGGATCAAAAGTTTTTGAAACCTATCTGAATGGCCCAGCTATTTTCCAAAAATTCGAAGGACAATGGCAAAGTCCATACAGACTTGCGACCGTCGATCTGAACGAGTCCCCACAATCTCCTGAGAAGTCAGATACCTTTTTCTTACTTTTCTTTGTATTTTGTATTATTTGTAAAGAGACAAAAAAATCGCATTTCTTATCTTTCTTCATTGATAAGATTTGTAAATCGCCTTCTACGGCATAAACTGCCTCCTACGGCAGTAAATCGCCTTTCACGGCATAAATCGCCTTCTATGGCACAAATCGCCTTCTACGGCACAAAACCGCCTTTCACGGCAAACAAAATGGAATCGCCTCTCACAACGTTTAAAAAACTATCTCTTTCTTAAAATATATGTGCAATGGAAAGTTAGAAAAAAGAATTGATTTCCTTTCTACTTGCGAAGGTGAACCTCCGGATCACCACTTCAAATTCCAAGTAGAATAGAAAATATGGCATACCCGTACAAAAAATGTTGATGACCACGGTTTTCCTCCTCCGCTATGCTCCCTGCAGCCCCAGTGGTGGGAAGGAGAGGATGAAAGGTCGGAGCCCCCATCAAGTTGGCACACCCGGTGGGACTCGTTCATTTGAGAACACGATGCTTGAATTCTTAGGCTCCTTTCTAGTTGGTGGCCTATGTTGGATCTCGCATCCAAAAAAAAAACATGAGATGGGATTTTTGGAAAATTTCTACCTTTGAATTTATTTCCATTCTTTCTCATTTCACAAAAACATGATTTCTCTTTCTTTGGATTCAGATTCGAGAAACTTTGGTTTTTTCCTTTTCGAGTTTAGTGCTCGCAGAAATGTTTGTGCCTTTATTCGGATTGGAACACCATTCACTCTCTTTGATGTGTCCGATAGGGATTTAAAAAAAAACTCTTTCAAAAAGAAAACTCTTTCAAAAAAAAATCTTTTTCTTTTTTGGATTCAAATTTGAGAAAGTTTGGTTCCCTCCTTTTCGGATTTAGCGCTCGCAGAAATGTTTGAGCCTTTATTCGGATTGGAACACCATTCATTCTCTTTGATGAATCCATCAGAAATTTCTGAATTTCTTTTTTCAAACCCACTAAGGTTGCACCAATTGCGTTCTTTGACCAAAGTGGATATAAGAAAAGCCTTGTCCAGAGTGTGGAGACAGCTAGACTGTTCAAGGCAAGGGTCCTTCAAACGGGTTCATTAAGTAATCTTACCCTTACCTGGGGGCTGATCTATCTACTAAGGTTTCAAAAGACCAAATTGGAGACCTATCTCTTAAAAAAACAAATTTAAAAAAAAATTCTTTAAAAAAAATCTGCAAAAAAAAAAAACTTTCATCACATTTGAGTTCAAATTTGAGAAACTCCAGAAAGATAAAGGCAAGGCTCCTCATCAATCATCGGAAGAAAACAAATCTTCCAACAAAACTGAAGAGAGCATTCATTCTCCCTTTGTTGTCTCCCTCAAACCTTCAAAGCCTTTGGTAATCACTACCAAGGCAAAGAAGACAAAACAAAAGGCTAGGGGCAAGTTCACTGTCTCCTTCGTGTCTATTATGCAAGACGCGGACTCAAACTCAGAACCAGAAGACTTTACATCGTCAAGCCAAGCTAATACTAAGTAGGTTCAACCCGCTCTCACTCCATTGGAGGCACCTGTCGATGTAGAAGACCCTGCGTCTACTTCCTTCGTCGTGCCGGCAACTTCTGCAGAAGAAAAGGCGATCTTCTTCCACAAATCAGAGGTTTCTTCACCAAAATCCTCGCTTGAACCTTTCCAAAATGAAGGTATGCCTCAACTATTCCTATATAGTCCAATGGCAGAAGCTATCATGAAGAAAATGGGCTATGATGCTCAAAATCCAATCGGTTTGGGAGGTGGCCGTGGTATTCTCACACCATTGGAACCCACCCTAATCAAAAGTCAATTGGAGGATTGGAAACTCCATCATCACATAGACAAGTCTTCATACGGGTTAGGATATGAACCTGACACTGAAAGTCCTGGGATCCGAACCCTAGAGGGGGGGTGAATAGGGTGAGCTTCAATTATGACCAATTTTAAGCAAATTTAACTTCTTAAAAACAAACTAGTCACACGTGGTGATTAAGTAAATAAATGCGGAAGCTTACAAAGACAATCACCACAAAGCATGCACCATCACACAAGGATTTATAGTGGTTCGGCCTCAATGCCTACATCCACTACCGGCTTGTGATCCAACACCCCACCAGATTTCCACTATTTATGCTTTTCAATAGGCTAAGCAATAACCTTTACAATATGTTTTTCAAGGCTAAGCAATAACCTCTACGTTATGCTTTTCTTAGGCTAAGAAATAACCTCTTAAACCTAAAGGTTGGTTATCTCTCTAATTAGTGTCTAAAATACACTTGATGGAGATACAATATAAGCTCAATAAATGCCTCTTAAATAGGCGGATATGAAAGTGAAAAACTAATTCATACATACACACTATGAATGCAAAGATGAATGCTCAATGTGTATGTATGATGTCCTCAATCATTTTTAAAATGAAAGCTCATAAATGTATGCCTAAGGCTTTTGAAAGTTTTAGCTCATAAAACATTTATGATTGAGGAAAGAATGCAAGTCACATGTTAAAAATAACTTGTAAAAGATATACATTTGTATCCTAAACAAGTTGTGAAATTCTAAGCACAAAACATGTGATGCATAGGGATGTCAATCAAATCAACAATGTAGCTCATAAAACATAAAAATAGATTTGATTGAAAATAGGGGACAAATCATATGTAATTAAAAATTCAACTTGAATATGATATACCTATCAAAGCAAAGCAAGTTGTGAAACTTTAAAACAAAGTTACATATGATTTGTAAAGATGTTGAATCCAAAACATAAGATATATTTGAAAGTGATTTTCTTTTGATGAAAAACAACAACCATAGATTCAACCAAGTATAGGAATCATGTTACATATAATTTCAAAGATTCTTTCATTAACATGATCTACTTAGATTTACCAATTAAAGTGCTACTTGGATTGAATCAATGGTGATGTATCCAAAACAATAAATCAATCCAAAACATAAACATGTTAAGGATACAACAAATCATAGTTTATCATGCTGCAAAAGATTTACCAAAAAAAAAGTAAAGCATGAAAACATATGATTAGAAAAAGTAAAGCTTACTTAGAGATTTAACTTAATGAAACCAAGCTTTAGCTTTCCAAATGACCCCTTCCACCCCTTAGTTCATTTCCATTTGATTGGCCTCAAAACCTCTCAAGGAGGGCCTCTTAATCCTCTAAAATTTTCAAAGGAATGAACCACTATTTATACCCAAAAAATGGGTTCATGCGCCTCCCCGATCGACCTGCCATACCCCCGGTCGACCTGGCCTTCAACGGTCATAAAACTGACCGTTAGAAAAAGGAACCAACGGCTCTTTACCCGGTCGACCTGCATGGGCTCGGTCGACCGGGTCTCCTGTTGGGTCGGTCGACCGAGCCCATGCAGGTCGACCTGGCCTGGGACCAAAAAACCCTAAAATGCATATTTTGCATATTTCAAAGTATATTTATGAGGGAACTCTTGGGCCACTAAATCAAGCTTGGAAAACATGTTTTAAATCAAACTAAGATGTTTAAAAACATGAAACACAAAAAGCCTAAAATGATTTGAAAGATATAAAACGTAGGCTTGCTTGATTTCTAAAACTCCTTTTTCAAAAACAAATGCATCCAAGATTAAAAACAAAACATGCATAAATCAAAACTTTTACAAATCTTAAAAACAATGCTTGTATAAATCAAGATTTCAAGTTTTTCTAAATCAATGGATATTTGTGTAAATCAAATGATGCTAGAATGATAATGCATCCATCAAATTGCAATACACAAAATTCCTAACAGACACTCCAATGAGACAGTTGACACGGGCTACAAAGTCGTTTTGCCGACCAAGCCTCAACATCTCATGTCCATGAAGACAACGATCTCCCTGAATATCTCTTTGAGGAGTCACCCATCAAGGGTCCAGGAAGCTCTTTCGATTGGTATGATTTCTCTAACGATTAAGAGGAATTGTCCGATGACACAAACGCACAGTTTTCTGACCCAGAAGAACCATCGCCCCCAAAAGAAGTACCTTACTTCGACCCAGTTTCAACAGGTGATTGGGATCATCTCATTGCAAGTCTTGAGAGGAGTACCGATCAAGAAGACCCATGGATAAAATCAAAGCCTTGGTTTGTAAATGCCTTTGGAACTCAACAAAGTCTTGTTAAGTTGGAAGCCTCCAAAAACATTGCAGAGGAACCACTCTCAAACCTTCCAATAGAAGATCTTGTTCAAAAGATAGACTTGGGGACACCTGATAACCCACATCCTGTATTCATAAGTAAGAATATAAAGGATGATGAGTTACCCGAGTATGTCACTTTTCTTCGTGAGTTCGTTGATTGTTTTACATGGTCTTATGCTGAAATGCCTGGTTTAAAGCCCAAAATAGCAGTCCACAAACTCAATCTGCAGAAAGACATCAAGCCTGTCAAACAGGGCCAAAGAAGGTTCCATCCTGATGTGATGGACAAAATTGAACAAGAAGTTCTGAAACTCAAAAGCGTTGGCTTCATCCACGAGGAACAGCATCTTGACTGGTTGGCCAACATCGTCCCCGGGACAAAGAAAAATGGGCAGATCAGGGTCTGTATTGACTATAGAGAGCTGAATAGTGCATGCCTTAAAGATGAATTTCCACTCCCTATACCAGAGGTGATGACTGACAACACCTACGGATTCGAGCGAATGACATTCATGGATGGATTCTCTGGCTACAATAAGATAAAGATGCATCCTGAAGATGAAAGACACACATCATTTCAGACTCCGTTTGGCGTGTATTGCTACACAATCATGCCATTCGGTCTGAAAAATGCTGGTGCAACATATGATGAAGATATTCCAAGATTTGCAACACAGGACGGTCGAATGTTATGTTGATGACCTCGCCGTCAAAAACAAAAGAAAAGAATACCATCTCAAAGATCTTCGAGAAGTCTTCCTCCGACTTCGCAAACACAAACTGCGGATGAATCCACTAAAATGCTTTTTCGGTGTCTCATCGGGTAAGTTTCTTGGATTCATAGTTCGGAAAGGCGGAATAGAACTTGACCCCACCAAAGTCTAGGCTATCCTAGAAATGCCATCTCCAAGAACCCTAAGACAACTAAAAGGGCTTCAAGGAAGGTAATCATACATTCGACAGTTAATCTCCAATCTGTCAGGGAAGTGTCGTCCATTCTCTCGCCTAATGAAGAAAGGTGTGGACTTTGTTTGGGATGCTGAATGTGAAGCTACATTTCAAGACTTCAAGACATACCTGACCAAACCTCCAGTGTCGGCTGCCTCCACAATTGGAAAACCATTCATCTTGTACATAAGAGCTCTCGATTACTCCTTGGGCGCTCTATTGGCACAAGAAAATGACGAGGGAAAAGAAGTTGCTCTATATTACCTGAACCGCAAGTTGGTAGGTGCAGAGCAGCGCTACTCTCCAGTCGAAAAAGAATGCCTTGCAGTGATGTTCACCATACAAAAGCTGTGTCACTATCTACTGTCCAACACAGTATACATGATTTCGATGATCAATCTTTTAAAGGTCCTTGTCACAAAAGCAGGTTCTCTCAATGCCCGATTGGAAAAATGGTCCATCCTTCTGTCACAATTCGATATTAGGTATGTGCCACAAAAAGCAATCAAAGGCCAAGCTCTAGCAGACTTTCTCACAGAGCACCCCTTGCCTAAGGATTCTCCACTAAGGGATGATCTCCCAGACGAATCTGTCTACAATGTGGAAACTTCCATACCAAATGCTTCCTGGGACATGTACTTTGACGGCGCAACCAGGACAAATGAAAAGGGAAAGCAAATATTGGGAATCGGCGTCTTCTTTGTCAGTCCCGACAAATACATGATTCCAAATGCTTTCTCGCTACTGGAACCATGGTCAAACGACGCAGCTGAGTACCAAGCCCTGATTGTAGGATTGGAACTCACCCTCGAATCTGGCATCACTTTACTTGAAGCTTTTGGGGACTCTCAACTGATCGTCAACCAGATGAATCAGAAATTTGAAGTCAGGGAGCCTGATCTGTTGCCTTACTACAACAAGACACAATCGCTCCAACAAAAGCTTGACATCTGTCACACCACCCACATCCCCAGAGGTGAAAACATCTGTGCAGATGCCTTGGCCGGACTCGCCGCATCTATGGCAATCCAAAAGAGGGAAAACATGCAAATCATAGTGTGTCAAAGAAGGATTCTCCTTCCTCTTAATACACACCAAGTAGTTGCTGAATGCCACAAAGTGGTTGGAAGTCGGATATACATCCTCAAACCTCCGATCGGTGAGTAGAGGGATCCGTTCATTGATTACATTATGTTCGGAATCCTACCTGAAGATCCAAAAGAACGAGTAAGCCTTCAAAGACGAGCCCTAAACTTTCATTTGGATATTCCTTCAAAAATGCTTTACAGAAAATCCTTCAATGGAGTACTTCTACGCTACTTGTCACAACGAGAAGCTGAAGAAACTCTCAAAGAAGTACATGCTGGTCTTTGTGGAGCTCATCAAGCTGGTCCTAAGCTCTACGATAAGATAAAAAGGTTAGGTTATTATTGGCCTACCATGGTAGCCGACGCTAAGCAATTTGCTAAACGTTGCCAACAATGTCAAGTTCATGGAGATTATGTCCACATGCCTCTAGAATTGCTAATCCCATAGCGATCTCATGGCCTTTTGAAGCCTGGGGTATGGACATCATAGGTCCTATCTCTCCCTCATCAAGCAAAGGCTATCACTTCATCTTCGCCGCTATGGATTATTTTTCCAAGTGGCCAGAAGCATTTGCGCTCAGCGAAATGAAGACCTCATCAGTCCTTCAATTCTTGCGCACCAACATTATTTGTCGCTTCTGCATACCTAAAAGATTCATCCATGATAACAGACCACAATTCCGGGATCACAGATTCTACAGGTTCTACGACAAGTACAAAAGCCAAAGTTGTCCTTCGACTCCATACAATCCGACGGCGAACGGACTGGCTGAGGCCTTCAACAAGACACTCTGCAAAATTCTCAAGAAAATGGTCTCTAGTCACAAAAGAGACTGGGGAGACAAACTACCTAAAGCTTTGTGGGCTTATCGAACCACCATTCGAGGACCAACCCATAGTACACCATTCTCTTTGGTCTATGGATCCGAAGTTGTTGTCCCTTTGGAAGTACAAATTCCTTCCTTAAAGGTATCTTTGCAAAATAACATGACGCAAGAAAGCAATGTCAAATTGAGACTCCAAGAACTGGATAATCTCGATGAAAGACGGCTTGAAACTCTACAAAGCATTAGCTGTACCAAGCACGCATGGCAGGATCTTTCGACAAAAAGGTAAGGCAACGTGCCTATAAAAAGGGTGACTTGGTTATTGCAGTAAAAAGGCCAATGGTTTTCGCCCACAAATCCAAAGGCAAACTCGAACTAAAATGGGAGGGACCCTTCGTCATCGACAAAGTCTTCTCCAACGAAGCATACGCTCTTTTAAACTTAGAGGGCGATAGATGTATGCTGCCCATAAACGGTAAGTTCTTGAAGCGGTACTACCCTTGAAGACTTATGCCACTGGGTGGGTTAGAGCAATGCCTGCACAGTCAAACCCTACTTCCAGGTACTTGCTCGTCAAACCCACTCCTTTTGGAATTTTCATCCTTATGTTGAAATTTCTAAAAAAAAAAAAAAACTCTCAAAACAATGCTTACTTTCAAAGTTTCATTGCTAAAAAAAAAAATTCCAAAAATCCAAGTTTAGGAGCCTCTTCCTGGTCTAGACCAAATTTTCGATCATTGAACCCAAAATTCATGGTTTGAAACAAAATCAGGACTCAGGAATTTCCACCCTAGTCCATCCCGACTTTTACAACCAAAAATGGTTTTGAGTCAAAATTTATGACCCTCGTGTCTTAAAAAAAATGGTTTTTTTAGAAACCGCGGGGAAGCGATGCTTAATCGATTCTCGCAAAACCCAAAAATCGGAAGGATGCGAACCCCATTCAATACTTCCAAAATTTCAAAATCGCAAGGAAGCGACACTTTGTCGATACTTGCAAAAAAATTTGAAAATCGTGGAGACACAACATTCCAGTTGATATCCACAAACCTAAAAAATAAAACAAAAATCGAGGTAAAAAACAAAAAAGACCTCAAATTTCAAAAATCCTAGGGAAACGACATTCAGTCGATACCCACAAAACCAAAAATTTTGAAAAAGCAAGGAAGCGACATCCAATCAATACTTGCACCTCAATTCGCAAGGAAGCGACATCCAATCGATACTTGCAAGCCAATTAGCAAGGAGGCGACATTCCATCGATACTCGCAAATCGAATGAGCAAGGAAGCGACATTCCCTCGATACTTACAATACCATTCAGCAGGGAGGTGACTTTTAGTCGATACTTGCATCTTGAAAACCAAAACCTAGGTTCTACAACAGAAACAAAAATCGGCTTCTACGCCAAAAATAAAAATCGGCTTCTACGCCAAAAACCAAAGTCGGCTTCTACGCCAAAAACAAAATCTGGCTTCTACGCCAAAAACAAATTTAGGCTCAAAAATCTAAAATTTGGATTTCATGCCAACAAAACAAAACTTGGTTTTCAAAGAAATCTGGCTTTCACGCCAAGATCGGCAATCATGCCAGCCCAAAATTTCGGCTTTCACGCCAACAAACAAAATCGGCTCCTATGCCACAAAACCTGGCTCTTATGCCAATTTAGAAAAAGGGGCTCTCATGCCAATTCAAAAATCGGCTTTTATGCCCAACTTTCATGCCACCTCAAAAATTCGACTTTCATGCCCTCTCAAAAAAAACTTTGGCTTCCATACCACAAATAAATTTTGGCTCTTATGCTAGAAAATTTGGCTCCCATGCCATCTCAAAATCTAGCTTTCAAGCTTTCAAAAAACCAGGCTTTCACCGCAAAATCTGGCTTTCATGCCCAAAGCAACAATTTGACAAAAGATTTTCACAAAATGATGACCTTTTGATCAAATTTCCAAACAAACATCCTACTTTTGCTTATTTTCATAAAAAAAAATTTAAGTAAAAAGTATATAGAGTACCAAAAATGTTTACATGGAGGTACCAAAAAAAAAAGAGTTTGTTACAAAAATCAGGAGCTCAGTCTAACATGGTATTCAACCAAGGATTCAACTTCTCAAGTAGATTTTTGGCCTTAGCCTCTAAAGCTTCCAAGCCACGCTTCTTCAAAATCTTTCCATAAAATGCGGCAGAACGCCGCGACCCATTTGCAGCATGGGGAAACTCTTCCCAAAGAATCTGCCATTGCTCATACTCTTGAGTCTTCCTCTGGAGATTGCTCTCAACCTCCTTGACTTGGCGAATCAGAGTCCCTTCTCTAGCACGAGGTTTCCACAATGGCAGCCCATTTTGCAGTAGCTTGCTCCTCCAAAAGCTCAAGACGCTGCCTGGTCTCAACGACCTCCCTATCAACACGGCAAAGGTCTTTTATTAGCTAAATGATAGCCAACTCGGTGACGTTCCTCTCCCGAACGAATTGCTTCCAAGTCCGCGAGATCTCATTCAACTCAGACTTGACCTCTTCAGAAGGCTTTAAAAACATCTCATTGAAGAAGTCACCACTTAGGAAGTTCTTGGTCTCATTCCACTTGTTGTCTAGAGCTATGACTTCATCAACGAAAGCCTTCGCACTTGCAATGTCCAGACCAACCTCTTCCCTATCAGTAAGGATGTCCTGTACATGCTTGATCATGCCAAAGCCAGCTTACTCGAAGTACCCGTCCCATCATCTACGTCAGGACCTTCGCTGACTCCTCACCAGATAGTCTGCTTCTTCCAGTGGACTACGAGGAAGCCTTCGTTCGTTCCACTTGCATCTAAGTGTCGATCTTGGCCTCCTCCTCTTCTAGCTGTCGCAAGACCTCTCTAGGTATCTCTTGTACAGCTTCTGATCTGATGACGTCCTGTCCACTGAGAAAGCCTATCTTGTACTTCTCACCAGCAAGGAAGGCTAGAACTTCCTCTCGACGGACTCCATCTAATC
Organism: Cinnamomum chago; assembly: GCA_038049695.1. NCBI lineage: Eukaryota > Viridiplantae > Streptophyta > Magnoliopsida > Laurales > Lauraceae > Cinnamomum > Cinnamomum chago. The sequence continues at coordinate 49,839,373 of CP142462.1, forward strand.
TACCAAGACCCTTCCCAGAAGATTACTTCACATCAAGCTCCTTCTTAGAAAGCCCATGGTACACTAAAAAGCTCTCTATGAACCATTTCGTAAAGCTAGCAGTCCGGAAAGTGGGCAACTCAGGATAGGAATGTTAGTTTATGGTCTCAATACCATGGGTATATGATGTAATAAATTGATTAAGTTCTTTATTTATCAATACAATTTATGCTTTTCCTTTCATGAGATGAATGGTGTTCTATATACTTGCACATAACTAATACAAATGACATAATGGTTCATGAGATGAACCGGAGTCCACAAGTATACTAGATGTAATACATGTGTATGGATGGGATCCACATACAGGAGATATGTATTACAAATCTTATACTTAAATATCTTCACAACTAGTGATGAGATTGGACACCTCATCAGACAAGGTTGCAGCATTTTGATCACTATGAGATAGTGTGATTTATCTCGATCATCAGAATGTAAGATTCTGGATCATGATGCTGGTACATTGGATGTATTGAAGGACCATGAAAAGCACCTTATATACACTGTCTTTATTTAAGGTCTGCTCTCTTAATTCCCTAGCAATAGGCTCATAATCCTGAGACATTAATGAACTCAAGTTTCTATCTATTCATTTACTTTGAGTCACCAATGAGTGAGGCCAATTGTAGGTCAACACCTCGGTGATTTGGGTACGTGGTAGTAGAGCTGTGGGAACATTCAATGGTCAAGATGGAATCCATCTTTAATATCCCCTTGTGCCAGTTAATGAATTTATCATTGGTAAGTGCTCACCCATTCCAATTAAGAGTTAATTGGATCGGTACCATATGATCATTATAATTAATTGGGGCTCAAGGATAATAAGATATGGATCTAATTTGGTGGACAGGTCCATTTGATCCATGGATATAGATGGAGGGGCCTACTTGTGGTACTGTGGAAGTTTAGGGTCTTCATTGTAATTTGTTCCTAAAACTGGAGTGCAATTGCATTTATATAGTGGAGTTATTTGTAATTAACTGTGGGCCCGGATTGCATATGAGATGTGGGGTCGCGTGTCCCAGTTGGAGCCAGCTTTCTAAGTAATCCTTAGTGGTCCCCACGCTAGCCCAATATATTAGAAAGATACTAATTCTACTTAAACTCTAAAAGGAAGGTTACTATTTCTATTTGAAGTGAGACTTCTAATAGTGGTAATGGTAAGCTACTAATTAATAATGGAAGTAGGACTTCTATTTTAATTAGATAGGAGAAAGTTACTAATGGTTGTGGAAGTAAGACTTCTATGGCAATTAGTAAGGGAGATGTTTACTAATTTGTAATGGGAGTTAAACTTCTATTTCAAATAGGAAAAGAGGATTTATGGAGGGATATAAATAGAGGAATACTCCTCTTAAATTCGTGCATAATTAATAGAGCACTTTTTAGCCCCTTGTGCAAGAGTTGTACAAGTCTTCTTCCTCTCAAAGTTCCCCTCTCTTTCACCTTTGGTTCCTTAGAGTTACTAGTAGGGTTTTCTCTTGAGGATTCCACCATCTTCTTGAGAAAAGAGATCTAATACGGGACATAGAGTTGGAAGATCAAAAGGAGTTGAAGATTCTGATTTGGATTGTGAAGTTGTTCATCACCAAAGTAAAGAAATCAAATCCTCCATTAGAGCACAACAAAGCTCCAAAGGTATATCTACATCCCTGTATGTTGTGTATTTCGTGGAAGCATGTTTATGTTCTATTTTCTATCTTTAAGATAGTAGTTGTCGCTGTACATGGCTATGAGATTGAGGGAATTGCATCCTGGATTGGGTTTGTTGCATTCTAGACAATTGATCCCTGCATTAAGTGGGTCAAAAAGTTTTTGAAACATGTCTGGAAGGCCCACCTATATTCCAACAATTGGTATCAGAGCCTAACCTCATCTCTAATCATGTTAGACCAGCAAGCTTGCTCTGATCTTTGCATGAGATGTGAAGAAGATGAAGCAAGGGCTATGTTAGGACCAGTTTTGATGATTTTACTTGGTTTGATAGTAAATTCATGTTTGGATAGTCACAAAAGGGTTTAATAATGATGGAAGGTTCATAGCCATTGGGGCACTTTGGAAGTGATTTGGGAAAGAATGGACATGAAACAGAAAACCCAAGTTGCAGAAATTCGTCAGTCCGGTCGACCAGCCCCGTGCCCGGTCGACCGGGTGACTTGCAGGCCGGTTGACCGGGTGCTTGCAGGCCGGTCGACCGGGCCTTTTGTGCAGAATGCTGCAGAATTTGTTTTTTCAAGTTTCGGGTCTATTTATTCTTCCTATTTTTCCAGCATTGTTTGGCAGCCTATTTTGTGATTTGTATGGTTGTATAAGATACTAACTTGCAGATGATCTTGTCCTCTCCATATGGCCCACAAGTCTTTTGCTTTCTTTTATGGTAATTGATTTATTTAAGGCTAATTGTAAAGGGCGTCATGGTTTCCTTGGTTTCCCGTGAAAGGGCAAGGCATGATGAATTTCCCTATAGCCCATTTAATTCCAGTTTTACATTACCATGTAAGTCTCATACTTGAGGCATAGGAATTTATGTAATTTTTTCTAAATTTGTAATTTCTGGCAATGTCCGAGACGAAGAAGGAAAGTGATGTTGGACTCCTAATCAAAGAGTTTGAAGATTACCAAAAGAGTTCTGGAGTTACCCAAAGAGTTTGAGGAATTCCAAATTTTTGGAAAGTCTAGAAGTCCAAGAAGTCTATTCCGCTTGGGCCATGTGGAGGAGAGGACTAGTTTCTATTTTTTGCTATTTCTATTTATGGATGCATGCTTAAATTAGAATTTTTCCAGATCTGATCCAAACATAGCAAGTTACTAAAATTGGTCAAATCAAATTAATTTTTGGAAAGAGTTCTAATTAGTGTTGATGACCCATGAGATGGACACATTGGTAACACTAATTTAGAAACTGAACTTTCCTTAAAATAACTTGACTTGGAACCAATCTTAGATCATATCATTTGATGTTCATATGTGGGCCCTAACACCTTACAAAGAAATCCTCAATTCTAAAATATTAAGTGGGAGCGGGGCATTTATATTTAGAAATCCCCATGGTTTTCCACCATAGGTCCATTGTAAGGAAAGTATTAGCCTCGCGCCATCCCGAGTATGGCCGTTCCCCACGGAGGGCTTTTATTTGTCTGGCTACTAGATATGGATCTCCTACGGATAGTGTTGGTGAGACGGGGCAGGGCCCACTCCCCAAGGAGGAGCTGCCCGCAACGGTTGTCATACAATGCTAGTTGGTGGGTCACACTTAACTAAAATAATGATGTAGTATCCCCAAGGATTTGCCTCATGTATTTTAGAAACCAAAGCAAATCGGGAGTCATCCATTATTTGGTATGAGATACCTAGATAATAATGAATGATGGGGATCATGGAAAGTTAGTCTTAATCTTAATTTTGACCAACTTTGATCCGCACCAATCTAGGTGGTATTCGCACTCCCCAAGGAGGCATACCCCGGGGATTGGGATTCCGATGTATTCTAAATTTAATGGTTATGAGGATTCCATATAAATTTGGTAGAATACTAAACCCTAATGTCATTTAAATTTATTAATTGAATGTATGGTTATGTGCTACAGTACTTTCAGCATGAATTCAAACACTTTCAATCCACTTGCGACCATCCTCAACCAAAATAAGTTAGTGGGATCAAACTATGTAGACTGGAAACGGAACCTGGATATTGTCCTGACAGCTTCAGGATATAAATATGTCCTTACCAAACCCCCCCCCCCCCCTTGATGAGCCATTGCCAGAAGCATCACAGGAAGAAAAGGAACTTTGCACCAAGTGGGCCAAAGACGATGAGATGGCCAGATGTTATATACATGCATCTATGTCTAGTGTTTTACAACACCAACATTAATCCTTTAAGACTGCACATGATATTATATCAAACTTAAAGGAGATGTTTGCGGAACAGGGCAGGCCTGCTAGACAGGCTGCTATGAGGGTGCTTATAAGCACCAAGATGGCTGAAAGCACACCAGTACAGGACCATATGTTGAAAATGATGGACTCATTGAATGAGTTAGATGTACTGGGGGCTGCGATTGATGCAGAATCGCAGATAGACTTAATACTTGAGTCACTACCAGAGTCATTCAACAATTTCAAGGTTAATTACAACATGAATAAAATGAATCTGACTCTGGCTGAGCTATCTAGCCAGCTGGTGGTGACTGAAGGCATTATGAAGAAAAAGCCAACTGCCCTGATGACAGAAAAGTCATTTGCCAAGTCCAAACCGAAAGGCAAAGGGCGGAAAGTGTCGCGACCCCAGACCGGGAATCCCAATCCGGGATCGGGACATTAGTGTGTGATGATTATTCAAGATGATTACCTACATCCACAATATACAATTTTATTTAATTTCCCACAGGTGTCCGCGGTGAGGATATCACAACCTTGCATGAACGTTTCTTTTTAATGCGGAAGCGTGTAGCAAATCAAATAGTTAGACTATCTCTAGTCATGCAAGCATTAACATCAAATATCAAAATTGTATCAGAAAGAGCAATGATCTATAACATGTTTCCCAATAGTTGTTAAAGTTAGACAAAATATCATTTAGTTACATTCCCCAAAATTAGAGGCCAACAAAGGCCAGCATTACAAAATAATAACCCAAAGAATAGTTAATAAGTTCTCCCCAAAATGTTACGCCTCTTGGCAACTCGATGTCTACATGACATCGTCAGCTCGCCACTCAACTAAAGGCTGCAGCTCACCTACCGCCTCCTCCGGCTCCTCCTCAAGGAAACCGGCAACGGGACCTGAGTACCAAAGCAAAGGATCAGACACGACGGTCTGGCAAGAGAATGACAAGATACAACAACAATAACATAGAGGAGATCTCTTGAAAAGCATATAAATCTGTTTAAGCAAGAACTCTCATAAAGCAGGTAAATCATTTGCTATAAAACGAGTAAACAAGATAAAACATATGAGGTAACCAAGGAATCGGGAATAACAAGGTGGCAATCACATAAAGCTAAGTCCTCTGTCACTAAAGTGACAACAGTATCACGGGACGTTGATCTCAGTCAAACAAGGTGAGGAGAAACAACGTATACATATATACCATATAATTATACGGGAACGGGACCACGGTAGCGAACCGGGTATCGGGACGGGACCACGGTAATGACCGGGTATCGGGATCCAAACTGCAGCTGGCGGGACGGGAGAGGGATTTCCAAGTCAGTGGATCAAACCGACAAGGTATCCAAGCTTAGTGATGCCGACACATAGGTTAAATAACACATCGATACATATGCAAGTAAATCAAGTACAAGTAAATCAATGCACGGGCAAGAATATTCAATGTATCACTTTCATTTCATATCGGGCAATACTCTTCGGGACAAGTTCATGTTACTAGTGTAACCATCAAGCTTTCGGGAAAACGGGTCATGTAAGGTAAATCTTGGAAATGAAGGAATAAAACGAACTATTACAATTCCGGGAAATATTGATTTCAAGATCTATTTAAGTGAATAGGGGTCCCGTATGTCAATTATAGCCATTACTTGGTACTCCTTGAGTTTGAAGACATTCCGGGCTCCTTATGCACTTTTACGACTTTTAAAACTTAAATTGAGCTTATGGTTATAACTAGATATTATGATAGGAAAACAAGACTATAAAACGGTCCATCCTAAGTAGGATGTCAACTCGGAACCATCGAGCAACCTACTCAGTCACCGAAAGGAATAGAATTCGCGATACCCAAGGAAATAGACTTTGCATTTAGGTATGAAGAGGATATCGTGTCGTTCCATCCCGTTCACGATTGAATCGATTGACTTCGATGCATTCCGGACCAACCGTGAAGAGCATCGGCTCAAGATGCTCTCACATATGGTCAAGTGAGTCCAAGGAGGGTAGCCAAGGTCCACAAAAAAAATAAATTTCAAAACCCACTGGACTCAAACTGAGTCCCCCGATCGATCGGACCGAAGGGCCGATCGATCGATCGAAATTTCTGTACCAGAAATACACAGGGTCCGATCGATCGGTCGATCAATCGGCCCAAAAAGGCTTACAGCTAAAAGACAGACCGATCGATCGGCCTGTCGGTCCGATCGATCGGCACTGGGCGTGAAGCATGCCCGGGAACTTGATTTTTCTCCTTTTTGTTTCCTTTCCTTCCAACACCTCAACAACCACAATCAACTATGAACAAGGAGACTTAAACACATGATTCCAAGACATTAAATGAGGCTATCAAGATGTGTAAAGATCATTTATTTCAACCATGGAAAAATCAATGAAAGCATGAAAACCATAAATGCATCACCAAACCATTTCAAACTTAAAAACATCCAAACATTCACTTGCCTCAAGTCTTCAATTAATGATATTAAGCTCTATCAAGTCCTCCAAGAAAATGGCCCAAGCTACAAGGCAAAATCCCCAAATAAAACCCTAAAATGGGTTACACCAAGAATGAAATTGAAAGAACTTCCAATAATGCAAATGTAGCTTCCCTAAGGCTAGAAGATTAAAAGTCTAGAAGATGAGAGGGATCACTTACTTGGATGACCTTCAAATGAGAAGAACTAGTTCAAGGAAGATCTCAAGATTGATGGGTTCCTCCAAAAATGGTATCAAGATGAAGCTTGTGAGATGGGGAAGAGATTGGCAATCTCCATTTTGAGTTTGGTGCGATATTGGTGAGGATTAGAGATGAAGAAGCAAGAAGAAGAAGAGAAACTTGCTAGCAAAACCCTAGACTCAAGTGTGCTGGAACATGAAAATGGAGGAAGAAGGGAAGGGTTCCTCTTGTTAACCATTGAGAGGTTTGGGTCCCACAACTTAAGAAGCTAAATGGACTGAAACCATCTCTCTCGGGTCCACGGATGAATTCGACGAAGAAGGAAGAAATGTTCGTCGAAATATCTAGTTTCCAAAGAGTGTATGTTTCGCGGTTTACGAGAATATCAAGTTTTGGGTACAGATTTGGTGTGCAATGACTGTTTTGCCCTCCGGGCTATGAAAATCGGGTTTCGGGGCCTCGAATGGACACGGGATCAACATGAAAGTTGTAAGAATCCACAAGATGAATGCAACGGGCCAAAAACACAATTCACAACCAATCGGGAAAATCTCGCAAGAAAACGCAAAGCCGAAAAGGGAAACCCCCAAAGGGCCCCACAAGCTACCAATCACTCTAAAAAGCCCAAAACTAGAAACAAGGTTATTCCAAACCCAACTAGATCAAAAACACTAATCAAGCTTAGCACTAACACGCAACTTAATTAGCACTAATCGGGTTCACTCGGGTCGGGGTCTTACAGAAAGGCAAGAAGAAATCAGTTCCAAAGGGTCCTAAGGCGGAGAATGGTCCTAATGGTGGTGTTGGCAAGGCTAAGGGAGCAGGGACAAAAGGAAAGTGTTTCCATTGTGGTATGACAGGACATTGGAAGAGGAATTGTCCAGAATATCTGTCTAAGAAGAAGACCTCAGGTATGATTGAGTCACTTGTTACTGAAGTTAGTTTTGCAACTGGTACTTCAGAATCTTGGTGTGTGGACTCCGGGGCAACTAATCACATATGTAATTCGTTGCAGGGGTTCCGGGAAACCAGGAGACTCAGTGACGGCGAAATCATTGTCAACCTAGGATCTGATGCTAAGGCGGATGCGGTTTCAGTAGGAGTTATTACTTTATGTTTTCTAGATAATAAGTTGGTTTTGTCATACACTCTATATGTACCGTCTTTAAGGCGGAATTTAATTTCAGTTTCTAGTTTGGTGAAGAAAAGTTATTCTATTACTTTTGGTACTGAAGTTCTCATAAAGAGGAATGGTACTTTTATATGTTCTGGCAAGGTAACCAATGGGCTTTATCTATTAACTCCTACAATGTATGAGATACATGATACCGAAATAATTAATAGACCATCATTAAAGAGAAAGTCACCTTCATCTAATCCAACAAAACTTTGGCACTTGAGGCTAGGTCATATAAACCTAAATAGGATTGACAGGCTAGTGAAAGATGGTATCTTGCCTTCGTTGGTGGTAGAACTAATGCTTGTCTGTGAATCCTGTCTGGAAGGCAAAATGACCAAAAGACCCTTTTCATCCAAGGGCAATAGGGCCAAAGATTTATTGGAATTAGTACATACTGATGTGTGTGGGCCCATTAATGTAAGAGCAGAGGAGGATATGAGTACTTCATCACTTTCATAGATGATTACTCAAGATATGGATACATATACCTCATGCACCGCAAGTCCGAGGCTTTTGAAAAGTTCAAAGAGTTTCGAGCGGAAGCGGAAAAGCAATTAGGTAAAAGTATCAAGACTCTTCGATCAGATCGAGGAGGAGAATATCTGTCTGGTGATTTTATGGGATACTTATCAGAAAATGGGATTCTATCCCAGTTGTCTGCTCCTGGTATGCCTCAACAGAATGGAGTAACGGAAAGAAGGAACCAGACTCTTTTAGATATGATCAGGTCTATGATGAGTTTCTCAGGATTACCTATATCCTTTTGGGGATATGCCTTGGATACTGCGATGTACATATTAAACCTCGTACCATCTAAGTCTGTACCTAAGACTCCCCAGGAGTTGTGGTCTGGGCGAAAGTCTAGTCTACAACATTTACACATTTGGGGTTGTCCGGCACACGTGCTGAAGGTAAAGACGGAAAAGTTGGAAACGAAGTCGGAAGTATGCACGTTTGTAGGATATCCTAAAGGAACTAAAGGTTGGACGTTCTATAATCCTAGAGAGCAGAAAGTGCTGGTAAGAACCCATGCAGTTTTTCTGGAGGAAGATTATATGATGGACCGGAAATCTTTGGAAAAGGTGATCTTGGAAGAGATTAAAAAACAATCAATTCCAAATCCAAATATGACCGAACTTAAGGAAGAACCGCCCCTACCAGACCCAGTACTTACACCAGTGCCTCGTCGTAGTGGGAGAATAATCAGGCCCCCTGATAGGTTCTCGTTCTTGGGAGAGTCTTATGAGGCAATCCCGGAAGAACTGGAACAGGATCCCTGTAACTATGATGAAGCAATTAATGACATAGATTCGAGACATTGGCAAGATGCTATGAAAGCTGAGATGGAGTCTATGTACTCTAATCAGGTCTGGACACTTGTAGACTTGCCTGCCAATATCAAACCTATTGGGTGCAAGTGGGTCTACAAGAGAAAAAAAGGACCAGATGGAAGAGTTGAGACCTTTAAGGCCAGGCTTGTTGCGAAAGGGTATACTCAGAAAGAGGGTATCGATTATGAGGAAACCTTCTCGCCGGTAGCCATGCTCAAGTCCATCCGGATACTCTTATCCATAGCGGCTCATCTCGATTACGAGATTTGGAAAATGGATGTCAAGACGGCGTTTCTCAACGGCCATCTTGAGGAAGACATCTATATGATGCAGCCAGACAGTTTTATAGCAAGTAACCAAAAGTAAAGAGTTTGCAAGCTGCAGAAGTCCATTTATGGACTGAAGCAGGCATCCCGAAGCTGGAACATCCGTTTCGATCGGGCAATCAAATCATTTGGTTTTAGTCAAAATCCGGATGAGTCATGTGTGTACATGAAAAATGAAGGTGAAAGGGTAGTTTTTTTTATATTATACGTCGACGACATCCTTCTCCTTGGGAAAGATATAGGAATGTTGTCAACGGTGAAAGTTTGGTTAGCAAAGACTTTTGATATGAAGGACTTGGGAGAAGCTAGTTACATCCTAGGGATCAAACTCCATCGAGACCGGAAAAATAGGATGATTGGCTTGTCTCAAGCTGCATACATAGATAAGGTACTGGTACGGTTTACTATGCAGGACTCCAAGAAGGGTATCACACCTTTCAGGCATGGAGTGCACCTTTCCAAGGATCAGGGTCCCAAGACCTCAGAGGAAAAGGAGCAAATGAGAGCAATTCCATACGCTTCGGCTGTTGGTAGCCTCATGTATGCTATGCTATGTACTAGACCGGATATCTGTCATGCAGTGGGCTTAGTCAGCAAATATCAATCTAACCCAGGTACTGACCATTGGACTGCTGTAAATGTATCCTTAAGTACTTGAGAAGGACTAGAGATTACATGTTGATTTACGGCAGTGATGAGCTGATTCCAGTCGGATACACAGACTCTGACTTCATGTCAGATAAGGATTCCAGGAAATCCACCTCTGGTTATGTGTTTATGCTTGGCGGAGGAGCTATCAGCTGGAGGAGTATTAAATAGGAATGTACCGCTGATTCCACTTTTGAGGCTGAATATGTAGCGGCTTGTGAAGCAGCTAAGGAAGCAATATGGCTCAAAAGATTCCTTTTGGAACTTGGAGTGGTACCTTTGGCACGACAGCCGCTCACAGTTTACTGTGACAGCAGCGGGGCAGTCGCTCAGTCCAAGGAACCAAGGAGCCATAAAAGTCAAAAACACGTACAGAGGAAGTATCACTTGGTCAGAGAGATTGTGCAAAGAGGTGATATTGCAATCACCAAGATAGCTTCTGCGGACAATCTGGCAGATTTATTTACTAAGCCTTTAACCACCAAGGTTTTTGAGCAGCATGTAGACGGGATGGGCATGAGATGCAATCCTGATTGGCATTGAACCCAAGTGGGAGATTGTTAGTTTATGGTCTCAATACCATGGGTATTGTTAGACCCCGACCCAGACCAAGTCGATTAGTGTGCGATTAGTATGTGTTCAGTTCTAAGTGGATTTAGTCGTGGTTGGGTTGGAAGTGATTAGTTAGTTTTGGACATAGCTTTGGGAATTTTGAGAACGTCTAGTATTAGTCAGACACACGCAGGAAGGCCTGAGTGCACGTGCAAGCTTGTGAAGATCGTATCGGTTTTCGTGTGAGTGTGATTTTGATTTCATTTGAATGATCTTGTTATGTGTTACAACTTTCGTTTTAAGCCCATTCGTGTTCGAAGCCCAAAAACCCATGTTTTGGCCCAAAGAGGGTAAAATTGTCCTCTATGCACAAATCTGGACACAATTTTCGAAATCTCAAAACCATGTCAAAAATATACTTTTTGGAAATTAGATATTTCGACGATCGTTTTATCCTTCTTCGTCGAAGTCATCCGAGGCCCACAAGATCATGTTTTAGCCATTTCAAGTTCAAGCCCAATGGGGCCCATGAGTCATCACTTAAGCCTCCCTTTCCCTCTTCTTCCACTCACTTTACCAAAATCCTGCAACTTCTTAACCTACGGCAAGGAAGAGTCTCTTTTTCTCTCCATCTTCCCCATCTTGTTTGATCTAGCTAGAGAGCTCCAAAGAAGATTCTAAGACTACCATTTTCTTCATCTCCTTGCAAGCTCTCCATTGATACAATTTTCTTAAGGTTTCAAGTTGGGAAAGCTCTCCATTCTCTTCCATCTCTCTTGTTTGACTTTCTCTAGGTAAGAGCTTTAAGCCATGTTTTCCATAAAGTCTTTTTAGCTCCTTAAGATTGTGTTTTTCTTGTTCACAAACCCTTTTGTTAAAATGGGTTATTTGTTTCCATTTTGAGTGAGTTTGTGTGTTTTCTCTTGGGTTTTTCTTGTAGTGCTTGATAGCTTGAGTGAAGTGCTTGGAGGAGTATTTTTAGCATTTGGGCAAGGCAAGTAATCTCTATAGGATCATTGTGCATGTTATTTTAAGCTACATTGTTGTTTTGGAAACTTTGCATATGAATGTGTTTACAAGCTTCATGATTGTGTTTTGTTGGTTTTGGATGTGTGTTTTACCCTTGAAGAGCCTATATGCTCAGGGAATACAAGAGGAATGAGAATGAATGGAAAGGAGGAAGGAAAAATGTGAAAATCTGCACTGAACCGCACACCCGTGCATTGGCGGTCAGCTCGCGGCTAGCCGCCTGTGTCCACTGCGGCTAACCGCAGTCTGACCGAACTCAGCGGTTACTTTTCCAGAAGCTAGCATTTTCATCTGGGATCAGCGGTCAGCACCACGGTCAGCTCACGGCTAACCGCCAGTCTCACTCGCGGTTAACCGTAAGCCAACCGAAATTATTACGGTTCCTTTTCCCGAGAGCTAAGTTCGATTTGCTTTCCAGCGGTCAGCCTGGCGGTCACCTTGCGGCTAGCCGCCATGTCCCAGTTCGGCTAGCCGACACCTGACCGCGAGGTGACCGAAATTCACTGCTTGTGTATTTTGAAGAGTTTTGCAAGAATGAAAAACTAGAACATGTTAAGTGACCTCTAGCCTGATATTGTGTATTTGAAACCCAAGATGTCTTTGAACTTCTGGGGCACCAATTCCTTTCTAAACTTCCAACACTTGGGTCTCAATTGCACAAGGATCAATCAAAGGTCATTACGTGTGCTCGATAAGCCTTGTGTTCGTGCTTTAGTTTTGATATAATGAATATCATCGTGAACTTGTTTTGAAGTGTTAGTACAAGCTTGTTTTGGAGTTTTGTTTCAAGAGAAAGGGGATCTCTTCCTAAGCGTGTTATGCATAATTATTATGCCGTGCTAGTCGTGCTCGTCGTGTTTTGATAAGTGATTTCCCCCTTTCTATCTCGACGTGCTTTGATCGTGCTTCGCGTGTTTTGTGCATTCATGAATTAAGTGAACACCACTGAGCTTAGACTGCCCTTTCGGTTTGATCCGCTGTCTGGGGGTCTCTAAACATGTGGACTGTCTGCAGACTGGTCGTGTATTTATTACACATCGTGCGTGTCCGGTTCCGCGGCCGGAATTCCCGTCTTTGTGGGAAATCGTGTCGTGCTTATATTATGTATATCGTGCTTGTCGTGCGTGCTTGCTCTTTTCATTATATAAATGATAGAGAAAGGATGGGCTCTTTGTGGATTGTAACTATTCATGATATATTATGTACTCATGCTAGTTTGTTTTGGTATCTCAGCTTTGTTCGTATTCTTAAAAATGTATCTCAGCTTGATAGTACTTCATACCAAAGATTTGCTTACATGTTTTCTCTAAATGTTATTGTTCATGTTCATGCCTACATTGATTACCTGCCAAACCGTCGTGTTTGACCCTTGTTTGTTGGTGCCCAGGTGCAGGAGACGTTGCCTTTGAGGAGGAGCGTCAGGAGGAGGCTTGTGAGCCAACTCCCGTGAGAGAGTGGCAGCCCGACGATGTCATTTAGATGTCGGTCTGGTTCTCGAGTTTCGTCACCTTTAGTCTTGGGGTTTCTTTTGGTTATTTTGAGATTGTATTGACCTTTATTGGTCTCTTATGGGTTGTACTAAACTTAACTCACTTTCGTGTTAAACTTATAACTTGAACCATGTTTGGGAATGCCATGATAACTCTTTTCTTTGATGCTATGTCTTGTTATTAAATGTTATAGCACTTAAAGATTTAATTGTGCTATCGTGTTGTGTTTTGCTACACGCTTCCGCAATCGTGTACGTGTGAGTCAGATTCCGCGTGTCTTTGGGAATCCTCACCGCGGGAACCTGTGGGAAAATAATGAACCATTAAGCATAAACATCATCAATCGCGTCGCGGGCCCGGGGATCCGTTCCGGGGTCGCGACAGGACTGGTATCAGAGCGAGGCATGTTTCAGGCACTTAAAAAGAAACTAGAAAGGTCTTAGAAACGTGGCGAGGATTCGTGAGTTCCATAGATTCGTTCGTATAGGATCTTAGGAACCCTTGTACCATGATTATGGTTTTCTAACTCTTTGTTTTATAGCAATATGCCTCCAAGAAAAGCTCCAAATCATCATGCTTCAGGCAGTCAACAAAATGAGTCAGATGCATCTGAGACACCGACAGCCACACAGTTTCAGGAACTTATGCAAGCCATGATAGCACAGCAAAGGCAAGCTAATGAGAACCAAGCAAGATTCCAAGAACAGTTGGCTAAGAAGGATGATGAGATGGCACAAGTTCAGAGGCAACTGTTAGAAGTACTTCAGAACAGGAATGTAGCACCACCCGTGGGTCCACAGATTGTTATTCAGAATAGGGATCCTGACCCTAATGCTCTATTTGAGAAGTTTAGGAAGAGAGCACCCAAAGAATTTTCGGGCAATGAGGACCCACTAGTGGCAGATGACTGGCTAGTCAATACGGAGAAGATCTTTGATGTCTTCATGTGCACGGGTATACAGAAGGTCAACCTCACAGCTTCATTATTTTATGGGCTCGCAGATAGGTGGTGGCAAACAGTCAAGGATCCTTATGCAGTGATGGCAGATGATGAGGCATGGGCAGCATTCAAGATACAGTTTCAAGACAAGTACATTCCCTCTCATGTCAAGAGGCAGAAGGCTATCGAATTCCAGCAGCTTAAGCAAGGTAGTATGACGGTGTTAGACTATGTCACCAAATTTGAGAGATTGGCTAGATATGCTACCGAGCTGATTGATACGGAAAGGAAGAAAATAACAAAGTTTTTGGAAGGGTTGAATCCGATCATCATGAGAGATGTTATAGGGGTAGTACCTCCAGCTACATATGATGAGGCAGTCAAGCGGGCTTATACTTTTGAGGATATTAACAACATGATTGTTCAGGACAGGAAACAGCAGTATCAACAGCAGAATCAGAGGCAACAGCAGGGCAAGAAGCCAAGGCAAGAGCAAGGTCATGTGAGGCAGGGTTGTGGACATTGTGGCAAGAATCATGAGACACACGAATGTCGTAAGGCCATGGGTGCCTGTTTCAAGTGTGGGGCTATGAATCATTCAATCAAGGATTGCCCACTACTTCAGACTCAGGGGAACAGGAACCAGCAGCAGAGGCAAGTAGCTCCTCAGAATCAACCACCAGTGCAAAATCAGATGAGACCACCTCAGCAGCAGCAGGCTAGGCAACCAGGACAGAATCAGAATGCTCGTCCTCCACAGCAGAACAGACAGGGCCAAGGAAGGCAGAACCAAGTACCGAACAGACTACAGATGCATGGACGGTTATACTATCTCAACCGTGCAGATGCTGAAGCTGCAGGAGACGTGGTAGAAGGTAAACTTCTTGTTTGTGGGGTAGAAGCCCAGATTTTGTTTGATCCCGGATCCACTCACTCTTTTTCATCCCCTAGTTTTGCTAAGTTGATTGATGCACCATGTAGTGAATTGGATTACATTTTGGTAGTGACCACTCCAGTAGGGAAACAAGTTGTGTGTAGAAACCATTACCCTAGTTGTACAGTTTTATTAGGAGATGTTAATCTACCGGCCAACCTCATAGTTTTGGACATGCATGATTTTGATGTCATTTTAGGCATGGATTGGTTAGAAGCATATCATGCCACCATGGATTGTTTTAGTAAGACCATCACATTCAGATTCCAAGGACCACATGCAGAGTTGATATTTCAAGGGAACAGGAGAAAATCTCAGGCAGGGTTTATTTCAGTGTTGAAGGCAAGCAGATTAGTTCAAAGTGGGTGCCAGGCCTTTATAGCGTTTATCACAGAGGATAAACAGTCCCAAGGGGTGGAGGATATCCCCATTGTGTGTGAATTTCCGGACGTTTTTCCAGAAGAAATCCCGGGTTTACCACCAATTAGAGAAGTTGAGTTTACAATTGAGCTCCTTCCAGGGACAGCTCCGATCTCGATTGCACCTTATAGGATGGCTCCGGCAGAAATGGGTGAGCTAAAACTCCAATTGCAGGATTTGTTGAGCAAAGGTTTTATTAGGCCAAGTGTTTCACCGTGGGGAGCACCGGTGTTATTTGTGAAGAAGAAGGACGGAAGCTTGAGAATGTGCATTGACTGCAGGAAGTTGAACCATGTGACAGTGAAGAACAAGTACCCTTTGCCAAGGATAGATGAATTGTTTGACCAATTGCAAGGAGCAGCCTATTTTTCCAAGATAGACTTGAGGTCAGGGTACCATCAGTTGAGAGTTAGAGACTCAGATGTTCAGAAGACAGCCTTTAGAACAAGATATGGGCACTATGAGTTCTTAGTGATGCCCTTTGGTTTGACAAATGCACCCGCAGTCTTTATGGCTTTGATGAACAAGGTCTTTGCGCCTTATTTGGATCACTCCACGGTAGTGTTTATTGATGATGTTCTGGTATATTCTAAGAGTAAGAAGGAGCATGAAGAACATTTGAGGACAGCGTTGCAGCTCTTAAGAGACAACCAGTTATATGCAAAACTCAGTAAGTGTGAATTCTGGTTAGAGCAAGTTGCTTTTCTAGGCCACATCATCTCCAGAGAAGGCTTAGCAGTTGATCCAGCGAAGATAGAGGCAGCTGTTAGTTGGGTGAGGCCACGCAGTGTGACAGAAATTAGAAGCTTCTTGGGGTTAGCAGGCTACTACAGAAGATTTGTCCAAGGTTTTTCGTCCATCGCAGCCCCTTTGACAAAATTGACTAGGAAGAATGTTCCATCTGTGTGGACCGATCAGTGTGAAACCAGTTTCCAAGAGTTGAAAGGAAGGTTAACCACAGCCCCAATTCTTACATTACCCTCGAGCAACGGCGGATTTATTGTTTATACAGATGCTTCGAATCTGGGACTGGGTTGTGTATTGATGCAGGATGGCAAGGTCATTGCCTATGGCTCGAGGCAGTTGAAGGACCATGAGAAGAATTATGCGACTCACGACTTGGAGTTGGCAGCAGTTGTTTTCGCATTGAAGATGTGGAGACATTACCTCTACGGAGAGAAATTTGAGGTCCATTCAGATCACAGAAGTTTGCAATATTTGTCCTCTCAGAAGGATTTGAACATGAGGCAGAGGAGGTGGATGGAATATATCAAAGATTATGACTTTCCAATCAAGTATCATCCAGGCAAAGTGAATGTGGTAGCAGATGCGTTGAGCAGAAAATCAGTAGTCATGGCTAATTTGAGAGGAATGGGTGTTTTGCAGCAGTTTGAAGAGTTGGGTGTAGAAGTGCAAACCTTGAAGTTGGGCGCTATGTTAGCAAATATGACAGTGTCAGAACCTACCTTCATCCAGAAGATTAAGGAAAATCAGTTGCAAGACCCAGACTTGGCTAAGATAGTAGAAGTTATTGCAGAACGCCCCGATTTCAAGATGGTGAATGGAATCTTGTATTTCCGTGACCGGTTGTGTGTGCCAAATGTGGATGATTTGAAGAATGAGATAATGAATGAAGCTCACAGCACGCGATATTCTATGCATCCGGGTAGCACGAAGATGTACCACAATTTGAAGAATAGACTTTGGTGGAACAACATGAAGAGAGAGATAGCAGCTTTTGTATCTCGTTGTCTAACTTGTCAGTTGATCAAGGCAGAACATCAGAAGCCTCCAGGTTTGTTACAGCCTTTGGAAATTCCGGAGTGGAAATGGGAGCACATTACCATGGATTTCGTCTCCGGTTTGCCGAATACCAAGAAGGGAAATAATGCAATTTGGATGATTGTAGATCGTCTGACAAAGTCTGCTCACTTCATTCCGATGAAGACAGGGAATATGATGCATATGGCACCACTGGCAAAGCTATTTGTTGATGAGATTGTTAGTAAACATGGTCAACCTGTCTCCATTACTTCAGATAGAGACAGTAGATTTGTTTCAAAGTTTTGGAAAACTCTTCATGAGTCGATGGGTACCAAGCTCCAGTTCAGCACCGCTTATCATCCTCAGACCGATGGTCAGTCAGAAAGGACGATACAGACTCTCGAAGACATATTGCGTGCTTGTGTATTGGATTTCAAGGTTCAGTGGGATGAGTGCCTACCGCTTTGTGAATTTGCTTATAACAATAGTTACCACTCTAGCATTGGTATGGCACCTTTCGAGGCACTTTATGGTAGAAGATGCAGAACTGCGGTTTGCTGGGAAGAAGTGGTGAACGTAGTTTCCATGGACCGACGATAGTTGGAGAGACAAGTGACAAAGTCAAGCTGATTCAGGAACGGTTGAAGATCGCCCGTAGTAGGCAGAAGAGTTACGCAGATACTCGCAGAAGAGAATTGCAGTTTCAGGTGGGTGACAAGGTGTTTTTGAAGATCTCACCAGTTAGAGGGACTTTGAGGTTTGGGCAGAAGGGCAAATTGTAAAGAAGGTTTATTGGTCCGTATGAGATTTTGAGCAAGATTGGAGATGTAGCTTATAGACTTGCGTTACAGCCGGAATTCTCCGGGGTACACAATGTTTTTCATGTTTCTATGCTCAAGAAGTATGTCTCTAGTCCTGCACACATTCTACAACATGAGCCTTTAGAGATTCGGGAAGATGCCTCGTATGTGGAAAGACCGATCAAGATCATTGACACCAAAGAGCAAGAATTAAGAAATCGGTCTATTCATTGGGTCAAGGTAATTTGGGAAAATCACGAGCCAGAGGAAGCCACCTGGGAATTGAGAGAGCAAGTGCAAAGGAAGTATCCACAGCTTTTACCAGAGGTAATTGTTTGATTTATTTGGTGGACCAAATATCCGAAGGGGTGGAGGATGTTAGACCCCGACCCAGACCAAGTCGATTAGTGTGCGATTAGTATGTGTTCAGTTCTAAGTGGGTTTAGTCGTGGTTGGGTTGGAAGTGATTAGTTAGTTTTGGACATAGCTTTGGGAATTTTGAGAACGTCTAGTATTAGTCAGACACACTCAGGAAGGCCTGAGTGCACGTGTAAGCTTGGGAAGATCGTATCGGTTTTCGTGTGAGTGTGATTTTGATTTCATTTGAATGATCTTGTTATGTGTTACAACTTTCGTTTTAAGCCCATTCGTGTTCGAAGCCCAAAAACCCATGTTTTGGCCCAAAGAGGGTAAAATTGTCCTTTATGCACAAATCTGGACACAATTTTCGAAATCTCAAAACCATGTCAAAAATATACTTTTTGGAAAGTAGATATTTCGACGATCGTTTTATCCTTCTTCGTCGAAGTCATCCGAGGCCCACAAGATCATGTTTTAGCCATTTCAAGTTCAAACCCAATGGGGCCCATGAGTCATCACTTAAGCCTCCCTTTCCCTCTTCTTCCACTCACTTTACCAAAATCCTGCAACTTCTTAACCTACGGCAAGGAAGAGTCTCTTTTTCTCTCCATCTTCCCCATCTTGTTTGATCTAGCTAGAGAGCTCCAAAGAAGATTCTAAGACTACCATTTTCTTCATCTCCTTGCAAGCTCTCCATTGATACAATTTTCTTAAGGTTTCAAGTTGAGAAAGCTCTCCATTCTCTTCCATCTCTCTTGTTTGACTTTCTCTAGGTAAGAGCTTTAAGCCATGTTTTCCATAAAGTCTTTTTAGCTCCTTAAGATTGTGTTTTTCTTGTTCACAAACCCTTTTGTTAAAATGGGTTCTTTGTTTCCATTTTGAGTGAGTTTGTGTGTTTTCTCTTGGGTTTTTCTTGTAGTGCTTGATAGCTTGAGTGAAGTGCTTGGAGGAGTATTTTTAGCATTTGGGCAAGGCAAGTAATCTCTATAGGATCATTGTGCATGTTATTTTAAGCTACATTGTTGTTTTGGAAACTTTGCATATGAATGTGTTTACAAGCTTCATGATTGTGTTTTGTTGGTTTTGGATGTGTGTTTTACCCTTGAAGAGCCTATATGCTCAGGGAATACAAGAGGAATGAGAATGAATGGAAAGGAGGAAGGAAAAATGTGAAAATCTGCACTGAACCGCACACCCGTGCATTGGCGGTCAATTCGCGGCTAGCCGCCTGTGTCCACTGCGGCTAACCGCAGTCTGACCGAACTCAGCGGTTACTTTTCCAGAAGCTAGCATTTTCATCTGGGATCAGCGGTCAGCACCACGGTCAGCTCACGGCTAACCGCCAGTCTCACTCGCGGTTAACCGTAAGCCAACCGAAATTATTACGGTTCCTTTTCCCGAGAGCTAAGTTCGATTTGCTTTCCAGCGGTCAGCCTGGCGTTCACCTTGCGGCTAGCCGCCATGTCCCAGTTCGGCTAGCCGACACCTGACCGCGAGGTGACCGAAATTCACTGCTTGTGTATTTTGAAGAGTTTTGCAAGAATGAAAAACTAGAACATGTTAAGTGACCTCTAGCCTGATATTGTGTATTTGAAACCCAAGATGTCTTTGAACTTCTGGGGCACCAATTCCTTTCTAAACTTCCAACACTTGGGTCTCAATTGCACAAGGATCAATCAAAGGTCATTACGTGTGCTCGATAAGCCTTGTGTTCGTGCTTTAGTTTTGATATAATGAATATCATCGTGAACTTGTTTTGAAGTGTTAGTACAAGCTTGTTTTGGAGTTTTGTTTCAAGAGAAAGGGGATCTCTTCCTAAGCGTGTTATGCATAATTATTATGCCGTGCTAGTCGTGCTCGTCGTGTTTTGATAAGTGATTTCCCCCTTTCTATCTCGACGTGCTTTGATCGTGCTTCGCGTGTTTTGTGCATTCATGAATTAAGTGAACACCACTGAGCTTAGACTGCCCTTTCGGTTTGATCCGCTGTCTGGGGGTCTCTAAACATGTGGACTGTCTGCAGACTGGTCGTGTATTTATTACACATCGTGCGTGTCCGGTTCCGCGGCCGGAATTCCCGTCTTTGTGGGAAATCGTGTCGTGCTTATATTATGTATATCGTGCTTGTCGTGCGTGCTTGCTCTTTTCATTATATAAATGATAGAGAAAGGATGGGCTCTTTGTGGATTGTAACTATTCATGATATATTATGTACTCATGCTAGTTTGTTTTGGTATCTCAGCTTTGTTCGTATTCTTAAAAATGTATCTCAGCTTGATAGTACTTCATACCAAAGATTTGCTTACATGTTTTCTCTAAATGTTATTGTTCATGTTCATGCCTACATTGATTACCTGCCAAACCGTCGTGTTTGACCCTTGTTTGTTGGTGCCCAGGTGCAGGAGACGTTGCCTTTGAGGAGGAGCGTCAGGAGGAGGCTTGTGAGCCAACTCCCGTGAGAGAGTGGAAGCCCGACGATGTCATTTAGATGTCGGTCTGGTTCTCGAGTTTCGTCACCTTTAGTCTTGGGGTTTCTTTTGGTCATTTTGAGATTGTATTGACCTTTATTGGTCTCTTATGGGTTGTACTAAACTTAACTCACTTTCGTGTTAAACTTATAACTTGAACCATGTTTGGGAATGCCATGATAACTCTTTTCTTTGATGCTATGTCTTGTTATTAAATGTTATAGCACTTAAAGATTTAATTGTGCTATCGTGTTGTGTTTTGCTACACGCTTCCGCAATCGTGTACGTGTGAGTCAGATTCCGCGTGTCTTTGGGAATCCTCACCGCGGGAACCTGTGGGAAAATAATGAACCATTAAGCATAAACATCATCAATCGCGTCGCGGGCCCGGGGATCCGTTCCGGGGTCGCGACAGGACTGGTATCAGAGCGAGGCATGTTTCAGGCACTTAAAAAGAAACTAGAAAGGTCTTAGAAACGTGGCGAGGATTCGTGAGTTCCATAGATTCGTTCGTATAGGATCTTAGGAACCCTTGTACCATGATTATGGTTTTCTAACTCTTTGTTTTATAGCAATATGCCTCCAAGAAAAGCTCCAAATCATCATGCTTCAGGCAGTCAACAAAATGAGTCAGATGCATCTGAGACACCGACAGCCACACAGTTTCAGGAACTTATGCAAGCCATGATAGCACAGCAAAGGCAAGCTAATGAGAACCAAGCAAGATTCCAAGAACAGTTGGCTAAGAAGGATGATGAGATGGCACAAGTTCAGAGGCAACTGTTAGAAGTACTTCAGAACAGGAATGTAGCACCACCCGTGGGTCCACAGATTGTTATTCAGAATAGGGATCCTGACCCTAATGCTCTATTTGAGAAGTTTAGGAAGAGAGCACCCAAAGAATTTTCGGGCAATGAGGACCCACTAGTGGCAGATGACTGGCTAGTCAATACGGAGAAGATCTTTGATGTCTTCATGTGCACGGGTATACAGAAGGTCAACCTCACAGCTTCATTATTTTATGGGCTCGCAGATAGGTGGTGGCAAACAGTCAAGGATCCTTATGCAGTGATGGCAGATGATGAGGCATGGGCAGCATTCAAGATACAGTTTCAAGACAAGTACATTCCCTCTCATGTCAAGAGGCAGAAGGCTATCGAATTCCAGCAGCTTAAGCAAGGTAGTATGACGGTGTTAGACTATGTCACCAAATTTGAGAGATTGGCTAGATATGCTACCGAGCTGATTGATACGGAAAGGAAGAAAATAACAAAGTTTTTGGAAGGGTTGAATCCGATCATCATGAGAGATGTTATAGGGGTAGTACCTCCAGCTACATATGATGAGGCAGTCAAGCGGGCTTATACTTTTGAGGATATTAACAACATGATTGTTCAGGACAGGAAACAACAGTATCAACAGCAGAATCAGAGGCAACAGCAGGGCAAGAAGCCAAGGCAAGAGCAAGGTCATGTGAGGCAGGGTTGTGGACATTGTGGCAAGAATCATGAGACACACGAATGTCGTAAGGCCATGGGTGCCTGTTTCAAGTGTGGGGCTATGAATCATTCAATCAAGGATTGCCCACTACTTCAGACTCAGGAGAACAGGAACCAGCAGCAGAGGCAAGTAGCTCCTCAGAATCAACCACCAGTGCAAAATCAGATGAGACCACCTCAGCAGCAGCAGGCTAGGCAACCAGGACAGAATCAGAATGCTCGTCCTCCACAGCAGAACAGACAGGGCCAAGGAAGGCAGAACCAAGTACCGAACAGACTACAGATGCATGGACGGTTATACTATCTCAACCGTGCAGATGCTGAAGCTGCAGGAGACGTGGTAGAAGGTAAACTTCTTGTTTGTGGGGTAGAAGCCCAGATTTTGTTTGATCCCGGATCCACTCACTCTTTTTCATCCCCTAGTTTTGCTAAGTTGATTGATGCACCATGTAGTGAATTGGATTACATTTTGGTAGTGACCACTCCAGTAGGGAAACAAGTTGTGTGTAGAAACCATTACCCTAGTTGTACAGTTTTATTAGGAGATGTTAATCTACCGGCCAACCTCATAGTTTTGGACATGCATGATTTTGATGTCATTTTAGGCATGGATTGGTTAGAAGCATATCATGCCACCATGGATTGTTTTAGTAAGACCATCACATTCAGATTCCAAGGACCACATGCAGAGTTGATATTTCAAGGGAACAGGAGAAAATCTCAGGCAGGGTTTATTTCAGTGTTGAAGGCAAGAAGATTAGTTCAAAGTGGGTGCCAGGCCTTTATAGCGTTTATCACGGAGGATAAACAGTCCCAAGGGGTGGAGGATATCCCCATTGTGTGTGAATTTCCGGACGTTTTTCCAGAAGAAATCCCGGGTTTACCACCAATTAGAGAAGTTGAGTTTACAATTGAGCTCCTTCCAGGGACAGCTCCGATCTCGATTGCACCTTATAGGATGGCTCCGGCAGAAATGGGTGAGCGAAAACTCCAATTGCAGGATTTGTTGAGCAAAGGTTTTATTAGGCCAAGTGTTTCACCGTGGGGAGCACCGGTGTTATTTGTGAAGAAGAAGGACGGAAGCTTGAGAATGTGCATTGACTGCAGGAAGTTGAACCATGTGACAGTGAAGAACAAGTACCCTTTGCCAAGGATAGATGAATTGTTTGACCAATTGCAAGGAGCAGCCTATTTTTCCAAGATAGACTTGAGGTCAGGGTACCATCAGTTGAGAGTTAGAGACTCAGATGTTCAGAAGACAGCCTTTAGAACAAGATATGGGCACTATGAGTTCTTAGTGATGCCCTTTGGTTTGACAAATGCACCCGCAGTCTTTATGGCTTTGATGAACAAGGTCTTTGCGCCTTATTTGGATCACTCCACGGTAGTGTTTATTGATGATGTTCTGGTATATTCTAAGAGTAAGAAGGAGCATGAAGAACATTTGAGGACAGCGTTGCAGCTCTTAAGAGACAACCAGTTATATGCAAAACTCAGTAAGTGTGAATTCTGGTTAGAGCAAGTTGCTTTTCTAGGCCACATCATCTCCAGAGAAGGCTTAGCAGCTGATCCAGCGAAGATAGAGGCAGCTGTTAGTTGGGTGAGGCCAAGCAGTGTGACAGAAATTAGAAGCTTCTTGGGGTTAGCAGGCTACTACAGAAGATTTGTCCAAGGTTTTTCGTCCATCGCAGCCCCTTTGACAAAATTGACTAGGAAGAATGTTCCATTTGTGTGGACCGATCAGTGTGAAACCAGTTTCCAAGAGTTGAAAGGAAGGTTAACCACAGCCCCAATTCTTACATTACCCTCGAGCAACGGCGGATTTATTGTTTATACAGATGCTTCGAATGTGGGACTGGGTTGTGTATTGATGCAGGATGGCAAGGTCATTGCCTATGGCTCGAGGCAGTTGAAGGACCATGAGAAGAATTATGCGACTCACGACTTGGAGTTGGCAGCAGTTGTTTTCGCATTGAAGATGTGGAGACATTACCTCTACGGAGAGAAATTTGAGGTCCATTCAGATCACAGAAGTTTGCAATATTTGTCCTCTCAGAAGGATTTGAACATGAGGCAGAGGAGGTGGATGGAATATATCAAAGATTATGACTTTCCAATCAAGTATCATCCAGGCAAAGTGAATGTGGTAGCAGATGCGTTGAGCAGAAAATCAGTAGTCATGGCTAATTTGAGAGGAATGGGTGTTTTGCAGCAGTTTGAAGAGTTGGGTGTAGAAGTGCAAACCTTGAAGTTGGGCGCTATGTTAGCAAATATGACAGTGTCAGAACCTACCTTCATCCAGAAGATTAAGGAAAATCAGTTGCAAGACCCAGACTTGGCTAAGATAGTAGAAGTTATTGCAGAACGCCCCGATTTCAAGATGGTGAATGGAATCTTGTATTTCCGTGACCGGTTGTGTGTGCCAAATGTGGATGATTTGAAGAATGAGATAATGAATGAAGCTCACAGCACGCGATATTCTATGCATCCGGGTAGCACGAAGATGTACCACAATTTGAAGAATAGACTTTGGTGGAACAACATGAAGAGAGAGATAGCAGCTTTTGTATCTCGTTGTCTAACTTGTCAGTTGATCAAGGCAGAACATCAGAAGCCTCCAGGTTTGTTACAGCCTTTGGAAATTCCGGAGTGGAAATGGGAGCACAATACCATGGATTTCGTCTCCGGTTTGCCTAATACCAAGAAGGGAAATAATGCAATTTGGGTCATTGTAGATCGTCTGACAAACTCTGCTCACTTCATTCCGATGAAGACGGGGAATATGATGCATATGGCACCACTGGCAAAGCTATTTGTTGATGAGATTGTTAGTAAACATGGTCAACCCGTCTCCATTACTTCAGATAGAGACAGTAGATTTGTTTCAAAGTTTTGGAAAACTCTTCATGAGTCGATGGGTACCAAGCTCCAGTTCAGCACCGCTTATCATCCTCAGACCGATGGTCAGTCAGAAAGGACGATACAGACTCTCGAAGACATGTTGCGTGCTTGTGTATTGGATTTCAAGGTTCAGTGGGATGAGTGCCTACCGCTTTGTGAATTTGCTTATAACAATAGTTACCACTCTAGCATTGGTATGGCACCTTTCGAGGCACTTTATGGTAGAAGATGCAGAACTGCGGTTTGCTGGGAAGAAGTCGGTGAACGTAGTTTCCATGGGCCGACGATAGTTGGAGAGACAAGTGACAAAGTCAAGCTGATTCAGGAACGGTTGAAGATCGCCCGTAGTAGGCAGAAGAGTTACGCAGATACTCGCAGAAGAGAATTGCAGTTTCAGGTGGGTGACAAGGTGTTTTTGAAGATCTCACCAGTTAGAGGGACTTTGAAGTTTGGGCAGAAGGGCAAATTGTAAAGAAGGTTTATTGGTCCGTATGAGATTTTGAGCAAGATTGGAGATGTAGCTTATAGACTTGCGTTACAGCCGGAATTCTCCGGGGTACACAATGTTTTTCATGTTTCTATGCTCAAGAAGTATGTCTCTAGTCCTGCACACATTCTACAACATGAGCCTTTAGAGATTCGGGAAGATGCCTCGTATGTGGAAAGACCGATCAAGATCATTGACACCAAAGAGCAAGAATTGAGAAATCGGTCTATTCATTGGGTCAAGGTAATTTGGGAAAATCACCAGCCAGAGGAAGCCACCTGGAAATTGAGAGAGCAAGTGCAAAGGAAGTATCCACAGCTTTTACCAGAGGTAATTGTTTGATTTATTTGGTGGACCAAATATCCGAAGGGGTGGAGGATGTTAGACCCCGACCCAGACCAAGTCGATTAGTGTGCGATTAGTATGTGTTCAGTTCTAAGTGGGTTTAGTCGTGGTTGGGTTGGAAGTGATTAGTTAGTTTTGGACATAGCTTTGGGAATTTTGAGAACGTCTAGTATTAGTCAGACACACTCAGGAAGGCCTGAGTGCACGTGTAAGCTTGGGAAGATCGTATCGGTTTTCGTGTGAGTGTGATTTTGATTTCATTTGAATGATCTTGTTATGTGTTACAACTTTCGTTTTAAGCCCATTCGTGTTCGAAGCCCAAAAACCCATGTTTTGGCCCAAAGAGGGTAAAATTGTCCTTTATGCACAAATCTGGACACAATTTTCGAAATCTCAAAACCATGTCAAAAATATACTTTTTGGAAAGTAGATATTTCGACGATCGTTTTATCCTTCTTCGTCGAAGTCATCCGAGGCCCACAAGATCATGTTTTAGCCATTTCAAGTTGAAGCCCAATGGGGCCCATGAGTCATCACTTAAGCCTCCCTTTCCCTCTTCTTCCACTCACTTTACCAAAATCCTGCAACTTCTTAACCTACGGCAAGGAAGAGTCTCTTTTTCTCTCCATCTTCCCCATCTTGTTTGATCTAGCTAGAGAGCTCCAAAGAAGATTCTAAGACTACCATTTTCTTCATCTCCTTGCAAGCTCTCCATTGATACAATTTTCTTAAGGTTTCAAGTTGGGAAAGCTCTCCATTCTCTTCCATCTCTCTTGTTTGACTTTCTCTAGGTAAGAGCTTTAAGCCATGTTTTCCATAAAGTCTTTTTAGCTCCTTAAGATTGTGTTTTTCTTGTTCACAAACCCTTTTGTTAAAATGGGTTCTTTGTTTCCATTTTGAGTGAGTTTGTGTGTTTTCTCTTGGGTTTTTCTTGTAGTGCTTGATAGCTTGAGTGAAGTGCTTGGAGGAGTATTTTTAGCATTTGGGCAAGGCAAGTAATCTCTATAGGATCATTGTGCATGTTATTTTAAGCTACATTGTTGTTTTGGAAACTTTGCATATGAATGTGTTTACAAGCTTCATGATTGTGTTTTGTTGGTTTTGGATGTGTGTTTTACCCTTGAAGAGCCTATATGCTCAGGGAATACAAGAGGAATGAGAATGAATGGAAAGGAGGAAGGAAAAATGTGAAAATCTGCACTGAACCGCACACCCGTGCATTGGCGGTCAGCTCGCGGCTAGCCGCCTGTGTCCACTGCGGCTAACCGCAGTCTGACCGAACTCAGCGGTTACTTTTCCAGAAGCTAGCATTTTCATCTGGGATCAGCGGTCAGCACCACGGTCAGCTCACGGCTAACCGCCAGTCTCACTCGCGGTTAACCGTAAGCCAACCGAAATTATTACGGTTCCTTTTCCCGAGAGCTAAGTTCGATTTGCTTTCCAGCGGTCAGCCTGGCGTTCACCTTGCGGCTAGCCGCCATGTCCCAGTTCGGCTAGCCGACACCTGACCGCGAGGTGACCGAAATTCACTGCTTGTGTATTTTGAAGAGTTTTGCAAGAATGAAAAACTAGAACATGTTAAGTGACCTCTAGCCTGATATTGTGTATTTGAAACCCAAGATGTCTTTGAACTTCTGGGGCACCAATTCCTTTCTAAACTTCCAACACTTGGGTCTCAATTGCACAAGGATCAATCAAAGGTCATTACGTGTGCTCGATAAGCCTTGTGTTCGTGCTTTAGTTTTGATATAATGAATATCATCGTGAACTTGTTTTGAAGTGTTAGTACAAGCTTGTTTTGGAGTTTTGTTTCAAGAGAAAGGGGATCTCTTCCTAAGCGTGTTATGCATAATTATTATGCCGTGCTAGTCGTGCTCGTCGTGTTTTGATAAGTGATTTCCCCCTTTCTATCTCGACGTGCTTTGATCGTGCTTCGCGTGTTTTGTGCATTCATGAATTAAGTGAACACCACTGAGCTTAGACTGCCCTTTCGGTTTGATCCGCTGTCTGGGGGTCTCTAAACATGTGGACTGTCTGCAGACTGGTCGTGTATTTATTACACATCGTGCGTGTCCGGTTCCGCGGCCGGAATTTCCGTCTTTGTGGGAAATCGTGTCGTGCTTATATTATGTATATCGTGCTTGTCGTGCGTGCTTGCTCTTTTCATTATATAAATGATAGAGAAAGGATGGGCTCTTTGTGGATTGTAACTATTCATGATATATTATGTACTCATGCTAGTTTGTTTTGGTATCTCAGCTTTGTTCGTATTCTTAAAAATGTATCTCAGCTTGATAGTACTTCATACCAAAGATTTGCTTACATGTTTTCTCTAAATGTTATTGTTCATGTTCATGCCTACATTGATTACCTGCCAAACCGTCGTGTTTGACCCTTGTTTGTTGGTGCCCAGGTGCAGGAGACGTTGCCTTTGAGGAGGAGCGTCAGGAGGAGGCTTGTGAGCCAACTCCCGTGAGAGAGTGGCAGCCCGACGATGTCATTTAGATGTCGGTCTGGTTCTCGAGTTTCGTCACCTTTAGTCTTGGGGTTTCTTTTGGTCATTTTGAGATTGTATTGGCCTTTATTGGTCTCTTATGGGTTGTACTAAACTTAACTCACTTTCGTGTTAAACTTATAACTTGAACCATGTTTGGGAATGCCATGATAACTCTTTTATTTGATGCTATGTCTTGTTATTAAATGTTATAGCACTTAAAGATTTGATTGTGCTATCGTGTTGTGTTTTGCTACACGCTTCCGCAATCGTGTACGTGTGAGTCAGATTCCGCGTGTCTTTGGGAATCCTCACCGCGGGAACCTGTGGGAAAATAATGAACCATTAAGCATAAACATCATCAATCGCGTCGCGGGCCCGGGGATCCGTTCCGGGGTCGCGACAGGACTGGTATCAGAGCGAGGCATGTTTCAGGCACTTAAAAAGAAACTAGAAAGGTCTTAGAAACGTGGCGAGGATTCGTGAGTTCCATAGATTCGTTCGTATAGGATCTTAGGAACCCTTGTACCATGATTATGGTTTTCTAACTCTTTGTTTTATAGCAATATGCCTCCAAGAAAAGCTCCAAATCATCATGCTTCAGGCAGTCAACAAAATGAGTCAGATGCATCTGAGACACCGACAGCCACACAGTTTCAGGAACTTATGCAAGCCATGATAGCACAGCAAAGGCAAGCTAATGAGAACCAAGCAAGATTCCAAGAACAGTTGGCTAAGAAGGATGATGAGATGGCACAAGTTCAGAGGCAACTGTTAGAAGTACTTCAGAACAGGAATGTAGCACCACCCGTGGGTCCACAGATTGTTATTCAGAATAGGGATCCTGACCCTAATGCTCTATTTGAGAAGTTTAGGAAGAGAGCACCCAAAGAATTTTCGGGCAATGAGGACCCACTAGTGGCAGATGACTGGCTAGTCAATACGGAGAAGATCTTTGATGTCTTCATGTGCACGGGTATACAGAAGGTCAACCTCACAGCTTCATTATTTTATGGGCTCGCAGATAGGTGGTGGCAAACAGTCAAGGATCCTTATGCAGTGATGGCAGATGACGAGGCATGGGCAGCATTCAAGATACAGTTTCAAGACAAGTACATTCCCTCTCATGTCAAGAGGCAGAAGGCTATCGAATTCCAGCAGCTTAAGCAAGGTAGTATGACGGTGTTAGACTATGTCACCAAATTTGAGAGATTGGCTAGATATGCTACCGAGCTGATTGATACGGAAAGGAAGAAAATAACAAAGTTTTTGGAAGGGTTGAATCCGATCATCACGAGAGATGTTATAGGGTAGTACCTCCAGCTACATATGATGAGGCAGTCAAGCGGGCTTATACTTTTGAGGATATTAACAACATGATTGTTCAGGACAGGAAACAGCAGTATCAACAGCAGAATCAGAGGCAACAGCAGGGCAAGAAGCCAAGGCAAGAGCAAGGTCATGTGAGGCAGGGTTGTGGACATTGTGGCAAGAATCATGAGACACACGAATGTCGTAAGGCCATGGGTGCCTGTTTCAAGTGTGGGGCTATGAATCATTCAATCAAGGATTGCCCACTACTTCAGACTCAGGGGATCGGGAACCAGCAGCAGAGGCAAGTAGCTCCTCAGAATCAACCACCAGTGCAAAATCAGATGAGACCACCTCAGCAGCAGCAGGCTAGGCAACCAGGACAGAATCAGAATGCTCGTCCTCCACAGCAGAACAGACAGGGCCAAGGAAGGCAGAACCAAGTACCGAACAGACTACAGATGCATGGACGGTTATACTATCTCAACCGTGCAGATGCTGAAGCTGCAGGAGACGTGGTAGAAGGTAAACTTCTTGTTTGTGGGGTAGAAGCCCAGATTTTGTTTGATCCCGGATCCACTCACTCTTTTTCATCCCCTAGTTTTGCTAAGTTGATTGATGCACCATGTAGTGAATTGGATTACATTTTGGTAGTGACCACTCCAGTAGGGAAACAAGTTGTGTGTAGAAACCATTACCCTAGTTGTACAGTTTTATTAGGAGATGTTAATCTACCGGCCAACCTCATAGTTTTGGACATGCATGATTTTGATGTCATTTTAGGCATGGATTGGTTAGAAGCATATCATGCCACCATGGATTGTTTTAGTAAGACCATCACATTCAGATTCCAAGGACCACATGCAGAGTTGATATTTCAAGGGAACAGGAGAAAATCTCAGGCAGGGTTTATTTAAGTGTTGAAGGCAAGAAGATTAGTTCAAAGTGGGTGCCAGGCCTTTATAGCGTTTATCACGGAGGATAAACAGTCCCAAGGGGTGGAGGATATCCCCATTGTGTGTGAATTTCCGGACGTTTTTCCAGAAGAAATCCCGGGTTTACCACCAATTAGAGAAGTTGAGTTTACAATTGAGCTCCTTCCAGGGACAGCTCCGATCTCGATTGCACCTTATAGGATGGCTCCGGCAGAAATGGGTGAGCGAAAACTCCAATTGCAGGATTTGTTGAGCAAAGGTTTTATTAGGCCAAGTGTTTCACCGTGGGGAGCACCGGTGTTATTTGTGAAGAAGAAGGACGGAAGCTTGAGAATGTGCATTGACTGCAGGAAGTTGAACCATGTGACAGTGAAGAACAAGTACCCTTTGCCAAGGATAGATGAATTGTTTGACCAATTGCAAGGAGCAGCCTATTTTTCCAAGATAGACTTGAGGTCAGGGTACCATCAGTTGAGAGTTAGAGACTCAGATGTTCAGAAGACAGCCTTTAGAACAAGATATGGGCACTATGAGTTCTTAGTGATGCCCTTTGGTTTGACAAATGCACCCGCAGTCTTTATGGCTTTGATGAACAAGGTCTTTGCGCCTTATTTGGATCACTCCACGGTAGTGTTTATTGATGATGTTCTGGTATATTCTAAGAGTAAGAAGGAGCATGAAGAACATTTGAGGACAGCGTTGCAGCTCTTAAGAGACAACCAGTTATATGCAAAACTCAGTAAGTGTGAATTCTGGTTAGAGCAAGTTGCTTTTCTAGGCCACATCATCTCCAGAGAAGGCTTAGCAGCTGATCCAGCGAAGATAGAGGCAGCTGTTAGTTGGGTGAGGCCAAGCAGTGTGACAGAAATTAGAAGCTTCTTGGGGTTAGCAGGCTACTACAGAAGATTTGTCCAAGGTTTTTCGTCCATCGCAGCCCCTTTGACAAAATTGACTAGGAAGAATGTTCCATTTGTGTGGACCGATCAGTGTGAAACCAGTTTCCAAGAGTTGAAAGGAAGGTTAACCACAGCCCCAATTCTTACATTACCCTCGAGCAACGGCGGATTTATTGTTTATACAGATGCTTCGAATGTGGGACTGGGTTGTGTATTGATGCAGGATGGCAAGGTCATTGCCTATGGCTCGAGGCAGTTGAAGGACCATGAGAAGAATTATGCGACTCACGACTTGGAGTTGGCAGCAGTTGTTTTCGCATTGAAGATGTGGAGACATTACCTCTACGGAGAGAAATTTGAGGTCCATTCAGATCACAGAAGTTTGCAATATTTGTCCTCTCAGAAGGATTTGAACATGAGGCAGAGGAGGTGGATGGAATATATCAAAGATTATGACTTTCCAATCAAGTATCATCCAGGCAAAGTGAATGTGGTAGCAGATGCGTTGAGCAGAAAATCAGTAGTCATGGCTAATTTGAGAGGAATGGGTGTTTTGCAGCAGTTTGAAGAGTTGGGTGTAGAAGTGCAAACCTTGAAGTTGGGCGCTATGTTAGCAAATATGACAGTGTCAGAACCTACCTTCATCCAGAAGATTAAGGAAAATCAGTTGCAGGACCCAGACTTGGCTAAGATAGTAGAAGTTATTGCAGAACGCCCCGATTTCAAGATGGTGAATGGAATCTTGTATTTCCGTGACCGGTTGTGTGTGCCAAATGTGGATGATTTGAAGAATGAGATAATGAATGAAGCTCACAGCACGCGATATTCTATGCATCCGGGTAGCACGAAGATGTACCACAATTTGAAGAATAGACTTTGGTGGAACAACATGAAGAGAGAGATAGCAGCTTTTGTATCTCGTTGTCTAACTTGTCAGTTGATCAAGGCAGAACATCAGAAGCCTCCAGGTTTGTTACAGCCTTTGGAAATTCCGGAGTGGAAATGGGAGCACATTACCATGGATTTCGTCTCCGGTTTGCCTAATACCAAGAAGGGAAATAATGCAATTTGGATCATTGTAGATCGTCTGACAAAGTCTGCTCACTTCATTCCGATGAAGACAGGGAATATGATGCATATGGCACCACTGGCAAAGCTATTTGTTGATGAGATTGTTAGTAAACATGGTCAACCCGTCTCCATTACTTCAGATAGAGACAGTAGATTTGTTTCAAAGTTTTGGAAAACTCTTCATGAGTCGATGGGTACCAAGCTCCAGTTCAGCACCGCTTATCATCCTCAGACCGATGGTCAGTCAGAAAGGACGATACAGACTCTCGAAGACATGTTGCGTGCTTGTGTATTGGATTTCAAGGTTCAGTGGGATGAGTGCCTACCGCTTTGTGAATTTGCTTATAACAATAGTTACCACTCTAGCATTGGTATGGCACCTTTCGAGGCACTTTATGGTAGAAGATGCAGAACTGCGGTTTGCTGGGAAGAAGTCGGTGAACGTAGTTTCCATGGACCGACGATAGTTGGAGAGACAAGTGACAAAGTCAAGCTGATTCAGGAACGGTTGAAGATCGCCCGTAGTAGGCAGAAGAGTTACGCAGATACTCGCAGAAGAGAATTGCAGTTTCAGGTGGGTGACAAGGTGTTTTTGAAGATCTCACCAGTTAGAGGGACTTTGAAGTTTGGGCAGAAGGGCAAATTGTAAAGAAGGTTTATTGGTCCGTATGAGATTTTGAGCAAGATTGGAGATGTAGCTTATAGACTTGCGTTACAGCCGGAATTCTCCGGGGTACACAATGTTTTTCATGTTTCTATGCTCAAGAAGTATGTCTCTAGTCCTGCACACATTCTACAACATGAGCCTTTAGAGATTCGGGAAGATGCCTCGTATGTGGAAAGACCGATCAAGATCATTGACACCAAAGAGCAAGAATTGAGAAATCGGTCTATTCATTGGGTCAAGGTAATTTGGGAAAATCACGAGCCAGAGGAAGCCACCTGGGAATTGAGAGAGCAAGTGCAAAGGAAGTATCCACAGCTTTTACCAGAGGTAATTGTTTGATTTATTTGGTGGACCAAATATCCGAAGGGGTGGAGGATGTTAGACCCCGACCCAGACCAAGTCGATTAGTGTGCGATTAGTATGTGTTCAGTTCTAAGTGGGTTTAGTCGTGGTTGGGTTGGAAGTGATTAGTTAGTTTTGGACATAGCTTTGGGAATTTTGAGAACGTCTAGTATTAGTCAGACACACTCAGGAAGGCCTGAGTGCACGTGTAAGCTTGGGAAGATCGTATCGGTTTTCGTGTGAGTGTGATTTTGATTTCATTTGAATGATCTTGTTATGTGTTACAACTTTCGTTTTAAGCCCATTCGTGTTCGAAGCCCAAAAACCCATGTTTTGGCCCAAAGAGGGTAAAATTGTCCTTTATGCACAAATCTGGACACAATTTTCGAAATCTCAAAACCATGTCAAAAATATACTTTTTGGAAAGTAGATATTTCGACGATCGTTTTATCCTTCTTCATCGAAGTCATCCGAGGCCCACAAGATCATGTTTTAGCCATTTCAAGTTGAAGCCCAATGGGGCCCATGAGTCATCACTTAAGCCTCCCTTTCCCTCTTCTTCCACTCACTTTACCAAAATCCTGCAACTTCTTAACCTACGGCAAGGAAGAGTCTCTTTTTCTCTCCATCTTCCCCATCTTGTTTGATCTAGCTAGAGAGCTCCAAAGAAGATTCTAAGACTACCATTTTCTTCATCTCCTTGCAAGCTCTCCATTGATACAATTTTCTTAAGGTTTCAAGTTGGGAAAGCTCTCCATTCTCTTCCATCTCTCTTGTTTGGCTTTCTCTAGGTAAGAGCTTTAAGCCATGTTTTCCATAAAGTCTTTTTAGCTCCTTAAGATTGTGTTTTTCTTGTTCACAAACCCTTTTGTTAAAATGGGTTCTTTGTTTCCATTTTGAGTGAGTTTGTGTGTTTTCTCTTGGGTTTTTCTTGTAGTGCTTGATAGCTTGAGTGAAGTGCTTGGAGGAGTATTTTTAGCATTTGGGCAAGGCAAGTAATCTCTATAGGATCATTGTGCATGTTATTTTAAGCTACATTGTTGTTTTGGAAACTTTGCATATGAATGTGTTTACAAGCTTCATGATTGTGTTTTGTTGGTTTTGGATGTGTGTTTTACCCTTGAAGAGCCTATATGCTCAGGGAATACAAGAGGAATGAGAATGAATGGAAAGGAGGAAGGAAAAATGTGAAAATCTGCACTGAACCGCACACCCGTGCATTGGCGGTCAGCTCGCGGCTAGCCGCCTGTGTCCACTGCGGCTAACCGCAGTCTGACCGAACTCAGCGGTTACTTTTCCAGAAGCTAGCATTTTCATCTGGGATCAGCGGTCAGCACCACGGTCAGCTCACGGCTAACCGCCAGTCTCACTCGCGGTTAACCGTAAGCCAACCGAAATTATTACGGTTCCTTTTCCCGAGAGCTAAGTTCGATTTGCTTTCCAGCGGTCAGCCTGGCGTTCACCTTGCGGCTAGCCGCCATGTCCCAGTTCGGCTAGCCGACACCTGACCGCGAGGTGACCGAAATTCACTGCTTGTGTATTTTGAAGAGTTTTGCAAGAATGAAAAACTAGAACATGTTAAGTGACCTCTAGCCTGATATTGTGTATTTGAAACCCAAGATGTCTTTGAACTTCTGGGGCACCAATTCCTTTCTAAACTTCCAACACTTGGGTCTCAATTGCACAAGGATCAATCAAAGGTCATTACGTGTGCTCGATAAGCCTTGTGTTCGTGCTTTAGTTTTGATATAATGAATATCATCGTGAACTTGTTTTGAAGTGTTAGTACAAGCTTGTTTTGGAGTTTTGTTTCAAGAGAAAGGGGATCTCTTCCTAAGCGTGTTATGCATAATTATTATGCCGTGCTAGTCGTGCTCGTCGTGTTTTGATAAGTGATTTCCCCCTTTCTATCTCGACGTGCTTTGATCGTGCTTCGCGTGTTTTGTGCATTCATGAATTAAGTGAACACCACTGAGCTTAGACTGCCCTTTCGGTTTGATCCGCTGTCTGGGGGTCTCTAAACATGTGGACTGTCTGCAGACTGGTCGTGTATTTATTACACATCGTGCGTGTCCGGTTCCGCGGCCGGAATTCCCGTCTTTGTGGGAAATCGTGTCGTGCTTATATTATGTATATCGTGCTTGTCGTGCGTGCTTGCTCTTTTCATTATATAAATGATAGAGAAAGGATGGGCTCTTTGTGGATTGTAACTATTCATGATATATTATGTACTCATGCTAGTTTGTTTTGGTATCTCAGCTTTGTTCGTATTCTTAAAAATGTATCTCAGCTTGATAGTACTTCATACCAAAGATTTGCTTACATGTTTTCTCTAAATGTTATTGTTCATGTTCATGCCTACATTGATTACCTGCCAAACCGTCGTGTTTGACCCTTGTTTGTTGGTGCCCAGGTGCAGGAGACGTTGCCTTTGAGGAGGAGCGTCAGGAGGAGGCTTGTGAGCCAACTCCCGTGAGAGAGTGGCAGCCCGACGATGTCATTTAGATGTCGGTCTGGTTCTCGAGTTTCGTCACCTTTAGTCTTGGGGTTTCTTTTGGTCATTTTGAGATTGTATTGGCCTTTATTGGTCTCTTATGGGTTGTACTAAACTTAACTCACTTTCGTGTTAAACTTATAACTTGAACCATGTTTGGGAATGCCATGATAACTCTTTTATTTGATGCTATGTCTTGTTATTAAATGTTATAGCACTTAAAGATTTGATTGTGCTATCGTGTTGTGTTTTGCTACACGCTTCCGCAATCGTGTACGTGTGAGTCAGATTCCGCGTGTCTTTGGGAATCCTCACCGCGGGAACCTGTGGGAAAATAATGAACCATTAAGCATAAACATCATCAATCGCGTCGCGGGCCCGGGGATCCGTTCCGGGGTCGCGACAGGACTGGTATCAGAGCGAGGCATGTTTCAGGCACTTAAAAAGAAACTAGAAAGGTCTTAGAAACGTGGCGAGGATTCGTGAGTTCCATAGATTCGTTCGTATAGGATCTTAGGAACCCTTGTACCATGATTATGGTTTTCTAACTCTTTGTTTTATAGCAATATGCCTCCAAGAAAAGCTCCAAATCATCATGCTTCAGGCAGTCAACAAAATGAGTCAGATGCATCTGAGACACCGACAGCCACACAGTTTCAGGAACTTATGCAAGCCATGATAGCACAGCAAAGGCAAGCTAATGAGAACCAAGCAAGATTCCAAGAACAGTTGGCTAAGAAGGATGATGAGATGGCACAAGTTCAGAGGCAACTGTTAGAAGTACTTCAGAACAGGAATGTAGCACCACCCGTGGGTCCACAGATTGTTATTCAGAATAGGGATCCTGACCCTAATGCTCTATTTGAGAAGTTTAGGAAGAGAGCACCCAAAGAATTTTCGGGCAATGAGGACCCACTAGTGGCAGATGACTGGCTAGTCAATACGGAGAAGATCTTTGATGTCTTCATGTGCACGGGTATACAGAAGGTCAACCTCACAGCTTCATTATTTCATGGGCTCGCAGATAGGTGGTGGCAAACAGTCAAGGATCCTTATGCAGTGATGGCAGATGATGAGGCATGGGCAGCATTCAAGATACAGTTTCAAGACAAGTACATTCCCTCTCATGTCAAGAGGCAGAAGGCTATCGAATTCCAGCAGCTTAAGCAAGGTAGTATG
This sequence comes from Cinnamomum chago, assembly GCA_038049695.1. Taxonomy (NCBI): domain Eukaryota; kingdom Viridiplantae; phylum Streptophyta; class Magnoliopsida; order Laurales; family Lauraceae; genus Cinnamomum; species Cinnamomum chago. The sequence goes on from CP142462.1 coordinate 49,876,845, forward strand.
ACGGTGTTAGACTATGTCACCAAATTTGAGAGATTGGCTAGATATGCTACCGAGCTGATTGATACGGAAAGGAAGAAAATAACAAAGTTTTTGGAAGGGTTGAATCCGATCATCATGAGAGATGTTATAGGGGTAGTACCTCCAGCTACATATGATGAGGCAGTCAAGCGGGCTTATACTTTTGAGGATATTAACAACATGATTGTTCAGGACAGGAAACAGCAGTATCAACAGCAGAATCAGAGGCAACAGCAGGGCAAGAAGCCAAGGCAAGAGCAAGGTCATGTGAGGCAGGGTTGTGGACATTGTGGCAAGAATCATGAGACACACGAATGTCGTAAGGCCATGGGTGCCTGTTTCAAGTGTGGGGCTATGAATCATTCAATCAAGGATTGCCCACTACTTCAGACTCAGGGGATCGGGAACCAGCAGCAGAGGCAAGTAGCTCCTCAGAATCAACCACCAGTGCAAAATCAGATGAGACCACCTCAGCAGCAGCAGGCTAGGCAACCAGGACAGAATCAGAATGCTCGTCCTCCACAGCAGAACAGACAGGGCCAAGGAAGGCAGAACCAAGTACCGAACAGACTACAGATGCATGGACGGTTATACTATCTCAACCGTGCAGATGCTGAAGCTGCAGGAGACGTGGTAGAAGGTAAACTTCTTGTTTGTGGGGTAGAAGCCCAGATTTTGTTTGATCCCGGATCCACTCACTCTTTTTCATCCCCTAGTTTTGCTAAGTTGATTGATGCACCATGTAGTGAATTGGATTACATTTTGGTAGTGACCACTCCAGTAGGGAAACAAGTTGTGTGTAGAAACCATTACCCTAGTTGTACAGTTTTATTAGGAGATGTTAATCTACCGGCCAACCTCATAGTTTTGGACATGCATGATTTTGATGTCATTTTAGGCATGGATTGGTTAGAAGCATATCATGCCACCATGGATTGTTTTAGTAAGACCATCACATTCAGATTCCAAGGACCACATGCAGAGTTGATATTTCAAGGGAACAGGAGAAAATCTCAGGCAGGGTTTATTTCAGTGTTGAAGGCAAGAAGATTAGTTCAAAGTGGGTGCCAGGCCTTTATAGCGTTTATCACGGAGGATAAACAGTCCCAAGGGGTGGAGGATATCCCCATTGTGTGTGAATTTCCGGACGTTTTTCCAGAAGAAATCCCGGGTTTACCACCAATTAGAGAAGTTGAGTTTACAATTGAGCTCCTTCCAGGGACAGCTCCGATCTCGATTGCACCTTATAGGATGGCTCCGGCAGAAATGGGTGAGCGAAAACTCCAATTGCAGGATTTGTTGAGCAAAGGTTTTATTAGGCCAAGTGTTTCACCGTGGGGAGCACCGGTGTTATTTGTGAAGAAGAAGGACGGAAGCTTGAGAATGTGCATTGACTGCAGGAAGTTGAACCATGTGACAGTGAAGAACAAGTACCCTTTGCCAAGGATAGATGAATTGTTTGACCAATTGCAAGGAGCAGCCTATTTTTCCAAGATAGACTTGAGGTCAGGGTACCATCAGTTGAGAGTTAGAGACTCAGATGTTCAGAAGACAGCCTTTAGAACAAGATATGGGCACTATGAGTTCTTAGTGATGCCCTTTGGTTTGACAAATGCACCCGCAGTCTTTATGGCTTTGATGAACAAGGTCTTTGCGCCTTATTTGGATCACTCCACGGTAGTGTTTATTGATGATGTTCTGGTATATTCTAAGAGTAAGAAGGAGCATGAAGAACATTTGAGGACAGCGTTGCAGCTCTTAAGAGACAACCAGTTATATGCAAAACTCAGTAAGTGTGAATTCTGGTTAGAGCAAGTTGCTTTTCTAGGCCACATCATCTCCAGAGAAGGCTTAGCAGCTGATCCAGCGAAGATAGAGGCAGCTGTTAGTTGGGTGAGGCCAAGCAGTGTGACAGAAATTAGAAGCTTCTTGGGGTTAGCAGGCTACTACAGAAGATTTGTCCAAGGTTTTTCGTCCATCGCAGCCCCTTTGACAAAATTGACTAGGAAGAATGTTCCATTTGTGTGGACCGATCAGTGTGAAACCAGTTTCCAAGAGTTGAAAGGAAGGTTAACCACAGCCCCAATTCTTACATTACCCTCGAGCAACGGCGGATTTATTGTTTATACAGATGCTTCGAATGTGGGACTGGGTTGTGTATTGATGCAGGATGGCAAGGTCATTGCCTATGGCTCGAGGCAGTTGAAGGACCATGAGAAGAATTATGCGACTCACGACTTGGAGTTGGCAGCAGTTGTTTTCGCATTGAAGATGTGGAGACATTACCTCTACGGAGAGAAATTTGAGGTCCATTCAGATCACAGAAGTTTGCAATATTTGTCCTCTCAGAAGGATTTGAACATGAGGCAGAGGAGGTGGATGGAATATATCAAAGATTATGACTTTCCAATCAAGTATCATCCAGGCAAAGTGAATGTGGTAGCAGATGCGTTGAGCAGAAAATCAGTAGTCATGGCTAATTTGAGAGGAATGGGTGTTTTGCAGCAGTTTGAAGAGTTGGGTGTAGAAGTGCAAACCTTGAAGTTGGGCGCTATGTTAGCAAATATGACAGTGTCAGAACCTACCTTCATCCAGAAGATTAAGGAAAATCAGTTGCAGGACCCAGACTTGGCTAAGATAGTAGAAGTTATTGCAGAACGCCCCGATTTCAAGATGGTGAATGGAATCTTGTATTTCCGTGACCGGTTGTGTGTGCCAAATGTGGATGATTTGAAGAATGAGATAATGAATGAAGCTCACAGCACGCGATATTCTATGCATCCGGGTAGCACGAAGATGTACCACAATTTGAAGAATAGACTTTGGTGGAACAACATGAAGAGAGAGATAGCAGCTTTTGTATCTCGTTGTCTAACTTGTCAGTTGATCAAGGCAGAACATCAGAAGCCTCCAGGTTTGTTACAGCCTTTGGAAATTCCGGAGTGGAAATGGGAGCACATTACCATGGATTTCGTCTCCGGTTTGCCTAATACCAAGAAGGGAAATAATGCAATTTGGATCATTGTAGATCGTCTGACAAAGTCTGCTCACTTCATTCCGATGAAGACAGGGAATATGATGCATATGGCACCACTGGCAAAGCTATTTGTTGATGAGATTGTTAGTAAACATGGTCAACCCGTCTCCATTACTTCAGATAGAGACAGTAGATTTGTTTCAAAGTTTTGGAAAACTCTTCATGAGTCGATGGGTACCAAGCTCCAGTTCAGCACCGCTTATCATCCTCAGACCGATGGTCAGTCAGAAAGGACGATACAGACTCTCGAAGACATGTTGCGTGCTTGTGTATTGGATTTCAAGGTTCAGTGGGATGAGTGCCTACCGCTTTGTGAATTTGCTTATAACAATAGTTACCACTCTAGCATTGGTATGGCACCTTTCGAGGCACTTTATGGTAGAAGATGCAGAACTGCGGTTTGCTGGGAAGAAGTCGGTGAACGTAGTTTCCATGGACCGACGATAGTTGGAGAGACAAGTGACAAAGTCAAGCTGATTCAGGAACGGTTGAAGATCGCCCGTAGTAGGCAGAAGAGTTACGCAGATACTCGCAGAAGAGAATTACAGTTTCAGGTGGGTGACAAGGTGTTTTTGAAGATCTCACCAGTTAGAGGGACTTTGAAGTTTGGGCAGAAGGGCAAATTGTAAAGAAGGTTTATTGGTCCGTATGAGATTTTGAGCAAGATTGGAGATGTAGCTTATAGACTTGCGTTACAGCCGGAATTCTCCGGGGTACACAATGTTTTTCATGTTTCTATGCTCAAGAAGTATGTCTCTAGTCCTGCACACATTCTACAACATGAGCCTTTAGAGATTCGGGAAGATGCCTCGTATGTGGAAAGACCGATCAAGATCATTGACACCAAAGAGCAAGAATTGAGAAATCGGTCTATTCATTGGGTCAAGGTAATTTGGGAAAATCACGAGCCAGAGGAAGCCACCTGGGAATTGAGAGAGCAAGTGCAAAGGAAGTATCCACAGCTTTTACCAGAGGTAATTGTTTGATTTATTTGGTGGACCAAATATCCGAAGGGGTGGAGGATGTTAGACCCCGACCCAGACCAAGTTGATTAGTGTGCGATTAGTATGTGTTCAGTTCTAAGTGGGTTTAGTCGTGGTTGGGTTGGAAGTGATTAGTTAGTTTTGGACATAGCTTTGGGAATTTTGAGAACGTCTAGTATTAGTCAGACACACTCAGGAAGGCCTGAGTGCACGTGTAAGCTTGGGAAGATCGTATCGGTTTTCGTGTGAGTGTGATTTTGATTTCATTTGAATGATCTTGTTATGTGTTACAACTTTCGTTTTAAGCCCATTCGTGTTCGAAGCCCAAAAACCCATGTTTTGGCCCAAAGAGGGTAAAATTGTCCTTTATGCACAAATCTGGACACAATTTTCGAAATCTCAAAACCATGTCAAAAATATACTTTTTGGAAAGTAGATATTTCGACGATCATTTTATCCTTCTTAGTCGAAGTCATCCGAGGCCCACAAGATCATGTTTTAGCCATTTCAAGTTGAAGCCCAATGGGGCCCATGAGTCATCACTTAAGCCTCCCTTTCCCTCTTCTTCCACTCACTTTACCAAAATCCTGCAACTTCTTAACCTACGGCAAGGAAGAGTCTCTTTTTCTCTCCATCTTCCCCATCTTGTTTGATCTAGCTAGAGAGCTCCAAAGAAGATTCTAAGACTACCATTTTCTTCATCTCCTTGCAAGCTCTCCATTGATACAATTTTCTTAAGGTTTCAAGTTGGGAAAGCTCTCCATTCTCTTCCATCTCTCTTGTTTGACTTTCTCTAGGTAAGAGCTTTAAGCCATGTTTTCCATAAAGTCTTTTTAGCTCCTTAAGATTGTGTTTTTCTTGTTCACAAACCCTTTTGTTAAAATGGGTTCTTTGTTTCCATTTTGAGTGAGTTTGTGTGTTTTCTCTTGGGTTTTTCTTGTAGTGCTTGATAGCTTGAGTGAAGTGCTTGGAGGAGTATTTTTAGCATTTGGGCAAGGCAAGTAATCTCTATAGGATCATTGTGCATGTTATTTTAAGCTACATTGTTGTTTTGGAAACTTTGCATATGAATGTGTTTACAAGCTTCATGATTGTGTTTTGTTGGTTTTGGATGTGTGTTTTACCCTTGAAGATCCTATATGCTCAGGGAATACAAGAGGAATGAGAATGAATGGAAAGGAGGAAGGAAAAATGTGAAAATCTGCACTGAACCGCACACCCGTGCATTGGCGGTCAGCTCGCGGCTAGCCGCCTGTGTCCACTGCGGCTAACCGCAGTCTGACCGAACTCAGCGGTTACTTTTCCAGAAGCTAGCATTTTCATCTGGGATCAGCGGTCAGCACCACGGTCAGCTCACGGCTAACCGCCAGTCTCACTCGCGGTTAACCGTAAGCCAACCGAAATTATTACGGTTCCTTTTCCCGAGAGCTAAGTTCGATTTGCTTTCCAGCGGTCAGCCTGGCGGTCACCTTGCGGCTAGCCGCCATGTCCCAGTTCGGCTAGCCGACACCTGACCGCGAGGTGACCGAAATTCACTGCTTGTGTATTTTGAAGAGTTTTGCAAGAATGAAAAACTAGAACATGTTAAGTGACCTCTAGCCTGATATTGTGTATTTGAAACCCAAGATGTCTTTGAACTTCTGGGGCACCAATTCCTTTCTAAACTTCCAACACTTGGGTCTCAATTGCACAAGGATCAATCAAAGGTCATTACGTGTGCTCGATAAGCCTTGTGTTCGTGCTTTAGTTTTGATATAATGAATATCATCGTGAACTTGTTTTGAAGTGTTAGTACAAGCTTGTTTTGGAGTTTTGTTTCAAGAGAAAGGGGATCTCTTCCTAAGCGTGTTATGCATAATTATTATGCCGTGCTAGTCGTGCTCGTCGTGTTTTGATAAGTGATTTCCCCCTTTCTATCTCGACGTGCTTTGATCGTGCTTCGCGTGTTTTGTGCATTCATGAATTAAGTGAACACCACTGAGCTTAGACTGCCCTTTCGGTTTGATCCGCTATCTGGGGGTCTCTAAACATGTGGACTGTCTGCAGACTGGTCGTGTATTTATTACACATCGTGCGTGTCCGGTTCCGCGGCCGGAATTCCCGTCTTTGTGGGAAATCGTGTCGTGCTTATATTATGTATATCGTGCTTGTCGTGCGTGCTTGCTCTTTTCATTATATAAATGATAGAGAAAGGATGGGCTCTTTGTGGATTGTAACTATTCATGATATATTATGTACTCATGCTAGTTTGTTTTGGTATCTCAGCTTTGTTCGTATTCTTAAAAATGTATCTAAGCTTGATAGTACTTCATACCAAAGATTTGCTTACATGTTTTCTCTAAATGTTATTGTTCATGTTCATGCCTACATTGATTACCTGCCAAACCGTCGTGTTTGACCCTTGTTTGTTGGTGCCCAGGTGCAGGAGACGTTGCCTTTGAGGAGGAGCGTCAGGAGGAGGCTTGTGAGCCAACTCCCGTGAGAGAGTGGCAGCCCGACGATGTCATTTAGATGTCGGTCTGGTTCTCGAGTTTCGTCACCTTTAGTCTTGGGGTTTCTTTTGGTTATTTTGAGATTGTATTGACCTTTATTGGTCTCTTATGGGTTGTACTAAACTTAACTCACTTTCGTGTTAAACTTATAACTTGAACCATGTTTGGGAATGCCATGATAACTCTTTTCTTTGATGCTATGTCTTGTTATTAAATGTTATAGCACTTAAAGATTTGATTGTGCTATCGTGTTGTGTTTTGCTACACGCTTCCGCAATCGTGTACGTGTGAGTCAGATTCCGCGTGTCTTTGGGAATCCTCACCGCGGGAACCTGTGGGAAAATAATGAACCATTAAGCATAAACATCATCAATCGCGTCGCGGGCCCGGGGATCCGTTCCGGTGTCGCGACAGGTATATGATGTAATAAATTGATTAAGTTATTTATTTATCAATACAATTTATGCTTTTCCTTTCATGAGCTGAATGGTGTTCTATATACTTGCACATAACTAATACAAATGGCATAATGGTTCATGAGATGAACCGGAGTCCACAAGTATACTAGATGTAATACATGTGTATGGATGAGATCCACATACAGGAGATATGTATTCCAAATCTTATACTTAAATATCTTCACAACCAGTGATGAGATTGGACACCTCATCAAACAAGGTTGCAGCATTTTGATCACTATGAGATAGTGTGATTTATCTCGATCATCAGAATGTAAGATTCTGGATCATGATGCTGGTACATTGGATGTATTGAAGGACCATGAAAAGCACCTTATATACACTGTCTTTATTTAAGGTCTGCTCTCATAATTCCCTAGCAATAGGCTCATAATCCTGAGACATTAATGAACTCAAGTTTCTATCTATTCATTTACTTTGAGTCACCAATGAGTGAGGCCAATTGTAGGTCAACACCTCGGTGATTTGGGTACGTGGTAGTAAAGTTGTGGGAACATTCAATGGTCAAGATGGAATCCATCTTTAATATCCCCTTGTGCCAATTAATGGATTTATCATTGGTAAGTGCGCACCCATTCCGATTAAGAGTTAATTGGATCGGTACCATATGATCATTATAATTAATTGGGGCTCAAGGATAATAAGATATGGATCTAATTTGGTGGACAGATCCATTTGATCCATGGATATAGATGGAGGGGCCTACTTGTGGTACTGTGGAAGTTTAGGGTCTTCATTGTAATTTATTTCTAAGACTGGAGTGCAATTGCATTTATATAGTGGAGTTATTTGCAATTAACTGTGGGCCCGGATTGCACATGAGATGTGGGGTCGCGTGTCCCAGTTGGAGCCAGCTTTCTAAGGAATCCCTAGTGGTCCCCACACTAGCCCAATATATTAGAAAGATACTAATTCTACTTCAACTCTAAAAGGAAGGTTACTATTTCTATTTGAAGTGAGACTTCTAATAGTGGTAATGGTAAGCTACTTATTAATAATGGAAGTAGGACTTCTATTTTAATTAGAAAGGAGAAAGTTACTAATAGTTGTGGAAGTAAGACTTCTATGGCAATTAGTAAGGGAGATGTTTACTAATTTGTAATGGGAGTTAAACTTCTATTTCAAATAGGAAAAGAGGATTTATGGAGGGCTATAAATAGAGGAATACTCCTCTCAAATTCGTGCATAATTAATAGAGCACTTTTCAGCCCCTTGTGCAAGAGTTGTACAAGTCTTCTTCCTCTCAAAGTTCCCCTCTCTTTCACCTTTGGTTCATTAGAGTTACTAATAGGGTTTTCTCTTCAGGATTCCACAATCTTCTTGAGAAAAGAGATCTAATACGGGACATAGTGTTGGAAGATCCAAAGGAGTTGAAGATTCTGATTTGGATTGTGAAGTTGTTCATCACCAAAGTAAAGAAATCAAATCCTCCATTAGAGCACAACAAAGCTCCAAAGGTATATCTACATCCTTGTATGTTGTGTATTTCGTGGAAGCATGTTTATGTTTTGTTTTCTAACTTTAAGATAGTAGTTATCGCTGTACATGGCTATGAGATTGAGGGAATTGCATCCTGGATTGGGTTTGTTGCATTCTAGACAATTGATCCCTGTATTAACTGGGTCAAAAAGTTTTTCAAACATGTCTGGAAGGCCCACCTATATTCCAACAAGGAAATCATGGCAGTAGTGTCCTCCGCACTGTAAAAAGCCCATGCATTCCTCCCATCCTGCAAACCTCCAAAACGCTTCACCATGCTCGAAGGCGCTCCAACAACGCCTTGAGAGAAACCCAACTGCAGCGCAAAATGCAAGGGAACATACGGCTGGATATCAACAAAAAGATGTCTACGGTACACTATAGTACCAACACATATGTTGAAAAGCCACCTCTTTTCTGCATTGGTCAAAGAATAGTGTCTTCCCGACCCTGCTCTGGTGGAATCACGGGAAACACAAAAATCAAAAGCCTTCTTCTGCAAACCAGGAGAAAGCGTCACTGAGATTGCCCAATCTTGACGTTCTTGAACCGTCGAATCCTCAAACGGGCAGACAAAAGAGATTCGAAAATGGCTGTCCCTCTAGCCAACCTAATCATGAAAGGATCATCATCCTGTGCAACTCCTAAACGATGGAAGCCGGGACAATGGTACACATACCGCGAATAGAAAATATGGGCTAAAAATGCCCTGTTCATAGGGAGCCCAAGTCGGACAAGAAAGTAGCAGCCTGCAGTTCTGTACACAGATAGGAGTAAAGAGCAGGCACCAAAGCAAGCCACTCTCCAAACGCCATCTGACAAGCCAGAAAAATACAATGCGCAGCCTGATGTGCGTAACATCTCCTCCAGCAAAAATAGCCTCACTCAGCCAGTAAGTGATGTAAATAGCAAGATCCCTTCGCAGCGCAATGTCCGAATAAACGGCACCTATGCTCATGAAGAAGTCTTTCAAGTCTCCTCGCGTGACGGAAGTCTTCTTTGAACTCGGAGTCTTAGCTCTGGCCTCCTGGGTCGTGCTATCAGAAGACTTTCTGCTGTCAAAGAAGTTGGGGAACAAGGAGCCAAAACTCCTACAACAGCTGGACCTTACTTTCAAACCCTCCTTCTCCATCAAAAAAGCATAGATGGCGACGAGATGAAAGTACAAAAGCCTGAACTCCTCAGACTGCTCCTCAAGGACGCTGTCAAAACTCCGCCAACCTGCAAGATGTGATCAGTCCATGACTCCCAGCTTGAGTAAGCGCTGAAACAGCCACGAAGTCGAAAATACTTCACCCAATTGCTGCCGTCACCATGAAAAATGCCTAGGCCCACCGGTCTCAAATCGACTGATGGATGATCAAAACCTTGGTAACCGCTGGCAGGCATCAACATGTCCATGTGGACGGGTGACTTCTCTGCGTAATCGGAAGGGCCGCCAACAAAAACCCCGGTCTTGGTCACATTAGTCCTCTTCACTCAGCTCGAAGGATCTTCCCTCTTGGGACACGTGGGAGAAAGACTCTTGATCGAGATAGTGCGATCAAAGGTAGACCGGGTAGAAACAGTTCTCTCCTCACCATCTGCCGTGTAAGAAAACTGAAAACATCTTCTTTGGTACGTCAAGTCATCGGGGATGCGTCACCAAAGAGAATGGTAGGCTTGGGCACAATGCTCTAATCGTCCATGACCCAATGACGATTGCTTACCATAATCCTGTAGAACCCCTTATCCTTGAGAGCGATTAATCGCTATCTCATCTCATCACGGTTGAAGGAGTCACATTCTTCCAAGTTTCTCTCCACAAACTAGACCTTCTCCCATCCCTGCTGAACGACCACATTAGGAGACCTGGTAGACTGACGAGGTGCATCAGTAACAGGCTCTTTGCCCTTGTTCGTTTTGGAGGAACTACCTGCAAAGGATGGAAAAGACAAAATCAACCATTAAAAGGACAGAATCTTGCTAAAAAATTCTAACGAAATTTTGGCATGACTCCGGGACAATTTTGAATTAAAGGGAAACACCTCGAAAAAGATAGGAAGCTTGAAGATGAGCTCAACACCGCTACAAGCTCATGGTTAATGAAGCATCCTCAAAGAAGGTTTGAACTCAAACATCGCTGCGAGATCAAACCAGTTTTATCAAATCTCCGCAACCTTGAAGAAGGGCTCAACATTGCTGCGAGCTCCAAAGTCCAAAACTTGCAAAGCTCCTCAAAATCCAGCAAGACTAAGAAAGAGCTCAACATTGCCGCGAGCTCCAAATCCCAAAACTTGCAAAGGATTTTCTAGGTATGCATCATCATGCTCCCAATCAATTTACTAAAAATCTTGCATAAAAAAAATCATCATGCATTAGATGCTAGGAAAACTTTAACCAAAGTTTGACCAATTCCAACCCAACTTGGTCAAAACCAATCAAACGTTGCGAAAGTCAAAATTCATGTTGACTTGGCCTAGAAACTCTAGCCTTCTATCTTGATGCATTAAAAAGAAAAGGAGAAAGAAAAATGCATGAACATCTTGGATTGCATAAACTTCATTATCATGGTGAGTTAAAAAAAAAGAAGAAAAAAAAAAGAGAAAGCCTCATGAGTTTCCAAAAAACAAAATCATCCAACCTCATGAACCAAATGAAGCCAAAATCTTGAAAATGACAATCCACAAAAAACCAATTCTGGTCCCCAAACTTGCCACATAAAGCTTGTTAGGTTACAAGGCCAAAAAAAAAAAAAAATTAAAAAAATCCTGACCCCCTTGCTCGCCACATACAGCTTGTTAGGTCACAAGGTCAAAACCAAATATGACACCCCAATTTTCCACATACAGCTTGTTGGGTCGCAAGGTCAAAATCAAAAATCAAATCCGGACCCCCTAACCTGCCACATACAGCTTGTTAGGTAACAAGGTCAAAAACAAAAAATCCTCTTGACTGCTTAACATGCCACATACAACCCTTAGGTTCACAAGGTCAAAAGGAAAACCCAAAATCCAAAACCCAAATCCAACTCCCTCATGTCATTTTCAAAACGTTGCCTTAAGACGGTACGTGATCCTTCTCACTACGATAAAATCTCCTTGGAAACTCAAAAGACTATTTAAAAAAATGCTCAAAGACTTTTGGTCAAGTCAAAAACTCTCCTTCAAGTTTTCTTTGAGGCACATTGACTCCAAAAGCTACTCGTCACTATACCTCGAGGGGGCATCTGTTGGCACCAAAAAAGTCACTTTGCCTCTTCAACATCAAGAAGCCACATGAAACCGCATCCTACTACAAAATAGGCAATGCTGCTTCAAGCATCACATCTTGTTAGAAACAAACAAAAACTGCAAGATCCATCAAGATAGCCAAAAGAGGGGTTCACATGAAGTTTCGGGCCATTCCAACATCATTTGGCCTAACTTCACTCCTCCGGCAGCTGAATAGGCGCTCCTGGCGGCGACGGAGTCGAAGATATCAAAACTTCGATCAGAGCCTACGGATGGTCTCAAAATACCTCCAAAGGGCTCCATGTCAAATTTCAAGTCAAACCGACAACATTTGACCCTCCATCAACCCTTGAGCAGTGAAATCAAGCCTCTCGGCAACGAGAACCATCGAGACTGTTACTCATCAAACAGAGCACATGGGCGGCTTCCACATGCTTCCAAAGGGCTGCACGTCAAATTTCAGGTCATTCCGACGTCGTTTGACCCGACTTTGACTCTCCGAAACAAAATCAAGGCCACTAGCGGCGGAGCACCCTAAGACCATGATATCCAAAACGGAACCAACGGATCGTCTCAAAATGACTCCAATAGACCCCCTTTCAAATTTCAAGTCAGTCGGACATCGGTTGACAGCACATCAAAGCGCGACATCTTCCTCGTGATAAAATCAAGCCAACTGGCGACGGGACCCCAAATGGCTTCAAAACTCAGACAAAAGCCCATGGTTGGTCCTATCTATTGCTCAGGAGGCTTCGCCTCAAATTTCAGGTCATTTCAACATCGTTTGACCTAGTTTCGACTCTTGACAGAAAATTGGCTACAAAGTCTTCGGCTCTTCCAAAGAAAAAATAGGAAACTTTGTGCTCCGATTTGCACTGCTTCTCGTCAGGTTTTCTTCAGGAGAATCAAGTCAATAAATGAGGAGAAATGTCAAGAAAAATGCAGGAGAAAACAGCATAAAAAAGACCAAAAAACGGCCGAGAAATGGCGACCGAAAAGAGGACAATCCCCATGGTCGCCGGTGACCATGGGTGCATGGCCGCCCCACGACCATGGAAATCCGGATCGCCGGATTTGTCGTCGGTTGGCCTGTTTTCCGCCCTTTTCACATTTCAGAAGTTCCAGCCCATATGGTTTTCTGAAAATCTGATTTTTTATGCTCGAAATCGACTGATCTTCAACAACATCTTGGATCCATCGTCAAGAGAATGAAATCATCATTGATTGCTCCAAGGTCGCCAACCGGCTGACCAAGAAAATGCACTTTCTGTCCGACCGATCGAGAAATCGACAAGACAGATGTCACCAGCCCGCTGGTATCAACCAATGTCTGAAGTCGCATCGCCATCCGACATCAAACAACAATGTTGATCCATCGACGATCATCATAAGAAGAATTTCAAAAGACGCAGCGCGACCCGCGACTCTTTAAATGCCTCGGCGACCACTTAATGTCGTTAATTGACCCATTTTATGACAACTCAATACGGTCATTAACTCATTATTTTGGACAGCCGAGTCAAAATCAAGCAAATGGGAGTTACAAATCCAAGTAATCATGGCATTAAAACCATGAAACTCCCCTCATCATTGAGATTAAATCCAATTAAATGCCCATCATCTTCCACCGGCCAATCATAAGCCAAGAAAAAGAAGTTACAAAATCAAGAAATAAAAACTTGTAACTCCTCTCAACATGGGGCATCAATGCCATCGATGCTCATAAACTCACCTTATGGCCACCAAAAGCCTATAAAAGGAGGGTCATTCCAAGAAAAAAGGACCTTGGAACCTCCGATCCGTCCAGAAAAATTCAAGAAAACTCTGAATAATTCTCGAAGAAACTCTGCCACTCTGCTGCGGAAGAAGCACCACAAGGTGATTGAAGTCCCTTGCCCCCCCCCCCCCCCCCAGGTCTCCTCTCTCCTTCTATCCAACATGGCCTAAACGCGGCTCTTCTACCCGTTTACTCACTTTTTTATTCGATATAGGACCTCCCCTTGGTCTTTATCCTCTAAAAAACTGAGGTCCAAGCCAAGCCAAAGAATCAAAGCATCAAGCGTTCTCATCTAAAGGACGATGGCGAAGTCCATACATGACTTGCGACCGTCGATCTGAATGAGTCCCCACGATCTCCCGAGAAGTTAGATACCTTTTCTTACTTTTCTTTCTATTTTGTATTATTTGTAAAGAGACAAAAAAATTCACATTTCTTGTCTTTCTTCATTGATAAGATTTGTAAATCGCCTTTCATGGCACAAATCGCTTTCTACGGCACAAAACTGCCTTTCACAACAAAAAAAATGACATTGCCTCTCACGGCATTTAAAAAATTGTATCTTTCTTAAAATATATGTGCAATGGAAAGTTAGAAAAAAAGAATTGATTTCTTTTCTACTTGCGAAAGTGAACCTCCGGATCACCACTTCAAATTCCAAGTAGAATAGAAAACCTGGCATACCCGTACAAAAAATGTTGATGACCTTGCTTTTCCTCCCCCGCATGCTCCCAGCAGCCCCAGGGGTGGGAAGGAGAGGACGAAAGGTCAGAGCCCCCCATCAGAGATAGTCCCGATCATCTTCTAAAACTGGGTCGAAGTAGGGCACTTCTTTTAGAGACGATGGTTCTTTTCGATCAGAAAACTGTGTTTCTGTGTCGTCGGACAATTCCTCTTCATTATCAGAGAAATCATACCAATTGGATGAGTTTCCTGGATTCTTGACAGGTGACTCTTCAAAGAGATATCTAGGGAGATCAATGTCTTCATGAACATGAGATGTTTAGGTCTGGTCGGCAAAACAACTTTGCAGCCTTAGTGTCAACTGTCCCATGGGAGTGTCAGGATCATACCCAACCCGTATGAAGACTTGTCTATGCGACGGTGGAGCTTCCAATCCTCTAGTTGACTTTGATCAGAGTGGGTTCCAATGGCGTGATAATACCACGACCTCCTCCCAAACTGATTGGATTCTGAGCATCATAGCCCATTTTTTTCATGATAGCTTGTGCCATTGGACTATACAGGGACAGCAGAGGCATACCTTTGTTTTGGAAAGGTTCAAGCGAAGAATTTGATGAAGAAGCTTCCGATTTGTGGAAGAAGATTGGCTTTTCTTCTGCCGTAATTGTCGGAACAATGAATAAAGCAGACGCTGGGTCTTTTACATCGGCAGGTGTCTCCAATGGAGTGAGAGCAGGCTGAACTTGCTGAGTACCAGCTTGGCTTGATGGTGTATCATCTTCTGGCTCTGAATCCAAATTTGTGTCTTGCATGATAGACACAAAGGAAACAACAAACTTGCCCTCAGTCTTTTGTTTTGTCTTCTTTGCTTTGGTGGTGATTACCAAAGACTTGGAAGATCTGAAGGAGACAATGAAAGGAGATGGATTGCACTCTTCGGATTTACTGGAAGGTTTGTTTTCTTCCGATGATTACTGAGGAGCCTTGCCCTTCTCTTTCTGGAGATTTTCGGCAAATGGTGTTGTTTGTTCCTCCTTTTCTTCTTTTTCATCCTTGTACATCTGAGCATCTGCAAAATGAACATCTTTGCCTTTGAAGGGCTTTTTTTCTGTAAACACTCGATGTATCAAGCCGTCGTTGCCAACGAACTTGATGCATTGATGTAAAGTTGAAGGGACGACACCATTCTCGTGTATCCAGGGGCGTCCAAGAAGGATGTTGTGGCATGAAGGGGTTCTTATTGCGTACACAGTGACTTTAGAGATAAGATCACCGATTTGCAACTTGAACCAGATTTTGTTGATAAGCCTTTGAGTGCTCCCATCACATCCAAAGATGGATACAGATGTGTGACTTAGCTTGCTAGGTGGAATGCCCAGCTCTTCGAGTGCCGAAGTAGAGGTTGAGTACAAAACCTCGGTCAATCTGGACTATGTGTATTGGCATTTCTTTGACGTACCCTATGAAGTACAAGGGTCGGTTGTGCTTTGTCTCGCCTAGTAGCAGGTCATCCTTATCAAAGGCGATGGTTACACTTGCTGCTTTCTGAACCGAGAGGCATTCAATGCCTGATCCCTTGGTTTTCTTCTTTTCTCCCTTTGAGGAAGTATTTGATTTTTTGATCTTATAGTCCATTTCAATTTGTAGGACTTGTGGGGCATGTTTGTCAATATCCGCATTCAGTCTTTGCAGTTCTGAAATGAGATTATCACGAGAGTGTGGAGGCATTCGTAGTAAGTCAATAATGTGCAGTTGTGCAGGTATGTGTTTGAAGTGCTCAATTAAGTCGTACTTGAGAACGTCATTGGGGCCTGCATTTTCATTATTGTTACCACTTAGGGCGTTTACAACTTGCTTTCCCAAAGGATTTACATAAGAAGAAGAAGGTTGGTTGTAATTTTTGTGGTAATCCCGGCCAGAGCGGGTACCTCTACCAACTTCAAGAGCTTCTAAAGAAGGTTCTTCGTTTGAAAGATCACCCTCGGAATCAGGGGGTTGATCCTTCTCATTTGTTGAAGACAATTCTGTAGTAGCATTGCCGTCCTCAGTGATTACGTTGCACGGAGCATTTTCCTAGAACAAGTCCTGAACAGCATCCAGCAACTTTTCTTCCTTGTTAAATAATTTGTCGGTCCAAACATCTCCTATGAGGTCAGGTTTCTAGGCCCAGTTGACCGGGTTTTCTTTGAAGAGGACTTCATTGGCTAGAGTTTCTTCAGAATGATCGGTCAGAAAAGGTGTCAGTTCTAATGTCACAGTTTCAGGGGACAAAGGCCGAGAAGGTGATATCTTAGTGGAAGTCGCCTGAGAAGACATAGCTCCAGAAGATATACTACCCGATGCAGTCTGAGAGTATGTGTCTTCGGCAGATGAAGCTTCAGAGGCACTATCATCCTGAGCTATCGCATTGCAGGTTGCTCCGATAGGAGATGCCCCCAAAATAAACTGTTCGAAATCGAACTCATCCTCGGATGTAAGAGGATCATCGATCCAGCGACTTTCTTCATTTTTCAGGATTACCGGATGAGGTACTTGTAAATCTTCAAGGACTTCTAGCACTGGATTTTGATTGAGACGAAGGTGATTGATACGATCCTACTCTTGCTCTATGCCAAGACGCTGCAACATCCCCACATATTCTTCAGGATCAGGCATGGGAGCCAAATCTTCTTCGTCATTTGCTCCTTGTGGTTCGTTCTACTAGAGCATTGGCAGGTATTGGATCGACGGCATTTTCGTAAACAACCTCTTGGTTTTCTTCATCATCGGACTAGGATTCTTGTGGTTGTAAGGGATTATACCAGATTACTGGCATAAGATGAGATTCAAGAATCCATTCTTCATCAAAGAGGTATTCTCCTGTTTCAAGGGATTCCTCCCACTCGTTAGTGTCACTGGCGGTGTCACTAGACTCGTATCCATCGAAGGAGAATCCAATTACCAAGTTGCAAGAATATGATGCCCCCTAGGTAGCTTCATTTCTTATCTATGGTGGCATGAAATCACCAAGGGTGAATTTTCTTGCTGCCCTTGAAGTCTTGGGAACGGACTCTTCTATTGCCCCTAGTGAAGCAGTAAAAGAGGTCTCTGCCTTTTCAGGGACTTCTTGTTTTGGTTGAGCTTTCTCCTGCTGTCTAAGCTTGCGGAGTTGTCTCCTGGCTTGCCTTCACTGTTGAGTAATCGGCTTTGTTTTGACGATCTCCCAATTTTTATCTTCAAGGAGATCAGGATGCACCCATATAGGCTGTCCGTCTGGTGTTGGATAAGGAACTAACTCTTGGGATGTTTGAGTAATTTTTATCATGTTAAGGAAGTAGTGATCTCCTTTGGTGACTTTGAAACTTATCCATATGACACCATGTTGACGGAGGCAGACCCATAGTTTTTGTCAAAGGTGATGACTCCGTTTTTCCATATCTCGTTGATCTTCTCTCTCACAATGAAGCATTGATTGAGAGGATGTGAGACCATCTGGTGATATGGACAATACCGAGGATCGTTGGTTTTGCTAACATCTCCTGGTCTTTTGGGGTCTGGCAAGGTGAGTTTGCCATTTGCTAAACAAGCCCCAACGATTTCTTAAATATCTTCATCGAACGGGTATTTTTTCTCTACTCATTCTTTGAAGGCCTCAGAGAGTTCAGGTTTCTTACCTGCAACTTTATTTTCAGCTTTCTTTGTCTGCTGAGGAGCTGACTTAGTTTGTACATTAAGAACCTCCTTTTTCTTTGGTTTTGAGGTCGTAATGGTAGTCGGCTATTTCTTCGATGATTTCTGACTGTTGAGGTCTTTAATCACCGTTTCAGCTTCCATAGATGCTTCTAGGAGTTCTCTCGGGTTCTTTGATTTATTGCCGATGATCATGGAGCAGATCCTTGCTCTCATGTTGTTACGGCAGATGTCAACTAGCGACGCTCATGGCAGTACATCTGAGCACTTGTATGCCATCGCCTTCCACTTGTAAATGAAGTCGTATGTTGACTCATTCTCTCCCTGTGTTAGACTGCTGAGATGCGCCATAGTAACAGGATGATCCTCACCTTTTAAGTGGGTCAGGAAGCGTGTCTCCAGCATGTTCCAGTTTTGAATGGAATTCTCCGGCAAAGTGGAGTACCAATCAAAGGCCGTACTTTTTAGGGTACTTGCAAAGAGACAGATCTTGAGGGCATCTTGATCCGTAATAGCTCCTATTAGGATCTTGAAGTGGATGACGTGCTTTCTGGCTAAACCTTTTCCCGTGTTTGTTTGAAGAGTGGGTTGTTTGAATTTTGCAGGGAATGGAACTGAGTCCATCCATAGGGGATAAGGTGGCTTGATCCCATGCTCATTTAGTGTATCCTCTTCTTTTGCTTTGGTGAGGATATTGTCAACGTCCTTTTTGGTAAGGGCACGTGACTCATCATCTCCACCGTTTGTCTCATCATTTAGATGAACTTCATTGTTTGGTGGACGCCAGAAAGTGAGAAGGAGGTTTTCCATCAGAGCTTCTATTCTTTGCTATCCTTGCTCTAACTGCTGGATGTGTGCGGTTACGTCATCATGCGGCGGAGGCTGCTCAGCATTTGTAACCAAGACGTTCACACTTCGAAAGTCGAACGAGGACCTCATCTTGGTGACTAAGCTGGAGCTCATTCTTTTGGATGAAGAATCGAAGGAGTAGTTACTCCGATGTCCTTGGCTTGAAGGAGTGGAAGAATCCTCCTGATGTCTTCTCGTCCGGGAGACGCTGCGAGTCACCGGTCGTCTGACATAAATTTTAGTTGCCGACTTCTAGCATTTTCTGGTTTTGCCAACCATATGGACAGCAGCAACTTGATCGGGTCTTTCTCTTTCGACCCATTTTTCAGAGACTTGAAGGGCAGAATGCTAGGTTCTTTGCTTTTCTAGTCTATTTTGTCGATATGCCGCGCGACGACATATGCGACGAGCAATCTGAGCTTCGGTGAACTATGGCTGAGCTCTAGCAACGAAGGACGTAGTCCCTCGTGTACAGTAACCGAGCTTGTCTTCTTTGAAGCTAGGCATGGACGGGATACGGAGGCGGTCCTTTACTTGTCGTAATGAGGCTTTGAATTTTGCTAGTTCGGCCCCTGCTGAGATGAAGGGTCGAACTGCCTGAGTTCAGGCCTTAGCAAGTTCTCGCAGAGCCCTTGTAATGCATGATCTGATTTTTGGCTTATAGGAGCAAGCCGACTCATGCTGGGTTGATTTGTTTGTTTGGCGGAGGGTAGGCCTCTCCTCTTTCTTGTAAAAGAGAGGGTAGAACCAGTTCTCCTTGAGAGGGGCAACGTATACAGGCTTTGCAGATGCTCGGGACCTCCTTGCGGACCAAGTCTTGGGGTAGACCTGGTTCTTTGCATGTTGAGGCTTTATGGGGTTGCCACGGCTTCAGGCTTTTCGATGGATGCCTTTGGTATCGGAGCAACGACATGTCCACCTCTGGGCAGTTATAGTTTCTTATGTGGGGAGTGGGAATGGTCCCAGTGACCCGAAGACAATGGTCAGGGGAGCAAAGGTCGACTTAGTGTTTTGAGAGTTGCCGAGGGAGATGACGCTTTGGTAGTTGGCAGGGGGCTTATGAGTGTGCTTCTTTTGCTTCTCTTGAAGCATGAGCTGGTACTTGTTCTTGTCAAAAGTGATGGCTAATGAAGCTGCCATTGTTAGTTTGGAAAAGTTCTGAAACAAGACCACATCCATTAGTAATCACAAGAATATGGTGATCATAAATGGAAATGAACTATGGTTTTCTCTTTTCATATCACTCGAGGGAACATGGCCCAGCCCAAGCGAGGTGAAGAAGGGAAAACGCCATGGAGGGTACAATTGTTCTAAACGCAAGTATAGGAGGCTCAGAGTGAGCGTTCTAGTGACTGCTAGAAGCAATTGTAAAACATTAACTCAAAATACCGAGAAGCGAGGCTCGCTCGAAGTAAGATGATATAAGGTTGGAGATACAAATGTATCGGTCGCGAATACAGTAGACCCAAAAGGGCGTACTAGCACAGCTAGGCACAAATGTTGCAAATCGCATCCTTGGAATGGACATGGGATGAGTTTTTTGGAAAGGTCAAAATTGGATTCATAAAAGAGAGCAAATGGTATTCCAACCCGAACATAAGCTACAAACGTTTTCCGTGAGCTATTGTCCTAAAGGGAAAGAACCAAGATTTCTCAGATTTGAACCCAAAATGATGAAAGTGCAAGTGGTGTTCCAGTCCGAATGCAAGTTACCAGCGATTTCTGCGAGCTTTCATTTGAAAGAGAATGAACCAAGATTTCTCAAATCTGAATTAAAAAATGACAGAAGTTTTTTTTTTTGTTCGAAGAGATTTTTTTTTGGAATTTTTTTTAAAGAGTACACATAGGTTTCCAATTCGGTCTTATGAAACCTAAGTAGATAGATCAGCCCCCCGGTAAAGGTAGGATTACTTAATGAACCCATTTGGAGGACCCTTGCCTCGAACAATCTAACTGCCTCCACACTCTGGACAAGGCTTTTCTTAGATCCACTTTGGTCAAAGAAAGCAATTAGTGTAATCTTAGTGGCCTTTTTTTTGAAAAAAAAAACTTTTCTTGGAAGATCTCTAATGGACCCATCAAAGAGAGCGAATGGCCCCTCCCAATCCAAACGATTTCCGTGAGCCATTGTCCAAAAGGGAAGAAACCAAAGTTCCTCTAATTTGAATCCAAAAGAGAGAAATTTTGAAAAATTTTATTTTTTATTTTTTTGAAAGATCTCTAACGGACCGGACCCATCAAAGAAAGCGAATGGCCCCTCCCAATCCAAACATTGGATACAAATGATTTCCGCGAGCCATTGTCCGAAAAGGAAGAAACCAAAGTTTCTCTAATCTGAATCCAAAAGAGAGAAAGCTGATTTTTTTTGAAGAGTTTGAAATTATTCTTTTTTTTAAATCCCTATCGGACTCAACAAAGAAAGAAAATGACCCATTCCCTGATACAAATAATAGCTACAAACATTTCTGTGAGCTATTAAGTTCGGAGAGGAAAGGATCAAAGTTTCTCAAAATTGAATCCAAGAAAGAGAAATCAGATTTTTTTTGTGAAATATGAAAGAGTGGAAATAAATTCAAAGATAGAAATTTCCAAAAAATCCCATCTCATGTTTTTTTTTTCTTTTTAAAAAAAAAAGCAAGATCCATTATAGGCCACCAACTAGAAAGGAGCCTAAGAATCCAAGCATCACATTCTCAAATGAACAGGTCCCACCGGGTGTGCCAACTTGATGGACCCGACATTTTTTCTCTCTCTTCCGTCCCGGGGCTACCGGGTGGCCAGCGGAGGGAAAAAGCGAGCATCAACATTTGTGTATGGGTATGCTAGATTTTTTATTCTACTTGGAATTTAGAAATGATGATTCATAGATCCACCTTCGTAAGTAGAAAAGGAAATAAACTTCTTTCCTAACTTTCCATTGCACATATATTTAAGAAAAAAAGACAAGGTTTTTGGATGCTGTAAGAAGCAATTTTTCCATTTTTGCCGTGAAAGGCGGTTTTGCCGTAAAAGGCGATGTACAAATCTCATCAATAATGAAAGACAATAATTGTGAATTTTTTTGTCTCTTTAGAAAAAAAAATACAAAATATAATAGAAAAGTAAGAAAAAGAATTATGACTTCTTAGGAAATTGTGGGGACTTGTTCAGATCGACAGTCGTAAGTCATGTGTGGACTTTGTCATCGTCCTTCAGATGAGAACATATGATGCTTTGATTCTTTTGGCTTCACTTGGACTTCAGACTTTTAGAGGATAAAGACCAAGGGGAGGTCCTATATCCAATAAAAAACCGAGTAGACTTGTTGAAAAGTCGCTTCTAAGCCATGTTGGAAAGAAATAGAGGGTCTTGGGCAAGTGGCCCCCTAAGGGACTTCAATCACCCTATGGTGTTTGTTGCAGTAGAGTTTCTTCAAAGTAACAGAGCTTATTTGTGCAGTGTCTGGACTTTGGAGATTTTTCTTCTTAGATTTCTCTCCCTCTCTTTGGATCTGTTCTTCTTGGAATGACCCCCCTTTTATAGGCTTTTGGTAGCCATGGGCTGGGTTTATGAGCATTGATGGCATCGATGCTCTATGATGGGAAGAGTTACAAGTTTTTATTTCATGATATTGTAACTCCTTTTTCTTGGCTTTTGAATGGCTGATGGAGAATGATGGGCATTTAATCGCCTTTAAACTCCATGATGAGAGGAGTTCCATGATTTATTGTCATGATTGCTTGGACTTATAACTCATTTTTCTCTTGATTCTGATTGGGTCATCCAAAATAATGAGTTAATGACCGCATTAACTTATCATAAAACAGGTCATTTAACTGCATTAGGCGGGCGCCAAGGCGCTCGAAGAGTCGCGGGCCGTACCGCTTCTTTTGGAATTCTTCTTGTGTGATCGCCAAGGGATTCACTTGTTGTTTGATGTCGGATGGCGATGCTAGTTCAAACAGTGATTGATATCAGTGGGCCGGTAACATCTGTCATTTCGATTTCTCGATCGATCAGACAGAAAGTATACTTTCTTGGTTAGCCGGTTTGGCAATTTAAAAGCGTACGATGATGATCACATGCTCTTGATGGTAGATCCGAGATGTTGGTGAAGATCAGCTGATTTCGAGCAATAAAAATTAGATTTTCGGAAAACCACAGGGGCTGGGATTCTCGAAACTAGAAAAGGGTCGGAAAATGGCCCTTTCGGCGGAAATCTGACGAAGCGGATTTCCATCTTTGCCGGCGGGAACTTTTCCCCTTTTTTATCGTCATTTTTCAGACCTTTCTCTATCTTTTCTGATTCTTTTTTCTCCTGTATTTTTCTTGACATATTTCCTCATTTATTGGCTTCATTCTCCTGAAGAAAACCTGATGAGAAGCCTGTAATTCCTGGGGATCCGAACCCTAGAGGGGGGGTGAATAGGGTGAGCTTCAATTATGACCAATTTTAATCAATTTTAATTTCTTTAAAACAAACTAGTCACATGTGATGATTAATCATACAAGATGCGGAAGCTAACAAAAGAATCACCACAAAGCAATCACCATCACACAAGGATTTATAGTGGTTCGGCCTCAATGCCTACATCCACTACCGGCTTGTGATCCAACACCCCACCGGATTTCCACTATTTATGCTTTTCAATAGGCTAAGCAATAACCTTTACAATATGCTTTCCAAGGCTAAGCAATAACCTTTACATTGATGTTTTTCAAGGCTTAACATCAACCTATTCCTTATGCTTTTATAGGCTAAGCAATAACCTCTTCAACCACAAGGTTGGTTATCTCACTAAGATAGTGTCTATAAACACTTGATGGAGATTTAATTAAGCTCATTACAATGCCTCTTAATTAGGCGGATATGGAAGTGAAAAACTAATACACACTCACACTATGAATGCAAAGATGAAAGTATATGAAGTGTGTGTGTGTGGTCCTCAATCATTTTGAAAAAGAAAGCTCATAAATGTATGCCTAAGGCTTTTGAAAGTTTTAGCTCAAAAACATTTATGATTGAGGAAATGCTAATCACATGTTAAAAGTAACAACTTGTTAATGAGATCAAAGATTTACAAGTTGTATGAAATTAATTAGCTCTAAACATGTGAAGCATAGGGATGTCAATCAAATCAACAATGTAGCTCATAAAACATAAAAATAGATTTGATTGAAAAGAGGGGACAAATCATATGTAATTATAAATACAACTTGAAAGTGATATATCTATCAAAGTAAGTCAAGTTGTGAAACTTTAAAACAATAATACACATATGATTTGTAAAGATGTTGAATCCAAAACATAAGATACATTTGAAAGAGATTTTCTTATGATGGAAAAACAACACCCAAAGATTCAACCAAGTATATGAATCATGTTACATATTTCATTAACATGATCTACTTAGATTTACCAAAGATAAAGTACTACTTGGATTGAATCAAATGGTGATGCATCCAAAACAATAGATCTATTCAAAGTATAAAACATGCTAAGGATACAACACATCATAGTTTATCATGTAACTAAAGATTTACCTAAGATAAAACAAAACATGAAAACATATGATTTGTAAAGAAGTTGAGTCCAAAACATAAGATAGTTTTGAAAGTGATTTTCTTATGATGGAAAACAACAACCAAAGATTTAACCAAGTATAGGAATCATGTTACATATAATTTCAAAGGTTCTTTCATTAACATGATCTACTTAGATTTACCAATTCAAGTACTACTTGGATTGAATCATATGGTGTTGTATCCAAAACAATAAATCAACTCAAAACATAAAACATGTTAAGGACACAACACAAACATAGTTTAACATGCTAGAAATGATTTACCAAAAATAAAACAAAGCATGAAAACATATGAATAAGGAAAGTAAAGCCTACTTGGTGATTTAACTTCATTAATCCAAGCTTTAGCTTTCCTAATGCTCCCCTTCATCCCTTGGTTCATTTCCCTTCTATTTGCCTCAAAACCCCTCAAGGAGGGCCTTAAAATTCCCAACTTTTGGCAAAGGAAAGAACTCATATTTATAGTAAAAATTGCCCAACGGCTAGTCCTCGGTCGACCTGCAAAGAGGTCTCGGTCGACCGGGATCACACAACGGTCGGATTTCTGACCGTTGGTGCGCCAGGCCATTTCTGCCTTGCAGTGTTCCCGGTCGACCGGCGACACTGCTGGGGCCCCAAAATCCAACTTCTGCAATTTCAAAGTTTTTCTTTGAGGAACTATTTGGGCCACTAAATCAAGCTTAAAAACATGTTTTAAATCATTCTAAGGGTTTTAAAACATGGAACATAAAAAGCCTAAAACATTTTGAAAGATTTAAAACTCGTAGGCTAGCTTGATTTTCTTAAAACTCTTTTCAAAACAAATGCATCCAAGATTAAAAACAAAACATGCATAAATTGAAACTTTTACAAATCTTAAAAACAATGCATGTTTAAAACAAAATTTCAAGATTACTTAAATCAATGCATATGTGTGTAAATCAAATGATGCTAGAATGACAATGCATCCATCAAATTGCAATCTACAAAATCCCTAACAAAGCCGTGCAAATCGAAACACAAAGTTTCTTATTTTTTGGAAAGGCCGAAGACTTTGTCGCCGATTTTCTGTTAGAAGTCTAAACTAGGTCAAACGATGTCGGAATGACCTGAAATTTGACGCGTAGCCCGCATGTTGGAGCCACCCATGTGCTACGTTTGATGAGTTATGGTCTCGGTGGTTCTCACCGCCGAGAGGCTTGATTTTACTGCTCGAGGGTTGATGGAGGGTCAAACGTTGTCGGATTGACTTGAAATTTGACATGGAGCCTTTTGGACGTATTTTGGGGCCATCCGTAGGCTCTGATTGAAGTTTTGATGTCTTTGACATTGTCGCCGCCGGGAGAGCTGACTTTGCTGCGGTTGTTTCTCTTTTGGGCCAAATGATGTCGGAATTGCCTGAAACTTGATGCAAAACCGCCTAGTGGCATCTTGAGGCCAGTTCTGTGCTCTGTTTTGTGTGTCAGGGTCTCTGGCTTCACCTCCGCCGGGAGCTCCTACTCAGCTGCTGGATGAATAAAGTTAGGCCAAATGATGTTGAAATGGCCCGAAACTTCAGGTGTACCTCTCTTTGGCTGTTTTGAAGAATCTTGCAGTTTTTGTTTGGTTCTGACAAGATTTGATGCTTGAAGTGACCTTGCCTATTTGTAGTAGGATGTCATATAGCTTTCGATGTCAAAGAGGCAAAGTGACATTTTTGGTGTCAACAATGAGAAGAAACTAGGGCAAAGAATGACAAGAAACAAGACAAACCGGAGCTAACTGCCTCTTGGCGTCCAACTGTCGTTAGGATGCCAGTGTTAGATTGAATGGACTCAATCCATCAGATGATGTAATAAATTGATTAATTTCTCTATTTTTCAATAAAATCATGATTTCCTTTCATGAGATGAATGGTATTTTATTACTTAATGCACATGACCAATACATATGACATGATGGTTCATGAGTTGAACCAGGTCCAATTAGTATATTAGATGTGATATATGTGTATGGATGACATCCACATACAGGAGACATGTGTCACAAATCTTATACTTAAATATCTTCACAACTAGTGATGAGACTGGGCATTTTATCTGATCAGGTTGCAGCACTTTGATCCCTATGAGATAGTGTGATTTGTCTCGATCATCAGAATGTAAGATTTTGGATCATGGTGCTGGTACATTGGATGTATTAAAGGACCATGAGAAACACCTTATGGAATATTGTCTCAATTTTAAGGTCTGCTCTCATAATTCCCTAGCAATAGGCTCTCAATCCTGAGACATTGTTGAACTCAAGTTTCTATCTATTCATTTGCTTTGAGTTGCCAATGAGTGAGGCCAACTGTAGATCAATACCTTGGTGTCTTGGGTACGTGGTAGTAAGACTGTGGGAACATTCAATGGTCAAGATGAAATCTATCTATATGATCCCCTTGGGCCAATTAATGGATTTGTCATTAGTAAGTGCGCACCCATTTCAATTAAGAGTTAATTGAATGGTATAGATGATCACTGTGATTAATTGGGGCTCAAGGATAAAAAGATGTGGATCTAAGATTGGAAGGGACAGGTTTAATCCAATTGATCCATGGAAATTGATAAAGGGGTTCCTTGTGGTAATTGGGAACTTTAGGGTCATCTTTGTAATTTATTCTTTAGACCGGAGTCCAATTGTATTTATATAGTGGTGTTATTTGCAATTAACTGTGAGCCCGGATTGCACATGAGATGTGGGGTCGTGGTGTCCCAGCTGGAGTCAGCTTTCTATGGAACCCCTAGTGGTCCCCACACTAGCCCAAGATATTAGAAAGTTACTAATCCTACTTGAACTCAAATAGGAAGGAATTAGAAAGTTACTATTTCTATTTGAAGTAGGACTTCTAATAATGGTAATAGTAAAGTTATTAATTATTGTGGAAGTGAGACTTCTATAGTAAATAGAAAAGGGAGAAAGTTACTAATTCTTAATGGAAGTAGGACTTCTATTTTAATTAGTAAGAGGAGTCACTTGAAGCTATAAATAGGACATCCCCTTGGATGTCCCCATGCTATTCCAACCCTCTTCTTGTGCAAGTTGTTGTACACCCACTTCTCCTCTCTCTCTTCTAGTTCCTTATGATTTTCTAGTTGAGTTTTCTCTTGAAGTTTCCACCAATCTTCTTAAGAAAAGAGATCTGATAGTGGGTTATAGCATAGAAGAGAACAAGGTCTTGGACATCCTAATTTGATTCAAGAAGAGTTCTTGTTCAAGCTAATTATCTTCTTCTCCATTAGAGCAGTATCGGGCTCCAAAGGTATAATCTACTTCTCTATTTGTTGTGGATTGTTTAGGTTGCATGGTGTTTATGGTTTTTATCTTCTAGATGGAGTTTATTGCTGTATATGATTAATGAGAATGAGGGATTGCATCTTGGATATGGTTTATGACCCTATGGGTACTTGATCCCTGAGTCAAGTGGGTCAAAAGTTTTGCAAATCTATCCACGAGGCCCACCTACTTCCAACAATTGGTATCAGAGCAATACCTCATACTTAATCATGTTAGATCAGTTGTCTAGATCTAATCTTTGCATGGGATGCGAAGAGGATAGACCTAAGGCTATGTAAGGATCATTTCTGGTATTTTCAGCATTTATTATGTTTTCTAAATGCACAAGATGGGACAAGTTTGGGCAAAACCGCGGTTTTCTTACCGGCGGCCACGAATTTTACCAGCGGCCACAACCTTTAACGGCGGCCAGAACAGACTTTTACCGGCGCCCCCCGGCCCCCGCTATAGGCAGTTTTTTTTATTTTTTGTGGCTATCCGGGTTTAATCATCATGAGATGATGAATGGTGGCTTCCTAACCCTAGTCCCTATTGTGTATGTGATACTAACTTTCCAGGTTCATGTCCTCTCCATATGGCCCACAAGTCTTTTACTTTCTTTTTATGGTTATTGGTTTATTTTGGGATAGTTGTAAAGGGCATCATGGTTTCCTTGGTTTCCCGTGAAAGGGCAAGGCATGGTGAATTTCCTTACAGCCCCTTGTATTTCCATGTTTAGATTACCAAGTAAGTCTCATTATCGAGGGATAGGAATTTATGTAATTTTTCTAAATTTGTAAATTCTAGCGATGTCCAAGACGAAGAAGGAAAGTGGTGTTGGACTCCTAATCAAAGAGTTTGAAGATTACCAAAAGCGCTTTGGAGATGCCCAAAGAGTTTAAGGAATCCCAGAATTTTGGAAAGTCTAGAATTCCAAGAAGTCTATTCCGCTTGGGCCATGTGGAGGAGAGGACTAGTTTCTAATTTTACCACTTTCTATTTGTAGATGGTTGCTTTCATAGAATGTTACCAAATCTGATCCAAACATAGCAATTTCCTAAATTGGTCAAATCAAATTAATTTTTGGAAAGAGTTCTAATTAGTGTTGGTAGACTCATGAGATGGATCCATTGGCAACACTAGTCTTAGAAACTAGACTTTCCATAAAATAAATTGACTTGGAACCAATCATTGGTCATATCATGAGATGATTTGATGTCTATATTTGTGGGCCCATATACCTATAAGGAAATCCTCAATTCTAAAATATTAAGTGGGAGCAGGGCATTTAAATTTAGAAATCCCCATGGTTTTCCACCATAGGTCCATTGTAAGGAAAGTATTAACCTCGCGCCAACTTGAGAATGGTCGTTCCCCATGGCTTTTATTTGTCTGGTTACTAGATATGGATCTCTTAATGGATAGTGTTGGTGAGACGGGGCGGGGGCCCACTCCCTAAGGAGGAGTTGTTCGCAATGGTAATCATGCAATACTAGTTAGTGGGTCACACTTAACTAAAATAATGATGTAGTATCCCAAAGGATTTGCCTCATGTATTTTAGAAACCGAAGATAATCGGGAGTCATACATTATTTGGTATGAGATACCCAGATGATAATGAATGATGGGGATCATCGATAGTTAGTCTTAACCCTAATTTTGACCAACTTTGATCAGCACCAATCTAGGTGGTATTCACACTCCCCAAGGAGGCATGCTCCAGGGGATTGGGATTCCAATGTATTCTGAATTTAGTGGTTATGAGGATTCCCACATAAATTTGGTAGAATATTAAACCCTATTGTTATTCATATTCATTAATTGAATGTATGGTTAAGTGCTACAGTATTTCAAGCATGAATTCAAATACTTTCAATCCACTTGCGACCATCCTCAACAAGAATAAGTTGGTGGGATCCAACTATGTAACTTGGAAATGGAACTTGGCTATTGTCCTGACCGCTTCAGGATATAAATATGTCCTTACCCCCCCCCCCCCCCCCTTGATGGGCCTGGCCAAGATGCATCAGAAGAAGAAAATGAAGTTTACACCAAATGGGCCAAATGTTACATTTAGCCATCCATGTCTAGTGTTTTGCAACACCAACATCAATCCTATAAGACTGCATATGATATTATATCAAACTTAAAGGAGATGTTTGCGGAACAGGGCAGGCCTTCTAGGCAGGTTGTTATGAGGGTACTCATTAGCACCATGATGGTTGAAGGCACACCAGTACAGGAACACATGTTTAAAATGATGGACTCATTGAATGAGTTAGATGTACTGCGGGCTGCGATTGATGCAGAATCGCAGATTGACATAATCCCTAAGTCACTGCCAGAGTCATTCAACAATTTCAAGGTTAATTATAATATGAATAAGATGAATCTGACTCTGGCTGAGCTGTCTAACCAGCGGTAGTGACTGAAGGGATTATGAAGAAGGAGTCAACTGCCTTGATGACAGAAAAGTCAGCTGCCAAGTCCAAGCCGAAAGGCAAAGAGTGGAAAGGCAAGAAGAAATCAGTTTCGAAGGGTCCTAAGGTGGAGAATGGTCCTAATGGTGGCGTGGCCAAGGCTAAGGGTTCAGGGGCAAATGGAAAGTGTTTCCATTGTGGTTTGACAGGACATTGGAAAATGAATTGTCCAGATTATCTATCTAAGAAAAAGACCTCGGGTATGATTAAGTCACTAATTTCTGAAGTTAGTTTTGCAACTGGTACTTCAGAATCCTGGTGTGTTGACTCCGATGCAACTAATCACATATGTAATACGTTGCAGGGGTTTAGGGAAACTAGGAGGCTTAGTGGCGGAGAAATCATTGTCAACCTAGGATCTGACGCTAAGGCGAAGGTTGTTTCAGTGGGAGTTATTACTTCATGTTTTTCAGATAATAAATTGGTTTTGTCAGACACATTATATGTACCGTCTTTATGGCGGAATTTAATTTCAGTTTCTAGTTTAGTGAATAAAAGTTATTCTATTACTTTTGGTACTAAAGTTATCATAAAGAGAAACGGTACTTTTAAATGTTCTGGCAAGGTAACCAATGAACTTTATTTGTTGACTCCCACAATGTATGAGTTACATGATACTGAAACAATTAATAGGCCATCATTAAAAAGGAAGTCACCTTCATCTAATCCAACAAAACTTTGGCACTTGAGGCTAGGTCATATAAACCTAAACAGGATTGATAGG
This sequence comes from Cinnamomum chago, assembly GCA_038049695.1. Taxonomy (NCBI): domain Eukaryota; kingdom Viridiplantae; phylum Streptophyta; class Magnoliopsida; order Laurales; family Lauraceae; genus Cinnamomum; species Cinnamomum chago. The sequence goes on from CP142462.1 coordinate 49,907,568, forward strand.
CTGGTGAAAGATGGTATCTTGCCTTCATTGATGGTAGAACCAATGGCTGTCTGCAAATCTAGTCTAAAAAGCAAAATGACCAAAATACCTTTTTCATCTAAGGGCAATAGGAAAAAAGATTTATTGGAATTAGTATATACTGATGTGTGTGGAATCATTAATGTCAGAGCCAGAGGAGGATATGATTATTTCATCACTTTCACAGATGATTACTCCAGATATGGATACATATACTTTATGCACCGCAAGTCTAAGGCTTTTGAAAAGTTTAAAGAGTTTCAAGCGGAAGCGGAAAATCAATTAGGTAAGAGTATCAAGACTCTTCGATCAAATTGAGGAGGGGAATATCTCTCTGCTGAATTTATGGGATACTTTAGACACTGAGATTCTATCCCAGTTGTCTGCTCCTGGTATGCCTCAACAAAATGGAGTGGCGGCAAGAAGGTACCAAACTCTTTTAGATACGATCAGGTCTATGCTGAGTTTCTCAGGATTACCAATATCCTTTTGGGGATACGCCTTGGATATTGCGATGTACATACTAAACCTCGTACCATCTAAGTCTATACCTAAGACTCCCCGGGAGTTGTTGTTAGATCCCGACCCAAACTAATTCTATTAGTGTGTGATTAGTATGTGTTTAGCCCTAGTGAGTTTAGCTACCGTTGGGTTAGAAATAATTAGTTTCAGTCCTGGATATAGCTTTGGGAATTTTGAGAACGTTTAATGTTAGTCAAACATGTTCAGGAATGCCTGAGCGTACGTGTAAGCTTGGGAGGATCATTTTGATTTTCGTTTTAATTATGATTTTTATTCCATTTAAATAGTTTTATTATTCCTTCCAACTTTCATTTTTGGCCCGTTCGTGTTTGAAGCCCAGGAATCCTAGTTTTGGCCCAAAAGGGTAAAAATTGTCTTTTATACCCAAATCTGGACACAAATTTCGAAATCTCAAAACCATATCAAAATTATACTTTTTGGAAACTGGATTTTTCAATGATCATTTTATCCTTCTTCGTCGTTTTCATCCGGGTCTAGCAAGAATACGTTTTAACCTTTGCGAGTTTCAGAACATTGTGGGTCCACTTTCCACTCAACTTAAGCCTCATCTCCCTCCCTCATGTTTCACTTTTCCAAATCCTGCAACTTTCAAGACCTAGGGCTGAGAAACCATTTTTCTTCTTCACCTTATTCCTCTTGAATGCTCAAACTAGAGACCTCTAAATGAAATTCCAAGACCATCATCTTTTTCCTTTTCTTCCACGTTTTCCATGCGTACAAGTCTCTTGAAGTTTCCAGCTAGAAAACCTCTCCATTTTCTTCATCTCTTCTTGTTTGGGCATCTCTAGGTAAGAGCCCCACCCCATCTCTTCAATGGACTCCTTTCAACTCCTAAAGAGCTTATTTTTCTATCATGCAACATCCATTTCGAAATGGGTTCTTGTTTTCAGATTTGAATGGGTTTTGAATGGATTTTCTTAGGGGTTTTGGTAGTGTTTGGCTTAGCTCTTGGGTAGGAGTGCTTGAAGAGTGTTTGCTTGGAATTTGGGTAAAAAGGCAAGTAATCTCTATAGGTTGAATGTTGTATGTGTGTTTGAGGATTTCATTGTTACCCTTGAAATTTTCATATAACTTGTTATTAATCTTCATTGTTATATTTTCTTTAGATTTCTTCTTATTTGATTTCTATTCAAGTATATGCATTAATGTTAAGTATTTTCCCAAACTTCTAGATTTCTATTTGACTTCAAGCCCTTGTTTCATTATGAAATTTGTGTTAGGGATTTTGTATTTGCAATTTGATGGATGCATTAACACTTTAGCATCATTTGAATTTTCACACTTGCATTGTTTTAGAATATCTTGAAATCTTGATTTATAAATGCATTGGTTTTTAGACTTGTAGAATTAATGATTTATGCATGTTTTGTTTTTAAACTTGGATGCATTTGCTTTAGAATCCAAACTCTTTTGAAAACCTAATTCTTTGTGCATTACTTTTGAGAAATCAAATTGAGGATTTAGGTTTGTGCCTTGCATACATTCATCATTTTCAGAATCATTTTTGTATGCATTTAAATGTGAAAAGAGTTTTTAGAAATTAAGCAAGCCATTGGTTTAAAGTTTCAATCTTATTAGGCTTTTTGTGTTTCATGTTTTTAATCATCTTAGTTTGATTTAAAACATGTTATTCAAGCTTGGTTTAGTGGCCCAAAAATCCCCACAAAGAAATACTTTGAAAATAGTCATTTATGGGAATTTTGGTCCCAGGGGGTCGACCAGCAGTGTGGCCAGTCGACCGGCCCAGGGGACCCGGTCGACCGGCCACACTGCAGGCCGACTGGGTTCCTGAAGCACCAACGGTCAGAATTATAGCCGTTGTGTGCACCCAGTCGACCGAGCCCTGTCATGGGGTCGACCGGGGACTAGCCGTTGGACTGTTTTTCACTTTAAAACCCATTCTATTCCAACCTTTCTAGGGGCTTGACTAATGAATCTTTGAGACCCTATTGGAGCCAAAGGAAGTGGAAAAAGCCAAGAAAGCTAGAAGACCTTTGGAAATCAAATGTTGAGTTTTTAAATAGGTATATCATACTTGTCATTTTGATTTCCATTCAAATTAGAATCTATGCATGCTTAAATCTTTGTATTTTCTTTTATGCATGATTTCTAGCTTTTAAAGAGATGTTTAGCAAACTCATTATCATCTTTGGAACATTAGAATGATTTGCAAACTCTCTTGTCTTAATCACATGTATTCTTAGTCTTTATTATTCATACAACTTGTTTAGTTCATGTCTTCAAGTTTGTTGATTCTTTCATGTGATTAGCATTTAACTTCAATCATCTTTTTCTAAGCTTTGATTTTAAATTGCATCAAGCATACAATTAAGAGCTTCATTGTTGAAATTGATTGAAGTAAAACATTCATACTCTTGTGCACACACTTTAGCATATTTTAATGTATGTTTGTAAGTTGAATTACACTTTCATATCAGCTTATTTAGAGGCAATTCATTTGTGCTTAAATTGTATCTCTTAGAGTGTTCTTAAAGAGACACCTTCTTAGAGAAAAATCTTCATTTGTAAAAGTTATTGCTTAGCCTAAGAAAAGCATCTTGTAAAGGTTATTGCTTAGCCTATAAAAGCACATTGAAAGGTTGTTGTTTAGCCTAGAAAAACAACATTGTAAAGGTTATTGCTTAGCCTAGTAAAAAAGCATAAATAGTGGAAATCCGGTGGGGTGATTGGATCACAAGCCGGTAGTGGACGTAGGCATTGAGGCCGAACCACTATCAATCTTTGTGTGGTGGTGAATGTGTTGTGATGATTGTTTTATTAGCTTCCGCATTTTGATTGTTTATCATCACATGTGACTAGTTTACCTTAAAGATTTAAAATTGGTCTTAATTGGTCATAGTTGTAGCACACCCTATTCACCCCCCCCCCCTCTAGGGTTAGGATCCCAGGTGTCGCGACCCCGGACCGGGAATCCCCAATCCGGGATCGGGACTGATTAGTGAATAGTGATTGATGAGGATTATCTACATCCACAATATACAACTTATTTAATTTCCCACAGGTGTTCGCGGTGAGGATATCACAACCTTGCATAAACATTTCTTTTTAGTGCGGAAGCGTGTAGCAAATCAAATAGTAGACTATCTCTAATCATGCAAGCATTAACATCAAATATCAAAACTGTATCAGAATGAGCAATGATCTATAGCATGTTTCCCAAAAGTTGTTAAAGTTGGACAAAATATCATTTAGTTACATTCCCCAAAATTAGAGGCCAACAAAGGCCAATATTACAAAATAATAACCCAAAAGAATGGTTAATAAGTTCTCCCCAAAATGTTACGCCTCTTGTAGCAACCCGATGTCTACATGACATCGTCGGCACGCCACTCAACTAGAGGTTGCGGCTCACCTACCGCCTCCTCCGGCTCCTCCTCAAGGAAACCGGCAACGGGACCTGAGTACCAAAGCAAAGGATCAGACACGACGGTCTGGCAAGAGAGTGAGAAGATACCACAACATATAATAGATGAAATATCTCGTAAAGCAAGGAAATCTGTTTAAGCAAGAACTCTCATAAAATAGATAAATCATTTGTTAGAAAACATGTAAACAAGATAAGACTCATAGGGTATCCAAGGAGTCAGGAACAAGCAAGATGGCGACCACACGAAGCTAAGTCCTCTATCACTAAGGTGATAGAGCAATAACTAGGCCCTGATCTCAGTCACTCGAGGTGAGGAGAAACAGGGGATCTCATATAAATACATATACATATACTATACATGACCACGGTAGCGAGCCGGGCATCGGGGACCACAGTAGCAATCTGCGGTATCGGGACAAGACCACGGTAATGACCGGGTAGCGGGATCCAAACTGCAGCTGGCGGGACAAGAGGGGGATCTCCAAGTTGGTGGATCAGACCAACAGGGTTATCCAAGCTTAGTGGTGCCGACTCATAGGTCAAATGAAATCGAGACAATGCAAGTAAATCAAGTACAAATACATAATCAAACGGGCAAGACGGGGGTGCTCAAGGGCACACTAACATATCATGTGGTGCAATGCACTTTAGGTCAAGTAACCATTTCAAGTGTACATCAATGCTATCGGGGAAACAATTCATGAAATGTAAATCTTGGAAATGAAGAATATAATGAACTATACCAATTCGGGAAAGATAATGGTTTTAAGATCTATTTGAGTGAATAGGGGTCCCGTATGTCGATTATGGAAATGACTTGGTACTCCTTGAGTTTGAAGACATTCCGGGCTCCTTATCCACTTTTACGATTTTCAAAACTTAAATTGAGCTTATGGATAGTACTAGATGCTATGATAGAAAAATCAAGACTATAAACGGTCCATCCTAAGTATGATGTCAACCCGGAACCATCGAGCAACCTACTCAGTCACCGAAAGGAATAGAATTCGCGATACCCAAGGAAATAGACTTTGCATTTAGGTATGAAGAAGGTATCGTGTCGTTCCATCCCGTTCAAGATTGAAATAGATTGAACTTCGATGCCTCCGAGCCAACCGTGAAGAGCATCGGCTCTAGACGTCCTCACATATGGTCAAATGAGTCCAAGGAGGGTAGCCAAGGTCCACAAAAAAAAAAATATCCAAAACCCACTAGGCTCGAAATTCTGTCCCAGTTATGAACAGTGTCCGATGGATCGGCTCAAAAAGCCTTACAGTTAAAGACAGACCGATCGATCGGCCTGCACGTCCGATCGATCGGACCTGGGCGTGTAGCATGTCCGGGAACTCGATTTTTCTTCCTTTTGTTTCCTTTCCTTCCAACACATCAACCACCACATATAGCTATAAACAAGATGACTTAAACACATGTTTCCAAGACATTAAATGAGGCTATCAAGATGCATAAAAATCATTTATTTCAACCATAAAAAGGAAATCAATGAAAGCATGAAATTCATAAATGCTTCACCAAACCATTTGAAAACTTAAAAACACTTCATCAATCACTTGCCTCAAGTCCAAGCTAGCTGAAATCAAGCCTCTATTCACGTCTATTGCTCAAAGCCAAGCTACAATAAAAAAAACCCCCAAAACAAACCCTAAAATGGGTCAAACAATGAAATGACAAGGAAACCTTTCAATAATCAAGGTGGAGCTTCTCTAAGGCTATAGGAACACAAATCTAGAAGATGAAGAAGAACACTTACTTGGATGACCTTCAAATGAAGAGGGCTATCTCAAAGGGAGTCTCAAAGTTGATGGATTCTTCTACAAAAGGTATCAAAGTGAAGCTTGCTAGATGAGGAAGAGATTGGTGATCTCCATTTCGAGTTTGGTACAAGATTGGTGAGGATTTGAGATGGAGAAGCAAGAAGAAGAAGAAGAAGTTGCAAGAAAAACCCTAGACTCAATAGTTGTGCTGGAACATGAAAATGGAGAAGGAAGGGAAGGGTCTCCTTTGTTAACACTTGAGAGGTTGGGTCCCACAACTTAAGGAACTAATTTGGCTGAAATCATCTCTCTCAGGTCCTCGGATGAATTCGACGAAGAAGGAAGAAATGTTCGTCGAAATATCTAGTTTCCAAAAAGTATATGTTTCGTGGGTTTCGGGAATATCGAGTTTTGGGTACAGATTTGGTGTGCAATGACTGTTTTACCCTCAAGGCTATGAAATCGGGTTTCGGGACCTCAAACGGAATCAGGATCAACATGAAAGTTGTAGGGATCATCGAAACGAGTAAAACGGGATTAAAATCATGCATGTAAAAACCTCCGATAAAATCCTCAAACATATGCAATGTCATGAAAGGGAACCCCCAAAGGGTCCTACTAACACAAAGCAAATCAAAATCCCCAAAACTATATTCAAAGCTATTTCAAACCCAACTTAGCCAAAAACACTAATCAAGCTTAGCACTAATACGCAACTTAATTAACACTAATCGGGTTCACTCGGTCGGGGTCTTACACCAGGACTTTCAATTTGGAATTTTTTTTATGGAGAATGAATGTTTAGAATTTTGGAATTGGATGATATGGAAATGTGAAAATGAACCCTTGGAGAGCATGAAGGCTCAGGGAAGTGCAGGTGCTTAGTTGTGAGAAGAAGGGGTGAAAAATTATAAAAATCTGACTTGAAACGCACTGCCCGTGCAGCGTCGGTCAGCTGTCGGCTAACCGACATGCCATTTAGGTTAATCGACAGCCAACCGAACTCTGTCGGTTCCTATTCCAGAAGCTTGCAACGCTTCAGGGATCTCTCGGTCAGCTGTCAATCGGTTGTTGGCTAACCGACACGCCTATTTCGGTTAGCCGACAGCCAACTGAACTCTGTCAGTCCCTTTTCCAAAATCCTAACTTGGATTTTAGGCGGTACTGACGGCTAGCCGACACTCCCCATTTCGGCTAGCCGACAGGTGACCGACATGCTACTCGAATTAGCAAAATGACTTGTTTTTGAAGGATTTTCTGTAAGAGTGAAAACTAGAATATGTTTAGTGATCTTTAGTCTGATATTGTGTACTTAAAAACCTGAAATGTCTTTTAACTTCGGGGGCACCAATTCTCTTTTAAATTCCAACATTTTGGTTTCAATTACACAAGGGTCAACCGAAGGTCCTCACATATGCTTGATAGACCTTATTTTCTAACTTTAGTTTTGATACAATAAGTATCATCGTGTACTCGTTTTGAAACTCAAGTATACGCTCGTTTGAAGATTATTTCAAGAATAAAAAGGGGATTACTTCTTAAGCTTGTATGCATATAATTATGCCTCTTGCTAGCTGTGTCTTGTCTCGTTTGGAATAAGTGATTCCGCTTTCAAGTTCGATCGATTTAAGACGTGTTTTGCCATGTTTTGTACATTCATGAATCCAAGTGAACACCACTGAGCTTGAACTGCCTTTTCAGTTTGATCCACTGTCTGGGGGTCCTTAAACATGTGGACTATCTGCAAATTAGTTGTTTATTCTATTACACATCGTGCGTGTCCGGTTCCGCAGCCGGAAATCCCCATCCACCTTTGTGTGGCGTGGGAATCGTGTTTTGTCTATTGTGCTTGTCGTGTGTGCTTGCTCTTTTCATTATAAATGGTAGGGAATGTTAGGTTCTTGTTTGTTGCAATTTTGATGGATGCACATTCACTTTCACTATCAAATGATCACACACTCATACTATTAGTTTTTGACTTTGGAATCTAGAATTCTATCTTGCATGTGCATATGTTTGTGAAATGAATTTCTCATGCATGTTTTTAGAATTCAACTTCGCTTTTGAAAACCTAATTCTTTGTGCATGATTTCAGTAAATCAAATTGAGAATTTGGGTTTGTGTCTTGTATACATCTTTCATTTTTAGAATCATTTTAGTATGCATGATTCACACTGGCCTTGAGTTCCAAGTGTCACCTTTGGAATTTTGAAAATCACTCAGGAACTCATCCCAGGCTAGTTTGGTCGGTCGACCGACCCCTGTGCCCGGTCGACTTGCCCAACTGGCCTGCTGGAAAATAGCCGGTGTACCCGGTCGATCGGGCAACTAGCCGTCGGGCCAATATAGCTGTTGGGCCAGGTCGACCCGGGGGTCACGACCGGGCCAACTAGCCGTTGGACTATTTTTTGCTTTAAAGTCCATTCTTTTCCCCTCTTTTGAGAGGCTTGTTGGATGAACTTTTGGAACCATTTTGGAGCCTAAGAAAGGGGAATGAGTTGATAAGGCTAGAGGGCTTTTGGAAATCAAATTGTTGAGTTTTTAAAAGGTATATCTTACTTGTTATTTTGACTTCCATTCCAATTGAAATCTATGCATGTTTAACCCTTTGTATTTTTATAAATGCATGATTTCTAGCTTTTGAAGAGATGTTTAGCAAACTCATTATCATCTTTAGAATATTAGAATGGTTTGAAAGCACTCTTGTCTAAATCACATGTGTTATTAATAGTTAAATCTTCTTACAACTTGTTTAATTCCTTAATTCAAGTTGCTTGAACTACTCATGTGATTAGCATAAAACTTCAATCATTATTTTTCTGTACTTAGATTTTAAAATGCATCAAGCATTCATTTAAGAGCTTCACTTTAGAATTTGATTGAAGTAAAACACTCATACACTTTGTACACACACTTTAGCTTATTTTAGTGTATGGTTGTTCATTGAATTACACTTTCATATCAGCCTATTTAAGAGGCATTTTAATTGAGCTTAAATTGTATCTCTTAGAGTGCTCTTTTTGTGAAGACACCTTCTTAGAGAAATCCTTCTTTTGTAAAGGTTATTGCTTAGCCTTGGAAACGCACATTGTAAAGGTTATTGCTTAGCCTTGGAAAAACATCTTGTAAAGGTTGTTGTTGAGCCTAGAAAAACAACATTGTAAAGGTTATTGCTTAGCCTAGTAAAAAGCATAATTAGTGGAAATCCGGTGGGGTGATTCGATCACAAGCCGGTAGTGGACGTAGGCATTGAGGCCGAACCACTATAAATCTTTGTGTAGTGGTGTTTGCTTGTGGTGATTGTTTTATTAGCTTCCCTTAATTGGTATCAGAGCCTCGTGCTCTTTATTTTAGGATCAAGTGTTTTGGAACTCTTGATTAGGTGTAAAAACCTTGAGTCATAACCCTAGATTTGTGTTTGAATGAATACTGTTGATATGGATTCCACTAAGGTAGATTGTTTAGACTTTTGTATAGATTCTTCTAGACCTCTCTTTCTTCCATCTATTGGAGATTCAAACCTTCAAATAAATGAATCTCAATGTGAATTGAAAGAAGAAGATTATGATGAAAATGAAGATGATCTTCAACAAGCCTATGAAGAATTATATACATTATCTTTAAAGCTTGATAAGAGAAATAAAATTTTAAAAGATGAATCAAAAAGACTAAACAAAGAACTAGTCTCGTCAAAAGATGAACTTAGAGAGAAAGAAGAAGTCATACATTGCTTAGACTCTAAGTTTATGATCTCTTTACATAACCTATCTAATATCAAAGATGAACTAAATGAGATTAAGATATGTTATGATGATCTTAAAAAGGAAAATTTAAATCTAAGAGATCAACTACAAAGGCAAGACAAAGACTTTATCAATTTAGAATCCAACTTGACAATTTCCAAGGAAAACTTGTCTAATGCTCAAAGTATGGTAAAAAACTTAGAACTTGGATCTAATGTTGTTAATGAACTTAAATTCGAATTAAAACTTGCCAATGAAGAACTAAATAACTATAAGGAAATTGAAAATGATTTATTAAAAGTCAAAAATGAAAATTCAATCCTTATAACCAAAGTCACTCAACTTGAAGGTTACAAACAAAAGTATGAGTGTAAGTTTACCCAAGGTGAAGAGAGATTTGAAAAATTATTTAAATTGGGTAAATCTCATGGAGATAGGACGGGTCTTGGTTTTGATAAGTACATGACCCTAAATTCACCAACACTTTTGTGAAAGGTGAGTCCTCTTTCCCTAGCACTCTTTCTCCAATGTCGAAAACTAAATGTCATTATTGCGGTAAAGAAGGACATTTCAAATTTGAGTGCAAATTAAGGAAAAGTCATATGTCTAAACCCATCTTTGAACCTAAGAAAATTAAATCTAATTCTATGAAGGGTAAGACTTTGAATTCCAAGGAAGACTCTAAGAAATTCAAACAAGTTAAAACTATTCACAAAGAGTCATCCAAGATAGATTCTAAAAAGACTAATAATCAAAATAAATCTATCAAAAAGAAACTTCTCTCTTTTCCTCCTTTAACCTTAGAATTGAAAGAATTCTTGAAAAAGGTTGGAAAGTTAAAATTAAAGTTCAAAAGACAAAAAGAGGGAGGAAAAGCTAAAAGAAATGAGAAGAATAAAAAGAATATGAAACACCAACTTTCAAAGAGTAATCATCAATCTAAAATAGTCAAACCTCAAAGATTTGATGTTAAGTATAAAAGAATTCAATCCTCATCTCCTCTAGTTGATGGAATTTCTAAAATAGTCTCCAAAGCCCAAGACCTTAAATGGATACCTAAGGTTAGACCTTTAGAAGTTTACTAAGGCCTCTTAGATAGATAGGACCAACCCTTTCTCTTAGTTATATGTTTAGTTGGTCTTGTATCTAGTTCTTTATGGTCTCTTAGTATTTCTATAGGCTTTTAGATTCATTTAATTGAATCTTGTTTGTTGAATATGTATTTTGGATTTAAAATGGAATTCTATGATTATATGCATGATTTTGATCAATTTGATTTGAAAAAGCTTTTATAAGTTATATCTTCTAAATCAATTGATTTGTTTTTCAAATTGTTTATTTTTTATTGATTTCATAGTCAAACCTTTGTTTCGTCAAAATTTAAATGATTTTGAAAAATGCTTTCTATCTTACAAGTCTACATTTCTTTAAAAGGAATTATTTGGAATTGATTTTGCAAAATATCTTTTCTAAATCTTTTTAGCTTGTTTGGTAGCTGGGGTTTAGGGTTAATAGTTCTTAGATTGACCCATCAGGTTTTTTTTTTATTCAGTTCAGAACTCAGCCAACCCTGTTTGCCCTGTGGACCGGGCTAAGTGGCCAGTCGACCGAGCCTGCGCACCAGTAACTTAAAACTGCTGCACAGTTTCTGTTTTGGTTCAAACAGAACCATCTTCCTTTGCAGGTCGACCGAGGATGTATCCTTCTCCACTGTTTTTCCTTCCTCTCTTCTATCTTTCTCCTGGATCTTCTCTTCTTTGGATCTCTCACTCATTTCCTTGTGTTCAGCTCCTCAATCTCCTTCACTGTGAAGTCGTCCCACTCACTGTGCATCCTCTCCATTCACTGTCTCTTCCCAACCTTGTCTTTTCCATTTCTGTTTTGACAGTTTCTATTTTTTTTTCTTGTTGTTTGTGTTTTTCCTCCTTGCTTTAGGATTTTCTGTAGTCATTTGGACAACGCTCTTGGCATCTTCTAGTTGTAAACCTCCTAGCTACACAGTCTGCACACCACCTGTTTGGTTTATTGCCTGAACCACTTCTTTCCTCATATATCAGCTGTTGTGCCTATTTTCAGTCATCTGTTCATAATTCTGAGCATTTCTTCTTTGATTTCTTCCGATGGCTCGAACTAAACAAACTTGGAGGAGACCTAGTAAGAAATCGAAGACCGGTCAAGCCTCTTCTTCCCATAGATCTCCCTCCACTTCTCCGGAGCTTGGTCCCCCTCTAGAGGTTAATTTCAACCCTATTCGTTCTCCGTCATCAATTGTGAAATCTTTTCGGAGCAAAGGGGTAATTGTTGAGAAATTTTGTGTGGTTAGAGACCTAGTGGACTACCATGTCCCTGCCATTTTAAAAGCCATTGGTTGGGGCAAAATTCTGACATGGAGTGGCAACACCTATCCCTCGTCTGTCTTTGGTTTCTATGAGTCTATTTGTGACTCCACCGCAAACTCCTTTACAGTCAGGACCTCACTTGGTGAAGAGATTGTAACAGCAGAGAGGATATCATCAGTGATGGGCATTCCTAGGTCCAATGGACCAAAATTTATTTCAGATGTCCTTCCACTTGATGAAAGAGACGCTGTCACTAGATCTATTTGTGGTCAATCTATTGAGTGCTCAGCCAACAATTCTCTTCCTGCATCCTCCTTGATTCCTTCCCTTCGGATCATATACATCATCTTCACTCACTCCATTTACCCGAGGAAAGGGAATAGGACTGAGATAACCCCCTATATGGCGAACATCCTGGACAACGTCATTACAAGAGTCCCAATGTGCTTACCGTCTGTGATTATTCATCACATCATCAGGGTTGTCACTGGTTCTCAGCCTTGTGCAGCTCCTTTTGGGTTCCTCATTACCCAGCTTGCTAGTTCCTTTGGGGTGGTTGTTCCTGCTTCGGAGAGACCCGTTCCGACCACAGTCTTCAACAAAAGGAACATTCTCTTGATGAGGCTTCCTCCTCCACCTCGAGCAAACCCTGTAGCTGAAGGAGATGCAGAGCTTGAGGCTGCAGATACATAGATTGCAAATCAACAGCAGCCCGAGCCTGTCCAGCCTGCTCAGCCACGTCAGCCTCAGGCCCCTCCTCAGCGTACTATGCAAGAGCGCATGTCATCCGTGGAGCAAGCAGTTGTCTCCATTCAGGAAGAATTTCAAGAGTTCAGAGGAATGATGAAGAAAACACTAAAATACCTCTCGAACATCTCCAAGAGCTGTAGGCGACATGATGACGCTATGCCTCCATCTCCTCCAGATTCTGCTTAGATCATTAGGAGTGTTTGTCATTTTGTTTTGGGGTTTATTATTTTTGTGTAGTGATAGATTTTCTTTCTTGATGTATTTTTTATCTATTATCTAACATGTTGTTTTGAGTACTGACCATAATCTTTTGTTCATGTAATGGTCATGTACTGAACTTATCTTGTTATATCAATGAAAGTACATTTTCTCATTTCATCTCGTTTCTCCTTGTTGATTCTCTTATGGATGTTTATGTTGTTTTGAAGCTTTAAAGTGTTATATCAATTTATATATGTTATCTTAGCTTCATTCAAACAATGTTAGACAAATCTATATACATGATAACCTGTTTCGTATTACAATTGCATTCTCATTTGGTAACAGGTGCTACTGAAAGGTATATGTTTTCTCATGTATACAGATTCCTTTGCAATTCGATGTCAAAGGGGGAGAAAAAGATCAGATATATGTAATGTCACAGGGGGAGAGAAGAATAGAAGAATAGAAGATCGGACAGAAAGGAGACCAAACAAAGGGGGAGAGAAGAACAGATCTGCTTCAAGAGCTTAAGTGAAGATCGCTTGGTTGTTAAGAGCAAGGGAGAGCTCTAACCAAGGGGGAGAAATCATTTTGGAATGATTAAAGTCAAAGCTCTTGACGAATCGGTCATGCCGTCGAAGCTACATTCAAGAGATTTCTAGATCAGAGCAGTTAAGAAGATCCAAAGTCCTAAATTGCAAAGGGGGAGATTGTTAGGTTCTTATTTGTTGCAATTTTAATGGATGCACATTCACTTTCACTATCAAATGATCACACACTCATACTATTAGTTTTTGACTTTGGAATCTAGAATTCTATCTTGCATGTGCATATGCTTGTGAAATGAATTTCTCATGCATGTTTTTAGAATTCAACTTCGCTTTTGAAAACCTAATTCTTTGTGCATGATTTTGGTAAATCAAATTGAGAATTTGGGTTTGTGTCTTGCATACATCTTTCATTTTTAGAATCATTTTAGTATGCATGATTCACACTGGCCTTGAGTTCCAAGTGTCACCTTTGGAATTTTGAAAATCAATCAGGAACTCATCCCAGGCCAGTTTGGTCGGTCGACCGACCCCTGTACCCGGTCGACCGGCCAAACTGGCCTGCGGGAAAATAGCCAGTGTACCCGGTCGACCGAGCCAAGCCCAGGTCGACCGGGCAACTAGCCATTGGGCCAATATAGCTGTTGGGCCAGGTCGACGAGGGGGTCATGGGGTCGACCGGGCCAACTAGCCGTTGGACTGTTTTTTGCTTTAAAGTCCATTCTTTTCCCCTCTTTTGAGAGGCTTGTTGGATGAACTTTTGGAACCATTTTGGAGCCTAAGAAAGGGGAATGAGTTGATAAGGCTAGAGGGCTTTTGGATATCAAATTGTTGAGTTTTTAAAAGGTATATCTTACTTGTTATTTTGATTTCCATTCCAATTGAAATCTATGCATGTTTAACCCTTTGTATTTTTATAAATGCATGATTTCTAGCTTTTAAAGAGATGTTTAGCAAACTCATTGTCATCTTTGGACTATTAGAATGGTTTGAAAGCACTCTTGTCTAAATCACATGTGTTATTAATAGTTAAATCTTCTTACAACTTGTTTAATTCCTTAATTCAAGTTGCTTGAACTACTCATGTGATTAGCATAAAACTTCAATCATTATTTTTCTGTAATTAGATTTTAAAATGCATCAAGCATTCATTTAAGAGCTTCACTTTAGAATTTGATTGAAGTAAAACACTCATACACTTTGTACACACACTTTAGCTTATTTTAGTGTATGGTTGTTCATTGAATTACACTTTCATATCAGCCTATTTAAGAGGCATTTTAATTGAGCTTAAATTGTATCTCTTAGAGTGCTCTTTTTGTGAAGACACCTTCTTAGAGAAATCCTTCTTTTGTAAAGGTTATTGCTTAGCCTTGGAAAAGCACATTGTAAAGGTTATTGCTTAGCCTTGGAAAAACATCTTGTAAAGGTTGTTGTTGAGCCTAGAAAAACAACATTGTAAAGGTTATTGCTTAGCCTAGTAAAAAGCATAATTAGTGGAAATCCGGTGGGGTGATTCGATCACAAGCCGGTAGTGGACGTAGGCATTGAGGCCGAACCACTATAAATCTTTGTGTAGTGGTGTTTGGTTGGGGTGATTGTTTTATTAGCTTCCACATCTTGTCTGGTAAATCATCATTTGTGACTAGTTTATCTTAAAGAATTAAAATTGGATAATATTGGTCAAAATTGTAGCTCACCCTATTCACCCCCCCCCCTCCTCTAGGGTTAGGATCCCAGGACTTTCAGGGAAAGGATGGGCTCTTTGTGGATTTACTATTCATGATATTATAAGTATTCATGCTAGCTTGCTCTAGTATGTTAGTTTGTTTTGTATTTTAGTTTTGTTCATGTTAGACCCCGACCCAGACCAATTTGATTAGTGTGCGATCAATGTGTGTTTAGTCCTAAGTGGGTCTAGTTGTTGTTGGGTTAGAAATGATTAGTTTAGTCTTGGACATAGCTTTGGGGATTTTGAGAACGTTTAGTATTAATTAGACACACTCGGAAAGGTCCGGGTGCACGTGTAAGTTTGGGAAGATCGTATTGATTTCCGTGTGAGTGGGATTTTGATTTCATTTGAATGATGTTTCGACGTGTTACAACTTTCGTTTTAAGCCCATTCTTGTTTGAGACCCAGAAACCCACGTTTTGGCCCAAAGAGGGTAAAATTGTCTTTCTTGCACAAATCTAGACACAATTTTCGAGATCTCAAAACATGTCAAAAATATACTTTTTTGAAACTAGATATTTCGACGATCGTTTTATCCTTCTTTGTCGAAGTCATCCGAGGTCCACAAGATCGTGTTTCGTCGTTTCAAAGTCAAGTCAGTTGGGCCCCACTTGCTAGTACCTTAAGTAACTCATCTCTTTCCCCTCTTTGCTCTTTTCATTCTAAAACACAAATCTCTGCAATTGTTCTTGACCTAGGGCAAGGGAAACCCTATTTCTCTTCCTCTCCATTCCCTCTTGCATGCTTTGGCTAGAGAGCCCAAATCGAATTCCAAGCTTATCACCTTCTCCATCTCTTTGCAAGCTCTCTATCAATACAAGTTTCTTTGAGTGTCTTGTGGGGCAAGCCTTCATCTTCTTCATCTTTTCTTGTTTGGCCATTGTTAGGTAAGAACTTCAATCCTTATGTTTCATAAAGTCTTTTGGTTCCTTAAAGATCATGTTTTTCATATTACAAACCCTATTTGTAAAATGGGTTCTTTGTTCCAATTTTGAATGAGTTTTGTGTGTTTTCTTTGGGTTTTGTAGTTCTCGAATAGCTTGAGTGAAGTGCTTGGAGAAGTATTTTAGCATTGGGCAGGGCAAGTAATCTCTATAGGATTGATGCATGTATATTGTGATTTCATTGCGATTTTAGAAATTGTGCATATAAACTTGTTTATGAACTTCATGAATCTTGTTTCTTGTGGATTAAATGTTTTGAAATGGTGAGAAATGAACCCTTGGTGAGCATGAAGGCTCAAGGGAGTTATGTGATTGATGGATGAGAAGAAGGAGAGAAATGTAGTGGAAGTTGTGCAAGAGGAAGGAAATTTCTGCACTCAGCGAGCACAAGCAGCAGCTTGTTCGCTCGAGCGACCCCTGGGTCCGCTCGAGCGACCAAGCCACTGCTTGGTCCGAGCGCAGACAGAGAGTTGTCCGTTCCAGCGCACCTTATATTCGCTCGAGCTACCGTCTCGCTCGAGCGAAGTGTCAACGCTTTATCAGGTCCGCTCGAGCGAAGTGTCAACGCGTTATCAGGTCCGCTCTAGCGAAGTGTCTCGCTCGAGCGAAGTGTCATCACCTTATAAAGTTCGCTCGAGCGAACCCGCCAGATTCAGGGAGAAGAACTATTTTCGTTGTGTATTTCCTTGAAGGTTGAAAACTAGACTATGTTAAGGGTTTAGCTTGACAGTGTGTAAATGGAGCTTGGAAATGCAACCCAACTTCGGGGACACCAATTCTTGTATTTTCGACATTTGAGGGTCCCAATTACACAAAGGTCAACTAGCAGCCTTAACATATGCTTGTCAGATTTCGTGTTTGAATTCCGTTTTGGTACGATAAGTACCATCGTGTACTAGTTTTGGATTTTCAGTATAAGCTTGTTTTGAAGTTTTGTTCAAGAAAAAGGGGATCACTTCCTAAGCGTGTTATGCATATTAAGTATGCCTTTTTGCTAGTCGTGCTCGTCGTGTTTTGATAAGTGACTTCCCCCTTTTTATCTCGACAAGTTTTGATAGTGCTTCACGTGTTTTGTGCATTCATGAATTAAGTAAACACCACTGAGCTTAGACTGCCCTTTTGGTGTGATCCACTGTCTGGGGGTCTTTAAACATGTGGACTGTCTGTAGACTGGTCGTGTATTTATTACACATCGTGCGTGTCCAGTTTCGCGGCCGGAATTCCCCTCTTTATGGGAAATCGTGTCGTGCTTATATTATGTATATCGTGCTTGTCGTGCGTGCTTGCTCTTTTCATTATATAAATGATAGAGAAAGGATGGGCTCTTTGTGGATGTTAACAACTTATGATATATTATGTACTCATGCTAGTTTGTTTTGGTTCACAGCTTTGTTCGCATTCTTGAAATATACCTCAGTTTTGATAGTATTTCATATCAAGGATTTGCTTATATGTTTTCTCTAAGAGTTATTGTTCATGCTTGTACCTAAATTGATTACCTGCCAAACCGTCGTGTTTGACCCTTGTTTGTTGGTGCCCAGGTGCAGGAGACGTTACCTTTGAGGAGGAGCGTCAGGAGGAGGCTTGTGAGCCAACCCCTATGAGAGAGTGGCAGCCCAACGATGTCATCTAGACGTCGGGCGGGTTCTTGAGTCTCGTCACCTGTTTGTCATGGGGTTTCTTTTAGTTATGTTTTGGAAAACTGTATTGGCCTCTGTTGGCCTCTTATGGATTGTACTTAAAACTTAACTTACTTTTGTGTTAGTCTCATAACTTGAATTCTAATGGGAATGCCTTGTTAGCTTCTTTCTTTGATACTATGTCTTGTTTATTATTGTGATAGCACTTGAATATCTTATTGGTGCTTATCTTGGTATGTTTTGCTACACGCTTCCGCAAAGCTTGTACGTGTGAGTTAGATTCCGCATGCCTTTGGGAATCCTCACCGCGGGAACCTGTGGGAAAGTATATCTCCAAAAATTTAATGTATGCAATGCACGTCGCGGGCCCGGGGTTCGTTCCGGGGTCGCGACAGTTCATATTTTGGAAATGTACTTTAGTCAATTAATTTTTTATTATGAATTTCTTAAAACATCTTTTGTTCCATGCTCACACCTAAATTGATTACCTGCCAGACCGTTGTGTTTGACCCTTGTGTTTTGGTGCCCAGGTGCAAGTGATGTTGCCTTTGAGGAGGAGCGTCCGGAGGAGGCTGTTGAGCCACTCCCAGTCAGAGAGTGGCATCCCGACGATGTCAACTAGACGTCGGGCGGGATCTTGAGTTTCGCTTCATTTCGTCGTGGGCTTTATTTTTGTTATTTTGAGAATTGTATTGGCCTTTGTTGGCCTTTTATAGGATGTTATAAAACTTAACTTACTTTTGTGTCAACCTTATAACTTGAATTATGCTGGGAATGCCATGCTGTAATTCCTTCTTCTGATATCTTGGGCTTGATGCTATTTTAATGTTGCACTTGAAATTTTATTTGTACTTGTCTTGATGTGATTTGCTACATGCTTTCGTAAACTTGATCGTGTGAGCTAGATTCCACGTGTCTCGGGAATCCTCACCGCATAAACCTATGGGAAACACGTCGCTGGCCCGGGCCTCGGTCTGGGGTCACGACAGGACTGGTATCAGAGCGGGACTTGTTTCAGGCATTTAAAAGAAACTAGAAAATCCTAGGAACGTGGCGAGGGTTCGTGAGTTCGATAGATTCATTTAGTATAGGACCTAAGGAACCCTCAAACTATGTTTATTGTGTACTAACTCCTTGTTTTACAGCATCATGCCTCCAAGAAAGGCTCCAAACAATAATGCTTCAGGCAGTAATCAGAATGAGTCAGACACAACTAATACACCAACAACTACATAGTTCCAAGAGCTTATGTGTAAGACCCCGACCCGAGTGAACCCGATTAGTACTAATTAAGTTGCGTGTTAGTGCTAAGCTTGATTAGTGATTTTGGCTAAGTTGGGTTTGGAATAGCTTTGATTCTAGTTGTGGGCTTCTTTGAGTGCTTGTTAGCTAGTGGGGCCCTTTGGGGGTTCCCTTTTCGACTTTGCATTTGCTTAAGTGATTTTTCCGGAATTGTTTTGAATTGCTTTCTTAACCCGCTTAATTTATCTTAATGATTCCTACAACTTTCATGTTGATCCCGTGTCCATTTGAGATTCCGAAACCCGATTTCATAGCCTTGAGGGCAAAACAGTCATTGCACACAAAATCTGTACCCAAAACTTGATATTCCCGAAACCCGCGAAACATATACTTTTTGGAAACTAGATATTTCGACGATCATTTCTTCCTTCTTCCTCGAATTCATCCGAGGGCCCGAAAGAGATAATTTCAGCCCAATTAGATTTCTAGTGGTGGAGCCCACTCCCCACTTGTTTATAAGGAAGCCTTTCCCTTCCATTGCCTTTTTTCCAACACAAGAGAGAAAAACCTAGGGTTTTCATTGCCTTCTTCTTCTTGCTTTTACTTGCAATCACCAAACTCACCACCAATCTTGCACAACTTGAGTAGTAGAGATCATCACCCTCTTCCTCATCACCCTAGCTCCCTATTGACACCATTGCTAGAGAAAACCATCCACTACAAGACTTCCTTTGATCTCACCTTGTCCATTAGAAGACCTTGCAAGTAAGTAATCCCCTTCATCTTCTAGATTTGTCTTCCTCTAGCCCTAGGGAAGCTTCACCTTTATTATTGTAAGGTTTCTTTTGCTATTTCATTGTTTTGACTCTTTTAGGGTTTGTTTGTTTGGGGTTTTTGCTCATAGTTTGGATTCCTTGCTTGGAAGAGTATTAGAGCTTGATTTCATTGTTAGAAGATCCAAGGCAAGTGGATGATATGATCTTTTATGAGCTTTCAATGTTTTATTAGAAATGTGGTTGGTTTTATTAAATGTCACTCATGCCTATTTATTGCTTTCCTTTGAAATAAATGCTCATGAAGAGCATTGTTAATGCATTTATGGTCATAAAGAAGTATTGATTCATAGCTTTTAATTCCTCTTGTTTTCCTTCAAATGTATATATATCATGTGTGAAATGGTTTCCTCCTCTCTTTACTTGTATGGAATGTGATATGGATGGAGGAGAATGGGATGGATGTGGTTGGAAATTTGAGGTCATTTGAATGGAGATTTATACTCCTCATTCGATGTATGAAAGTGGTTGAGAAGGGGTTGTAAAAGGAAGAGTTATTGTGGAGCTGAACTGGTCCGAATTCAGTTTCTGGACAATTCGCTCGAGCGACCATGACACTTCGCTCGAGCGACCTGTCCAGGAAAGGGTTCGGAGCATTCCAGTAGCTTGGTCGCTCGAGCGGACATCCCAGAACTCATTCCAGAGAGTTGTTCGTTCAAACGCATTTAAATATTCGCTCGACCCAATGAGCTCGTTCGAGCGACCTCAACTTCGCTCGAGCGAACCCACCCAGACAACCATTCCAGAGAGCGACTCTCTCGAGCGAACGCTCCAGTCCACTCGAGCGATGGCCCCGTGGGGCAGGGCTATGTTGGGACAATGATGAACTATTTTAATGGTTTGGGACCATTCTCTGAGAACCCCTCTATGTCAAGAGGACTTGTTAAGCATTGGATGAGGCCATTTGAGGAAGAAACCATATCACAAAGATTTCATTCGAAGTTTTGAAACTTCAAGGTGCATAAGGAGCCCGGAATGTCTTCTAACTCAAGGAGTACCAAGTCTTTATTGTAATCGACATATGGGACCCCTTTACACGAAATAGATCTTGAAACTAGTATTTTACCCGAAATTGTTATAGTTCATTGTTTCACTTCATTCCAAGATTTATATTATATGATTTGTTTTCCCGAAAGCATGATAGTGACACTAGTAACAGTTATTTGTCCCGAAATGTATTGCCCGACATGAAATGACAGTGTGCCCTTGAGCACCCCCGTCTTGCTCGTTTATTTATTGTACTTGATTTACTTGCATATGTCTCGATTGTTATTTGTCCTATGAGTAGGCTTCACTAAGCTTGGATACCTTGTCGGTTTGATCCACCGACTTGGAGATCCCTTTCCCGTCCCGCCAGCTGCAGTTTGGATCCCGATACCCGGTCTATTACTGTGGTCCCGTCACGATACCCGGTTCGCTACCGTGGTCCCGTCCTGTATATTTATATTGTATATATGATTTGCGTTGAATCTCCTCACCTTGTGTGACTGAGATTAACGTCCCGTTATACTGTTGTCACTTTAGTGACAGAGGACTTAGCTTTATGTGATTGCCATCTTGTTAGTTTCCGATTTCCTTGGTTACCTTATATGTTTTACCTTATTTGCCTGTTTTCTAGCAAATGATTTATCTACTTTATGAGAGTTCTTGTTTAAACAGATTTTTATGATTTTCAAGGTATTCCCTTTATTATTATATGTTGTTGTATCTTTTCATTCTCTTGCCAGACCGTCGTGTCTGACCCATTTGCTTTGGTACTCAGGTCCCATTGCCGGTTTCCTTGAGGAGGAGCCGGAGGAGGCGGTAGGTGAGCCGCAACCTTTAGTTGAGTGGCGTGCTGACGATGTCATGTAGACATCGGGTTTTTACGAGAGGCGTTTCATTTGAGGAAACTATTTAACCATTCATTGGGTTATTGTTTTGTTATATTGGCCTTTGTTGGCCTCTAATTTTGGGAATGTAAATAAGTGATCTTTTGTTAAACTTTAACTTAATTTTGGGAAACATGCTATAGAACGTTACTCATTCTGATACAGTAATTTATACTTGATGTTAATGCTTTCACGACTAAAGACAGTCTGACTATTTGATTTGCTACATGCTTCCGCACTTAAAAGAAATATTCAATTATGGTTGTGATATCCTCACCGCGGACACCTGTGGGAAATTAAATAAGTGTATGTTATCATGTAAACAGATGATGTGTTTATCATCTATTCATCATCACCACCACCAATGTCCAGACTCCGGATCAGTTCCTTCGTGGGGGCCCGGTCCGGGGTCGCGACATTATGCAAGCTATGTTAGAACAACAAAGGCAGGCAAATGAGACCCAGGCAAAATTTCAAGAACAGATGACCAAGAAAGATGAGGAAAAGGCTCAAGTCCAGAGACAACTATGGGATGTTCTTCAGAATAGGCCTCAAGCTCCACAAGATCAACCTTTGGGTCCACAAATTGTTATCCACAATAGGGATCATGACTTCAACACGCTATTTGAAAGTTTCAGGAAGAGAGCACCGAAGGAATTCTAGGGTCACGAGGACCCATTAGTTGCAGATGACTGGTTGGCAAACACCGAGAAAATCTTTGATGTCTTCACATGCACAGGGAGACAGAAGGTCAACCTCACAACTTCATTATTCTATGGGCTTACAGACCAGTGGTGGCAAATGGTCAAGGACCCATATATGGCAACGGCTAACGAAAACGCATGGGCAGCATTCAAGACACAGTTTCAGGATAAGTACATCCCCTCCCACGTCAAGAGACAGAAAGCTATTGAGTTCTAGCAGCTCAAGCAAGGCAGTATGACTGTTCTAGACTATATCACCAAGTTTGAGAGATTGGCTAGATTGCTACCGAGTTGATTGACACTGAACAGAAGAAGATAACAAAGTTCTTGGAAGGATTGAGCTCGATTATCATGAGGGATGCCATAGGAGTAGTTTTACCAGCTACCTATGATGAGGCTGTCAAACGGGCATATATGTTTGAAGATATTAACAACCTGATCATTCAAAATAGGAAACAACACTACCAACAACAGAATCAGAAGTAGCACCATAACAAGAAACCGAAACAAGAGCAAAATCAAGTGAGGCAAGGTTGTGGCCACTGTGGCAAGAACCACGAAACTAATGAATGTCGTAAGGCCACAGGTGCCTGTTTCAAATGTGGGGCTATGAACCATGCAATCAAGGACTGCCCACAACTTCAGACTCAAGGGAATAGAAACCAACAACAAAGACAAGCGGCTCCTCAAAATCAAGCACCAGTTCAAAATCAAGCTAGACCGCCTCAACAACAACAGCAGCAGGCTAGGCCACAAGCACAGAATCAGAATGCTTGTCCTCCACAACAGAACAGACATGCTCAAGGAAGGAAAAATCAAGCACCAAATAGGCTACAAATGCATGGACGCTTATATTACCTCAATTGTACGGATACTGAAGCTGCAGGAGACGTGGTGGAAGGTAAACTTCTAGGTTGTGGAGTATAAGCACAAATTTTATTTGATCCTGGATCCACACATTCATTTTTATCTCCTATTTTTGTTCAGATGACTGATGTACCACATAGTGAATTGGATTATATTCTGATTGTCCCCACACCAGTAGGAAAGCAAGTTGTGTGTCGAACCTATTACCCTAACTGTACAGTTTTGTTAGGAGATGTTAATTTACCAGCCAACCTCATTGTTTTGGACATGCATGATTTTGATGTCATCTTAGGATGGATTGGTTAGAAGCATATCATGCCACCATGGATTGTTTTAGTAAAACCATAACCTTCAGATTGCAAGAAAGACAAGCAGAATTGATATTTCAGGGAAACATTGATATTTCAGGGAAACAAGAGGACAAGTCAAGCAGGATTTATTTCAGTCTTGAAAGCAAGCGTATTAGTTCAGAGTGGTTGTGAGGCATTTATTGTGTTTATCACGGAGAATAAACAGTCCCAAGGGGTGGAGGATATCCCCATTGTGTGTGAATTTTTGGATGTTTTTGCAGAAGAAATCCCGAAATTACCACCAATCAGAGAAGTTGAGTTCATAATTGAGCTCCTTCCAAGGACAGCTCCTATCTCGATTGCACCATACAGAATGGCTCCAGCAGAAATGGGTGAACTAAAACTTCAATTGTAGGAATTATTGAGCAAAGGCTTCATTAGGCCAAGTGTTTCACCTTGGGGAGCACCCGTGTTATTTGTGAAAAAGAAAGATGGAAGTTTGAGAATGTGCATAGATTACAGAAAATTGAACCATGTGACCATCAAGAACAAGTATCCATTGCCAAGGATAGACGAATTATTTGATCAATTGCAAGGAGCAGCCTATTTTTCCAAGATAGACCTGATATCAGGGTACCATCAGTTGAGAGTTAGAGACTCAGATGTTCAGAAAACAGCCTTTAGAACAAGATATGGGCATTACGAGTTCTTAGTGATGCCCTTTGGTTTGACAAATGCACCCGTGGTCTTTATGGCTCTTATGAATAAAGTCTTTGCACGGTATTTGGATAACTCTACAGTGGTATTCATTGATGACGTCCTTGTGTATTCCAAGAGTAAGAAGGAGCATGAAGAACATTTGAGGACAACATTACAGCTTTTAAGGGGCAACCAGCTTTATGTAAAACTTAGTAAGTACGAATTCTGGTTACAGCAGGTTGCTTTTCTAGGCCACATCATCTCCAGAGAAGGTTTAGCAGTTGATCTAACCAAAATAGAAGCAATTGTTAATTGGTTGGGACCAAGCAGTGTGACAGAAATTAGAAGTGCTTTTTGGGGTTAACAGGCTATTACAAAAGATTTGTCCAAGGTTTTTCATCTATTGCAGCACCATTGACAAAATTGACCAGGAAGAATATCCCATTTGTTTGGACCGAATAGTTTGAAACAAGTTTTCAAGAGTTAAAGAGAAGATTAACCATAGTTCCAATCCTTACATTACAATCAGGCAGTGGCGGGTTTATTGTTTATACAGATGCTTCGAATGTGGGTCTGGGTTGTGTATTGATGCAGGATGGGAAAGTGATTGCTTATGGCTCGAGACAATTAAAGGATCACGAGAAGAACTATGCAACTCATGATTTGGAATTGGCGGCAGTTGTTGTTGCTTTGAAGATGTGGAGACACTACCTCTATGGAGAGAAATTTGAAGTCCATTCAGATCACCGAAGTTTGCAATACTTATTCTCGCAAAAGGACTTAAATATGAGACAGAGATGGTGGATGGAGTATATCAAGGATTATGACTTCCCAAACAAGTATCATCCAGGCAAAGTGAATGTTGTAGCTGATGCATTGAGCATAAAATCAGTGATCATGGCCAGTTTGAGAGGAATTGGTGTTTTATAGCAATTTGAAGAGTTGGGTGTAGAAGTGCATACCATAAAGCTGGGTGCAATGTTAGCAAACATGACAGTATCAGAACCTACCTTCATTCAGAAGATCAAGGAAAGTCAGTTGCAAGACCCAGACTTGGCAAAGATAGCAGAACATATCGCAGAACGTCGAGATTTCAAGAGGGTGAATGGGATAATGTATTTTCTTGACCGGATGTGTGTGCCAAATGTGGATGACTTGAAGAGCGAAATAATTAATGAAGCTCACAGTACAAGATATTCTATGCATCCGGGTAGCACGAAGATGTACCACAATTTGAAGAATAGATTTTGGTGGAACAACATGAAGACAAAGATAGCAGCTTTCATGTCCCGTTGTTTGACTTGTCAGTTGATTAAAGCAGAACATCAAAAGCCCCCAGGTTTGCTATAATTGTTAGAGATTCCAGAGTGGAAATTGGAGCACATCACCATGGATTTCGTCTCCGGCTTACCAAATACCAAGAAGGGAAATAATCCGATTTGGATTATTGTAGATCGTCTGACAAAGTCTGCTCATTTTATTCCGATGAAGATAGGGAATATGATGCACATGGCACCACTTACAAAACTATATGTTGATAAGATTGTTAGTAAACACGGTCAGCCCGTCTCCATCACTTCAGACAGAGACAGTAGGTTTGTTTCAACATTTTGGAGAACTCCACATGAATCTATGGGTACCAAACTCCAGTTCAGCATAGCATATCATCCTCAGACCAATGGTTAGTCAGAAAGGACGATACAGACTCTTGAAGACATGTTACGTGCTTGTGTATTGGATTTCAAGGTTCAGTGGGATGAGTGCTTACCTCTTTGGGAATTTGCTTATAATAATAACTACCACTCTAGCATCGATATGGCACCTTTCGAGGCACTCTATGGCAGAAGATGCAGTACTCCAGTTGCTGGGAAGAAGTCAGTGTGCGTAGTTTTCATGGACCGACGATAGTTGGAGAAACAAGTGACAAGGTCAAGCTGATTTAGGGAAGTTTGTAAGATCGCCCGAAGTAGGCAGAAGAGTTATGCAGACACTTGCCGAAAAGAATTACAGTTTCAAGTGGCTGACAAAGTGTTCTTGAAAGTTTCACCAGTTAGAGGAACTTTGAGATTCGGACAGAAGGGTAAATTGTCAAGGAGGTTTAATGGTCCATATGAAATTTTGAGCAAGATTGGAGACGTTGCATATAGACTTGCGTTACCGCCGAAACTCTCCGGGGTGCACAACGTATTTCATGTTTCTATGCTCAAGAAATATGTTTCTAGTCCTTCGCATATACTACAACACGAGCATTTGGAGATTCGAGAAGATGCCTCGTACGTGGAAAAGCCGATCAAGATCATTGATACCAAAGAGCAAGAATTGAGAAATTAGACTATTCATTAGGTCAAGGTACTTTGGGAAAATCACGAGCCAGAGGAAGCCACATGGGAATTGAGATAACAAGTGCAGAGGAAGTATCCACAACTATTACCAGAGGTAAATGTTTGTTTTATTTGGTGGACCAAAAATCCTAAGGGGTGGAGGATGTTAGACCCCAACCCAGACTAATTTGATTAGTGTGTGATTAGTGTGTGTTTAGTCCTAAGTGTGTTTAGCTACCGTTGGGTTAGAAATAATTAGTTTTAGTCCTGGACATAGCTTTGGAAATTTTGAGAACATTTAATGTTAGTCAGACATGCTCAGGAAGGCCTGAGTGTATGTGTAAGTTTGGGAGGATTGTTTTGATTTTCATTTTAATTATGATTTTTATTCCATTTGAATAGTTTTATTATTCCTTATAACTTTCATTTTCAGCCCGTTCATGTTTGAAGCCCAAGAATCCTAGTTTTGGCCCAAAAGGGCAAAAATTGCCTTTTATACCCAAATCTGGACACAAATTTCGAAATCTCAAAACCATATCAAAATTATACTTTTTGGAAACTAGATTTTTCGATGATCATTTTATCCTTCTTCGTCGTTTTCATCCGGGGCCAACAAGAATATGTTTTAACCTTTGCAAGTTTCAGAACATTGTGGGTCCACTTTCCACTCAACTTAAGCCTCATCTCCCTCCCTCATGTTTCACTTTCCCAAATCCTGCAACTTTCAAGACCTAGGGCTGAGAAACCCTTTTTCCTCTTCACCTTATTCCTCTTGAATGCTCAAGCTAGAGACCTCCAAATGAAATTCCAAGACCATCATCTTTCTTCCTCACTACACCAAAAACAACAAATAGGAACGGCCCAAAACCGTTCCTAACAAAAATAGAAACGGTCTTAAACCGCTTCGAATACCCCTGTTCCTAACACATTGAAATGAATGAAAACCATTCCAAATGAGGTTTTTTGGAAGTGTTGAAAACCCTTCCAATATTATTAAAACCGTTCCAAAATTTAAATTTTGAAATGGTTCTTGACACTGCCAGATTTCCCTTTACCGTTCTAAATTCAAATGTTTGGAATGGTTTGTAGTCCTTTTTGGAACGGTCGTAAACACTTTTATAGTCTCTAAAACCGTTCCAAATTTAGAATTTGGATACGGCTATAAATACTTCCAAATTTTGTAGAACTATTCCAGTTTTAAGTGTCCCAATTAGTGAGTCTATTTTTGGAACGACTTTAAACACTTTCAAATTTTCTAAAATCGTTCCAAATTCTAATTTTTGATATTGGAATGGATTTTTACTATGTTAAATGATGGTTTGGAACCATACCTAATTTAATTATTATTATAATTTTTTAAATAATTTTTCAGTAATTTTTTTTATTTACCTAAATTCATTTTTTTTAAATCACAAAAGAAAACCCATAAATGGTAGCATTCACACATACACATTAATATCACACATCATCAGTTACTTTATTTTAAAAAAATCAATGTACTAGCTTGAATTTAAATGTGCAATTTACAATATTTAGAAATACATAAATATATAACACAAAATCAACCCACAACTTTCTGAGAAGGTTTATCCACTTCATTTCTAAAAGAAATAAAAACCAAAGAGTTGCCAAGTTTTTATTTTATTTTATTTTTTTTGTTGTGTAAGAAGCCCTCCAATAAATCAATCATAGCCCTTCCTCTAACTTTACTTCCATGGCCCTTTTCCTCTCTTCTTTCCTTCGTCCTATCCTTGCTTCAGTGCTTCCCAGAATCCCCCGACTTCTCCTTATCCTTGGTGTCTATCACCGTGCTGACTCCATCTTGAAAGTCAACACTCCACGCTTTTGCGAAGATGATAACTGGCACACTCATTCACAGTGACCTGGTTCCTAAGGTCAATACATGCTCTCTCCATTTTTAAAGCAGCCATGTGCCTTTCTTCTGATGTCTGATTGAGAGATTTTTTCACAGACTCCCAAGGCCATACCTTAACAGAACCACCTTCAGCCCCTGACCAAATGTCACCTGGATTTCACAAGTAAAACAAAGAATAAGATTTACAATTGTGAGAACCCGACCCCTAATCTCTTGGATTAGTGTTGTTTTATTTGTGGATTAGTTCTTTTAGTGGGATTAGTATTTGTTGGGTTGAGTTTGTGAGCTAGAATGGGTTTTCTTCTAGTTTTGGGCTTTTGAGTGCTTTGGTAGCTTGTGGGGCCCTTTGGGGGTTCCCTTTCGGCTTTGCATTTACTTGTGAGATTTTCTCGATTTGTTTCGTATTGTGTTTTTTGGCCCGTTGCATTCATCTTGAGGAATCCTACAACTTTCATGTTGATCTCGTATCCATTTGAGAACCCGAAACCCGATTTCTTGACTTTGAGGGCAAAACAGTCATTGCACACCAAATCTGTACCCAAAACTCGATATTCTCAAAATCTGTGAAACATATACTTTTTGGAAACTAGATATTTCGACGATCATTTCTTCCTTCTTCGTCGAATCCATCCGAGGTCCCGAATTAGATGATTTCAGCCACCCAAGTTCTTTAAGTTGTGGGACCCAAACCTCACTTGCTTATAAGAGGAACCCATCCCCTTTCATTCCATTCCATTCCTCATTTTCCAGCACAAACCAGCAGCCTAGGGTTTTCCCTTGTGCTTCTCTTCTTCTTCTTGCTTCTCCATCTCCAAGCCACACCAATAGTTCATCAATCAAGAAATGGAGACCACCTTCTTCTCCCTCATCTTGCAAGCTTTCCATTGATACCATTTGTGAAGAGAACCCTCCATCACAAGACTTCCTTTGAGCTTACCTTGTCCATTAGAGGACCTTGCAAGTAAGTGTTCTTCTTCATCTTCTAGATTTGTAATCTTCTAGCCTTAGAGAAGCTCCACTTTGATTATTGAAAGGTTTCCTTGTCATTTCCTTGTTTAACCCATTTTAGGGTTTGTTTTGGGGGTTTTTGTAGAGATTGTGGATCTTGAGCTTGAGAGGTGATTAGGAGCTTGATTTTCTTGAGTAGAGTCAAAGGCAAGTGGATGAATGGATTGTTTTGATTATTAACATGTTTTGTGAGAAAAATCTTGTTTCATTAAGGGTTTTGGTGATTTTAGTAGTTGTCTTCACTATGATTAATATTGATTTCGAAATGTGCTTATTGATGAGTTATTTCCCTCTTGTTCATGCTTGGAAAATGTATGCATCATATTGTCAAGGTTTCAAATGGTTTCACATGAATGAGTTTTCTCCACCTTGAGATTTATTGTGAATGGAAAGAATGGAAAGGGAGAAACTTGAAATGAGGAGCTCTTTAGCTCATTTTAATGTCTTGGAATCATGTGTTTAAATCATCTTGTTTATAGTTCTATGTGATTGTTTAAGTGTTGGAAAGGAAAGGAAAAATCAGTGTCCCGGACCTGCTGCACACCCAGGTCCGATCGATCGGACCTATTGGCCTGTCTTTAACTGTAAGGCTTTTTGGGCCGATCGATCGGCCGATTGATCGGACCCTATGCATTTCTGGTACAGAAATTTCGACCGATGATCGGAGGTTTGAGTCCAGTGAAAATTGATATTTGTTTTTTTTTTTTAAACCTTTGGGCTTTCTATGAGTCCTAGAGGTATATACCTTAGTGTTAAGACCAATTGTACCCTAATCTAAGGTCTCTAAGACTAAGGAACTAAAAGGAAAGAATGGTGATGATCTAGACACTAATTCTTGGTTTTAGGTGGGACCCTGGCTACCCTTTTTGGACTGTTTGGACCATGTGTGAGGATGTCTTGAGCCGACACGCCTCACGGTTGGTTCGGTGGCATCGAAGTTCAATCCATTTCAATCTTGAACGGGATGGAACGACGCGATATCTTCTTTATATCTAAACACGAGCCTTGCCTTGGTTATCGCGAATTCTATTCCTTTCGGTGACTGGATAGGTTGCTCGATGTTTCCGGATTAATGTCATGCCTAGGATGGACCGTTTATAATCTTAATTCTTGCTATTGTAACATCTAGTACTACCCATAAGCTCATTTTAAGTTGTGAAAATAGTAAAAGTGCATAAGGAGCCCGGAATGTCTTCAAACTCAAGGAGTACCAAGTAATTATTATAATCGACATACGGGACCCCTATTCACTTAAATGGATCTTGAAATCAATATTCTTCCCGAAATGGTATAGTGCATTATATTTCCTCATTTCCCGAGATTTGCATCACATGACTTGTTTCCCGAAAGCATTGAAGTTACACTAGTAACAGTTATTTGTCCCGAAATGTATTGCCCGATATGAAGTGACAGTGTGCCCTTGAGCACCCCCGTTTTACCCGTTTATTTACTGTATTTGATTTACTTGCATATGTCTTGATTGGTTTTGACCTATGAGTCGGCATCACTAAGCTTGGATACCTTGTCGGACTTGGAAATCCCTCTCCCGTCCCGCCAGTTGCAGTTTGGATCCCGATACCCGGTTATTGCCGTGGTCCCGTCCCGATACCCGATTCGCTACCGTGGTCCCGTTCCCGTATATTTATATTGTATATATGATTACGTTGAGTCTCCTCACCTTGTGTGACTGAGACCAACGTCCCATTATACTCTTGTCACTTCGGTGATAGAGGACTTAGCTTCTTGTGATTGCCATCTTGCCAGTTCCCGATTCCTTGGATACCCGACATGTTTTATATTGTTTACTTGCTTTCCGATAAATGATTCGTTTCCTTTATGAAAGTTGTTATTTAAACAAGTGCTAATATTCTCCAATGTAAATTCAGTTATTATTATATTGTTTCTGTCCTTTGTACACACACATGTTTTAAATGAATGCCGGTTGGGTGAAGAACCATGCTTTTACATATGTTCCATACGATCAATGATTTTGCTAAATTATATGATTACACGTGTTTTAAAGGAATACCCGAATTGTTAAATATCCGAGCTTGCTTTAAAGGACATTTGGTTTGTCAGATATCTATGTTTATACCTGGTTTTAAATGATACCCGATTCGTTAAGTATCCATGCTTTGAAATATGTTTTAAACGACACGCGTTTTGCCAGATTCCTATGTTTATACTTGGTTTTAAATGATACCCGATTCGTTAAGTATCCATGCTTTGAAATATGTTTTAAACGACACGCGTTTTGCCAGATTCCTATGTTTATACTTGTTTTAAATGATTAATCAATTCGTTAAATATCCATTCGTTGAAATATGCTTCAAATGAACGTTGTTTTGACATACCACTATATTTATACACGTTTTAGACGAACACCCGATTGTCAAATATCTATGTTTATAGATGATGTAAATGAACACATGTTTTATTAGATATTCATGTTTTACCCATGCATGAAATGAATACAGGTTTTCCCCGATATTCCCGACTTTGCACCCGTTTAATCATATGCAGCATTTGATCGATTAGCATGATTTATTATATGTTTTATTCTTTAGTATATTTGTGATCTTTTCATCCACCTGCCAGACCGTCGTGTCTGACCCACTACTTTTGGTACTCAGGTTCAGATTTCTTCATCCCGAGTTGAGTGCTTGAGTTGGCTGTGGAGCCATGTTTTGCAGGTTGTTCTGTCGGCTATGTCATGTAGACATTGAGCTTGACATCGGAGCTACGTCACATTTGGGTAGTAGTTTATAGCTTATTGTTGTATGGCTTTTATTAGCCTTTTTCTTGGGATTCTTAATTAATGTACATTGATAATTGTAACTTGAACATATTTGGGAATGTAATATCCTGTTACTGTCAGCTCTGTAATTTATTGTGATGGTTACTCCAGTCTGATATGATTCTTGATATAATAGCTATGTGCTAAAGGTTGAGTGCGACGCGGAATCCGATGGCCACGGACTTCGGGTCGCAACGCCACAAATGCTTCCGCAAAATATTCAGAATGTGTTGTCTTCACACACGCGGATCTTGGGAGAAAAAATATAACTATCCTTAATCCCATTTCCCGCCCCCGAGGTTTCGGTTCGGGGGCGTGACAACAGTAAAAAATCAGTAGATCATTGACAGAAAAAGGACCATGGCAAGTGATTCACCTCCTAATAAATTTCGTAGTGTTAGTACAAAGTTCATCTATGGAGCTATGGTTAACAGGAAAGAAACAACATGGCAAAAGGCTCATGGACCATAGTTAACATGTAGGTGTTAGTACCAAATAGAAGAAATTATTCCATCATGTGTATCATAAGCATATAAAGTATACTGATGCACCCATTTGTGAGAGCAAGGAATGCACTCATAATTATAACAATGCAGCAAGGGACACATTCAACACCTAAAGGCAACATATATAGAAGACATTAGAAACAAAACAAGTATCACAAATCAACTATATGTGCCTATAAATATCAATAATTCCTTTTTCTGCAAACCTAATTTTAGATGAGATCACTCGACAAAGAAGGAGAAAGCTAAACTGTCTAGTTAACAATCCATAGAAAAACAAGCCAACCAGAAGAAAGGACAAACCAGAGAAACACCCTGGGACCCAGTAAATTCCAAGAGGAAAAAAAATCATTTGAGAGGACAGTAGTGGCTTTTAAAGTGACCGAAATTCAACAGTATATACTGATGCCAGAGTCAAAAACCTACATGGATGATATCACAATTCACAGCACACAAAAAGATGAAGCTGCACTTGTTGGAAAATAGATGGGCCAATCAGATTGGTTTCAAAACTTTTGACTTACTTGATGCAGGGATCAACCATCTAGAAAGCAACAAAACCCAATCCAGGATGCAATCCCTCAAACTCATAAATCATGTACAGCAATATATCCTATCTAGAAGATAGAAAACAATACCTAAACATGCAACCATGAAATCTACAACATACAAGGATGTAGATTATACCTTTGGAGCTTAGTAGTGCTTTAATGGAGAAGTTGATTTCTTTCTTTGATGATGAACACCTTCACTAATCAAATTAGAATCTCCAACGCCTTTTGATCTTCCATGCTATGACCCGTATCAGATTCTCTTTTCTCAAGAAGATGGTGGAATCTCCATGAGAAAACCCTAAAGGAAACTAGAAGAGAAACTAGAAGAGGGAAAGAGAGAGATGGGCGTGTGCAACTCTTGCATTAAGCGTCTTGGGCATGAATTCCAAGATGGGATATTCATTGGACATCCTAGGGCTCCTCTCCTCCTTTTAGAGCACTTAAGAAACCTCCTCTTACTAATTGAAATAGAAGTCTTACTTCCATAACAATTAGTTGCTTACTAAATCACAATTAGAAGTCTTACTTCAAATGTGATTAGTAACTTCCTCATTTTCTAATTAAAATAGAAGTCTCACTTCCATTAATAATTAGCAACTTACTATTACCACTATTAGAAGTCTCACTTCAAATAGAAATAGCAACTTTCTATTTCCTTTTAGAGTTCTACTATAATTAGTATCTTTCTAATATCTTGGGCTAGCGTGGGGACCACTAGGGATTCCAAAGAAAGCTGACTCCAACTAGGACACGCAACCCCACATCTCATGTGTAATCCGGGCCCACAGTTAATTGTAAATAACTCCACTATATAAATGCAATTGAACTCCAGTCTTAGGAATATATTACAATGAAGACCTAAACTTCCCAATTACCACAAGTAGGCCCCTCCAACATATCTATGGATCAATTGGACCTGTCCACCAAAATAGATCCATATCTTATTATCCTTGAGCCCCAATTAATTATGGTGATCATTTGGTACCGATCCAATTTACTCTTAATTGGAATGGGTGCGCACTTACCAATGATAAATCCATTAATTGGCACAAGGGGATATTAAAGATAGATTCCATCTTTACCATTAAATGTTCCCACAGCTCTACTACCACGTACCCAAATCACCGAGGTGTTAACCTACAATTGGCCTTACTCATTGGTGACTCAAAGCAAATGAATAGATAGAAACTTGAGTTCATTAATGTCTCAGAATTATGATCCTATTGCTAGAGAATTATGAGAGCAGGCCTTAAAGTAAAGACAATGTATATAAGGTGCTTCTCATGGTCCTTCAATACATCTAATGTACCCGCACCATGATCCAGAATCTTACATTCCGATGATCGAGACAAATCATACTATCTCATAGTGATCAAAGTGTTGCGACCTTGTCAGATGAGATGCCCAATCTCATCACTGGTTGTGAAGCTATTTAAGTATAAGATTTGCAATACATGTCTCATGTATGTGGATCTCATCCATACACATGTATTACATCTAGTATACTTGTGGACTCCGGTTCATCTCATGAACCATTATGTCATTCGTATTAGTTATGTCCAAACAAGTAATAAAACACCATTCATCTCATGAAAGGAAAGAAATAATATATATTGATAAATAAAGAAATTAATCAATTTATTCATCATATACTAGTATTGAGACCATAAAACTAACAATCTCCCACTTGGGCTCAATGCCAGTCAGGGTTGCATCTCATGCAAATCCCATCTACTTACTGCCCAAAGACTTTGGTACTCAAAGGCTTAGTAAAGGGATCTCCCAGATTGTCTGCAGAGTCTATCTAGGCGATAACAGTATCACCTCTCTGCCCAATCTCTCTAACCATTTGTTATAACCTCTGTACATGCTTTTGGCTCCTGGGTTCCTTTGACTTATCGACTGCCATGTTGTTATCACAGTAAACTATGAGCGGCTATCCTGCCAAAAGCACCACTCCAAGTTCCATAAGGAATCTATTGAGCCAATCTGCTTCTCAAGCAGCTACAGCATAAACACATACCCAGAAGTTGATTTCTTGGAATCCTTATTTGACTGGAAGTCAGTATCTATGTAACCGACTCATTACTGCCGTAAATCAACATGTGATATTTAATCCTTCTCAAGGATTTGAGAACACATCTTACATCAGTCCAATGGTTAGGACCTGGGTTAGATTGATATTTGCTGACTAAGCCCAATGCATGACAGATATCCGGTATAGTATATAGCATAGCATACTTTTTTTTTTGCTAAATGGTAAATTGAATTAAGAGGAAAGGCCAAAGCCCCCAAACAGAAGAACAGCCACAAGGCTACACAGCAGAGGAGAAACTAAAAACTGAACAGGGAAAGAAAAGGCCAGGAAGCAACCCAGAAGGAGCAAAGAAAAAACTAAGAGAGAATACCCAAAGCCGCCAACAAGGGGTGGGGATACCTCACTTTGGCAGAAGAGACCATGCCTTTTAAGCTATCTTTGAGAAGCATTTTAGCTCTCTCGAGGGAGGGAGCGAAGGAATTGTGCTTGGAGTTGTTCCGAAGAGACCAAATGATAAAAATGACATGGAAGAAAATGGCTGCTGCACTGATCCTGCACCGGATTTCTCCCACTGAAGTAATAGCCAGCCAAATTGAAGAGGCAGAAAGAGGAGAAGAGAGCTGGACACCACAGCTGGAGAGCATCCACTGCCAAATACCCGAAGCCATGATGCAGGAGAAGAACAGACGAGGCTCGGTTTCTTCATCTATCAAGCAGTTGAAGCACCGGGAGGCCAAGGACCACCCTTTAGATTTTGCCCAGCTTTCAGTTGGAGTCCTTCTATGGAGAAGACGCCAACTCATACAGGCAATTCTAGGATGGATGAGGTTGTTCCAGATCAGCTTATGCCAGGGGACTTGAGCTGCACCAGACCTGATTGAATTCCAAGCTACCTTAATAGAGAACACACTTGAAGGGCTCCCTGGCCAAGAGAGAGAGTCTGAAACTGAGCTGGACTCTGGCGAGATAGAGATAAGGCTAGTAGAGTGAAGGAGGAATTCCTTGAGCTGGGGAGGCAGCTGGGGGGGTAAACTCCACACATTGTTCTCTATTATATCAGCAACCAGATCGTTGACAGAGAAGAGAATATTAGGGAACTGAGAGGCTATTGGAGCGCTGTCCGCCTAGTTATCATACCAGAGGCTTATTGATTTACCATTGCCAATACACCAATTGCTGTCTTTTTGGAGAGCAGCTAAATGAGAGTTGATCCTTTTCCAAATACAGGACCCTCCACTGTTGGTCCTCTTGTTCCAGAACAAGGGATTCTTTAGGTATCTTCCTCTGAACCAAGATGCCCACAAAGAGTTGGAGTTGATTGCAGACCAAGCCAGAAATCTGAGACAAGCATCATTGAATTCTTTAACCCTGCGAATGCCAAGCCCTCCCTCTGCTTTTGGGAGACAAACAGTGACCCATTTGACCAGGTTAGCTTTGGATTTGTCTGGGGAGGCTGACCAAAGAAAGTTCCTCATTATCCTCTCAATGAGCAAGCAGGTTTTACTGGGGAGAGGGAGGACAAGAGAAATATGAAGAGGGATGGAGGCAAGCACATGTTTAACTAGGATCAGTCTTGCAGCAAAGGGAAGACATTTCATTTTCCAACCTGCCAGTCTGGTGCTGATTGAGTCCAGCAATTTTCTGAATAGGATGTGCTTTGCACTGCCAAGGAATAAGGGAACTCCGAGATAGACTGCTGGCTGAGGAGCTGGGCTGATCTGAAGAGTGCTGGAGATCATGTTAGCTTTTCTGATACTGCATTTGCCAAGGTAGAGGTGACTCTTCTGGAGGTTAAAGCTTTGGCCTGACGAGTCTTGATACAAGTGGAGGAGGTCTTGAAGCCTACTTAGCCCTCTCTTGTGACCTTTTATAAAAACCAAAATGTCATCAGCATACATTAAGTGGCAGGGAGTAGAGGGAACCTGAGAGATTGGCTGAATCGATCCCATGATTCTGAGTTCTTCAATTTTCCTACTAAGAATCTCCTCAGCGAGAATGAAGAGATAGGGAGATAGAGGATCTCCTTGGCGCAGCCCACAAGAAGTACTAAAGAAGCCACTAGGACTTTTGTTGATCAGAACAGAACCTCTACAAGTACACAGCAGCTCTCTTATCAGCTCAATCCACTTGGGAGAGAAGTTAAAGAATTGAAGAGCTTTAAACAGGAAGTTCCATTGCAGCTTATCGAATGCTTTAGTGATGTCCAATTTCATGCAGATAGCCCCTCCTCTTGTGGAAGATTTTAAGTTCTGGAAAAGGTCATGGGCTAAGGCAACATGGTGGTGTATTGTTCTGCCTTTTACAAAGGCTGACTGGTGGTTGGAAATCAGGGAAGGGAGGATATGAGAGAGCCTAGTTGCCAATATTTTGGAGATAATTTTGTAAGAGAAGTTAAGGAGGCTTATGGGTCTGAAGTCAGAGAAAGTAGTAGGGGATTGCTTTTTAGGAATAAGAGTTAGAAAAAAGGTATTGGACGATCTTAGGAGTCTACCTTTTCTGAAGAAATGAGTGATGGCTTGGATTACCTGGGGGCCTACTATCTCCCAACAATGAGTGAAAAAGGTCCCAGAAAATCCATCTGGCCCGGGGGAACTGGAACGCTTGAGGCTATAGACCGCTTGTTTAATTTCTGCAGAGGAAGGGGTTGCTTCAAGGATGGTGTTCTGCTCTGCAGAAACTGCAGGGCCAGGGCTACTGAAGAGGGATTCATCAAGGGTAGAGGGGGTGGACTGCAACAGGTTAGAGAAGTAGGAGCTGGCTTCTAATCTGATTTGATCCATGTCTTCTATGGTGATCCCATCAACTGAAATACTATCAATCCTGTTAAAAGAACTCCTGGATTTAGCAGACAAGTGGAAGAACTTAGTGTTTCTGTCTCCTTCTCTTAGCCATCTGATTTTGGATTTTTGCTTCCAATGGACAGATTCTGCTTTGAGCCAATTGTGAAGGGAAGACTTATAGGTGTTCAAAGCCAACAGAAGAGAGTCAGTAGGGTTGGAGTCATAGGAAGATTGGGCTTCCATGACCTGGTGTTCTGCCTTGGCTATGTTCTGCTTGAGATGACCAAAGACATTGGTATTCCAAGTTTTCAACTTAGTCTTTAGAATTTTCAGCTTCTGGGCAAGAATGAATTGGGGGGTGCCACTACAGGGGATGGCCCAGCATTCCTTGACCAGAGGAATAAAGGACTCATGAGAGAGCCACATCTCT
Organism: Cinnamomum chago; assembly: GCA_038049695.1. Classification (NCBI taxonomy): domain Eukaryota; kingdom Viridiplantae; phylum Streptophyta; class Magnoliopsida; order Laurales; family Lauraceae; genus Cinnamomum; species Cinnamomum chago. The sequence continues at coordinate 49,946,002 of CP142462.1, forward strand.
TCGAATTTGAAGGGGGCATTCTTAAAGGGGGCTAAGGATCTGTGGGAAAGAAGAAGGGGATTGTGGTCTGAAGAAATCCTAGGAAGGTGGGCTAGAACTGGGTCTACATTTTGATCAATCCAAGCATTATTGACCAAAGCTCGGTCTAATCTCGTTGCAACATAGGCAAGGCCTTTCCTGTTATTAGCCCAAGTGAAACGGTTACCTCTAAACCCCAGAGCTTTGAGGCCAGCAGCTAAAACCGAGTCAGAGAACTCTGTAACAGAATTCTGAGAAGGGGGAGAAGTACTGAATTTTTCCGAAGCCAAAAGGATGGCGTTAAAGTCACCTATGACTGCCCAAGGAAGAGCTGTAGAAGAAGTGTTAACCAAATATTCCCAGAGAGTTCTCCTTTGTCTATAGTTTGTGGAACCATAAACCCCGGAGATCATGCTGGTGGAGGAAGAGTGAACTTCTGAAACTAGGATGGAAATGTGTTGATTAGAAAGATCAAGGAGAGAGTAATTGAGGTTGGAATTAGCTTTACAGAAGCACCAGAGAGAGTTGTTTGGGGAGCTGAAGAACTGGTTAAAACCAAAAGATTTGATGGTGAGGGAAAAAGGAGAGTCTGGAGGAATTTTTGGTTCAGAGAGAAAAAGGATGGTAGGAGACTGGGAGGCTAAAAGATGATTCAGCACTGTTTGGGTAGGAGAGTTTCCAATACCCCTACAATTCCAGGAGAGGACTTTAATCATTGGAGACAATTGGAGGAGGAGTGCCATTGTAACTTCTGGTCTTGGGTCCATGAGAGATAGGGCCTTTGTTCTTAGCCTTCTTCCTTCCTTTAATCTTAAAAGAGGATAGGTCCACCACAACCGAGGAAATTGGGATTAATTCAGCACCAGCCTGAGGGGGGACTATGCTGAAAGGCTCTGCAGGAGAAGAAGGAAGGAGATTATCCTGAGACCCAGGGATCGCAGAGATAGAGGAGGGAGATTGAGGGGGCTGTAAAAGGGGAAGAGGATCATTGACTGGTAGCCCTGAGGGAGACTGGGAAGAAAGAGTGAGATTGGATTTGGATGTTGGAGGGGGGAGGCCTTCTAAGGAGGTGTTTTCTAGAACTGAGAAGGGGTTTGGGCTGAGAAAGGAGGGGGCAGGGTTATCCTCCAAGGTTTCTGTATTAGAAACAGGAAGGGGGGTCATCTCGTTGGGATTAGAGATGGAGTCTAAAGCTTGGGACACGGGAGCTGTCATAGAGGGAGGAAATATGGGAGGGACGTGGGGTATTGAATGGGGCCCCAAAGTCTGGTCCTCGATTCCCAGGGATACTCCGGAGGCTGTTGCAGGGGAATCCTCCATGGGCGCAGAAGCTGGGACTGGGGTTGGAAGCAGGGGAGGCTTGTAAGTATAGGGACATTTTGAGGAGAGGTGACCTGCAGAAAAGCATTCAGAACAAGGGATATTTTCATACATCACTTCCACCTGAACAACGCCTTCTCCTTCCAGGTCCACCAATACAGAGGTCTGTTTGTCTTTAGCTACGTCCAGATTGACTAGGATTCTGGCATAGGAGAACATTTTCTGAGATGCTGTGATGTCATCAAGGCGAAGTGGCTTTCCAATAGTCCCGGCTATGGAGAGGAGAATATCACTACTCTAACAGTGGTATGGAATACCTTTAAGCCGAATCCAAACTGGAGCAAACGTTGGCCAAGAGAAATCGTTCTGTCCAGGGGACCAGGGCTGAAGAAGAAGTTTCTTCCTGTCCATTATCAGAGGACTCTGGCTGATCAGACAATCTCTGTCTTCCTGAGTGTTGAATCTGAAGATGAAGAAACCTTTCTCTGTGAGGGAAATAAGGCAGGGCCTGGACAGCCTCCAGGATTTCCGAACCCATTGTTCTAAGCCTTCAATGGTGGGACGACGGCCTACAAATTTCCCTATAGCTGCGAAGGAGAAGGATTCCTTACTGTTTACTATCATCTGATGTGGAATCCTGAGAGTTAGCTTGCCATCGATCCAGATAGGTGGAGGAATAGCTGGAGGAGCTGTGATTGCTGAGGGAGAGAGGAAGCTGGTATAAGACCGCGGAGGTTGCTGATCTGCAGAGAAGGGAGGCTGAACCTGTGGGTGAGTCAGAATGCTATCCAGGTGCTGATGCAGGAGGTGGAGCTGAGCTGAGTCCCATTTAGGCGGGAGAGAGGTTGAAAGAGAGCTTGATTCCTCTAGAGTATGAGGCTCTAGGGAGCCAGAAGGATGCCTCGAGCTTGGAGGGAAGTTTTGGAATATTGGACCAATGGAGGGAGGAGGAGGGGGGGGGAGAAGAGCAGAAGGAGAAGCAGAGGGAAAGACAAGGGGGATTAGAGGAGGGATGGAGGGAGGAGGGGGAGCAGGGGATGGAATGGGAGCAAGCCCTAGCCCTGCTTCCGGCGGGGGAGCAGGAGGGGATTTGGGAGGCAACATGGATATCCACTGTCCACTATGCACTTCATACATAAGGCTACCAACACCCGAAGTGTATGGTATCGACCTCATCTGCTCCTTTTCCTCATGTGTCTTGGGACACTGATCCTTGGAAAGGTGCACTTCATGCCTGAAAGGTGTAATACCCTTCTTGGAGTCTTGCATAGTAAACCGTACCAGCACCTTATCTATGTATGCATATTGGGATAAGCCTATCATCCTATTTATCTGGTCTCAATGGAGTTTGATCTCTAGGATGTGGCTGGCTTCTCCCAAGTCCTTCATATCAAAAGTCTTAGCCAACTAAACCTTTTACTGGTGACAACATCCATATACCACTCTCTAGGAGAAGGATGTCGTCGACTAGAAAAATTACCCTGCCTCCTTCACTTTTCATGTACACTCATGACTCATCCGGATTATGACAAAATCAACTGACTTGATTGCTTTGTCAAAACGAATGTTTTAGGTTTGGGATGCCTGCTTCAGTCCATAAATGGACATCTGCATGTTGCAAACTCTTTGCTCTTGGTTGTTTGGCTATAAAATGGTCTGGCTGCATCATATAGATGTCTTCATCAAGATGGCTGCTCAAAAATGCCGTTTTTGACATCCATTTGCCTAATCTCGTAATCGAGATGAGCCGCAATGGATAAGAGTATCCGGATGGACTTGAGCATGGCTACCGGCAAGAAGGTTTCCTCATAATCGATGTCTTCTTTCTGAGTGTATCCTTTCGCAACAAGCCTGACCTTAAAGGTCTCAACTCTTCCATCTGGTCCTCTCTTTCTCTTGAAGACTCACTTGCACGCAATATGTTAGATATTGGCAGGCAAGTCCACAAGTGTCCAGACCTGATTAGAGTACATAGACTCCATCTCAGCTTTCATAGCATCTTGCCAATGTCCCGAATCTTTGTCATTAATTACTTCATCATAGTTACAGGGATCTTGTTCTGGTTCTTTCGGGACTGCCTCGTAAGCCTCTCCCAAGAACGAGAACCTATCAGGGGGTTTGACAATCCTCCCACTACGATGAGGCACTGGCGTAACTACTGGGTCTAGTAAGGGCACTTCTTCCTCAGGTTCGGTCATACTAGGATTTGGAATTGTTTACTCTTGAATTTCTTCCAAGATCACCTTTTCTAAAGATTTCCGGTCTATCATATAATCTTCCTCCAGAAAACCGCATTAGTGCTCACCATCACTTTCTGCTCTCTGGGATTATAGAATAACCAACCTTTAGTTCATTTAGGATATCCTACAAACGTGCATACTTCCGACTTCACTTCCAACTGATTCGTCTTAACCTTTAGCACATGTGCCGGACAACCCCAAATGTGTAAATGTTGTAGACTAGGCTTTCGCCCGGACCACAACTCCCGGGGAGTCTTAGGTATAGACTTAGATGGTACGAGGTTTAGTATGTACATCGCAGTATCCAAGGCACATCCCCAAAAGGATATAGGTAATCCTGAGAAACTCAGCATAGACCTAATCATATCTAAAAGAGTCTGGTTCCTTCTTTCTGCTACTCCGTTCTGTTGAGGCATACCAGGAGCAGATAACTGGGATAAAATCCCATTTTCTGATAAGTATCCCATAATATCAGCGGAGAGATATCCTCCTCTGACCCTGACATTAATGGTTCCACACACATCAGTATACACTAATTCCAACAAATCTTTGGCCCTATTGCCCCTTTGATGAAAAAGGGCCTTTTAGTCAGTTTACCTTCCAGCCAGGACTCGCAGACAGGCATTGGATCTACCACCAATGAAGGTAAGATACCATCTTTCACTAGCCTGTCAATCCTATTTACGTTTATATGACCTAGCCTCAAGTGCCAAAGTTTTGTTGGATCAGATGAAGGTGATTTCCTCTTTAATGATGGTCTATTAATTGTTTCAGTATCATGTATCTCATACATTGTGGGATAAATAAATTCCATTGATTACCTTGTCAGAATATATAAAAGTACCGTATCTCTTTATGACAATTTCAGTACCAAGAGTAATAGAATAACTCTTATTCACCATACTAGAAATTGAAATTGAATTCCGCCGTAAAGACGGTACATATAACGTGTCTGACAAAACCAATTTATCATTTGTAAAACATAATGTAATAACTCCCACTGAAACAGCCTCTGCCTTAGCATCAGATCCTAGGTTGACAATGATTTCTCCTTCATTGAAACTCCTGGTTTCCCTGAACCCCTGCAACGAATTACATATGTGATCAGTTGCCCTGGAGTCCATACACCAAGATTCTGAAGTACCAGTTGCAAAACTAACTTCAGAAATAAGTGACTCAATCATACCTGAGGTCTTCTTCTTAGATAGATATTCTGGACAATTCCTTTTACAATGTCCTGTCTTACCACAATGGAAATAAGTTTTGCCATGCTTAAATATTATAGAAGCAAATTTACATGCATATAGTACTTGTTCTCCAAATTGTCCAAATTTGAGAGTTTTTAAAGTAAGTAATTCTTTGATAGGCTGTATGGGAGAGATATTGCTGTATTGAGAGGGTTACTTACTGCCTTTTGGCATAGAAAGACACATTTAGTATCCTTACCATATATTTCTACTTCTAATGAAAGAGATATTCCTACTAAAGCTAGGCCATCACAAATGAGTCCTAGACTCTTAGAATTATGTGATAAAGAAATTAAAGATTTACTTCAAAAGAAATTAATCCGCAAATCACATTCTCCCTGGAGTTGTGCAGCCTTTTATGTTGAAAATGCTCCTGAAAAGGAAAGAGGGGCTCCTCGCCTCGTCATCAATTATAAACCATTAAATAGAGTCCTTCAATCAATCAGATATCCAATTCCCAATAAATAAGATCTTATTACTCGTTTATATGAAGCCATTATATTTTCAAAATTTGATCTCAAATCAGGATTTTGGCAGATACAGGTCGAAGAAAAAGATCACTATAAAACCGCCTTTACTGTTCCTTTTGGCCATTATGAATGGAATGTCATGCCTTTTGGGCTAAAAAATGCTCCTTCGGCCTTTCAAGAAATGATGAATGAAATCTTTCACCCTTATAAAAATTTCTCAATTGTTTACATTGATGATATTTTAATCTTCACTAGATCCATTGATGATCACTGGAAACATTTAAAGACTTTCAAATGGATCATAAAGAAAAATGGTTTAGTACTTTCTCAAAGAAAAATAAAACTTTTTCAAATAGAAATACAATTTCTTGCATATAAAATATCAAATAAAATGATAACTCCTGTTGAAAGAGTAATCAAATTTGCCGACAATTTCCCTGATGAAATAACAGATAAAAAACAATTACAAAGATTTTTAGGATGTCTAAACTATGTATCTGATTTTTATCAAAACCTCTCTAAAGAAAGAAATCTTTTACAAAAATGTTTAAAAAATTCAGCAGAACAATGGACTCCTCAACATACAGAAGCAATATAAAAAATAAAACAAAAAGTGAAATCATTGCCATGCTTAAATATTCCAAACCAAGATTTATTTAAAATAATCCAAATAGATGCTTCTAAAATAGGATTTGGCGGAATCCTACTTCAAAGAACTGCACAGTCAAAGGAACAAATTATTAGATTTTATTCAGGCACTTGGAATGCTACTCAACAAAATTACTCTACAATAAATAAAGAAGTCCTTGCCATAGTCTCATGCATACTCAAATTTCAAAGTGATATTCTGAATCAAAAATTTCTCTTACGAATTGATTGCAAATCTGCAAAAGAAGTTCTGAAAAATGATGTCAAAAACCTTGCATCAAAACAAATTTTTGCTCGCTGGCAAGCTTTACTTGCTATTTTTTATTTCTATATCGAATATATAAAAGGCTCTTCAAATTCTCTTCCCGATCTTCTATCTCGTGAATTTTTACAGGGTAGAAACAAGGTGAGCAAAGATGCATCCAAGAGGAAAAGGAAAAAATCTAGTCATTGATACAATTAATATTCTTTCCAACAATAAATTCAATGCCCTAAATCCTTCTCCCATGTTGCAAACACCCTATCATTCCAGTCCTTTCAAAACATCTCAATACATTAAGATCTTTGAATTCGCCCTTTTCTTCCTTGATGATAAAATCCATGCCAACCTTACAATTGATCAAATTCTCTCAAAACTCTACCGAAAAAATTGTCATTTTGTTCCAAAAGCCCCCAATATTTCTCATAAGTACTATGAAGCAATTCTAATTCAGACAAAAAGTGCTATTATTACTCATGAAGATTGCGATGGAGAGCATGCCTTTTCAAAAATGAAGATTTTGCATATTCATACTCTCACTGATTGGGCTGATAATCTATTCTCACCAAAAACTGTCATCAATCCCAATGGGAGTTCTTGGCCCTATGATTACTACGAGTACATGAATGCTTGGGAATATACTTTGTTATATCAGAATTCAAAAAGATCCCATTCTTGGTACATTAGCTTTTCTTCTAAATGCAATCAAAACATTCCCTGTTGGTTCTGGCATAATTGGTGGCTCCGTTTTGGCGCACAATCCTGCATACTTCCAGAAGCTTTATTAAGCCATTATCAAACCTTTGAATCTCAATCCAGTTTTGAAATTTCTGAACCTTCATATTCTTTCTATAAATTTATTACTTCATCCACTATTCCATGGACTCTCCGATGGGAATATGGTAAATCCCAAGAAATGAAGCCATCATGTTTTGTTCGTATTTCTTATATTAAATGGTGGGATAAATTTGAAATTTCACAATTTCTCAATAAATCTCATCACTCCTCTCCTCAAGCTTCTCTTATTATACAACCTAATACAGCTAATCATCAAAGCAAGAAGCAAACAACTCCTAATACAATTTTACCAAAAAGCTTCAAAGATGTTGTACATGGTACATCCTCATCCCCAGCACCTCCAATTAATACTCAGCAACATTTGGATCTTCTTCAAGAAATTCAGCGCATGAAGAATGAAATTTTATTCCTTCGAAATCCCCTTATGAATAAATATGGCGGATTTATTCAAGAATCATCGTCCTCGCATGGCTTTGTCAATAAAGATGATTCTGATGCAACACTACCTCCTTCAGGCGGTGCAGACGAATTTTAAATTCAGCACATTCAGTTCCTACTAATGCAGATCAAGCAAATTTCAATGCTGATATCGTCATCAAATGCAGCCTTCACTACTTCCCATGCAGTATTAATTCAGCAATACAGATGTTCGAAATGCAATTTTTAATGCAGTCTCCAAGTCAACACAGCTAGCCCCATGCAGCCATGTGTCCTGCAAGTAATACAGCTCCTACAACACGAATGCATCCTTCATCAATTTCTATACAACATAAAGTCAAGATATAAGTACATGTCATTATCTTGTACTTATAAACAATTCATTAAAACAAAGACCATCCGAATGCTATCATTTGTGAAAATATAAAAAACTACCAAAAGTCCACTTTTGTGAGCTAGAGTAGTCTAAGGAGCACTATTCCAAATAAAGTAGTCTATAGAGCACTATTCCAAATAAAGAGTTTTAAAATTCAAAGTCAACAATACAGATACAAGTCCATGCAGTCTCCGCAGTCTCAGCAGAGCATAGAGTACAACCTGCACCCTGCAGCGAATACAGTAATAAATTTATCAGCCGACTGTCAGACGCATGCAGTAGTAATAGCAACGAAGTCCGTCAGCAATGAAGTCAGTAATACAGTTCACTCATGCAGCAACAACAGTAATGCATATTATATGCAAAAATGATACAATGCAAACGACGTATACATCTTATCCCATTGCGGATTTCAAATACATTTCAAATGTAATTCAATATGATAGTCTATAAATAGGGAATGTGAGCCCTTGTCTCACATCATCCATAACAAACACTTGTAAATCTTTCGCTTTCTTCTTCCTTTTCTTTTAATTCAGTCCTACTTACTGAGAGTTTACTGGTTCGGTCCCGGTCTCTTCCAAATTTGTATCAGAGAGGTGCTTTTTATACCAGTAAACTCTCAGTAAGTAAGACTGAATTAAAAGAAAGGGAAGAAGAAAGCGGAAGAGTTACAAGTGTTTGTTATGGATGATGTGAGACAAGGGCTCACATTCCCTATTTATAGACTTTCATACTGAATTACATTTGAAATGTATTTGAGATCCGCAATGGGATAAGATGTATACGTCATTTGTACTGTAGCACTGTTGCATATAATATGCATTACTGTTGCTGCTGCATGAGTGAACTGTATTACTGACATCATTGCTGACGGTCTTCATTGTTATTACTACTGCATGCGTCTGACAGTCGGATGATAAATTTATTGTTGTATTTGCTGCAGGGTGCAGATTGTACTGTGTGATCTGCAGAAACTGTGGAGGTTGCATCGACTTGTAGCTGTATTGTTGACTTTGAAGTCATTGCATTGACCGCAGGGGGAATGGCTGCATTGATAATTGGCATGGGATGGCGGAGTACCAAAAAGGAGCCCTTTTGTTGACTTTGCTCAAGTTATTGCATTTGTAGGAATTCTTTATAGAGTCTTGATACGAAATTGAGTGTAACCTTTTAAAGGCATGAGAATCACATGGGGAAGATGGCATTTATTGCTTAGAAGTGAGTTTTCCATGATATGGACTTTTTGGAGACAAATTTGTCTTAAGGATGGTGAGATATGGATTTATGGCTAGACACTTGGCTGCATGGGAAATAATTGTCGGGACTCCATTAAAAATGTATTGCTGAATTAATTCTGCATGGAGGTTGATGAAGGCTGCATTTGATGGCGAAATCCTCATTGAAAGTTGCTTGATCTGCAGTTGTAAGAGCTGAGTGTCCTGGATTTTAATGATTTATGAGGTAGTAATCTGGTGGTTGTGGACTGGGAGTCCATATTCCATAGTCATTTTCTCTTTGGAAGAGCTTGATAAGCTGTCTCTTTGTTCTTTCAGTAACATGAAGAGACCTTGCATCTTGAAATGTTTCGAGAATTTCATCAAGGACTGTATGTCCAGCTCGAAAGGGATCATAATAAATGAATGTATCGTCTGCAAGATCTTCATTAATGCATACTACGCGACGACCATCGCTCCAGAGTCCCTTAAAACTACGAGTGAATTCAAGATGTCTTTTGAGATTGATGAATCTTTGATTTTGATCTGCTTGAATATTATAGAATTGTAGACGCTCCAGGCTATAACTGAGATCTGCTCCATCCGAGGATTCAAATTGTTCTGCTTGATTCCAATTTCAATCAGGAAGATGTTCATAATCATTGATTGGCATGCTGTATTTTTGACAAAAATAATTCTCCGTCTTCATAATTCATAATGATCCATAATTGATATGGTTGATAAAATTGGAATGCATCTATTTCGTCAAGAGTGGAAGAGATTGTCATGAGAAGATTGCGCTTGGTGATGCCAAGGCAACTGGGAGCATATTTGACAATTGCAGGCAACTGTCGATGAATTGCTAAATTGTCTCTGTCGAGAATGAATCGATGAACTAGACCTTGTTCAAAAGAAGAAATATCAAATTCTTCAGCGGGTAAGAACATCTTTGGAAAACCAGTGGCCCAGCTGAGATAGGATGCTTGATTAATTAATCGCTCCATGATTTGACAAGAGAGAGTTTCCTCTCTAATTCTTGCAGCTAAATCATCTGGAAGAACAGTATCAACCCTTTCCATGATTTGTTGTCTGTATTCAATTGGAGGGAGGGAAGACGATGCACATTGTTGTTCAAGCATTTGAATTTTTGATTCCAAATATTTGATATGATTGGACAAATTAGAGAGGTGCTTTCACATTAGAAAATTACATTGGCCAGTAAGGCATGCACTCCAAATGTTATCAATAAGGGTTTGAGAAGCAACAGAGGGTGTTGGATAGAAGGATGGAAAAGGTATTTGAAAAGGTAGTTCTTCATTAATTGGAAAAGAGGCTTTATCTGAATCTATGGGTTGTTAGCCTTTATCCTTAGAAGACATGACTGGTTCCCTAGGGGAAGAGGAATTGAATTAGTTATGAAAACTTTTAATTGTTGCAATGAAACTGCATTTTAGAAATATGAAGATGTATGCAATTAAATAGTAATTCCATTTATTCTTCCAAGCCTTGGGCTTTCTATGAATTCAAATTTTATAGGCTTATCATCAATTAATGTATGAATTCCATCGGTATTTACAGAAAATGGCTGGATTTTTAATAAGAAGGGCGTCCCTAAGATGACATCATTGGTTAATGTTTTTGTCACAGCAAAGGAAGTTTGAATGCATTTTCCATTTTTACAAATATGAGCATTTGAAATTTTATAATTGACTATTATATTCTTTCCATTTACGGCGCCAATAGTGTAATTTTTTATTTTTTCAAAATATTTTGTTGGAATTAATCCTTCACGGATGCAATTTACATCTGCGCCGCTGTGAATTAAACAGTCAACAGATAAATTAAATTCTTTGATTTTTAGAGTTACAGTTGTATACCATTTATGATAATGATATTTAGTAATGGAATTTACGAATTCTTGAATTTATTCGTCAAATTCTTATTCTAGATTAGAATCTTCTTGATTATTTGAGCTGAATTATTTACCTAATTCAAGGATTTCAATTCCTATTTTTAATTTAGCAATTTATTTAGTTGCTTCTTCTTTTAATTTTGCAATTTCATGTTTTGTTTCATTAACTTCATTTTGGAGTTCTTGAAGGGTTAAAGGTTTTGAAGAGGTAGGTTTTTGGGAAAGAATATCTTTCATAGAAATTGATTGAAAATCTTTATTTTTCTTGGAGGTTTTGTCAGTAGATTTATCTTCAAGAATTTTTCTATAATTCCTTTTCTTTTCTTCTTCAGAGGAAATGTTTTCTATTAATTCCAGAAGTAATTCATCTTGAGCACTTAAAACATTAATTGAGAAATAAGGGGACGAAGAGTAAGAATCATAAGAACTTTCATCGCTTTCGCAACATATACATTTATCTTTATCATTTTCTGAATTATGAGAATGATAATCTAATTAATTGATTTTCTTTTTTGAATCTTTATTAAAACAGTTATTTGCAAAATATCCTTCTTTGCCACATTTATAGCATGTATAATCAGATTTATTAGTTTTTTGTTTTGGAGAAGAACTGGATTTGCGCTTCTTTGAATTGTTTTTTTCATGTTTTCCTTTTTTTATAATTTTTGTAATTTTTATAGGATCGATGAGATTTTTCATTATATCTTTTTGTTTTAGACCGATGTTTAGTTTGATTAGATGGATTTTGTAGGGGTTCATAGCGAAATTGATAGCAAAAATCCCCAAATTCTTTTTTAGCAATTTTCTTTTGTTTATGTAAATCAGCTTTAATTTTCATATCACTGCAAATAGACATACCAACACGAGAAATTTTTTGAATTAAATCACCATATGTATAGTTAGCATAATTTAATCGTCCATTATTTTGTTCTCTTAGAACATTTTTTACTTTTTCTGCAAAATGAGTTAGAAGGCTAGAAATAAAATTTTCTTTCCAGAAATCTTCATTAGAATTGAATAATTGAAAAACAAGGGATAAAAATACATCTTTATACCATCGAAAATCAGATAAAGTTCGACACCGCAGATTGATTAATTGTTCTCTGTATTGTTCTATTTGATCACTAACATTTCCAGAAAAATTGATTAAAATATTATGAATTAGTATTTCAACGGCATTAGAAATTGGGTGGCCATTGGTAGTAAGAATGGGTTTACCTTCTTCATTTAGTTTGACTAAATTTAGGATACTAGTTTTTTGGATTGAGGTTAGATAATATTCCCACCAGCCATGAAGTTGGCCTGTAAATCCTATTATAATTGATTTGATGATTTCAACTTGTGTATTGCCATAGATCATGCCTGCATTAGCATAGAGGATCATGTTTCGCAGAATATTAAGAATTCCTTATTCAGTAAGTCCATCAATATTCCATTCTACTAATGAACTACCATCATATTTACAATTTGTTATATCAGGAATTTCTTCAAATTTGAGATTCATTGGAGTGGGTCGACTATAATAATTTTTTGTTTTTGATGTATGAGTTTTGGGATTGAAAATTCTATTAATTTGAGGAATAAATTGATAGTCGGAGTCATTAGTGGAAGTGTCTGTAGGAGTGTCTGAAGACATTTGAATTGATGGTCCTTCAACAGCTGCATTAATTGAGGTGCCTTCATTTATTGATTTACCTTTATCAAAAGGATTGATTCGTAAAGAAATGTCATTTTGAAAGTCAGCAGGCAGTTTTAATGGCTTTTTATAAAAAGTTAATTGTAATAAAGTCTGAACATAATGAGGGAACATCCCTTGATTCTTATATTGAGTTGATGAATTTAATTCTTGTTGAGATATATTATTTTCAATTCTTTGAGTTTGTGAACCAATGGTTTGTAAATAGAGATTTGTAAAGTTACTTTGTTCAACTAGATGAGATAAATGTTCAACTGTAAGGATTTTAGAGGTTGGTAGAGCATTTTTAAATGGAGTGGCATTGATTTCTTTATGCTTTATAGTTTCTAAAGGGGGGTGAACATATTCAACTTTACCTTTCTCGGTTTCCCCTGTTTGTGTGGATTTATTAATTGTCATCATTACAGTTCCTTTTTTATTTATTTTTGATGAAAGCCAATCAAAGAAAGGGATATTTCGACATTCTTGATTCATTTGTTCATACCATAATTCTTTTACTTGGGATCTCTCAAATTTAGAGAATTTGGTAAAAAACCATTTTGTCTTTGGATGTTTTAATAAATCTTGTTGAAGGAATTTTTTATCAATTTTGAAATCTTGTATTACTTCATTAGGTTCATGAATTAAGGAGATTGTATTCATTGAGGCATCAAAATTTGATTAAGTTAATTTTACTGATTGTATATCTTCATCTTTTGCTTTTGAATAAACAGGGAATGCTACGCCTGTAGGATGAATTGAGGGTGATGGAGGAATTGATGTTTTATGAAAATTAGAAGAGGTTGATTTATAAGATCCAACTTCTGAAGGGATCGATCTTTTTGTGGATGAAAAGTATGATCTTGGTGTATTGGCAAGATTTATGGTTACTTTTCCAGATGGATGTTCGGTAATAGATTCAACATCTTCATTAATTAAAGGTGTGTTTGGTTGGGCTTCATCAAGTTCCCATTTTCCAGAAAGATTTACATCTTCCCAAGTTATGAGTTTGGGAGTGGTGACTTTATTTCGAAAATTTGTAAGGAATAGAGTGGTTACTCCTTTGATTTGTGAGGAATAGGCTATTTAAGGGACAATTGTATTCATTGCTTTAAAATAAATTCTTATACTATTGCAACATTTTGTGATTGGGGTTTCATATTGAACCCTTGTGTATGTATTCCTAGAGTGATGGCTTCATGAGCACCGGGATCACTGAGTGATACGATGAAATTAGGAAAACAATTTAAGTGATGGCTTCATGAGCACCGGGCCGTCATGAAGACTGGCTTCTACCATCCCGATTAGGGAATCTCTGAATGAAACATGCCTTCTATCTTGAACATATGCGAGACAGGATGTATTCAAACCAAGTCTAGTTAATGGCTTTATGGCAACTTGAACAAGTGTTATATCCATGTATTTATATTTTGATTTATGGATTTCAATTTTTTCTGCAGGAATAACACGTAAATTTTCTTCATTTTGTTGTATTGAGAGGGTTTCTTCAACCGTCTTTATTACATAATTTGATTTTTGTATGAACGATCCTTCTTTATAAATTTCTTTTAAAGAGACTTTAGGTATCGTCCAATCTTGGATTGATTTTTCTATATCATCAAAACTTATTTCTTCTAGATTTTTAATAGAAATTTTATTTATTATTGGCATGATGGATGATGATGCAGAAGAAGAATTAGAAGCTGTGTCAGAAGATGAATTTTTTCTTAATGATCTAAAAATTCCAGACATCATTAATTAATTGTTATCACTAATCAGAATGATTGGTGGCCTGTCAACGGTTTATGCCACAAAGCCCTAAACGCTCTCCTGGCTAACGGGCAACAAACGCTACGCGACAAGGGGGCCTCGGACCCAAATCACTCCTTTTAGTAACAACAACCGATTAACTCTGTCTAGTCAAGTTAGATAAAAAATCAGAAATGCAACTAACTAACATAGATTCGATTCTACTATGCAATCAACAAACAAATAACCAAAGAAAGAAAGTGACATGATGCATGCAAAATTTTGCAAATAAATTGAAATAATTGAAAGCTTGAAATGCTATTAAAATTGATAAAGGAATTGATACTTCATTGATAAAATATTCTTACAAGGAGAAAAGACTGGGATGGCTCTGATACCAATTTGGATGAGACCGGGACCGAACCAGTAATTCTTTGAACTGTATTTTCTTCCAAATTGGTATCGGAGCGATCATTAAGATTCACCTCTCTGGTAGTCTTACTTACTAAATGGGACCGAACTAGTAAACTCTCAGTAAGTAAGACTGAATTAAAAGAAAGGGAAGAAGAAAGGGGAAGATTTACAAGTGTTTGTTATGGATGATTTGAGACAATGGCTCACATTCCCTATTTATAGACTATCATACTGAATTACATTTGAAATGTATTTGAAATCCGCAATGGGATAAGATGTATACGTCATTTGCACTGTATCACTGTTGCATATAATATGCATTACTGTTGTTGCTGCATCATTGCTGACGGACTTCATTGCTATTACTACTGCATGCGTCTGACAATCAGCTGATAAATTTATTACTGTATTCGCTGCAGGGTGCAGGTTGTACTATATGCTCTGCTGAGACTGCGAAGACTGCATGGACTTGTATCTGTATTCTTGACTTTGAATTTCAAAACTCTTTATTTGGAATAGTGCTCTATAGACTACTTCATTTGGAATAGTGCTCCATAGACTACTCTAGCTCACAAAAGTGGACTTTTGGTAGTTTTTTATATTTTAAAAAATGATAGCATTCTGATGGTCTTTCTTTTAATGAATTATTTATAAGTACACACTACACCAAAAATCGGAAATTGGAACGGAAAAGCGTTCCTAATCCTTCCGTTCCTAATCCGTTAAAGTGTTCCAATTTCCGTTCCAATTTGGATTAGGAACGGTTGGTACCAAATTGGAACGGAAATTGGAACACTTTAACGGATTAGGAACGGAAGGATTAGGAACGCTTTTCCGTTTCAATTTCCGATTTTTGGTGTAGTGACAAGATAATGACATGTACTTTATATCTTGACTTTATGATGTATAGAAATTGATGAAGGATGCATTCATGATGTAGGAGCCGTATTACTTGCAGGACACATGGCTGCATGGGGCTAGCTGTGTTGACTTGGAGGCTGCAATGAAAATTGTATTTCTGACATCTGTATTGCTGAATTAATACTGCAAGAGAAGTAATGAAGGCTGCATTTGATGACGATATCAGCATTGAAATTTGCTTGATCTGCATTAGTAGGAACTGAATGTATAGTAATTGCTGCATGTGCTGAATTTTAATCATTAATGACGTAGTAATCTAGTGGTTGAGGGCTGGGAGTGCATATTCCATAGTCATTTTCTCTTTGGAAGAGCTTGATAAGCTGTCTCTTTGTTCTTTCAGTAACATGAAGAGACGATGCATCTTGAAACGTTTCGAGAATTTCATCAAGGACTGTATGGCCAACTCGAAAGGGATCATAATAGACGAATGTATCATCCGCAAGATCTTCATCAATGCAGACTACGCGACGACCATCGCTCCAAAGTCCCTTAAAAGTATGGGAAAATTCAAGATGTCTTTTGAGATTGATGAATATTTGATTTTGATCTGCTTGAATATTGTAGAATTGTAGACGCTCCAGGCTGTAACTGTGATCTGCAACATCTGAGGATTCAAATTGTTCTGCTTGATTCCAATTTCGATCAGGAAGATGTTCATAATCATTGATTGGCATGTTGAATTTTTGACAAAATAAATCTCCGTCTTCATAATTCATAATGATCCATAATTGATATGGTTGATAAAATCGGAATGGATCTCTTTTGCCAAGAGTGGAAGAGATTGTCATGAGAAGATTGCGCTTGGTGATGCCAAGGCAACTAAGAGCATATTTGACAATTGCAGGCAGCTGTCGGTGAATTGCTAAATTGTCTCTATCGAGAATGAATCGATGAACTAGACCTTGTTCAATAGAAGAAATATCAAATTCTTCAGCGGGTACGAACATCTTTGGAAAACCAGTGGCCCAGCTAAGATAGGATGCTTGATTAATTAATCGCTCCATGATCTGACAAGATAGAGTTTCCTCTCTAATTCTTGCAGCTAAATCATCCGGAAGAAGAGTATCAACCCTTTCCAGGATTTGTTGTCTGTATTCAATTGGAGGGAAGGAAGAAGATGCACATTGTTGTTCAAGCATTTGAAGTTTTAATTCCAAATATTTGATATGATTGGACAAATCAGAGAGGTTCTTTCGCATTAGAAAATTACATTGGCTAGTACGGCATGCACTCCAAATGTTATCAATAAGGGTTTGAGAAGCAGTAGAGGGTGCTAGATAGAAGGATGGAAAAGGT
This sequence comes from Cinnamomum chago, assembly GCA_038049695.1. Classification (NCBI taxonomy): domain Eukaryota; kingdom Viridiplantae; phylum Streptophyta; class Magnoliopsida; order Laurales; family Lauraceae; genus Cinnamomum; species Cinnamomum chago. The sequence continues at coordinate 49,963,000 of CP142462.1, forward strand.
ATTTGAAAAGGTAGTTCTTTATTAAACAGGAACAGAGGCTTTATCTGAATGTATGGGTTGTTAGCCTTTATCCTTAGAAGACATGACTGGTTCTATAGGGGAAGAGGAATTAAATTAGTTATGAAAACTTTTTATTGATGCAATGAAACTGCAGTTTGGAAATTTGAAGATGTATGCAATTAAATAGTAATTCCATTTATTCTTCCAAGCCTTGGGCTTTCTATGAATTCAAATTTTATAGGCTTATCATCAATTAATGTATGAATTCCATAAGAAATTTACTAGAAAATGGCTGAATTTTTAATAAGAAGGGCGTCCCAAAGATGACATCATTGGTTAATGTTTTTGTCACAACAAAGGAAGTTTGAATGCATTTTCCATTTTTACAGATATGAGCATTTGAAATTTTATAATTGACTATTATATTCTTTCCATTTGCGGTGCCAATAGTGTAATTTTTTATTTTTTCAAAATATTTTGTTGGAATTAATCCTTCACGGATGCAATTTACATCTACGCCGCTGTCAATTAAACAGTCAACAGATAAATTAAATTCTTTGATTTTTAGAGTTACAGTTGTATACCATTTATGATAATGATATTTAGTAATGGATTTTACGAATTCTTGAATTTCTTCGTCAAATTCTTTTTCTAGATTAGAATCTTCTTGATTATTTGAGCTGAATTCTTTACCTAATTCAAGGATTTCAATTCTTGTTTTTAATATAGCAATTTCTTTAGTTGCTTCTTCTTTTAATTTTTCAATTTCATGTTTTGTTTCATTAACCTCATTTTGGAGATCTTGAAGGGTTAAAGGTTTTGAAGTGCTAGGTTTTTGGGAAAGAATACCTTTCATAGAAATTGATTGAAAATCTTTATTTTTCTTGGAGGTTTTGTTAGTAGATTTATCTTCAAGCATTTTTCTATAATATTTTTTCTTTTCTTCTTCAGAGGAAATGTTTTCTATTAATTCCAGAAGTAATTCATCTTAAGCACTTAAAACATTAATTGAGAAATAATAAGATGAAGAGTAAGAATCATAAGAACTTTCGTCGCTTTCGCAACATATACATATATCTTTATTATTTTCTGAATTATGAGAATGATAATCTAATTCATTGATTTTCTTTTTTGAATCTTTATTAAAACAGTTATTTGCAAAATGTCCTTCTTTGCCACATTTATAGCATGTATAATCAAATTTATTAGTTTTTTTGTTTTGGAGAAGAGCTGGATTTGCGCTTCTTTGAATTGCTTTTTTCATGTTTTGATGAGACCAGGACCAGGACCGAACAAGTAAACTCTCAGTAAGTAAGACTGAATTAAAAGAAAGGGAAGAAGAAAGCGGAAGATTTACAAGTGTTTGTTATGGATGATGTGAGACAAGGGCTCACATTCCCTATTTAGAGACTATCATACTGAATTACATTTGAAATGTATTTGAAATCCGCAATGGGATAAGATGTATACGTCATTTGCACTGTATCACTATTGCATATAATATGAATTACTGTTGTTGCTGCATGAGTGAACTGTATTACTGACTTCGTTGCTATTACTACTGCATGCGTCTGACAGTCGGCTAATAAATTTATTACTGTATTCGCTGCAGGGTGCAGGTTGTACTGTATGCTCTGCTAAGACTGCGGAGACTGCATGGACTTGTATATGTATTGTTGACTTTGAGTTTCAAAAATCTTTATTTGGAATAGTGCTCTATAGACTACTTTATTTGGAATAGTGCTCCATAGACTACTCTAGCTCACAAAAGTGGACTTTTGGTAGTTTTTTATATTTTCACAAATGATAGCATTTGGATGGTCTTTGTTTTAGTGAATTGTTTATAAGTACAGGATAATGACATGTACTTATATATTGACTTTATATTGTATAGAAATTGATGAGGGATGCATTCTTGATGTAGGAGCTGTATTACTTGCAGGACACATGGCTGCATGGGCTAGCTATGTTGACTTGGAGACTGCATTGAAAATTGCATTTCGGACATCTGTATTGCTAAATTAATATTGCATGGGAAGTAATGAAGGTTGCATTTGATGACGGTATCAGCATTGAAATTTGCTTGATCTGCATTAGTAAGAACTGAATGTGCTGAATTTAAAATTCATCTGCACCGCCTGAAGGAGGTAGTGTTGCATCTGAATCATCTTTATTGAGAGAGCCATGCGAGGAAGATGCTTCTTGAATAAATCCGCCATATTTATTCATAAGGGGATTTCGAAGGAATAAAATCTCATTCTTCATGCGCTGAATTTCTTGAAGAAGATCCAAATGCTGCTGAGTATTAATTGGAGGTGCTGGGGATGAGGATGTACCATGTACAACATCTTTGAAGCTTTTTGGTAAAATTGTATTAGGAGTTGCTTGCTTCTTGCTTTGATGATTAGCTGTATTAGGTTGTATAATAAGAGAAGCTTGAGGAGATGAGTGATGAGATTTATTGAGAAATTGTGAAATGTCAAATTTATCCCACCATTTAATATAAGAAATACGAACAAAACATGATGGCTTCATTTCTTGGGATTTACCATATTCCCATCGGAGAATCCATGGAATAGTGGACGAAGTAATAAATTTAAAGAAAGAATATGAAGGTTCAGAAATTTCAAAACTGGATTGAGATTCAAAGGGTTGATAATGGCTTAATAAAGCTTCTGGAAGTATGCAGGATTGTGCGCCAAAACGGAGCCACCAATTATGCAAGAACCAACAGGGAATGTTTTGATTGCATTTAGAAGAAAAACTAATGTAGCAAGAATGGGATCTTTTTGAATTCTGATATAACAAAGTATATTCCCAAGCATTCATGTAGTCATAGTAATCATAGGGCCAAGAACTCCCATTGGGATTGATGACAGTTTTTTGTGAGAATAGATTATCAGCCCAATCAGTGAGAGTATGAATATGCATAATCTTCATTTTTGGAAAGGCATGTTCTCCATCGCGATCTTCATGAGTAATAATAGCACTTTTTGTCTGAATCAGAATTGCTTCATAGTACTTGTGAGAAATATTGGGGGCTTTTGGAACAAAATAGCAATTTTTTGGTAGAGTTTTGAGAGAATTTGATCAATTGTAAGGTTGGCATGGATTTTATCATCAAGGAAGAAAAGGGTGAATTCAAAGATCTTAATGTATTGAGATTTTTTGAAAGGACTGGAACGATAGGGTGTTTGCAACATGGGAGAAGGATTTAGGGCATTGAATTTATTGTTGGAAAGAATATTAATTGTATCAATGACTGGATTTTTTCCTTTTCCTCTTGGATGCATCTTTGCTCACCTTGTTTCTACCCTGTAAAAATTCATGAGATAGAAAATCGGGAAGAGAATTTGAAGAGCCTTTTATATATTCGATGTCGAAATAAAAAATAGCAAGTAAAGCTTGCCATCGAGCAAAAATTTGTTTTGATGCAAGGATTTTGACATCATTTTCCAGAACTTCTTTTGCAGATTTGCAATCAATTCGTAAGAGAATTTTTTTATTCAGAATATCACTTTGAAATTTGAGTATGCATGAGACTATGGCAAGAACTTCTTTCTTTATTGTAGAGTAGCATTCCAAGTGCCTGAATAAAATCTAATAATTTGTTCCTTTGACTGTGCAGTTCTTTGAAGTAGGATTCCGCCAAATCCTATTTCAGAAGCTTCTGTTTGGATTATTTTAAATAAATATGGGTTTGGAATATTTAAGCATGGCAATGATTTCACTTTTTGTTTTATTTTTTGTATTGCTTCTGTATGTTGAGGAGTCCATTGTTCTGCTGAATTTTTTAAACATTTTTGTAAAAGATTTCTTTCTTTAGAGAGGTTTTGATAAAAAAACATATACATAGTTTAGACATCCTAAAAATCTTTGTAATTGTTTTTTATCTGTTATTTCATCAGGGAAATTGTCAGCAAATTTGATTACTCTTTCAACAGGAGTTATCATTTTATTTGATATTTTATATCCAAGAAATTTTATTTCTGTTTGAAAAAGTTATATTTTTCTTTGAGAAAGTACTAAACCATTTTTCTTTATGATCCATTTGAAAGTTTTTAAATGTTTCCAGTGATCATCAATGGATCTAGAGAAGATTAAAATATCATCAATGTAAACAATTGAGAAATTTTTATAAGGGTGAAAGATTTCATTCATCAATTCTTGAAAGGCTAAAGGAGCATTTTTTAGCCCAAAAGGCATGACATTCCATTCATAATGGCCAAAAGGAACAGTAAAGGCGGTTTTATAGTGATCTTTTTCTTCGACCTGTATCTGCCAAAATCCTGATTTCAGATCAAATTTTGAAAATATAAAGGCTTCATATAAACGAGTAATAAGATCTTGTTTATTGGGAATTGGATATCTGATTGATTGAAGGACTTTATTTAATGGTTTATAATTGATGACGAGGCGAGGAGCCCCTCTTTCCTTTTCCGGAGCATTTTCAACATAAAAGGCTGCACAACTCCAGGGAGAATGTGATTTGCGGATTAATTTCTTTTGAAGTAAATCTTTAATTTCTTTATCACATAATTCTAAGAGTCTAGGACTCATTTGTGATGGCCTAGCTTTAGTAGGAATATATCTTTCATTAAAAGTAGAAATATATGGTAAGGATACTGAATGTGTCTTTCTATGCCAAAAGACAGAAGGTATCTCAGAAAAACATTCTTTTATTAGAGAGGTTTGGAAATTATTAATTTTAGTTTCAAATTCTCATAACAAACACTTGTAAATCTTTCGCTTTCTTCTTCCCTTTCGTTTAATTCAGTCTTACTTACTGAGAGTTTACTGGTTCGGTCCCGGTCTCATCCAAATTGGTATCAGAGCCATCCCAGTCTTCTCTCCTTGTAAGAATATTTTATCAATGAACTATCAATTCCTTTATCAATTTTAATAGCATTTCAAGCTTTCAATTATTTCAATTTATTTGAAAAATTTTGCATGCATCATGTCACTTTCTTTCTTTGGTTATTTGTTTGTTGATTGCATAGTAGAATCGAATCTATGTTAGTTAGTTGCATTTCTGATTTTTTTATCTAACTTGACTAGACAAAGGCTACGCGACAAGGTGGCCTCGGACCCAAATCACTCCTTTTAGTAACAACAACCGATTAACTCTGTCTAGTCAAGTTAGATCAAAAATCAGAAATGCAACTAACTAACATAGATTTGATTCTACTATGCAATCAACAAACAAATAACCAAAGAAAGAAAATGACATGATGCATGCAAAATTTTGCAAATAAATTGAAATAATTGAAAGCTTGAAATGCTATTAAAATTGATAAAGGAATTGATACTTCATTGATAAAATATTCTTACAAGGAGAGAAGACTGGGATGGCTCTGATACCAATTTGGATGAGACCGGGACCGAACCAGTAAACTCTCAGTAAGTAAGACTGAATTAAAATAAAGGGAAGAAGAAAGCGGAAGATTTACAAGTGTTTGTTATGGATGATGTGAGACAAGGGCTCACATTCCCTATTTATAGACTTTCATACTGAATTACATTTGAAATGTATTTGAGATCCGCAATGGGATAAGATGTATACGTCATTTGCACTGTAGCACTGTTGCATATAATATGCATTACTGTTGCTGATGCATGAGTGAACTGTATTACTGACATCATTGCTGACGGTCTTCATTGTTATTACTACTGCATGAGACTGACAGTCGGCTGATAAATTTATTGCTGTATTTGCTGCAGGGTGCAGATTGTACTATGTGATCTGTAGAAACTGTGGAGGCTGCATGGACTTGTAGTTGTATTGTTGACTTTGAAGTCATTGCATTGACCGCAGGGGGAATGGCTGCATTGATAATTGGCATGGGATGGTGGAGTACCAAAAAGGAGCCCCTTTTGTTGACTTTGCTCAAGTTATTGCATTTGTAGGAGTTCTTTATGGAGTCTTGATACGAAATTGAGTGTAACCTTTTAAAGGCATGAGAAGGACATGGGGAAGATGACATTTATTGCTTAGAAGTGAGTTTTCCATGATATGGACTTTTTGGAGACAAATTTGTCATAAGGATGGTGACATATGGATTTATGGCTAGACACTTGGCTGCATGAGAAATAATTGTCGGGACTTCATTAAAAATGTATTGCTGAATTAATTCTGCATGGAGGTTGATGAAGGCTACATTTGATGGCGAAATCCTCATTGAAAGTTGCTTGATCTGCAGTTGTAAGAACTGAGTGTGCTGGACATTAATCATTTATGAGGTAGTAATCTGGTGGTTGTGGACTGGGAGTCCATATTCCATAGTCATTTTCTATTTGGAAGAGCTTGATAAGCTGTCTCTTTCTTCTTTCAGTAACATGAAGAGACGACGCATCTTGAAATGTTTCAAGAATTTCATCAAGGACTGTATCTCCAGCTTGAAAGGGATCATAGTAAACGAATGTATCATCTGCAAGATCTTCATCAATGCATACTACGCGACGACCATCGCTCAAGAGTCCCTTAAAAGTACGAGCGAATTCAAGATGTCTTTTGAGATTGATGAATCTTTGATTTTGATCTGCTTGAATATTGTAGAATTGTAGACACTCCAGGCTGTAACTGAGATCTACAGCATCTGAGGATTCAAATTGTTCTGCTTGATTCCAATTTCGATCAGGAAGATGTTCAAAATCATTGATTGGCATGTTGTATTTTTGACAAAATAAATCTCCGTCTTCATAATTCATAATGATCCAAAATTGATATGGTTAATAAAATCGAAATGCATCGCTTTCGCCAAGAGTGGAAGAGATTGTCATGAGAAGATTGCGCTTGGTGATGCCAAGGCAACTGAGAGCATATTTGACAATTGCGGCAACTATCGATGAATTGCTAAATTGTCTCTGTCACGCCCCCAAACCGGAACCTCGGGGGCGGGAATGGGATTTAGCATAAATTATATTTTACTTCTCCCAGGATCCGCGTGTGTGAAGACAACACATTCTGAATATTTTGCAGAAGCTTTTGTGGCGTTGCGACCCGAAGTCCGTGGCCATCGGATTCCGCGTCGCACTCAACCTTTAGCATATAGCTATCATACCAAGAATCATATCAGACTGGAGTAAACCATCACAATAAATTACAGAGCTGACAGTAACAGGATACTACATTCCCATATATGTTCAAGTTACAATTATCAATGTACATTAATTAAGAATCCCAAGAAAAGGCTAATAAAAGCCATACAACAATAAGCTATAATCACTACCCCAAATGTGGCGTAGCTCCGATGTCAAGCTCAATGTCTACATGACATAGTCGACAAAACAACCTGCAAAACATGGCTCCATGGCCAACTCAAGCACTCAACTCGGGACGAAGAAATCTGAACCTGAGTACCAAAAGTAGTGGGTCAGACACGACGGTCTGGCAGGTGGACGAAAAGATAATAATATACTGAAGAATAAAACATAAGATAAATCATGCTATTCGATCAAATGCTGCATATAATTAAACGGGTGGAAAGTCGGGAATCTCGGGGAAAACCTGTATTCATTTCAAGCATGGGTAAAACATGAATATCTAATAAAACATATATTCATTTACATCATCCGTAAAAGCATAGATATTTGTCAATCGGGTGTTCGTCTAAAACATTTATAAATATAGTGGCCGGGCAAAACAAACGTTCATTTGAGACTTAGGTAAAAACATAAGTATTTAACAAACCGGGTATTCATAGCAGTCTGGCAAAACCAAAGTCCATTTGAAACATATGTAAAAATACGGATATTTAACAAACCGGGTGTTCATTTAAAACCGGTGTAACCAAAGAAATCTGTCAAAACTAGTATTCATTTAAACATATTTCAAGGCATGGATATTAAATAACTCGGGTAATCATTTAAAATAGGTATAAACATAGGAATCTGACAAAACATTGTCATTTAAAACATATTTCAAAGCATGGGTATTCAACAAATCGGGTATCATTTAAAAATAGGTATAAACATAGTAAGCTGGAAAAACGCGTGTCATTTAAAAAATATGTAATCATATCAAATCTAGTAAAACCATCGATCATTTGAAACATATGCAACGCATGGGTATTCACCCAACCGGCATTCATTTAAAACATGTGCGTGTACGAAGAACAGAAACAATATAATAATAACTGAATTTACATTGGAGAATATTAACACTTGTCTAAATAACAACTTTCATTTATCGGAAAACATATAAGCAATATAAAACATGTCGGGTATCCAAGGAATCGGGAACTGGCAAGATGACAACCACACGAAGCTAAGTCCTCTAACACTAAAGCGATAGAGCAATAACTAGGCCCTGATCTCAGTCACTCGAGGTGAGGAGAAACAGGGGATCTCATATAAATACATATACATATACTAGGCACTGACCTCAGTCACTCGAGGTGAGGAGAAACAGTGGATCTCATGAATGCATATACAGATACTATACATGACCGCGGTAGCGAGCCGGGCATCGGGGATCACAGTAGCAATCTGCGGTATCGGGACAAGACCACGGTAATAACCGGGTAGCGGGATCCAAACTGCAGCTGGCGGGACAAGAGGGGGATCTCCAAGTCGGTGGATCAGACCAACAGGGTTATCCAAGCTTAGTGGTGCCGACTCATAGGTCAAATACAATCGAGACAATGCAAGTAAATCAAGTACAAATACATAATCAAACGGGCAAGACGGGGGTGCTCAAGGGCACACTGACATATCATGTGGTGCAATGCACTTCGGGACAAGTAACTGTTACTAGAGTAACTTCAATGCTTTCGGGAAAACAAGTCATGTAATGCAAATCTTGGAAATGAGGTGAAACAAAGAACTATTACAATTTCGGGTAACATATAGGTTTCAAGATCTATTTAAGTGAATAGGGGTCCCGTATGTCGATTATAATATTTACTTGGTACTCCTTGAGTTTGAAGACATTCCGGGCTCCTTATGCACTTTTACTATTTTCAAAACTTAAAATGAGCTTATGGGTAGTACTAGATGTTACAATATCAAAAATCAAGATTATAAACGGTCCATCCTAGGCATGACATTAATCCGGAAACATCGAGCAACATATTCAGTCACCGAAAGGAATAGAATTCGCGATAACCAAGGGAAAGACTTGTGTTTAGATATAAAGAAGATATCGCGTCGTTCCATCCCGTTCAAGATTGAAATGGATTGAACTTCGATGCCACCGAACCAACCGTGAGGCGTGTCGGCTCAAGACATTCTCACACATGGTCCAAACAGTCCAAAAAGGGTAGCCAGGGTCCCACCAAAAACCGAGAATTAGTGCCTCGATCATCACCATTCTTTTCTTTTAGTTCCCTAGTCTTAGAGACCTTAGATTAGGGTATAATTAGTCTTAACACTAAGGTATATACCCCTAGGACTCATAGAAAGCCCAAAGGTTTCCAAAAAAAAAACAATATCAAATTTCACTTCCGATCGATCGGCCGAAATTTCTGTCCCAGTTATGAACAGAGTCCGATCGATCGGCTCAAAAAGCCTTACAGTTAAAGACAGACCGATCGATCGGCCTACACGTCCGATCGATCGGACCAGGTCCGGGACACTTGATTTTTCCTTCCTTTTTCCTTTCCTTTCCAACACTTAAACAATCACATAGAACTATAAACAAGAAGACTAAAATACATGTTTCCAAGACAATAATATGAGCTAAAGATCTCCTCATTTCAAGTTCCTCCCTTTCCATTCTTTCCATTCACAACAAATCTCAAGGTGGAGAAAACTCATTCATGTGAAATCATTTGAAACCTTGACAATATGATGCATACATTTTCCAAGCATGAACAAGAGGGAAATAAACTCATCAATAAGCACATTTCGAAATCAATATTAATCATAGTAAAGACAACTACTAAAATCACCAAAACCCTTAATGAAACAAGATTTTTCTCACAAAACATGTTAATAATCAAAACGATCCAATCATCCACTTACCTTTGACTCTAATCAAGCAAATCAAGCTCCTAATCACCTCTCAAGCTTAAGATCCACAATCTCTACAAAAACCCCCAAAACAAACCCTAAAATGGGTTAAACCATGAAATGACAAGGAAACCTTTCAATAATCAAGGTGGAGCTTCTCTAAGGCTAGAAGATTACAAATCTAGAAGATGAAGAATAACACTTACTTGCAAGGTCCTCTAATGGACAAGGTAAGCTCAAAGGAAGTCTTGTGATGGAGGGTTCTCTTCACAAATGGTATCAATGGAAAGCTTGCAAGATGAGGAAGAGGTTGGTGATCTCCATTTCTTGATTGATGAACTCTTGGTGTGGCTTGGAGATGAAGAAGCAAGAAGAAGAAGAGAAGCACAAGGAAAAACCCTAGGTTCAGCTGGCTGTGCTGGAAAAATGGAGAATGGGATGCAATGAAGGGGGTGGGTTCTCTTATGTTAACAAAGGAGGTTGGGTCCCACAACTTAAGGGACTAGTTTGGCTGAAATCATCTAATTCGGGACCTCGGATGGATTCGACGAAGAAGGAAGAAATGATCGTCGAAACATCTAGTTTCCAGAAAGTATATGTTTCACGGATTTCGAGAATATCGAGTTTTGGGTACAGATTTGGTGTGAAAAGACTGTTTTGCCCTCCGGCCTGGAAAAACTGATTTTCGGAGCTTCGAATGGGTACGGAGTGAACACGAAAGTTGTAGAGAATAACAAAATAAGTCAAATGAGGCTAAAACAAGAATTATCAGGAATTTCGAATAATCTCCCAACCTCGCGCAAAGTCACTAAAAGAACCCCCAAAGGGTCCCACTAATCACAAAGGCCCTCAAAATCCCCCAGAACTAGAGAAAGACCATTCTAGCTCTCAAACTCAACCCAACAAATACTAATCCCACTAAAAGAAACTAATCCACAAATAAAACAACACTAATCCAAGAGATTAGGGGTCGGGTTCTCACAGTCTCTGTCGAGAATGAATCGATGAACTAGACCTTGTTCAATAGAAGAAATATCAAATTCTTCAGCGGGTAAGAACATCTTTGGAAAACCAGTGGCCCAGCTGAGATAGGATGCTTGATTAATTAATCGCTCCATGATCTGAGAAGAGAGAGTTTCCTCTCTAATTCTTGCAGCTAAATCATCCGGAAGATGAGTATCAACCCTTTCCAGGATTTGTTGTCTGTATTCAATTGGAGGGAGGGAAGACGATGCACATTGTTGTTCAAGCATTTGAAGTTTTGATTCCAAATATTTGATATGATTGGACAAATCAGAGAGGTGCTTTCGCATTAGAAAATTACATTGGCCAGTAAGGCATGCACTCCAAATGTTATCAATAAGGGTTTGAGAAGCAGCAGAGGGTGCTGGATAGAAGGATGGAAAATGTATTTGAAAAGGTAGTTCTTCATTAACAGGAATAGAGGCTTTATCTGAATCTATGGGTTTGTAGTCCTTTTTGGAACGGTCCTAAACACTTTTATAGTTTCTAAAATTGTTCCAAATTTAGAATTTTGATACGGTTATAAATACTTCCAAATTTTGTAGAACTGTTCCAGTTTTAAGTGAAAGTCCAAGATAGAATCCTAGAGGGGGGGGGGGGGTGAATAGGGTGAGCTCAAAGACCTAGACCAATTTTAATTCTCTTTGCTTTTAAGTCTCTTATGCTTTGAAGAGGAATTATAAATCAACCAAGAGAACATCATCCATGAAAAGAAAGCATAAAGACAATCACCATAACACAAGCATATATAGTGGTTCGGCCAAATTGCCTACATCCACTCTCGGTACACCTACCGGTATTCACTAACTCCACTTAAGGTTTAGGATCACCTCAAACCTTACAATCAACACTATGCTTTTCAAGGCTTAGCACAAACCTTTACAACATATGCTTTTCAAGGCTAAGCATAAACGTTTACAACATAGAATTTTTCTCTTAAGAAATATGCCTAAGAATGCATAGATTAAGAGAGCAATGTAACTGCAATGGAGTGCCTCTAAATAGGCTAATTAGAAGGTGAAAATTCAACTCCTAGAACCATGCATAATAATGACAAAGTCTATGAATGATGCATTTTCTAGAAATAACTCTTTCTCTTTGAAAAGATGAAACTTTGATTGATGCAAAGATGATAAACATAAGATAGAGAAAGAGTTGTTTGCCTAACACATGATTTTAGCAAAGTGAACTAACTTGTTTTCAAAGAAGATGAACTAATGCTTAACAAGTTGGTTTTGAAACAAGAAAACAAAATCATGTGAAACAAAGACCATATGTTGGATTCATAATGCTATGAGATGTTTAAAGTTCTAAGCATGTTATGAAGAACAACATTTCAATAGAAAGGCATCTATTCTAATCATGCATTGAATAAAATCAAAGACAAAGAAACATGCATGATTTTAAAGAACTTAGGATTAAATAAAACACACCCATTAGAAGATCAAAGGTTGAATCAATGGAATGGCTTCATAATCCCTTCAATGATGCTCTAGAAAAGTTGCAAACACTTGGCCTCAAAAGTCCCTCCAAGATCAGCAACTTTTTCCAACCAAAAAACCACTTTATATAAAGAAAAAGTTGCCAACGGCTAGTCCCAGGTCGACCTGGTACAGGGCCGGGTCGACTTGGTACTCACAACAGCTAGAAATCAGACCGTTGGAGCTTCAGGACCCAGTCGACCTGCAGTGTGCCAGGTCGACCCGGGTCCCTGGCCCGGTCGACCGGCCACACAAGCAGGTTGACCTGCTGAGTGCCTAGAAATCTAAAATTTTTGAAACTTGTAATATTTGAAGGGCACTTCCAGGGGACTTTGAGGCTCATATCCAAGCATGAAATCATGACTGAAAGAAGATGAAAACTAAATTTCTAAAGACATGAAAACTCCAAATCAAAATAATGATTTTAAAGAAAGAAACTTTGGAAAGCTTGAATGGATTTTACAAACAAAAACTTCATGATCTTTAAGAGGCAAACTGAATTTGAAAACCATGCAAATTATTTGATAAAAACAAAGATTAAGAAAGAGAAATATGCATGAAGATCCTAAGAATAAGACCATGAATGAAAGAGACGACAAGCTTTATGAAAGTGAATGCATCCTATCAAATTGCAACAAAACAAAAACTCTAACAATCTCCCCCTTTGCAATTTGATGGCAACTCTTGAAGCTTGAACTCTCTCTCAATCTCCTTTAAACCTTGAACAACAACCGCTTTGGATATTAAGGAGCTTTGGATATTTAAGGAGCTTTGGATATTTGGGAGCATTTGGATATTTTGGAGCTTTGGATTTTCCTTGCGAGAGCAACGACAAAAGACACTCTAGACAAAGCTACTCCCCCTCAACATAAGCAACCCTTGAATCTTCTCCCCCTCAATTGGTGAACACCTTGAGGAACACTTGATATTTCTCTCCCCGTTTGACATCTAATTGCAAAGGAGCCTGCCCATCAAAGATAAAACACACAACCTTGTTAGTAGCACCTGTTTATAAGAGATAAAAGTAAAATAGGAACAGGTGATAAGCCAACAAGAAGTTAGAATTCAGGGCAAGGGCCAATGCCCAATTGATGTCTCAATTTTATGAAACGATCATTTCCAAGGGGTTTAGTGAATAAGTCAGCCAATTGGGTATCTGTAGGAACAAACAATAACTCAATGGTGCCTTTGTGAGGTCCCGCCCTTGGTGGGCCCTCTAATTACTATTTTATAGACTAATTAATTCTAATTTATGCTAATTATTGGTTAATTATGCTAATTACTACTAATTATTGCTAATCTTTGCTAATTATGGCTAATTACTACTTAATTAGGCTAATTAGGGGTTGATTAGAGAGATTAGTTAGATTCTCCTAGGTTTTTGGTTAGGCTAGCTTAGTTAGGTTAGCCTTGTGGTTAGTTGAGTGCTTTGCTAATCCTAGGCTATTAGTGTGGGGTAGGCTTAGTTAGTGATCTTAATTACTTAATTAGGAGGGTTGTGCTAATGGTGCCCCTCTCTAGAACCTTCCTGCCAAAAGACCTAAGCTACCCTAACCACATGAAAACCCTAAGGCTAATCTGGTCATTAATCCCCTCCCCTAATCTATTTAAGAGCTCTTATCCCAAAAACCCTAAACCTTAAGCTCAGCCCCCTTCCCAAGAAAACTACCAGCCCCCAACTACTTCCCTTCCCATTTCCTCTCCTACGTTTGGGCTGAGGCAACCACTGTTACATCTTCCTTCTTCCTCTTTCATTCTCCTTCCTCACCTGAGCTACTGACCTTGTGCTGGGAGGAGTCCTAGAGCTGCTGTTGCTGTCTTCTTCTTCTTCTTCATTTCAGCTGGGAGCAGCCACCACCTCATCTTCCCATTTCCTCTCTTCCTCTCCCTCATTTCCCTCACTCTGTTTCTGTGCTGTGAGTTACTTCTGTGCTGGGAGCATTATCCCTCGAAGCAGCAGCTACTGTTTCATCTTCTTCTTCACCTAAGCTGCTGGTTTTCTGCTGGAGGAACACTTGGAGCTGCTACTGCTGCTCTGCTGCTGTGTCTCCTTCTTCTACATTTCAGCTGGGAGCAGCAGCCATTTCTCCTCCTGACTGTTGAGCTGGACCATTACTCTGCTGGGAGTTTCCTCTTTGATTTCCTGCAGCTACTACTCTTCTTCCCCTCCCATTTCCCCTCATTCCAGCCCCTGAGACTGTGCTGGGAGCCACTATTTCAGTGCTGAGATTTCTCCCTTAAAGCTACAGCTGCTGCGTCACTTCCTTCCTCTTCCCTTCTCATTTCATTCTCCAAGCTGTAGCTACTGTTTGTGCTGGAATTGTTGAGGAGCTGCTGCTACTCTGCTTTATCTACTTCCTCTCTTCTGTGGCTGTTGGAACTTGCATCAAGGAGCAGCTACTGCTGTTACTGTTACTACTGTGCTTCTTCTTCTTATTTTCCTTCTTCACTGCTGGGTTGGGATTTCTCTCTGCAAACCTTCCTTCTCTTACCAAAAGGCAAGTGCATCTTACTGTTAATATAGCATATATGTTGTCTTTCTTGGATTCAGTAGTTTCATTTCATGTTTATGCTTAATTAAGTCCTAGATTTCTACCTGAGCTCTGTTTTTCTGTTTTGGATGGAAAAGGTCACTGATGGATGGGGGTTTCACCCCCCATTTGGAAGATCAGTGGGCCATAAGGTGTTAATGGATGGTTAATTGAGTTATTTAATGATTAGAAGTGTTTGGGTGAAGTTTGGAAAGGTTTGGAAGTGGTTTGGGCGAAAAAGGAGTCAAAACGGAGAAGTTGCAGAAAACTGCCGGGACTGAAAATGCAGTGTCCTCGGTCGACCGAGACCCCCCCCCTCGGTCGACCGGCGACACTGCAAATCTGAAAAAAATGAGTCTCAGTTAAATTTTCTGCAGACTCGACCTGACTCGACCGACAGTGTTCTGGGTCGACCGAGACCTGTCTGGTCGACCGAGAACACTGGAAAAATGGAAATTTCAGCTCCCAGTTAGCTTTTCTCTGCAGACTGAGTTTCCTATTGTCTGGGTCAACTGGGACCTATCCTGGTCGACCGAGAACACTATATTTTTATGAAAAATTGGCCCTCAGCCATTTCCTTGCAGAAAATCCTTTTCAGTTAGCAAAGTTGACTTGGCCTTGACCAAGTTAACCTGGAACACACTATTACTGTAAGAATTGAGTGAAAGTTGGTTTTTCACCCGAAACTCAGACTCCTTACACCCAAATCAACCTAATACTTAGGATTTACATTTAGAAAGTGTTTAAAGCTGGAACATCAATCTTTCTGAGGTTTTTAGAGTATGCGGTCAATCACCTAGGCCAGGTTGTTTGACCGGACACGCTGTAAGCCTTTAGAAATGAATTAAGTTGTCCAGGAAGCCTGATTCAGATTAGTTAGTGCACTCGGTTGATCCTCCCGGCCAGGAGATCAATCGAGCTCACAACACATCAGGTTCACCTGGAAAACCCTGATTGTTCCAGTTTTCTACATTTAGGAGATATGATCAGTTGTGGGGCCCATTGACCATCCAAATGAGCATTTATCAGTGTTCTAAGCCCGAGTCAACGGTGTGGCTCAACCGTGACTCGCGGGGACCACTGTCTATGGTTTAGGTTGTTAATCTAAGATGATTCGACCTCTAAGAGTTGTCAAAGATGCCCGTAACCACCTAAGCACCAAACATAGTATTATTTGGCATCAATGACTTCGTTTAGAGATCGAATTACCGGAGATAGGCCTGAACCTAAAGTGGCCCATTACCTAGCATTGGACCGTTGCTTTTCCCCGTTGATTATCTGATTGAAGTTTATACTTCACTGTTATCATTTATTGTCATTCTTAGATCTTTAGTGTAGCTGTTTACTATTAATTGAACATAAATGGAAGACCTGAACCTAGGGTATCTAGAGGTGACCCGATAGTGTGATTTCGGAGAACATTGACCCGTGTCTGTGTCTAGGCGGGCCCTTAATGGGCCTAAGTGTGGAGATGTGAACCCTTTAGCTGGAAGAGGTAGTTTCTATTGGACTGTTAAGTTATATGGATGGAGATGGAACTGTTTATCAGTATAAGTGGATTAGTTGGCTCGTATGGACAGTTTTAGACCAGGCCATGTACTGATGGGCCTTGGTATGGATCCAACGAGTGGGCCTGGATCTTGAATGAGATCCAGAGACTGTATTGAGATTTGTAGACCTCTTAGAGACATTGTTAGAACCTTGTTCACGCAAGGCAAAGCCCAGACAGACACAGACCTTAGAGTTATTCTCGAGTCGGCATTAACATTCACTCGGTTGATTTAAGCTCAGCCAGTGGACTGATCATCCCCGGTAGGAGCTAGATGAGTGTTGTAGAGCTATCATGATGAGCGGTGTGGTTAAGACGGATGGTGTGATACCGTGCCGGTCTGGAGTGTTGAGATGATGAGTTGATGAGTGATATGCGGGATTAGTTATTCCCAGCACTGGTGAGATTTCCCCGCCGCGACTGTGTTCAGTATGGGAGGGCCGCGGCATAATATCCCGCGGTATTCCAGCTCGTGTGAATGTGCCACTTTGTTTACAGTAGTTTAGATGTTTCTATTTATCTTGATTCCTTATGATTATCATGCACACCTGCTTAGTTCATTTCCCTTGCTATTCATTTACTTTGTATACCTGTCTCTATTTCCTTTGATATATATGTTCTATGTTAGTAGTATGCTGTCACTTGCCAGATCTTTTAGATCTGACCCATTCATTGGTGCTTAGGCCTTGACCCAGAGATCCCTGACGATGCACTAGCTGTAGTGGAGGCACCTGTCGCAGGAGAGTACGCATGGGGCCCGATCGACACTGATGTCGAGCCGGAGGGCGAGGAGTATCTACATGGGTTTTGAGGGACTCTTTTATTTTGGGTTTTGAGAGAACAATTTTGTAGCGAGTTGGGTAGAACTCAAATGTATAACTTTGATTAACATTGAATCCTTTTCAGTAGACTGTAGTTTTGCTCATACTTAATATATATCGATACCTATTGCTTCCGCTTTATTTAATCGTTATGCTTCCGCAATTTAAATGTTATAACTATATTGGTCAAAAAGTTTTAAATTAGACCTCACTGCGGCCTACGATCTTGGAAGTTCTCGGATTTTCCGGGAAGTAGCGCGCCAATTTCGGGTATTCGAACGAGTATATCGGTATCCGGAATTGGGGCGTTACATTTTTATGGTATTAGAGCGAGCTGGTCTCTAGGAAATAAAATACACTAGAAACCATAGGACGTAGTGAGGATTCAAGTGATGGGATACGTGTGAGGACGATGGATTGGGTAGAGTCAGTATAGTTTTAGGTTTTGGATTTAAACTGACACGAGTTCTTTTTCACGACAGATGTCTGGAGACGGTGCACCACCGGTGACTGTGATTCTCGACGATCAGTCCGCTCATGAGCGCCGCTTTGAGAGGTTTCTCCAGGCCTTCCTTGCTTCTCAGGAGGCCCAGACCGCAGCTCATCAGCGCCAGACAGAGGATTTTGAGCAGTTTCAGGCGCAGGTCCTGGATGTTATTGACAGGGTGGCCCCGCTTGTCCCTGAGGATATGCCAGTTCGAGGGGCAGACCCGAACCTGATCTTTGAGAGGTTCCTCAAGAGGGGACCGCCTGAGTTCACGGGCACCGACGACCCTCTGGTGGCAGATGACTGGATCGTCAGGATGGAGAAGATCTTCCGAGTCTTCGAGTGCTCGGGGCACCAGAGAATGCAGTTAGCGGCTTACATGTTCCGCGGCGTGGCAGAGGACTGGTGGAGGGTCATGCAGAGGCCCTACGAGGAGATTGGGGACGAGGTAGTATGGACTGCCTTCAAGACTGACTTCCTCCGGAAGTTCATCCCCACTCATGTCAGAGAGCGTAAGCTCCGGGAGTTCCAGATTCTCGTTCAGGGTGACATGACCGTCTCGCAGTACGAGGTCCGTTTCACCCAGTTGTCCAGATTTGCAGAGGCGCTGCTCACGTCAGAGGCCGAGAGGGTTCGGCGGTTCGTCGACGGCCTCAGCGAGGAGATTCAGATCGCCATGACCTGCATAGAGCTGCCTACCTACGAGGAGGCTTTGAGGAGAGCTTTCTGGGCAGAGGAGCATCTCCAGCGGCTAGAGTCCATTCGCCAGCAGAAACGACTCCGGATCGCTCCGATCAGGCAGCAGCCCATGCCTCTACGACAGCTGCAGCCATTCCAGAGGCAGAGGCCGGCAGGGCAGTTCCAGCCTTAGCATCAGCATCGTCAGCAGCAGCAGCCGCAGCGTGGACCCTGAGTGTGCTACGACTGTGGAGAGCCAGGGCATATCTCCAGGATTGCCCGCTCCGTGGAGGACAGCCTCAGATACTTCGACTTCCGGCACCTCCAGCAGCTCCGGCAGCCCCAGCTCCAGCGGCTCAGCCCCCACGTCAGGCTGCACTTCCACCTCAGCAGCAGCAGTACCGTGCTCATCAGCAGCAGGCACGGGGACCCCAGCAGCCCAGAGGGCAGCACTTTCAGCGAGGGCGTCAACAGAGGTACCAAGGCCAGCAGCATCATCAGCAGAGACCCCAGGCTGTGGGTCGAGCTTTTGCACTCACTCATGAGGATGCAGAGGCTGCAGGGGACGTCGTCGAAGGTACCCTTTCTATTTGTGATCACCCTGCTAGAGTATTGTTAGATCCAGGGGCGACACATTCGTTTGTGTCGTCTGCCTTTACTTTAGTCTTTGGTGGAGTAGGTGAGGCTATGCCCTGCACCTTAGTTGTGTCCACTCCGATGGGTAGGAGTGTGGTGTGTCAGACTTACCACCCCAGATGCCGAGTGCAGATCGGGGAGTGCATTTTGCTTGCAGATCTGATCGTGCTACCCATGCATGACTTCGACGTCATTTTGGGGATGGATTGGTTGGCTAGATATCGAGCAGTGATGGATTGCTTCAAGAAGACAGTCAGATTCTCCATCGAAGGTTCAGACAACATGATCGAGTTTGTGGGTGAGAGGAGATCACCTAGCACTCGGATGATATCGGCACTGAAGGCCGAGAGACTGATGAGATCATGATGCGAGGGCTACATCTTTTTTGTCTCAGAGGACAAGGAGTCTAAGAGAGTCGAGGAGATTTCGGTTGTTTGCGAGTTTCCAGATGTGTTTCCCAACGAGATCCCCGGATTGCCTCCTGTTCGAGAGATCGACTTCACCATCGAGCTTGCACCCGGCACAGCACCGATTTCCAGAGCTCCTTATCGATTGGCTCCTGCAGAGCTGCGAGAGTTGAAGACCCAGTTGGAGGAGTTGCTAGAGAAAGGCTTCATCAGGCCGAGTGTGTCGCCATGGGGCGCACCAGTTCTCTTCGTGAAGAAGAAGGACGGATCGATGAGGATGTGCGTCGACTACAGACAGCTGAACCAGGCAACAGTGAAGAACAAGTATCCTCTTCCCCGGATCGACGAGCTCTTCGATCAGCTTCAGGGCGCGCAGTTCTTTTCGAAGATGGACTTGAGATCGGGATATCATTAGCTTCGAGTCAGAGATTAGGATGTGCAGAAGACAGCGTTCCGATCCCGCTATGGCCATTATGAGTTTCTTGTGATGCCGTTCGGGTTGACGAATGCACTAGCGGTGTTCATATCCCTGATGAACAAGATCTTCGCCCCGTACCTCGACAGCTTCACAGTGGTCTTCATC
The DNA here is from genome assembly GCA_038049695.1 of Cinnamomum chago. NCBI lineage: Eukaryota > Viridiplantae > Streptophyta > Magnoliopsida > Laurales > Lauraceae > Cinnamomum > Cinnamomum chago. The sequence continues at coordinate 49,983,147 of CP142462.1, forward strand.
GACGATGTTTCGGTCTACTCCAAGTCCAGAGAGGAGCACGAGCAGCATTTGAGGACATCTCTTCAGTTGTTGCGTGACAACCAGTTGTACGCGAAGCTCAGCAAGTGCGAGTTTTGGTTGGAGCAGGTAGTCTTCCTTGGACACATCATCTCCAAGGATGGACTGGCAGTGGATCCTTCGAAGATAGAAGCAGTGACGAACTGGGCGAGACCGAAGAACGCCACAGAGATCAGGAGTTTTCTCGGTTTGGCAGGCTACTACCGCAGATTCGTCAAGAATTTCTCCACGATCTCAGCACCGTTGACCAAGTTGACACGGAAGGATGTACCGTTCGTCTGGTCCGATGCTTGTGAGAACAACTTCCAAGAGCTGAAGGAGAGATTGACGACAGCACCGATCTTGTCTTTACCTTCCGGCAGTGGTGGGTTCGTAGTCTTCACCGACGCTTCAGGGACCGGTCTTGGTTGTGTTCTGATGCAGGAGGGCAATGTTATTCCCTATGGATCGCGGCAGTTGAAAGAGCACGAGAAGAAGTACGCCACTCACGACTTGGAGCTTGCAGCAGTCATTTTTGCTTTGAAGTTGTGGCGGTACTACCTCTACGGCGAGAAGTTCGAAGTGCACTCAGATCATCGCAGTTTGCAATACCTGTTCACTCAGAACGACCTCAACAACCGACAGAGGAGATGGATGGAGTACATCAAGGACTACGACTTTCCAATCAAATACCATCCTGGTAAGGCGAATGTCGTAGCGGATGCTTTGAGCAGGAAGACCGCCCTTGTCAGTTTTCTAGCAGCAGAGGGTGTGTGGACCGACGTCTTCAGCAGCTTAGACGTTCAGTTTCAGCCGCTCAGCGGGAGAGTCTTGCTTGCCACCATGTCAGCGTGGGAACCAGAGTTGCTAGGCAAGGTCAAGGACAGTCAACGCAACGATCCGAAGCTTGTCAGAGTGATCGAGCAGATTGACCAGAGGCCAGAGTTCAGGTTGATTGGTGGAGTGCTCTACTATTAGGACCGATTGTGCGTGCCAGATATCCAGGAGCTGAAGGACGAGATCTTAGCAGATGCACACCACAACAGATACTCGATTCACCCCGGCAGCACCAAGATGTACCAGAACCTGAGGAGCTACTACTGGTGGAACAACATGAAGAAGGAGATAGCTCGCTATGTCTCCAGGTGTTTGACGTGCCAGCAGATCAAGGTCGAACACCAGAAGCCGCCAGGACTACTTCATCAGCTTGAGATCCCTCAGTGGAAGTGGGAGCACATCACCATGGACTTCATCGCAGGACTTCCAGCCACCAGGAGGCGCCACGACGGCATTTGGGTGATTGTGGATCGGCTGACTAAGTCAGCCCACTTCTTGCCAGTGTCGATGAGAGCAGGACTCGACGTCCTTGTTAAGCTGTACGTCGACCGAATTGTCTCGTTGCACGGAGTTCCAGCTTCAATTATTTCAGACAGAGACCCGCGATTCACTTCACACTTCTGGGAGAGTCTTCAGCAGGCCTTGGGCACCAAGTTGAGCTTCAGCATAGCCTATCACCCTCAGACAGACGGACAGACAGAGCGCACCAACCAGACACTAGAGGACATGTTAAGAGCCTGTGTCTTGGACTTCAAGGAGAACTGGGAGGATTCCTTGCCGCTTTGCGAGTTCGCCTACAACAACAGCTTCCATGCGAGCATCAAGATGGCACCGTACGAGGCTTTGTACGGGAGGAGATGCAAGACCCCAGTCTGCTGGGAGGAAGTTGGTGTCAGGAGTTTCCATGGACCATCCATAGTCAGCGACACCAGCGAGAAGGTTCGGCAGATAGTTGAGAACCTGATGGTCAGCCGCAGCCGACAGAAGAGCTATGCAGACAACCGGCGCAGACCTCTCGAGTTCGATAAGGGAGACAGAGTTTTCTTGAAGGTTTCCCCGGCTAGAGGTACCCTGAGATTTGGAGAGAAGGGTAAGCTAGCGCGGAGATATGTTGGGCCCTTCGAGATCAGGTCGAGAGTTGGAGATGTTGCTTACAAGCTTCAGCTACCCCCAGAGCTTTCAGGAGTGCACGATGTGTTCCACGTTTCCATGCTGAAGAAGTACGTGGAGGACCCGACTCACATCCTTCATCACGAGCCACTCAACATCCAGCCAGATGCTTCGTACGTCGCCAAGCCAGTCGCGATCATCGACACCAAGGAGCAGGTGCTCCGGACCCGAACCATTCATTGGGTGAAGGTTCAGTGGGAGCATCACACTCCGGAGGAGGCTACATGGGAGCTACGCGACCAGGTGGAGAAGGACTATCCACATCTTCTACCTCAGGTATGTTCTAATCTTGTTTTTACATTTGGGAACCAAATCTTTTAAAAGGAGGGAATGATGTGAGGTCCCGCCCTTGGTGGGCCCTCTAATTACTATTTTATAGACTAATTAATTCTAATTTATGCTAATTATTGGTTAATTATGCTAATTACTACTAATTATTGCTAATCTTTGCTAATTATGGCTAATTACTATTTAATTAGGCTAATTAGGGGTTGATTAGAGAGATTAGTTAGATTCTCCTAGGTTTTTGGTTAGGCTAGCTTAGTTAGGTTAGCCTTGTGGTTAGTTGAGTGCTTTGCTAATCCTAGGCTATTAGTGTGGGGTAGGCTTAGTTAGTGATCTTAATTACTTAATTAGGAGGGTTAGTGCTAATGGTGCCCCTCTCTAGGACCTTCCTGCCAAAAGACCTAATCTACCCTAACTCTAACCCTAACCGCATGAAAACCCTAAGGCTAATCTGGTCATTAATCCCCTCCCCTAATCTATTTAAGAGCTCTTATCCCAAAAACCCTAAACCTTAAGCTCAGCCCCCTTCCCAAGAAAACTACCAGCCCCCAACTACTTCCCTTCCCATTTCCTCTCCTACGTTTGGGCTGAGGCAACCACTGTTACATCTTCCTCCTTCCTCTTTCATTCTCCTTCCTCACCTGAGCTACTGACCTTGTGCTGGGAGGAGTCCTAGAGCTGCTGTTGCTGTCTTCTTCTTCTTCTTCATTTCAGCTGGGAGCAGCCACCACCTCATCTTCCCATTTCCTCTCTTCCTCTCCCTCATTTCCCTCACTCTGTTACTGTGCTGGGAGTTACTTCTGTGCTGGGAGTTACTTCTGTGCTGGGAGCATTATCCCTCGAAGCAGCAGCTACTGTTTCATCTTCTTCTTCACCTAAGCTGCTGGTTTTCTGCTGGAGGAACACTTGGAGCTGCTACTGCTGCTCTGCTGCTGTGTCTCCTTCTTCTACATTTCAGCTGGGAGCAGCAGCCATTTCTCCTCCTGACTGTTGAGCTGGACCATTACTCTGCTGGGAGTTTCCTCTTTGATTTCCTGCAGCTACTACTCTTCTTCCCCTCCCATTTCCCCTCATTCCAGCCCCTGAGACTGTGCTGGGAGCCACTATTTCAGTGCTGAGATTTCTCCCTTAAAGCTACAGCTGCTGCGTCACTTCCTTCCTCTTCCCTTCTCATTTCATTCTCCAAGCTGTAGCTACTGTTTGTGCTGGAATTGTTGAGGAGCTGCTGCTACTCTGCTTTATCTACTTCCTCTCTTCTGTGGCTGCTGGAACTTGCATCAAGGAGCAGCTACTGCTGTTACTGTTACTACTGTGCTTCTTCTTCTTATTTTCCTTCTTCACTGCTGGGTTGGGATTTCTCTCTGCAAACCTTCCTTCTCTTACCAAAAGGCAAGTGCATCTTACTGTTAATATAGCATATATGTTGTCTTTCTTGGATTCAGTAGTTTCATTTCATGTTTATGCTTAATTAAGTCCTAGATTTCTACCTGAGCTCTGTTTTTCTGTTTTGGATGGAAAAGGTCACTGATGGATGGGGGTTTCACCCCCCATTTGGAAGATCAGTGGGCCATAAGGTGTTAATGGATGGTTAATTGAGTTATTTAATGATTAGAAGTGTTTGGGTGAAGTTTGGAAAGGTTTGGAAGTGGTTTGGGCGAAAAAGGAGTCAAAACGGAGAAGTTGCAGAAAACTGCCGGGACTGAAAATGCAGTGTCCTCGGTCGACCGAGACCCCCCCCCCTCGGTCGACCGGCGACACTGCAAATCTGAAAAAATGAGTCTCAGTTAAATTTTCTGCAGACTCGACCTGACTCGACCGACAGTGTTCTGGGTCGACCGAGACCTGTCTGGTCGACCGAGAACACTGGAAAAATGGAAATTTCAGCTCCCAGTTAGCTTTTCTCTGCAGACTGAGTTTCCTATTGTCTGGGTCGACTGGGACCTATCCTGGTCGACCGAGAACACTATATTTTTATGAAAAATTGGCCCTCAGCCATTTCCTTGCAGAAAATCCTTTTCAGTTAGCCAAGTTGACTTGGCCTTGACCAAGTTAACCTGGAACACACTATTACTGCAAGAATTGACTGAAAGTTGGTTTTTCACCCGAAACTCAGACTCCTTACACCCAAATCAACCTAATACTTAGGATTTACATTTAGAAAGTGTTTAAAGCTGGAACATCAATCTTTCTGAGGTTTTTAGAGTATGCGGTCAATCACCTAAGCCAGGTTGTTTGACCGGACACGCTGTAAGCCTTTAGAAATGAATTAAGTTGTCCAGGAAGCCTGATTCAGATTAGTTAGTGCACTCGGTTGATCCTCCCGGCCAGGAGATCAACCGAGCTCACAACACATCAGGTTCACCTGGAAAACCCTGATTGTTCCAGTTTTCTACATTTAGGAGATATGATCAGTTGTGGGGCCCATTGACCATCCAAATGAGCATTTATCAGTGTTCTAAGCCCGAGTCAACGGTGTGGCTCAACCGTGACTCGCGGGGACCACTGTCTAGGGTTTAGGTTGTTAATCTAAGATGATTCGACCTCTAAGAGTTGTCAAAGATGCCCGTAACCACCTAAGCACCAAACATAGTATTATTTGGCATCAATGACTTCGTTTAGAGATCGAATTACCGGAGATAGGCCTGAACCTAAAGTGGCCCATTACCTAGCATTGGACCGTTGCTTTTCCCCGTTGATTATCTGATTGAAGTTTATACTTCACTGTTATCATTTATTGTCATTCTTAGATCTTTAGTGTAGCTGTTTACTATTAATTGAACATAAATGGAAGACCTGAACCTAGGGTATCTAGAGGTGACCCGATAGTGTGATTTCGGAGAACATTGACCCGTGTCTGTGTCTAGGCGGGCCCTTAATGGGTCTAAGTGTGGAGATGTGAACCCTTTAGTTGGAAGAGGTAGTTTCTATTGGACTGTTAAGTTATATGGATGGAGATGGAACTGTTTATTAGTGTAAGTGGATTAGTTGCCTCGTATGGACAGTTTTAGACCAGGCCATGTACTGATGGGCCTTGGTATGGATCCAACGAGTGGGCCTGGATCTTGAATGAGATCCAGAGACTGTATTGAGATTTGTAGACCTCTTAGAGACATTGTTAGAACCTTGTTCACGCAAGGCAAAGCCCAGACAGACACAGACCTTAGAGTTATTCTCGAGTCGGCATTAACATTCACTCGGTTGATTTAAGCTCAGCCAGTGGACTGATCATCCCCGGTAGGAGCTAGATGAGTGTTGTAGAGCTATCATGATGAGCGGTGTGGTTAAGACGGATGGTGTGATACCGTGCCGGTCTGGAGTGTTGAGATGATGAGTTGATGAGTGATATGCGGGATTAGTTATTCCCAGCACTGGTGAGATTTCCCCGCCGCGACTGTGTTCAGTATGGGAGGGCCGCGGCATAATATCCCGCGGTATTCCAGCTCGTGTGAATGTGCCACTTTGTTTACAGTAGTTTAGATGTTTCTATTTATCTTGATTCCTTATGATTATCATGCACACCTGCTTAGTTCATTTCCCTTGCTATTCATTTACTTTGTATACCTGTCTCTATTTCCTTTGATATATATGTTCTATGTTAGTAGTATGCTGTAACTTGCCAGATCTTTTAGATCTGACCCATTCATTGGTGCTTAGGCCTTGACCCAGAGATCCCTGACGATGCACTAGCTGTAGTGGAGGCACCTGTCGCAGGAGAGTACGCATGGGGCCCGGTCGACACGGATGTCGAGCCGGAGGGCGAGGAGTATCTACATGGATTTTGAGGGACTCTTTTATTTTGGGTTTTGAGAGAACAATTTTGTAGCGAGTTGGGTAGAACTCAAATGTATAACTTTGATTAACATTGAATCCTTTTAAGTAGACTGTAGTTTTGCTCATACTTAATATATATCGATACCTATTGCTTCCGCTTTATTTAATCGTTATGCTTCCGCAATTTAAATGTTATAACTATATTGGTCAAAAAGTTTTAAATTGGACCTCACTGCGGCCTACGATCTTGGAAGTTCTCGGATTTTCCGGGAAGTAGCGCGCCAATTTCGGGTATTCGAACGAGTATATCGGTATTCGGAATTGGGGCGTTACAGCCTTGATCAGCATGATCACGCAAGAAATGATAACGAATGTCAATGTGCTTAGTGCGAGAGTGCTAAACAGGATTTTTAGAAATACTAATGGCATTTGAGTTGTCACACATGATAGCCATGCATTGTTATGGAACATTATAATCTAACAAAGTTTGCTTCATCCACAACAGTTGGGCACAACAGCTGCCTGCAGTAATATATTCAGCTTCTGCAGTAAACAAGGATACATAATTTTGCTTTTTGCTATGCCAGGCTACTAAGCAGTTTCCTAAGAAATAGCAGCAGCCACTAGTGCTTTTCCTATCATCTATTGATCCTGCCCAATCTGCATCACTATATCCAATTAATTACAGAGTTGAGTCATGAGGATACCAGATACCATAATGAGAAGTCCCATTAATATATTTTATGATATGTTTAACAACTTTAATGTGAGACTCTCGGGGGTCAGATTGATACCTAGCACATATTCCAACGCTAAAAGAGATATCAGGGCGGCTTACAGTGAGGTAGAGAAGGCTTCCTATCATGCTCCTATAAAGTTTTTGGTCAGCTTTCTTACCCTGAAGGTCACTAGAGATTTTAGTAGTAGAGCCCATGGGATTGCAGCTAGTCTTAGATTCTCCTAAGCCAAACTTTTTTACTATTTCTAGAGCAAACTTGGATTGACTAAGAAAGATATCATGATCAGTCTGACTAACTTGTAATCCTAGAAAGAACTGTAGGGGCCCTACTAAACTAATTTCAAAAGTGGAGCTCATTAACTTAGAAAATCCTTGAGCAAGTTGATTAGATGTTGATCGAAAAACAATGTCATCAACATATATCTGAGCAATGAGAATATCTTTATCAACCTTTTTAATGAAGAGAGTCTTGTCCACATTCCCACATTCATATCCATTTTCAAGTAAGTGACTTGTAAGCTTTTCATACCAGGCTCTTGGAGCTTTTTTCAATCCATAGAGAGCCTTTTTCAACTTAAAAACATATTCTGGGTGATGAGGGTCCTCGAAGCCTTGAGGTTGAGTAACATACACATCTTCCTCAATTTCACCATTTAAAAAGGCACTCTTCACATCCATTTGAAACAGTTTAATCTTCATGCTGCTGGCATAAGCCAATAAAATTCGAATAGACTCCAACCGAGCAACTGGGGCAAAGGTTTCCTAAAAATCAATTCCTTCAACTTGAGCATACCCTTTGGCTACAAGTCTAGCTTTGTTCCTTATAACATTTCCTGATTCATCTAGCTTGTTCTTGAAAATCCATTCGGTGCAATTTGGGTTTTGCCTTCAGGAAGAGGTACAAGATCCCAAACATCATTCTTTCTAAACTGATTTAATTTTTCTTGCATGGCATCAACCCATTCAGACTTGGTTTCTGCTTTAGAAAAGTTCTTGGGCTCAATTTGTGAAACAAAAGAATAATGAGCACACAGAATACGAACCTGTCTTCTTGTCATGACTCCTTTTGTGATATCTCCAATGACATTATCCAAGTTATGATTTCTTAATAACTTTGTGGGCATAGTAGGGACTGAGGGGATTTCTTCTTCAATTTCAGATGAAGTAGGTTGCTCAACTAAGGTCTCTTCTTCATCATGAGGAGCCTCTTTAATTTGATTAGTCTCATCAAAGACAACATGAGCTGATTCCATAACAGCCATCGATCTGAGGTTGAACACTCTATAAGCCTTGCTTTTATCAGAATACCCTAAGAAGATCCCTTCATCAGATTTGGAATCGAACTTTTCAAGCTGCTCTCTATCTCTTAAAATATAGCACTTACTACCAAACACTCTAAGATACCCCAGATTTGGTTTTCTTCCAAAATACAACTCATAAGGGGTTTTGTTTGTGTTCTTGGTCAAATAAACACGATTAATAAGATAGCAAGCAGTATTTATAGCCTCAGTCCATAAATTGCGAGGGAGATTTTTCTCATTAAGAAGGGTTGTGGCCATTTCTTGAATAACTCTATTTCTTCTTTCAGCTACTCCATTTTGCTGAGGAGTTTTTGGAGCAGAGAACTGATGATTGATCCCTTGGCTTTCACAGAAGTCTGCAAATCTTTCATTTTCAAATTCGCCTCCATGATCACTTCTTATTTTCTTAATTTTGCAGTCCTTCTCAACTTGAATTTTCTTGAAAATCCTTATGATATTATCTACTGCATCTGATTTTGCATGAAGAAAGGCTACCCATCCAAATCTCGAATAATCATCAACCATAACTAGGATATACTTTCTCCCACCAATACTCTGAACAGGTGCAGGTCCAATGAGGTCCATATGAATGAGTTCAAGAGGACGAGCAGAGGATATATCTTTTATGCCTTTAAAACTTTTCTTGATCTGTTTACCCATTTGACAAGCCTTACATAATTCAGATTTGTAATCATCCAACTTGGGTATTCCTCTAACAATTTCTTTCTTTGGTAAGATCTTCATCAGTTTGTAATTTATATGTCCCATTCTTTGATGCCACAACTGATTTTCTTGAGCTTTTGTCATTAAGCACATGGATTCATTCTCACAACATTCTTCTATGGTGTAAATGTTATCTTTACTACGTAATACAGTGAGTAGAACTTTGTGGGATTTCTCATCCAGAACTTTGCAAGATTTTCTATAAAAAACAACTTTGTTTCCTTTATCACATAACTGACTTATGCTCAAGAGATTATGCTTTAAGCCATCCACAAGGAAAACATCTTTTAAAGTAGGCATTTGATCTCCTCCAACACAACCTTTTCCTATAATCTGAGCTTTCCGATTATCTCCAAATAAAACATTTCCTCTATCATAGTTCTCAAGGGTGATAAATCTAGAACGGTCTCCAGTCATATGCTTGGAGCAACCACTATCCAAAAACCATCTAGATTTTTCTTTAACTTTAAGAGCGGGTTGAGCAAAGAAATTCTTGACACTTTTCTCTTTTTCAATCCAAGTAGCCTTAATGAAGGTAGAGGTAGAAGTCTTGGGAACAAACTTGAAATGAGCTCTAGAACTATGATTTTGAGACATTCTAAACTTAAAGGGACAGTTTGGAACTAGATGACCTATTTGATTGCAAAAATGACAAGTCCATCTAGAGGAAAAGAAGATTTTACCTATAGGTTTGAGATGAGTCCTAGTATTATGTTGAAAGCTATTCTTCTTGCTACTAGAGGAGTATTCAAAACCTATACCATTCTGGTTACCAAAAATTTTATTCATGCCTAACATTTGATAGAATTTGTCATTGCCTAAGGTACATTTTTCAACAGCATGTTTTCCCGTTTCAAGTTTCATTTGAAGAGATTCTGATTCTTGTTGACTAGATTCTAGCAGACATTGTAATTTATGAATTTCTTTTTCAGCTTTAGCAAGATTGTCATTAGAGGTAGTCAACTCAGATTGAACATTTTTTATCTCATTGTCTTTCAAGATTAATTGATCTTTTAAAACATTTAGATCATTCACAAGCCTTTTAGATTCACTTTTTAAACTTTTGTTTTTCTTGGTTATGACTTCACATAGCTCATATAGTTCCTCATAGGCTTGATGAATATCAGTGTCACTATTCTCATCATTTACTTCTTCTATTAACACATTATAATCATTGTTTTCTTCAATGGGAGCAAAGAGAAGCCAAGAAGTGGAGTTATCATTATCTTCATCATTTTGAGGTTCATTATTGTCACTACTTTCATCTTCATCATCATCCCAAGTTATGTTCAAGACTTTCTTTCCTTTCTTATCTTTCTTTTCAGATTCTTTAGGGGAGGGACAATTTTGAGCGATGTGACCAAATCCTTTACAGTTGTAACATTGCACATCTTTCTTGGTAAAAGTTCCCCTTGAGTTCCTTTGAAGATTTTCATTTCTAGAATCTTAAGAATATTTATAGTTCTTTTTGTTCTTAAGGAAATTCTTAAACTTCTTAGCAAGTAAAATAGTGTTTTCATCATCACTCTCACTCTCATTGTCATTTTCTTTATGTTGGGAGCTAAGAGCTACACCTTTCTTCTTGCTAGGGACTTCAAAATCTAATTCATAAGTGAGAAGATTTCCCCTAAGTTCTTCTATTTTGATTTTGTCAACATCTTTACTTTCAGTTATAGCTACTATCTTGGGTTTGAACCTTTTGGGGAGAGACCTTAATATTTTTCTAACAGCTTTGGACTCATCCATCTTCTCTCCTAGACCTAGGAGGTAATTAACAATCTCCATGAATTTAGTATAGAACTCGTCAAAGGTTTCTTCCTCTTGCATTTTGAGTTCTTCATACTTAGTAAACAACATTTGGATTTTAGCTACTTTGACTTGATTGGTCCCTTCATGAGTGGTCTCTATGGTATCCCACACCTCCTTGGCAGTAATACAATTTACTACCCTATTGAACTCTTCCTGGGACAAAGCACAAAACAAGGCATTTTTAGCTTTAGCATTTAGATTTGCCCAGTCTTTCTCTCCTTGAGTCCAATCTTTCTTAGGTTTATGCTTGATAGATATAACATGTCGTTCCGAATCTTGTTCGGTGATAATGGGATCATGATACCCTTCTTCAATGATAGTCCAAACGTCCAGACTTTGAGATTCTAGAAAGACTTGCATCCTAATCTTCCAATATCGATAATGAGAGCCATTAAACAAGGGTGGTCTATTAGTGGCATGACCTTCTCCTAATTGGGATTGCATGGTGAACACAAAAGCAAAAACTCACTCTAAGGATTCTAACTCTAGGTGGTTAGACCTAAACAAGAGCACCTAGGCTCTGATACCAATTGAAAGTCCAAGATCGAATCCTAGAGGGGGGGGTGAATAGGGTGAGCTCAAAGACCTAGACCAATTTTAATTCTCTTTGCATTTAAGTCTCTTATGCTTTGAAGAGGAATTATAAATCAACCAAGAGAACATCATCCATGGAAAGAAAGCATAAAGACAATCACCATAACACAAGCATATATAGTGGTTCGGCCAAATTGCCTACATCCACTCTCGGTACACCTACCGGTATTCACTAACTCCACTTAAGGTTTAGGATCACCTCAAACCTTACAATCAACACTATGCTTTTCAAGGCTTAGCACAAACCTTTACAACATATGCTTTTCAAGGCTAAGCATAAACCTTTACAACATAGAACTTTTCTCTTAAGAAATATGCCTATGAAAACAAGGATTAAGAGAGCAATGTAAGTGCAATGGAGTGCCTCTAAATAGGCTAATTAGAAGGTGAAAATTCAACTCCTAGAACCATGCATAATAATGACAAAGTCTATGAATGATGCATTTTCTAGAAATAACTCTTTCTCTTTGAAAAGATGAAACTTTGATTGATGCAAAGATGATAAACATAAGATAGAGAAAGAGTTGTTTGCCTAACACATGATTTTAGCAAAGTGAACTAACTTGTTTTCAAAGAAGATGAACTAATGCTTAACAAGTTGGTTTTGAAACAAGAAAACAAAATCATGTGAAACAAAGACCATATGTTGGATTCATAATGCTATGAGATGTTTAAAGTTCTAAGCATGTTATGAAGAACAGCATTTCAATAGAAAGGCATCTATTCTAATCATGCATTGAATAAAATCAAAGACAAAGAAACATGCATGATTTTAAAGAACTTAGGATTAAATAAAACACACCCATTAGAAGATCAAAGGTTGAATCAATGGAATGGCTTCATAATCCCTTCAATGATGCTCTAGAAAAGTTGCAAACACTTGGCCTCAAAAGTCCCTCCAAGCTCAACAACTTTTTCCAACCAAAAAACCACTTTATATAAAGAAAAAGTTGCCAACGGCTAGTCCCAGGTCGACCTGGTACAGGGCCGGGTCGACCTGGTACTCACAACGGCTAGAAATCAGACCGTTGGAGCTTCAGGACCCAGTCGACCTGCAGTGTGCCAGGTCGACCCGAGTCCCTGGCCCGGTCGACCGGCCACACAGGTAGGTTGACCTGCTGAGTGCCCAGAAATCTGAAAATTTTGAAACTTGCAATATTTGAAGGGCACTTCCAGGGGACTTTGAGGCTCATATCCAAGCATGAAATCATGACTGAAAGAAGATGAAAACTAAATTTCTAAAGACATGAAAACTCCAAATCAAAATAACGATTTTAAAGAAAGAAACTTTGGAAAGCTTGAATGGATTTTAGAAACAAAAACTTCATGATCTTTAATAGCCAAACTGAATTTGAAAACCATGCATATTATTTGATAAAAACAAAGATTAAGAAAGAGAAATATGAGTGAAGATCCTAAGAATAAGACCATGAATGAATGAGAGGACAAGCTTTATGAAAGTGAATGCATCCTATCAAATTGCAACAAAACAAAAACTCTAACATTAAGTGCCCCAATTAGTGAGTCTATTTTTGGAACAGCTTTAAACACTTTCAAATTTTCTAAAATCGTTCCAAATTCTAATTTTTGATACTAAAATGGATTTTTACTATGTTAAATGACGGTTTGGAACCATACCTAATTTAATTATTATTATCATTTTTTAAATAATTTTGCAGTAATTTTTTTATTTTCCTAAATTCACTTTTTTAAAATCACAAAAGAAAACCCATAAATGGTAGCATTCACACATACACATTAATATCACACATCATCAACTACTTTATTTAAAAAATCAATGTACTAGTTTGAATTTAAATGTGCAATTTACAATATTTAGAAATACATAAATATATAACACAAAATCAACCCACAACTTTCTAAGAAGGTTTATCCACTTCATTTCTAAAAGAAATAAAAACCAAAGAGTTGCCAATTTTTTTTTTTTGTTTTTTGTTTTTTTTTTTTTGTTGTGGAAGAAGCCCTCCAATAAATCAATCTTAGCCCTTCCTCTATCTTTACTTCCATGACCCTTTTCCTCTCTTCTTTCCTTCGTCCTATCCTTGCTTCAATGCTTCCCAGAATCCCCCGGCTTCTCCTTATCCTTGGTGTCTATCACCGTGCTGACTCCATCTTCAAAGTCAACACTCCACACTTTTGCGAAGATGATAACTGGCACACGCATTCACAGTAACCTGGTTCCTAAGGTCAATACATGCTCTCTCCATTTTTAAAGCAGCCATGTGCCTTTCTTCTGATGTTTGATTGAGAGATTTTTTCACAGACGCCCAAGGCCATACCTTAACAGCACCACCTTCAGCCCCTGACCAAATGTCACCTGGATTTCACAAGTAAAACAAAGAATAAGATTTACAAAAAAAAAAAAAATCAGTAGATCATTGACAGAAAAAGGACCATGGCAAGTGATTCACCTCGTAATAAATTTCGTAGTGTTAGTACAAAGTTCATCTATGGACCTATGGTTAACAGGAAAGAAACAACATGGCAAAAGGCTCATGGACCATAGTTAACATATGTAGGTGTTAGTACCAAATAGAAGAAATTATTCCATCATGTGTATCATAAGCATATAAAGTATACTGATGCACCCATTTGTGAGAGCAAGGAATGCACTCATAATTATCCCGATGCAGCAAGGGATACATTCAAAGATACCAATGCAGCAAGGGGCACATTCAACACCTGAAGGCAACATATATAGAAGACATTAGAAACAAAACAAGTATCACAAATCAACTATATGTGCCTATAAATATCAATAATTCCTTTTTCTGCAAACCTAATTTTAGATGAGATTACTCGACAAAGAAGCAGAGAGCTAAACTGTCCAATTAACAGTCCACAGAAAAACAAGCCAACCAGAAGAAAGGACAAACCAGAGAAACACCTTGGGACCCAATAAATTCCAAGAGGAAAAAAACCATTTAAGAGGACAGCAGTGGCTTTTAAAGTGACCGAAATTCAACAGTATATACTGATGCCAGAGTCAAAAACCTAAAAGGACGATATCACAATTCACAACACACAAAAAGATGAACCTGAACTTGTTGGAAAATTGGTGGGCCAATCAGATAAGTTTCAAAACTTTTAACCCACTTGATGCAAGGATCAACTATCTAGAAGGCAACAAAACTCAATCCAGGATGCAATCCCTCAAACTCATAAATCATGTACAGCAATATATCCTATCTAGAAGATAGAAAACAGCACCTAAACATGCAACCACGAAATCTACAACATACAAGGATGTAGATTATACCTTTGGAGCTTAGTAGTGCTCTAATGGAGAAGTTGATTTCTTTCTTTGATGATGAATAACTTCACTAATAAAATTAGAATCTCCAACACCTTTTGATCTTCCACGCTATGACCCGTATCAGATTCTCTTTTCTCAAGAAGATGGTGGAATCTCCATGAGAAAACCCTAAAGGAAACTAGAAGAGAAACTAGGAGAGGGAAAGAGAGAGACGGGCGTGTGCAACTCTTGCACTAAGCGACTTGGGCGTGAATTCCAAGATGGGATATTCATTGGACGTCCAAGGGCTCCTCTCCTCCTTTTATAGTACTTAAGCAACCTCCGCTTACTAATTGAAATAGAAGTCTTACTTCCATAACAATTAGTTTCTTACTAAATCACAATTATAAGTCTTACTTCAAATATGATTAGTAACTTCCTCCTTTTCTAATTAAAATAGAAGTCTCACTTCCATTAATAATTAGCAACTTACTACTACCACTATTAGAAGTCTCACTTCAAATAGAAATAGCAACTTTCTATTTCCTTTTAGAGTTCTACTATAATTAGTATCTTTCTAATATCTTGGGCTAGCGTGGGGACCACTAGGGATTCCAAAGAAAGCTGGCTCCAACTAGGACACGTGACCCCACATCTCATGCGTAATCCGGGCCCACAGTTAATTGCAAATAACTCCACTATATAAATGCAATTGAACTCCAGTCTTAGGATTATATTACAATGAAGACCCTAAACTTCCCAATTACCACAAGTAGGCCCCTCCATCTATATCCATGGATCAATTGGACTTGTCCACCAAAATAGATCCATATCTTATTATCCTTGAGCCCCAATTAATTATGGTGATCATTTGGTACCGATCAAATTAACTCTTAATTGGAATGAGTGCGCATTTACCAATGATAAATCCATTAATTGGCAGAAGGGGATATTAAAGATAGATTCCATTTTTACCATTGAATGTTCCCACAACTCTACTACCACGTACCCAAATCACCAAGGTGTTGACCTACAATTGGCCTCACTCATTGGTGACTCAAAGCAAATGAATAGATAGAAACTTGAGTTCATTAATGTCTCAGGATTATGAGCCTATTGCTAGGGAATTATGAGAGCAGACCTTAAAGTAAAGACAGTGTATATAAGGTGCTTCTCATGGTCCTTCAATACATCCAATGTACCAGCACCATGATCCAAAATCTTACATTCCGATGATCGAGACAAATCATACTATCTCATAGTGATCAAAGTGCTGCGACCTTGTCAGATGAGATGCCCAATCTCATCACTGGTTGTGAAGATATTTAAGTATAAGATTTGCAATGCATGTTTCCTGTATGTGGATCTCATCCATACACATGTGTTACATCTAGCATACTTGTGGACTCCGGTTCATCTCATGAACCATTATTTCATTCGTATTAGTTATGTGCAAACAAGTAATAAAACACCATTTATCTCAAGAAAGGAAAGAAATAATATATATTGATAAATAAAGAAATTAATCAATTTATTCATCATATACTGGTATTGAGACCATAAAACTAACAATCTCCCACTTGGGCTCAATGCCAGTCAGGGTTGCATCACATGCAGATCCCATCTACTTACTGCCCAAAGACTTTGGTGTTGGAAAATAGGTGGGCCTTCCAGAAAGTTTTCAAAAACTTTCGACCTACTTGATGCAGGATTATCTAGAAGACAACTAACCCAATCCAGGATGTAATCCCTCAAACTCATAAACCATGTACAGCAATATATCATATCTAGAAGATAGAAAACAGTACCTAAACATGCAAGCACGAAATCCACAACATACAAGGATGTATATTATACCTTTGGAGCTTGGTAGTGCTCTAATGGAGGCTTTGAGTTCTTTCTTTGATGATGAACACTTTCACAAATGAAATCAGAATCTCCAATACTCTTTGATCTTCCAAGCTATGACCCGTATCAGATTCTCTTTTCTCAAGAAGATGGTGGAATCTCCAAGAGAAAATCCTAAAGGAAACTAGAAGAGAACTAGAAGAGGGAAAGGAAAAGAGGAGTGCAACTCTTGCACAATTGAATGGGCTGGGCGTGAACCCCTAGATGGATTAGCATTAGGGACGTCCAAGCCTCCTCTTTCTCCTTTTATAACACTTAAGCAACCTCCTCTTACTAATTGAAATAGAAGTCTTACTTCCATAACAATTAGTTGCTTACCAAATCACAATTAGAAGTCTTACTTCAAATATGATTAGTAACTTCCTCTTTTCTAATTAAAATAGAAGTCTCACTTCCATTAATAATTAGTAACTTACTATTACCACTATTAGAAGTCTCACTTCAAATAGAAATAGTAACTTTCTATTTCCTTTTAGAGTTCTATTATAATTAGTATCTTTCTAATATCTTGGGCTAGCGTGGGGACCACTAAGGATTCCATAGATTGTTGGCCCAACTAGGACACGCGACCTCACTTCTCATGTGCAATCTGGGCCCAAAGTTAATTGCAAATAACTCCACTATATAAATGCAATTGAACTCCAGTCTTAGGATTATATTACAATGAAGACCTTAAACTTCCACATTACCACAAGTAGGCCCCTCCATCTATATCCATGGATCAATTGGACCTGTCCACCAAAATAGATCCATATCTTATTATCCTTGAGTCCCAATTAATTATGGTGATCATTTGGTACCGATCCAATTAACTCTTAATCGGAATGGGTGCGTACTTACGAATGATAAATCCATTAATTGGCCCAAGGGGATATTAAAGATAGATTCCATCTTGACCATTAAATGTTCCCACAGCTCTACTACCACGTACCCAAATCACCGAGGCATTCACCAACAATTGGCCTCACTCATTGGTGACTCAAAGCAAATGCATAGATAGAATCTTGAGTTCATTAATGTCTCAGGATTATGAGCCTATTGCTAGGGAATTATGAGAGCAGACCGTAAAGTAAAGACAGTGAATATAAGGTGCTTCTCATGGACCTTCAATACATCCAATATACCAGCACCATGATCCAGAATCTTACATTCCGATGATCGAGACAAATGATACTATCTCATAGTGATCAAAGTGTTGCGACCTTGTCAGATGAGATGCCCAATCTCATCACTGACTGTGAAGATATTTAAGTATAAGATTTGCAATACATGTCTCCTGTATGTGGATCTCATCCATACACATGTGTTACATCTAGTATACTTGTGGACTCCGGTTCATCTCATGAACTATTATGTCATTCGTATTAGTTATGTGCAAACAAGTAATAAAACACCATTCATCTCATGAAAGGAAAGCAATAATATATATTGATAAATAAAGAAATTAATCAATTTATTCATCATATACTGGTATTGGGACCATAAAACTAACAATCTCCCACTTGGGCTCAATGCCAGTCAGGGTTGCATCTCATGCAGATCCCATTTACCCACTGCCCAAAGACTTTGGTAGTCAAAGGCTTAGTAAAGGGATCTCCTAGATTGTCTGTAGAGTCTATCAAGGTGATAATAGTATGACCTCTCTGTCCAATCTCTCTGACCATGTGTTATAACCTCTGTACATGCTTTTGGCTCCTGGGTTCCTTGGACTTATCGACTGCCCTGCTGTTATCACAGTAAACTGTGAGCGGCTGTCCTGCCAAAAGCACCACTCCAAGTTCCATAAGGAATCTATTGAGTCAATATGCTTCTTTAGCTGCTTCTCAAGCAGCTACAGTATGAACACATACCCAGAAGTTGATTTCTTGAAATCCTTATTTGACTGGAAGTCAATATCTATGTAACCGACTCATTACTGCCGTAAACCAACATGTGATATTTAGTCCTTCTCAAGGATTTGAGAACACATCTTACAGCAATCCAATGGTTAGGACCTGGGTTAGATTGATATCTGTTGACTAAGCCCACTGCATGACAGATATCCGGTCTAGTACATAGCATAGCATACATGAGGCTACCAACAGCCAAAGCGTATGGGATTGTTCTCATTTGCTCCTTTTCCTCCGGGGTCTTGGGACACTGATCCTTGGAAAGGTGCACTCCATGCCTGAAAGGTGTGATACCCTTTTTGGAGTCCTATATAGCATACCGTACCAGTACCTTATCTATGTATGCATATTGGGATAAGCCTATCATCCTATTTATCCGGTCTCAATGGAGTTTGATCCCTAGGATGCGACTGGCTTCTCCCAAGTCCTTCATATCAAAAGTCTTAGCCAACTAAACCTTTCACTGTTGACAACATCCATATACCAGTCTCTAGGAGAAGGATGTCGTCGACTAGGAAAAATTCCCTGCCTCCTTTACTTTTCATGTACACAAATGACTCATCCGGATTTTGACATAAATCAACTGAATTGATTCCTTAGTCAAAACGAATGTTCCAACTTCGGGATGCCTGCTTCAGTCCATAAATGGACTTCTGCAGCTTGCAAACTCTTTGCTTTTGGTTACTTGTTATAAAACCGTCTGGCTGCATCACATAGATGTCTTCCTCAAGATGGCCATTCAGAAACGCCGTCTTGACATCCATTTTCTAAATCTCATAATTGAGATGAGCCGCTATGGATAAGAGTATCTGGATGGACTTGAGCATGGCTACTGGCGAGAAGGTTTCCTCATAATCGATATCTTCTTTCTGAGTATATCCTTTCGCAACAAGCCTAACCTTTAAAGGTCTCAACTCTTCCATCTAGTCCTCTATTTCTCTTGTAGACTCACTTGCACCCAATAAGCTTGGTATTGGCAGGCAAGTCCACAAGTGTCTAGACCTGATTAGAGTACATATACTCCATCTCAGCTTTCATAGCATCTTGCCAACGTCCTGAATTTATGTCATTAATTGCTTCATCATAGTTACAGGGATCTTGTTCCGGTTCTTCCGGGACTGCCTCGTAAGACTCTCCCAAGAACGAGAACCTATCAGGGGGTCTGACAATCCTCCCACTATAACAAGGCACTGGTGTAATTACTGGCGCTTCTTCCTTAGGTTCGGTCATACTAGGATTTGGAATTGTTTGCTCTTGAATTTCTTCCAAGATCACCTTTTTCTAAAGGTTTCCTGTCTATCATATAATCTTCCTCCAGAAAAACCGCATTAGTGCTCACCATCACTTTCTGCTCTCTGGGATTATAGAATAACTAACCTTTAGTTCATTTAGGATATCCTACAAACGTGCATACTTCTGACTTCGCCTCTAACCGATCCGTCTTAACCTTTAGCACAAGTGCCGGACAACCCCAAATGTGTAAATGTTGTAGACTAGGCTTTCGCCCGGACCACAACTCCCGGGGAGTCTTAGGTATAGACTTAGATGGTACGAAGTTTAGTATGTACACCGCAGTATCCAAGGCGTATCCCTAAAAGGATATAGGTAATCCTGAGAAACTCAGTATGGACCTGATCATATCTAAAAGAGTCTGGTTCCTTCTTTTTGCTGCTCCATTCTGTTGAGGCATACCAGGAGCAGACAACTGGGATAAAATCCCAGTTCTGATAAGTATCCCATGAAATCAGCGGAGAGATATCCTCCTCTAGCCCTGACATCAATGGGTCCACACACATCAGTATACACTGATTCCAACAAATCTTTGGCCCCATTGCCCTTTGATGAAAAAGGGCCTTTTGGTCATTTTACCTTCCAGACAGGACTCGCAGACAGGCATTGGTTCTACCACCAATGAAGGCAAGATACCATCTTTCACTAGCCTGTCAATCCTATTTAGGTTTATATGACCTAGCCTCAAGTGCCAAAGTTTTGTTGGATCAGATGAAGGTGATTTCCTTTTTAATGATGGTCTATTAATTGTTTCAGTACCATGTATCTCATAGATTGTGGGATTAACAAATAAATTCCATTGATTACCTTGTCAGAATACATAAAAGTACCGTATCTCTTTATGACAATTTCAGTACCAAGAGTAATAGAATAACTCTTATTCACCATACTAGAAATTGAAATTGAGTTCCACCGTAAAGACGGTACATATAACATGTCTAACAAAACCAATTTATCATTTGAAAAATATAATGTAATAACTCCCACTGAAACAACCTCTGCCTTAGCATCAGATCCTAGGTTTCCCTGAACCCTTGCAACGAATTACATATGTGATCAGTTTCCCTGGAGTCCATACACCAAGATTCTGAAGTACCAGTTGCAAAACTAACTTCAGAAATAAGTGACTCAATCATACCTGAGGTCTTCTTCTTAGATAGATATTCTGGACAATTCCTTTTCCAACGTCCTGTCTTACCACAATGGAAGCACTTTCCTTTTACTCTCGTACCCTTAGCCTTGGCCATACTATAAGTAGAACCATTCTCCACCTTAGGACCCTTGATGACTGATTTCTTCTTGCTATCTCGGTCTTTGCCTTTCGGCTTGGTCCTAGGAAATGACTTTTCTGTCATGAGGGAATTTTGCTCTGTCTTCGTGATTTCCTCAGTCACTACCAGCTGGCGAGACAGCTCAGCTATGGTCATTTCCAATTTATTATAATTGATCTTGAAATGATTGAAAGAATCCAGTAGTGACTGAAGGATCATGTTGATCTGCGATTCTTTATCAATCGCAACACCCAGTACATCTAACTCATTTAGTTCGAGAGTCATCTTCAACAAATGTTTTTGTACTGGAGTTCCCTCAGCCATCTTAGTGTTTATCAACACCTTCATAGCAGCTTGCCTAGCAGGTCTAACCTAGTCCGCAAACATCTCCTTAAAGTTCGATATAATATCGTATGCTGACTTATAGGATTGATGTTGGTGTTGTAAAACACTAGACATGGATGCCTGTATAAAACATCTGGCTATCTCATTGTCTTTTGTCCATTTGGTGTAAAGGTCATTTTCATACTGAGGTGCATGAAGCTCAGGCTCAGGAAGGGAGGGCATGGTAAGGACATATCTGCATCCTGAAGCTGTTAGGATAATATCCAGGGTCCTTTTCCAGTCTATAAAGTTGGATTCCTTCAACTTATTCTGGTTGAGGATGGTCGCAAGTGGATTGAAAGTATTTGAATTCATGCTTTGAAAAAACTGTAGTACATAACCATACATTCAATTAATGAATTTAAATGACATTAGGGTTTAGTATTCTACCAAATTTATGTGGGAATCCTCATAACCACTAAATTCAGAATACATCGGAATCCCAATCCCCGGGGTATGCCTCCTTGGGGAGTGCGAATACCACCTAAATTGGTGCGGATCAAAGTTGGTCAAAATTAGGATTAAGACTAACTATCCATGATCCCCTTCATTCATTATTTTCTAGGTATCTCATACCAAATAATGAATGACTCCCGATTAGCTTCGGTTTCTAAAATGAATGAGGCAAATCCTTAGGGATACTACATCATTATTTTAGTTCAGTGTGACCCACCAACTAGCATTGCATGACAACCGTTGCGAGCAGCTCCTCCTTGGGGAGTGGGCCCCCGCGCCGTCTCACCAACACTATCCATAGGAGATCCATATCTAGTAACCAGACAAGCAAAAGCCCTCCGTGGAGAACGGCCATTCTCAGGATGGCGCGAGGCTAATACTTTCCTTACAATGGACCTATGGTGGAAAATCATGGGGATTTCTAAATATAAATGCCCCACTCCCACTTAATATTTTAGAATTGAGGATTTCCTTGTAAGGTATTAGGGCCCACATAGATATAAATATACATATATATGATCATCAAATCATATCATGATATGATCAAAGATTGGTTCCAAGTCAAGTTATTTTAAGGAAACTCCAGTTTCTTAAATTAGTGTTACCAATGTGTCCATTTCATGGGTCATCAACACTAATTAGAACTCTTTCCAAAAACTAATTTGATTTGACCAATTTTAGTAACTTGCTATGTTTGGATCAGATTTGGAAATATTCTAAATTAAGCATTCATCCATAAATAGAAAGTGCTAAAATTAGAAACTAGTCCTCTCCTCCACATGGCCCAAGCGGAATAGACTTCTTGGACTTCTAGACTTTCCAAAACTTTGAAATTCCTCAAACTCTTTGGGCATCACCAAAAAGGCTTTTGGTAATCTTCAAGCTCTTCGATTAGGAAACCAACTTTACTTTCCCTCTTCGTTCGGACATCGCCAGAATTTACAAATTTAGAAAATTTACATAAATTCCTATGCCTCAATTATGAGACTTACATGGTAATCTAAACATGGAAATAAAAGGGCTATAGGGAAATTCATCATGCCTTGCCCTTTCACGGGAAACCAAGGAAACCATGATGCCCTTTACACTTAGCCTTAAATAAACCAATAACCATAAATAGAAAGCAAAAGACTTGTGGGCCATATGGAGAGGGCATGATCATCTGCAAGTTAGCATCTCATACAACCATACAAATCACAAAAATAGGCTGTCAAATAATGCTGGAAAAATAGGATGTAAGAGAAGACCCGAAACTAAAAAATCCAGTTTCTGCAATCTGCTGTGCAGTATGCTCGGTTGACCGGCCAGGGGGCTCGGTCGACCGACCTGTAAGTCACCCGGTTGACCGAGCATGGTGCCAGGTTGACCGAACTGACGAAAACCTGTAACTTGGGTTTTCTGTTTCGTGTCCATTCTTCACCAAATCACTTCCAAAGTGTTCCAATGGCTTCCTACCATCCTTCCATCATTATTAAACTCTTTTGTGACTATCCAAACATGAATCTACCATTAAACCAAGTAAATTCATCAAAAACTGAACCTTACATAGCCCTTGCTCTATCCTCTTCACATCTCATGCAAAGATTAGAACAAGCTTACTAATCTAACAAAATTAGAGATGAGGTATGGCTCTGATACCAATTGTTGGAAAATAGGAGGGCCAATCTGATAGGTTTCAAACCTTTTGACCCACTTGATGCAGGGATCAACTATCTAGAAGGCAACAAAACCCAATCCAGGATGCAATCCCTCAAACTCATAAATCATGTACAGCAATATATCCTATCTAGAAGATAGAAAACAACACCTAAACATGCAACCATGAAATCTACAACATACAAGGCTGTAGATTATACCTTTGGAGCTTAGTAGTGCTCTAATGGAGAAGTTGATTTCTTTCTTTGATGATGAACACCTTCACTAATCAAATTAGAATCTCCAACACCTTTTGATCTTCCACGCTATGACCTGTATCGGATTCTCTTTTCTAAAAAAGAAGGTGGAATCTCCATGTGAAAACCCTAAAGGAAACTAGAAGAGAAACTAGAACAGGGAAAGAGAGAGATGGGCGTGTGCAACTCTTGCACTAAGGGTCTTGGGCGTGAATTCCAAGATGGGATATTCATTGGACGTCAAAGGGCTCCTCTCCTCCTTTTATAGCACCTAAGAAACCTCCTCTTACTAATTGAAATAGAAGTCTTACTTCCATAACAATTAGTTTCTTACTAAATCACAATTAGAAGTCTTACTTCGAATATGATTAGTAACTTGCTCCTTTTCTAATTAAAATAGAAGTCTCACTTCCATTGATAATTAGCAACTTACTACTACCACTATTAGAAGTCTCACTTCAAATAGAAATAGCAACTTTCTATTTCCTTTTAGAGTTCTACTATAATTAATATCTTTCTAATCTCTTGGGCTAGCGTGGGGACCACTAGGGATTCCAAAGAAAGTTGGCTCCAACTAGGACACGCGACCCACATCTCATGTGTAATCCGGGCCCACAGTTAATTGCAAATAACTCCACTATATAAATGCAATTGAACTCCAGTCTTAGGATTATATTACAATGAAGACCCTAAACTTCCCAATTACCACAAGTAGGCCCCTCTATCTATATCCATGGATCAATTGGACCTGTCCACCAAAATAGATCCATATCTTATTATCCTTGAGCCCCAATTAATTATGGTGATCATTTGGTACCGATCAAATTAACTCTTAATTGGAATGGGTGAGCACTTACCAATGATAAATCCATTAATTGGCAGAAGGGGATATTAAAGATAGATTCCATCTTGACCATTGAATGTTCCCGCAGCTCTACTACCACATACCCAAATCACTAATGTGTTGACCTACAATTGGCCTCACTCATTGGTGACTCAAAGCAAATGAATAGATAGAAACTTGAGTTCATTAATGTCTCAGGATTATGAGCCTATTGCTAGGGAATTATGAGAGCAGACCTTAAAGTAAAGACAGTGTATATAAGGTGCTTCTCATGGTCCTTCAATACATCCAATGTACCAGCACCATGATCCAGAATCTTACATTCCGATGATCGAGACAAATCATACTATCTCATAGCGATCAAAGTGCTGCGACCTTGTCAGATGAGATGCCCAATCTCATCACTGGTTCTGAAGATATTTAAGTATAAGATTTTCAATACATGTCTCATGTATGTGGATCTCATCCCTACACATGTATTACATCTAGTATACTTGTGGACTCCGGTTCATCTCATGAATCATTATGTCATTCGTCTTAGTTATTTGCAAATAAGTAATAAAACACCATTCATCTCATGAAAGGAAAGAAAGAATATATATTGGTAAATAAAGAAATTAATCAATTTATTCATCATATACTGGTATTGAGACCATAAAACTAACAATTGACCACAATGCCTTCAGCATTTAATACGGTAAGCTAATGTAGCTTTGGTAGTGAATCTTGTCCCTCTAATCCCTAATGATGTCATTTCTTTATTGTTTGTAGGTTGGGCTTTTGCTGATTCTATTCTTCATAGGCTGGTACCTCTCTGGGTTGGTTCCAAAGGATTAGAATTTACATGGGAATACATCCTGCAAGGCATTGAAGCAAATGCTAATCTGGTTCCTTTCTTCTCCTCTATCTCTTGAGCAAGTTGGAGTAATTTTTTTTATTGGTAATTCTGTCTGCACAAATTTGTGGAGTTGGTACTTGACAAGGTCACCGTTCCAAGTTGTGGTCAAACAATGGAATTTTTGAAACATGTATGAGTTTTGTTTTCCATTCAAATGCTTAAGTCAACAACTGGATATTTCTGTAAGGAACATTAAAAATCCAATTTAGGCTTCCCCATAAGAGAAATCATTTCTAAGAACTAAAGTTCATCCAAGTTTATGGAGAATACAACATAAAACTTGCAGGTGACTTTTCACATGTTAGACAGTCAACCCATCATGGTTCATCAGATTTAATATCCCTTTTGGAGTTGCTTCTGATTTCAACCAACAAAAACTAGTGTGAATAGAATATATACAGAGACCAATCTCTCATATGTATCTTCAAATAGAATAACTTACTTTCTGCTGCTCCTAGCTATTCTGAGGATTCAACAAAACGCTCATGAAGGTCTTGAGTCCATCTGATCCGTGTTTTATTCCATATGGCTACTCCTGATGAAACGTTGCTAGAAGTAACACCACCTGAAGAATGCCTTGGAAGCTGCTTTTCTTGTGCAGGATGTAGGTTTTCTAACTTCTATTCACATGTTGAATTAAATGGGTTAGATACAAAACTTAAAAACACAAGAGCTGAATAGGTTCCACTCACCAAATTTATATAGAGTAGTCACAAGTCAGAACCAATTATTTGAATGATCCTAAGCAACTAACTCCATGCATCGTGTCTAAAACATTGGCCATTACTTTTTAACTTTCCATACTGATATCAACCGATCAAACGGTGATGATCAACTGGAATTTCTCTCTGTAAACTAAAATCAGTGTCATGATTGTGTAAACTAAAATCAGTGTTATGACAACTAACATTAGCAATGAAAATGTCCTTGGTTTTAGTTACAAGGAGTTGTGGCCTGCCATACATTCCCAAATGGCAATTAAATGTATAATTTCACATTATTAAAGCCAAGAACAAAGTTACGTGAAGCAAGTATCTTGTGTGGCAATAACAATGATGGGGAGGGTTTCATCAACTAATGCCAATGGGCCGTGTTTCATTTCGCCTACAAGTATTCCCTCACTGTGCATAAGTGCCACTTCTTTCACCTTCAAAGCACCCTCTAAAGCTGTGGCATAGTTGTAACCTCTGTCAAACATCAGAAGTGACTGCTCATCCATTAACAATTTAGCAAGATCCTTCATTTCATTGTCAAGTCTAAAAGCCTCTCTAACTTTATCTGTCAAAAGAACCAAGAGCAAGAGTCGTTCAATATCTGATGTACATTTTCCATATGAGAGATCCTAATGTGAGTCACCTTTCTCCGTAGTTAAACATGATATTAACTTCATTCATGTAGCACATGGCAAGATCTGAACCATTCATTTGCATGGGCACCACAACTGATGGGGTGATTCCTTGATGGAAAAATCTCCTCACTAGATGATCAAAATCGACATTATGATGATAAACATGGACAGATTGTTTTCATGTTTATATGCAAGCCATCAAACAGATACATAAATCGTCCAATATGGGATATATCAGTGCTTAGTAGATCTCAATTCACATGGTGATTCCTTGAACTAGACTGTAGGAAGATTTGCACAACTTACAGTTTCAAATACTGCTTAACATCAATTGAACATTAAACAATACAATTATGAGGTAATATAATAGTTTTGGAACATATGTAATACCATGGCAGCAGAATATTGCATGCCAAATGCCATGCCATGTGATGGAGCACTTTGCCAATCCCGCACTGGTACAGGTGCAGGTGAATAAGTAAAAGTAAAGAGGTCCTGCAGACCATTCAATATTTATAAAGAATGTTAAGAAACAACAAATATGAACCACATGCTATCTATGGATGAACTCATGGGAAAAAAGAAATGTCGCTGGAAGTTCTTTTCTTCCAACTGGTTTTGCTTCTGTGGGAGGAGCCTTTGTTCGAGACGTAGCAGTTGCTTCTTGTGATGGATTAGGACTATCTTGAGATCGTAGTTTGGGTTGAGCAATAAAAGATCCTTGAGCATTTGGAACAAATGAAGAACTAAATGACCGTGGATAAAAAAAAAAGTAAATAACAATTTCACTATGTAACAAAAAACATTTACAATACATAAAAGCCAAATGAAGTGAATTGCCTGACTACTTGGAGCTCCAGAGTTGTTGTGGAATACTCTGTGGAACACTAGACTGAGTAGTCTCATAAGCTGTGAAAGAGGCAAGCTGATTCTTTTGTGTGGTCAAATGATGCCCTCCATCACCAGCTTTGACAGCAGAATTATCACCAGCTTTGATCTACTTTTGTCAATCAACACATGAATATTACAACAATATTCAGTCAAGGAAGAGTATTGAAAGTCCATGGGGATCCGAACCCTAGAGGGGGGGTGAATAGGGTGAGCTTCTTTTATGACCAATTTTAACAATTTTAACTTCTTTAAAACAAACTAGTCACAAGTGATGATTATCAAACAATATGCGGAAGCTAATATAAGCAATCACCACAAAGCAAGCACCATCACACAAGGATTTATAGTGGTTCGGCCTCAATGCCTACATCCACTACCGGCTTGTTATCCAACACCCCACCGGATTTCCACTATTTATGCTTTTCAATAGGCTAAGCAATAACCTTTACAATATGCTTTCCAAGGCTAAGCAATAACCTTACATTGATGTTTTTCAAGGCTTAACATCAACCTATACACTATGCTTTTATAGGCTAAGCAATAACCTCTTCAACCACAAGGTTGGTTATCTCACTAAGATAGTGTCTAACATACACTTGATGGAGATTCTGTTAAGCTCATTACAATGCCTCTTAAATAGGCGGATATGGAAGTGAAAAACTAATACACACTCACACTATGGATGCAAAGATGAAAGTACATGAAGTGTGTGTGTGTGTGGTCCTCAATCATTTTGAAAATGAAAGCTCATAAATGTTTGCCTAAGGCTTTTGAAAGTTTTAGCTCAAAAACATTTATGATTGAGGATGTAATGCAATCACATGTTAAAAGTAACAACTTGTTAATGATATCAAAGTTACACAAGTTGTATGAAATGGATTAGCTCTAAACATGTGATGCATAGGGATGCCAATCAAATCACCAATGAAGCTCAAAACATAAAAGTAGATTTGATTGAAAAGAGGGGACAAATCATATGTAATTATAAATACAACTTGAAAATGATTTACCTATCAAAGTGAAGCAAGTTGTGAAACTTTAAAACAATAATACACATATGATTTGTAAACATGTTGAATCCAAAACATAAGATACATTTGAAAGAGATTTTCTTATGATGGAAAAACAACAACCAAAGATTCAATCAAGTATATGAATCATGTTACAACTAATTTCAAAGATGTTTCCATTAACATGATCTACTTAGATTTACCAAAGATAAAGTACTACTTTGATGAATCAATGGTGATGTATCCAAAACAATAGATCTATTCAAAATATAGAACATGCTAAGGATACAACAAATCATAGATTAACATGCTACAAAAGATTTATCAAAGATAAAACAAAACATGAAAACATATGATTTGTAAAGAAGTTGAATCCAAAACATAAGTTAGTTTTGAAAGAGATGTTCTTATGATGGAAAACAACAACCAAAGATTCAACCAAGTATATGAATCATGTTACATATGATTTTAAAGATTTTTCCATTAACATGATCTACTTAGATTTACCAAAGTTAAGTACTACTTGGATTGAATCATATGGTGTTGTATCCAAAACAATAAATCAACTCAAAACATAAAATATGTTAAGGACACAACACAAACATAGTTTAACATGCTAGAAATGATTTACCAAAAATAAAACAAAGCATGAAAACATATGATTAAGGAAGGAAGAGCCTACTTGGTGGTTTAACTTCATTAATCCAAGCTTTAGCTTTCCTAATCATCCCCTTCATCCCTTGGTTCTTTTCCCTTTTGATATGCCTCAATACCTCTCAAGGAGGGGCTTAAAATTCCCAACTTTTGGCAAGGGAAAGAACTCATATTTATTGCAAAAAGTTGCCAACGGCTAGTCCTCGGTCGACCTA
The DNA here is from genome assembly GCA_038049695.1 of Cinnamomum chago. NCBI lineage: Eukaryota > Viridiplantae > Streptophyta > Magnoliopsida > Laurales > Lauraceae > Cinnamomum > Cinnamomum chago. The sequence goes on from CP142462.1 coordinate 50,012,618, forward strand.
GACACAGGCCTCGGTCGACCGGGAACACACAACGGTCAAATTTCTGACCGTTGGTGCGCCAGGCCCCTTTTAGCTGCAGTGTTCCCGGTCGACCGGTACCTCTGCGCCAGTCGACCGGCGACAGTGCCGGGCCACCCCCCCTTTTTGCAAAAATCCAACTTTTCACATTTTAAAGGTATTTCTTTGGGGGACCTTTTGGCCACTAAATCAAGCTTGGAAAACATGTTTTAAAGATTCTAATGGATTTTAAAACATGACATAAAAAGCCTAAAAAGATTTTGAAAGATTTAAAACTCATAGGCCAGCTTGATTTTCTAAAACTCTTTTCAAATCAAATGCATCCAAGATTAAAAACAAAACATGCACAAATCAAAACTTTTACAACTCTTAAAAACCATGCATGTATAAACCAAGATTTCAAGTTAATCTAAAACAATGCAAGTGTGTGAATCAAATGATGCTTGAATGATTATGCATCCATCAAATTGCAATCTACAAAAACCCTAACCAGTATTACAACGACTAGAAAGGAGCCGAGACAGATCAAGAATTGTGCCTATGGTAGGACTGTTGAGTGACAACTTCTCACCAATACAACATATGCATAAATTTTACAAATGGATTTAAAGAAGAATTAGTAAAATTGACTGAAGCCAAAATCTGCAACAATTTAAAAACATCTGAGGTCCTATCAGACAAGTTCAACAACCCATATGCACAAAGAGAGAACAGGGGCAGCCACATTCCTTAACAGAAAAAGATGCACCAAACAAGGTACAAGTATTACACCAGTGGCACCTTAGTTTCACACTTAGTTATGAACTAGACCTCATAATTTTTCAACACGGGAAATGCAGAATGCATGTTTTACTTCAGCTGTTGCTCTCTGTTCATTCTCATCTATAGAAATTGCTGAAATTGTTAAGGGATTGAAAAGCACAGGTTTCTAAAAAGTCCTAACAGTTTCATTCATACACAGCATTATAAAATAATTTAGCACATATAATTTTCTAAAAAGAAATTTTGTGTACATTAGCTTACATGTGGGATCAAGCAAGAAGGCAATTTCAAAAATTCTATTATCCTTTGTCTTTATAGCCATTTTTCTAGTGAACAATATTATTTAATTTCTACTAGTTTCTATTCATAACTCACCAATCTAGTTGAGTAGATGCTAGAGTAGATGCTAGAGTTTGGTTGTCCAGAACTTGAACCATAAACGCGAGAGAGGCCAGAGCTGGCAGAACCGCCAGATGAATCAGGAAGACCAGTAGTAACAACATTTGAACTCTGGGTTGACTGATTTTGCCATGGAAACCTAACAAAATCCTAATATACAAGTAAAAAAGATAAATAAATAAAACAAATGAAGAATATCAGGATCATCATGGTTATCAAAAAGAAAAAGTATCAGGATCATCATAAAAGAATCATAGTGATTTCTGAGATCCTCTTGAATGGTAAAAACTAAAAATAACAAAACAAAATGTTAGAAAACCAATTCAATGCCAGAACAAAAGATAACAAAAAATAATCAGATATAATTTTGCAGTGAATAACACTTTGGAAGAAGAGACGGAAGACAAATAGTAGAAATGATAACTGCTACACATACCAGGAAATCATCAGATGAAGTAGCAATTTTCTAGTTTCTGATGGACACCTACGAGACATGAGAGAGAGAGAGAGAGAGCTGAAGCTCATGGAAACATAGAATGCATTGGCAGATTGTCTTTGTAACAAATACATGCCAATCTACAGCAGTAACTTCTCCTTGATGGCCTTTCAATTCAAAAACCTACTTCAGGGTTTTTATCCTTCATCATTACTTTTTTTAAATGATGACATAGTCCAAAAATAGCATGTTGTAACAAAAGAAGTCAACCAGTTCAATTCATTCACTCTCTCTGATTTTTCTTTTTTTCTTTTTTTTTTGTTGCTCGAGCAGAGAGCTTAAACAAAAGAAAAAAGGAAAAGTAGTATGTTGTGCCCATTCCAAGTATAAGTAACAGGCTCTACCAAGAAAACCATAAATCTGAAGACAAGTATATGTAACTCTAAATCATAAATCTGAAGACAAGTATAAGTAACATGCCATGTATCATGTTGGGCATATTCCAATTGTGTGTAACTGTACATTCATTCACCATTTCAATGTTCCAAGACTAAAGTAGCATAAACAAAAGTAGCAAAATGATTTTCCAAGATGCACCTAATCCAACACATTGAACTTGTTATCAACTGGATTTACAAAAAGATCTAAGAGATATGCTTGATCAGCCTAATCTGTGAATATGGTAAAAACCTCAGGCCATGCTACAAAAGATCCATTCCCAACCTCGCCTAAATTCGAATGAAATCCATCTAGATAAGGCAATTCGACATATGCTTTTTCAATGACGTCAATAGAAACCTTATAGTAACCTGCTGCAAGAGATATTGAGTGAATCTGTTGGGGCCCAATCTCAATATAAGCTCTGCCAAGAGCAACCACCTCTTGCCGCCAAGATATCATTTTGCATGGCCGCAATGTCAATGGAGATTGATCGTTCCCTTTGGTGTTGGAAACCACAACTGATTCTTTGTACTTATGTGGAAGTGTTGCACTTGATTGTGATCCTGAAGTCATGCTATGCTACAATAATATTCCAATGCATGTGTTATTCATTAAGTAAATGTAGAAAAAAAATCTGATATTATGAAACCTTATATAAATTTAAAAAAATCCATAAAAGCATTAATACCTCAATTAACTGTTTAAGACCCTTAAATTCTTCCATTATGCCTTTTTGTTCTGCCCTTATGCAGTCTACTTGGGACTCCAAATTTTTAACCATTGACAACTACTCGGTTACTTCCTTATCCTTTATTGCTAGCTTTTCTAGAGCTGGCGAGGATGATACAATTTGAGATCTTGATACGATGTTCCCAACACCCCGAACATGCCCCCTCTTATCAATGCCAAATACGTTAGTCAAAGGATCGTTTCGAATGTCTTGGGCATCAACTTCTTGGCTGTAAAGTAAGTCTTTTACTCTTTCCTGTCAAATTAAATAATCATCACATAAGTAATCTTTGTAAGTATTTTTTCTTAATCATCACATAAGTAATCTTTGTAAGTATTTTTTCTATCCCAACGACTTAACTGTAAAATGATGGACTCACCATGTGTGAAGACACATTAATGGGGATAGAACCATCCTTTCTTTTATGTGCCTCGATCCACACTTCAGCCCTAGTAATCGGGGGGGCGGGGGGGGCATCTTCATTTCTTTGGCGCTTCTATATTTGCAAGAACTACACATTATTAGCTTTTGCGGAATAAAATAATCAATGTTTTCATGTTACATAAAAATGCCAATACTTACCATCTTCTCCTCTAGTCTCGCGTTGCCATGCCTGCCACTCGTATGATAAATTTTCATTTTCTTCCTAATCTCCGTACTTTTTTCATGTTGTTCTATAGTTTTTGGATCCGTATTATGTTTAATGAACGCCTCCCAATCTTCAGGCCTAACTCTTGGAGGACGATTGTTCAATTTTTCTTCTTGATTTTTGCTGGGATCATGGTATTCCATCCCCAAATTGGTCTTGTATTTCCTCATGCTTTCAGCCATGCTTCTAAGGCATTTGTCCTTGTATGACTGAGAAACATCAAAATCTTCCTTTAAAAAAAAAAAGAGGTCGTTTAGGCTCAACAACTAAATAGAGAACAAGTTAAATATCAAGCTATTTCAAAGATATACAAGCTAAGAATTTCATACTAGGATGAGCTTCCAAAGTTCATCTTTTTTCTCATTTGGCACTGCACGCCAATCCTTGTATGAGATGGGGACAATGCTGCGAACCAGTTGTCCACATCTAGATGACAACTTAGTTGATTTATCTCCCACTGGTAGGCCATGAGCATTTAAGGTAATCACCATTTCTTTTTTTGGCGGCTTGGAAGATTCTGAAACAGAAAATGAATGTTAAATAAAATTAATACCATTTAAAACTTGAGTACGAAATTGTATAAATAGTGATGAAATGAATTTCTTCTAACCTGCATTCAAATAACTTGCCCCTTGCTCGGCCATTAGAACACCTATATGCCAAAGGACATAATGACACTTAGCACAAACAAGTCACATGAATGCGTGAAATAAAATCAACATATTCAACTACTTGAAAATTCATAATCGAGGCACCATAAGCATAAAGTGCATATTTCATAATCAAGGCAACATAAGCATAAAGTGCATATTTCACATATTTCAACTACTTGAAAATTCCACTACTGTAAAAATAGTTAAATCAAAGTAAACATGTCCAACATTACAATTCGTAGTTAATTTCTTTTAGAACAATTTCTAAATTTTCAGCTGTGCTAACATTGGAAGAAAAAAGACACGGATCTTCAAGTGCATCTACATCTTTTGTCAATCTCTTTGGGGCGATTAGAACAACAGCCCATCCAGGTCTAGTTTGATCTTTGGAGTAAAAAACTTGACTTGCTTGAGACACTAATATGAATGGTTTGTCTCCTTCCTTATCTTTTCCTTTCAATTTTTCCATGTTCACCATTGTCAAATTTGTATTGGGATAAACAATGCACCCATTAGTCTTGTCCTCTACCTTGAACCAATGACAATAAAATATTGTTTGACGAAAATCAATGTAATCCAACTCAATTATCTGTTTCACAACTCCATAATAGGTGGCCTCAACTTCCTTATACTTTTTATCTTTAGCGCTTGCCCTGTGTAATGTGAACGCTTTCATTGAGACCCCGCTATTTTGTGTTGATTTGTTAGTCTCGTAATCAATTGGAGAGAATACATGCCCATTGACACGGTATTTGTTATAGCATTTGGCCTTGAACATTGGCCCAACTACTAGTCGTTTCAGTATCGGCTCTCCCTTAACATATTCCATCTGCACATTAAGAAGAAGGATTAAAGGGTACTCAGCAATTATAATCATGTATATCATCAAATAGTTAGAATTAAATAAACAAATGCTTAATTACCTCATTTCGCAACCAACTGATAAAATCATGCTCAGTGTTCTTAGACACACCGCCCTTCTTTTTTGGACCCTTGAGAGTGGTTGTACTTAAATATGTCTTATACTTTCTGTATCAATGAAAGACACATTACTTTGTGTGATTGTGTACATGTTATTGAATTACTGCACCTTATATGTTAATTTAGGAAATTTGTCAACTCACATATGCCATTCCGCAATTCCCCGATAGGAGTCCAAAACCCATCTATGTACTTGTTGATGCCGAATGATAGTTAGGTCTACATTCAGGCCTTTATCCAAAGGTTCCTCATCACACTCACCGTCATCATCCAAAAACCTTTGATGTGTTTGAAAGTCCTGGGATCCTAACCCTAGAGGGGGGGGGGGGGGTGAATAGGGTGTGCTACAAATATGACCAATTTTAATTTCTATAAAATAAACTAGTCACATGTGATGATTTACCAAACAAGATGCGGAAGTTAACAAAAGAAATCACCACAAGCATGCACCATAACACAAAGGTTTATAGTGGTTCGGCCTCAATGCCTACATCCACAACGGGCTTGTGATCCAATCACCCCACCGGATTTCCACTAATTATGCTTTTTACTAGGCTAAGCAATAACCTTTACAATGTTGTTTTTCTAGGCTCAACAACAACCTTTACAAGATGCTTTTCCAAGGCTAAGCAATAACCTTTACAATGTGCTTTTCTAAGGCTAAGCAATAACCTTTACAAATGAAGGATTTCTCTAAGAAGGTGTCTATACAAGAACACTCTAAGAGATACAATTTAAGCACAATAAAAATGCCTCTTAAATAGGCTGATATGAAAGTGTAATTTAATGTACAATCATACACAAAAATAAGCTAAAGTGTGTGCACAAAGTGTATGAGTGTTTTACTTTAATCAAATTCGAAAGTGAAGCTCTTAAATGAATGCTTGAGGCATTTTAAAATCTAAGCTCAGAAAATGATGATTGAAGATATATTCTAATCACATGAGAAGTTCAAGCAACTTGAAAGTAGAAACAAAACAAGTTGTAAGAAGATTTAACTACAAATGACACATGTGATTTAGACAAGAGAGTTTGCAAACCAATCTAATTTTCCAAAGATAATATTAAGTTTGCTAAACATCTCTTTTAAAGCTAGAAATCATGCATATATGAAAATACAAAGAATTTAAACATGCATAGATTTCAATTGGAATGGAAATCAAAATAACTAGTAAGATATACCTTTTAAAAACTCAAGCATTTGATTTCCGAAGACCTTCTAGCCTTATGAACTTCTTCCCCTTTCTTAGGCTCCAAAATGGTTCCAAAAGTTCATCCAACAAGTCCCACAAAAGTGGGGAAAAGAATGGACTTTAAAGCAAAAAACAGTCCAACGGCTAGTTGGCCCGGTCGACCCCATGACCCCCGGGTCGACCTGGCCCAACGGCTAGTTACCCAGTCGACCTGGGCCTGGCTCGGTTGACCGGGTACACTGGCTATTTTCCAGCAGGCCAGTTGGGCCGGTCGACCGGGCACAGTGGTCGGTCGACCGACCAAACTGGCTTGGGAAGAGTTCTTGTTGATTTTTCAAAATCCCAAAGTTGTAACTTGGAACTCAAGGCCAGTGTGTTTCTTGCATACTAAAATGATTCTGAAAATGAAAAAAGTATGCAAGACACAAACCTAAATTCTCAATTTGATTTTCCAAAATCATGCACAAAGAATTAGGTTTTCAAAAGCGAATTTGAATTCTAAAAACATGCATGAGAATTTCATTTCAAAACCATATGCACATGCAAGATAGAATTCTAGAATCGAAAGTCAAAAACTAATAGCATGAGTGTGTGATGATTTGATAGGGAAGGTGAAAGTGCATCCCTCAAAATTGCAACAAACAAGAACCTAACAATCTCCCCCTTTGCAATTTGATGGCAACTCCTTTGATCACACCATTTAAAGGACTTTGGATCTCCTAAACTGCTCTGTTCTAGAAATCACTTGAATGTAGCTTCGACCCATGGCCGATTCGTCGAGAGCTTTAATATTTCCAAGATGATTTCTCCCCCTTGGTTAGATCTGTTCTTATTTCCCCCTTTGTTTGATCTTCCTGAAAGTTCGGGGATCCGAACCCTAGAGGGGGGGGGGGTGAATAGGGTGAGCTTCAATTCTGACCAATTTAGACCAATTTTAACTTCTTTAAATTAAACTAGTCACAAGTGATGATTATCAAACAAAATGCGGAAGCTTAATAAAAACAATCACCATAAAAGCAAGCACCATCACACAAGGATTTATAGTGGTTCGGCCTCAATGCCTACATCCACTACGGGTTTGTGATCCAACACCCCACCGGATTTCCACTATTTATGCTTTTCAATAGGCTAAGCAATAACCTTTACAAAGTTGTTTTTCCTACGCTCAACAACAACCTTTACAAGATGCTTTTCAAGGCTAAGCAATAACATTTACAATATGCTTTTCAAGGCTAAGCAATAACCTCTACATTATGCTTTCCAAGGCTAAGCAATAACCTCTTCAACCAACGGTTGGTTATCTCTCTAAGTAGTGTCTAACATACACTTGATGGAGATTCAATTTAGCTCATTACATTTGCCTCTAAAATAGGCGGATATGAAAATGAAAATCTAACTCACACAAACACTCAATGAATGCAAAGATGTATGCTCATGATGTGTGTGTGTGATGTCCTCAATCATTTTGAAAATGAAAGCTCATAAATGTATGCCAGGGCTTTTGAAAGTTTTAGCTCATAACACATTTATGATTGAGGAAATGCTAACCACATGTTAAAAGTAACTTGTAAAAGACATTCAAAGAAAGTTGTGAAAATCTAAGAACAAAACATGTGAAGCATAGGGATGTCAATCAAATCAACAATGTAGCTCAAAACAGAAAAATAGATTTGATTGAAATTAGGGGACAAATCATATGTAATTATAAATACAACTTGAATATGATATACCAATCAATGCAAAGCAAGTTGTGAAACTTTAAAACAAAGTTACATATGATTTGTAAAGATGTTGAATCCAAAACATAAGATATATTTGAAAGAGATTTTCTTATGATGAAAAACAACAACCAAAGATTCAACCAAGTATATGAATCATGTTACATATGATTTCAAAGATTCTTTCGTTAACATGATCTACTTAGATTTACCAAATAAAGTACTACTTGGATTGAATCAAATGGTGATGCATCCAAAACAATAGATCAATTCAAAACATAAAAATGTTAAGGACACAACAAATCATAGTTTATCATGCTACAAAAGATTTACCAATAATAAAACAAAGCATGAAAACATATGATTAAGGAAAGTAGAGCCTACTTGGTGATTTAACTTCATTAATCCAAGCTTTAGCTTTCCTAATGACCCCTTTCATCCCTTATGTAAGACCCCGACCCGAGTGAACCCGATTAGTGCTAATTAAGTTGCGTGTTAGTGCTAAGCTTGATTTGTGTTTTTGGCTAAGTTGGGTTTGGAATAGCTTTTGATATAGTTTTGTGGATTTTGATTTGCCTTGTGTTAGTAGGGCCCTTTGGGGGTTCCTTTTTATGACATTGCATATGTTTGAAGATTTATCGGAGGTTTTTACATTCATGATTTTAATCCCGTTTTACTCGTTTTGATGATCCCTACAACTTTCATGTTGATCCCGTCCCCGTTTGAGATCTCGAAACCCGATATCTTGGCCTTGAGGGCAAAACAGTCATTGCACACCAAATCTTTACCCAAAGCTTGATATTCCCGAAACCCGCGAAACATATACTTTTTGGAAACTAGATATTCCGACGATCGTTTCTTCCTTCTTCGTCGAATTCATCTGAGATCCCGAATGAGATGATTTCAACTATCCAAGTCCCTTTAGTAGTGGGACCCAATTCATTGTTAACAAAAGGGAAACCATTATCCCATTCACTTCATCTTTCTTGTTCCAGCACAACCTTTTGAACCTGTGGTTTTTCTTGCAACTTCTTCTTCTTCTCCTTGTTTCTTCATCCTCAATCCACCCCCAAGCTTTCACCAAGAGGAGATTAGAGGTCATCATCTTCTTCACCTCATTGAGAGCTCTCTTTCAATAGCTTTTGTGGGGAAGCCTCCATCTCCAAGACCTTCTTTGAGCTCACCATTACCATTAGAGGACCTTGCAAGTAAGTAATCCCTCCTCATCTCCTAGATTAGTGTTCCTCTAGCTCTTGATAAGCTCCATTTGCATTATTGAAAGCTCTATCCTTTTCATTCCTTGTTTGACCCATTTTAGGGTTTTATTTGGGGTTTTTCCTTGTAGCTTGGACCATTGTCTTGGAGACTTGTTAGAGCTTGATTTCATTGATTTGAAGACCTAAGGCAAGTGAATGATTGGGTGTTTTAAGTTTTAAATGGTTTGGTGAAGCATTTATGGATTTTCATGTTTTCATTAATATGCTTATGGTTGGAATAAATGCTCTTGATGGAGAGTCTTATGAATGCATTTATGATCATATAGAAGTGTTGGTTGATAGCAATTAATGTTTCATTGTTTTGTCTTGAATATGTACATTGTGTGAAATGGTTTCCTCTTCTCTTTGCTTGTATGGGATGTGATATAGATGGAGGAGAATGGGATGGATGTAGTTGGGAATTTGAAGTCATTTGAATGGAGAGCTATACTCCTTATTTGATGTATGAAAGTGGTTAAAATGAGATTGTAGAAGGAAGAGGAAGAGGACAACTGAACTGGTCCGGAATCAATTTCTGGACAGTTCGCTTGAGCGACCATGACACTTCGCTCGAGCGACCTGTCCAGAAAAGGGTTCGGGCATTCCAGTAGCTTGGTCGCTCGAACGGACATTCCAGAACTCATTCCAGAGAGTTGTTCATTCGAACGCATTTAATTATTCGCTCGACCCAATGAGTTTGTTCGAGCGACCTCAAATTCGCTCGAGCGAACCCACCCAAACCACCGTTCCAGCGAGCGACTCACTCGAGCGAACCCTCCAGTTCGCCCGAGCGATGCGGTTCGTCTGGCATGGACTATGTTTGGGACAATGTTCAACTGTTTCAATTGTTGGGTCTATTCTCTGGGAATCCCTCTATATCAAGGAGATTTATTAAGCATTGTATGAGGCCATTCGAGGAAGAAACCATATCACCAAGATTTCGCTCGAAGTTTTGAAACTTCAAGGTGTATAAGGAGCCCGGAATGTCTTCTAACTCAAGGAGTACCAAGTCTTCATTATAATCGACATACGGGATCCCTATATACTAAATAGATCTTGAAACCAGTATTTTACCCGAAATTGCTATAGTTCGTTGTTTCACCTCATTACAAGATTTACTCTCGATAGCATGATAGTTACACTAGTGACAGCTATTTGTCCCGAAATGTATTGCCCGACATGAAATGACAATGTGCCCTTGGGCACCCCCGTCTTGCTCGTTTATATCTTGTACTTGATTTAATTGCATAAGTCTCGATTTGATATTTAACCTATGTGTCGGCATCACTAAGCTTGGATACCTTGTCGGTTTGATCCACCGACTTGGAGATCCCTCTCCCGTCCCGCCAGCTGCAGTTTGGATCCCGATACCCGGTTTATTACCGTGGTCCCGTCCCAATACCCGGCTCCCTACCGTGGTCCCGTCCCGTATATTTATATTGTATATTGTATATATGATTTACATTGATTCTCCTCATCTCGTATGACGGAGATCAACGTCCCGTGATATTGTTGTCACTTTAGTGACAGGGGACTTAGCTTTATGTGATTGCCATCTCGTGAGTTCCCGACCCCTTGGTTACCTCATATGTTTTATCTTGTTTACATGTTTTCTAGCAAATGATTTATCTATTTTGCGAAAGCTCTTGCTTAAACAGATTTCCTTGCTTTTCGAGATATTTCATCTATTATATGTTGTTGTATCTATTCACTCTCTTGCCAGACCGTCGTGTCTGATCCTTTGCTTTGGTACTCAGGTCCCGTTGCCGGTTTCCTTGAGGAGGAGCCGGAGGAGGCGGTAGGTGAACCGCAACCTCTAGTCGAGTGGCGTGCTGACGATGTCATGTAGACATCGGGTTGCTACGAGAGGCGTTTCATTTTGAGGAGGACTTACTAACCATTCATTGGGTTATTGTTTTGTCTATATTGGCCTTTGTTGGCCTCTATTTTTGGGGATTGTAATTAAATGATATTTGTATAAACTCTAACTCACTTTGGGTAACATGCTATAGATCATTGCTCATTCTGATACAGTTTTGATATTTGATGTTAATGCTTGCATGACTAGAGATAGTTGTCTATTTGATTTGCTACATGCTTCCGCACTTAAAAGAAATGTTCATTGATGGTTGTGATATCCTCACCGCGGACACCTGTGGGAAATTAAATAAAGATGTATGTATGTTTTAGATAAACTATTGATGTTCACTTAGTCCCGACTCCTGATCGGTTCCTTCGTGGGGGATTCCCGGTCCGGGGTCGCGACACCTTAGTTCATTTCCCTTTCATTTGCCTCAAAACCTCTCAAGGAAGGTCTAAAAATCCTCAACCTTTGGCAAAGGAATGAACTAATATATATAGCCAAAACAGCCCAACGGCTAGTCCCCGGGTCGACCTGGCCCTTACCCGGTCGACCTGGCCTTCGCAACGGTAAAAAAACAGACCGTTTGAAAAAGGGCTAATGGCTCTTTCCCGGTCGACCTGCAGGGGGCCGATCGACCGGCCACACTGCAGGTCGACCCTCTGGGACCAAAAATTCCAAAATTTGCATATTTGAAGGTATTTTCTGTGGGAACTTTTTGGCCACTAAATCATGCTTGAAAAACATGTTTTAAAATTTTCTAAGGGTTTTAAAACATGAAACATAAAAAGCCTAAAAAGATTCGAAACTTTTAAAACCAAAGGCTTGCTTGATTTCTAAAACTTTTTTTCAAAAACAAATGCATCCAAGTTTAAAACCAAAACATGCATAACTCAAAGATTCTTCAAGTCTAAAAACCAATGCATGTATAAAAACAAGATTTCAAGATTTTCTAAATCAATGCATATGTGTGTAAATCAAATGATGCTAGAATGATAATGCAACCATCAAATTGCAATCTACAAAATTCCTAACAATCTCCCGCTTTGCAATTTGATGGCAACTCACTCACCACTGAATATTACACACTAAGTCTTCAGCTCCCCCTAAGCTGGACAAGTCTTGAAATCTTCTTGGATGCTTCTTCTCTTAGCTTGGGCTCTTGGGCTTTTTCTTCAATCTTCTTGATGCTTGGAGCTTGATCATTCTTCAAGCTTTCTCTTCATCTTTCTCTCTATAGCCAAGCATCTTCTTTAGCTTCCAAGCTTTCTTCTTCCACTTCTCCCCCCTTTGACCATGCCTCTCTCTCCCTTTGGCAAGATATGCATTCTCTCCCCCTGTAGAAGATCATACAAAATCTCCCCTTAGGAAGCTTGGACATTCTCTTCCCCTTTAGAGAACATGAATGCTCTCTCCCCCTTTGACATTAAATTGCAAAGGTACCTACACACATGAAATAAGGAAAATACCTTTTACTAGCACCTGTTAACAAAAGAAATCGAAAATAAAATACATAACAGGCTATCTGTAACGCCCCAATTCCGGATACCGATATATTCGTTCGAATACCCGAAGTTGGGGCGCTACTTCCCGGAAAATCCTAGAACTTCCAAGATCGTAGGCCGCAGTGAGGTCCAATTTAAAACTTTTTGACCAATATAATACTCAAAGGTTAGACTTGCGGAAGCATAACAATTAAATAAAGCGGAAGCATTTGGTATCATATATATCACTCATCATCTCATCACACTCATCACTCAAGACCGGACACGGTATCACACCGTCCGTCTTAACCACACAGCTCATCATGATAGCTTCTCAACACTCAATTAGCTCCTACCGGGGATGATCAGTCCACAGGCTGAGCTTAAATCAACCGAGTGAATGTTCATGCCGACTCACGAATAACTCTAAGGGTCTGTGTCTGTCTAGGCTTTGCCTTGCGTAAACAAGGTCCTATCCACCCTCTAAGAGGTCCATATATATCAACTTAGTCTATGGATTTCATTCAAGGTCCAAGCCCACTCGTTGGATCCATACTAAGGCCCATCAAATCTGAGGCCTGGTCTAAAACCGTCCAAACGAGGCATCATGTTCATTTACTACTGATAAACAGTTCATTCTAATCCATTACGACTTAAAAACCCAATAAAAACTACCTCTTCCAACTACAGGTACACATCTCCACACTTAGGCCCAGTAAGGGCCCGCGTAGACACAGACACGGGTCGGTGACCTCCAAATCATACTCACAGGTCACCTCTAAGATATCCTCAGTTTAGGTCCTCCAATTACCATTAATTAACAGTTAACAGCTATTCTAAAGATCTAAGAATGACAGCATTAAATAAGGTGAAGTGTGAACTTCAACATGAGAAGCAATAGGGAAATACAACGGTCCAATCCTAGGTAATGGGCCACGTTAGGTTCAGGTCCATCTCCGGTAATTTGATCTCTAAACGAAGTCACTGATGCCATATGATACTGTGTTTGGTGCTTAGGAAATTACGGGCATCATTGACAACTCTTAGAGGTCGAATCATCTTAGATTAACAACCAAAACCCTAATCGGTGGTCCCCACGAGTCAAGGTCGAGCCACGCCATTGACTCGTGCTTGGCACATTGATGGAAGTTCATTTGGATGGTTAATGGGCCCCACAATCGATCAATCATAAAACAAATGCTAAACTCACATCTTAGTGTTCACAGTGTGGCAGGTCGACCTGGCAAGGGTCGGGTCGATCTGCTCCACTGGGATCAAAGTTGGGACTTGGTTTGGATTCTGGAATTTCCAGTGTACCCGATTGACCAGGTGGCCAGCCGGTCGATTTGGAACACAGGTGTACCTGAGTCAACAGATTCCAGGCCAAATCTCAACTTTTGCACTAAAGTCTGGGTTTGATGGAAAAATCCAAGTCATACACAAACTATTCGAATTGGGTTCATAAAATACTTAGGGCTTAATCAAATTATAAAATCTAATGAAATTTCTAAAAGTATAAATCTAAAGGGGTCCAAACTAATTTAAATTAAATAAAGACTAATGGATATATAATTTCTAATTTCTAAAATTAAAGAGGTCAAGAAATATTAATTTAAAGGTAACAAGTTAATTTATTCTAATAGGGTTCCATAAAGGCTAAGGGTCCTAGTCTCCTAATTTTTCTAAAACTAATGGGTTATGGATTAGTGGGCCCCACTGGTCCCGGCTCCAATTTGGTTCAATGAGCTAATTAAATTAATAATATAACTAAGGTATTAATTTTCATTTTCTAGAAACTAAAAGAAAGGGGCTAGGTGCATACTATTTAATAAACTCTAAGGTCTTGGCATAAGTAATGCCATATATACACACACACCCTAGACTACCAAGTCCATAAAAAAGAAAAGAAAAGAGCCCAGGTGAAAGCCCTCCTCCATCCACGTGTAGAGCCATCCTTTCAAATTTTGAAATATGGTGAGAGCATACTTTCCAATGCACACACAAGACATGGGCCACCAAACCCACCTTTTATTTCACTCTTATCCCACATGTCACCATCCCCCATCCTCACTCTTCACTCACACACGTTCTGCAACTGCATTTTCCCCAAACAGAGAACACATCCTAGCCTGGGATATGGAGTCTCAGCGATCGTGGGCCCCACTGATCAAAGGTCCACGATCAGAACCTACTATCAAGGTCGCCCAGGCCTATACATGCCAGATGACCGGCCCAGATCCACGGTTCAATCGTCCCGCAGGCCCCACAACCGGATTGAATAAGGGATAAGCACTCCAAGTGACTCACGCCTGATACATGGAGAAAGCAACGATCGTGGGCCCACGATCAGCCCTCATCCTCTGGGTCGCCCATGGTGGCCCTACACGATGTGGGGTCCGGATCTCCAAGGGTGGCCCACCTGGACCCCACTGATCACAATACAAAAAAAAAAACAAAATCCCTCTGTTTTCCATTACAGTGACTGTAACAGTCACTTTTCTTCACCCATTTCAAAACAAGTTGTTTCTAAACAAAACCATTAATCAAATTAACAATTAAAAATTGTAAAAACACTACAATGCCCATCAATCCATCACCATTGAACCCATTGATCTTCCAAATGGAGAGGTGAAACCCCCATCCATCAATGTCCATTCCATCCCATCCCATACGTAAACAACTAAACTCATTGTAAAAACTAGCACAAATGAATGACTGAACTGAAACACAGAATCAAAGAATCAACCCACATACATTCTATGCTAATAGTTCAGTGCACTTGCCTTTTAGTAAATGAGGGAAGGTTTGTAGAGGGAAAAAGAGCAATATAAGAGAGAAATCCCACTCAACAGTGAAGAAGAAGAAGAAGAGATACAGCAGTAGCAGTAGCGGCAGCTCCTAGAGAACTTCCAGCACAGTAACAGCAGTAGCTTGGAGAATGAGAGAGGAAGAAGGAAGATGAAGTAGTAACAGTAGCTCTAAGGGTAATCTCCTAGCACAAACAGTCCCGTCCAACACACAGTAACAGTGGCTGGAAGAGAGAAATGGGGAAGAAAGAAGAGAGGAAATGGGAAGGGAAAAAGAGAGAAATGAAGAAGCAGCTGCAGTAGCTTCAAGGGGGAAATCCCAGCAGTAACAGTTGCAATCTCAGCTCAATCGTAGGGAAGGAATGAGGGAGAGGAGAAGAGAGGCAATTGAAATGAATAGTAGCTTAAGGTTTGGGGAAGTGTGCCCATTTATAGATTAGGGGAGGGGATTAAGGACTTAGGGTTAGGGGTAGGGGTAATTTGGACTTTAGGTAGGAATGTTCTAGAGGAGCACCCTTTTTGCACTAAACCCCTTATAACAAACTAAAAATCATACTAAGGACCTATCTACACTAATCAAACCCTATGATTAACAAAAACACCCTACTAACCACAACACTAACTCAACTATGCTAATCTAGCTATAACTTAGGAAAATCTATCTAATCACCCTGATTAACCCCTAATTGGCACAATTAACTAATAATTAGCCATAATTAGTATTTAAAATAGCAATTAGAGGGCCCACAAAGGGTGGGGCCTCACATCATTCCCTCCTTTTAAAACATTTGGTCCCCAAATGTAAAAACAAAGTTAGATCATACCTGTGGTAGAAGATGTGGGTAGTCCTTCTCCACTTGATCGCGTAGCTCCCATGTAGCCTCTTTCGGAGTGTGATGCTCCCACTGAACCTTCACCCAACGAATGGTTCGGGTCCGGAGCACCTGCTCCTTGGTGTCGATGATCGCAACTGGCCTGACGACGTACGAAGCATCTGGCTGGATGTTGAGTGGCTGATGATGAAGGATGTGTGTAGGGTCCTCCACGTACTTCTTCAGCATAGAGACGTGGAACACATCGTGCACTCCTGAAAGCTCTGGCTGTAGCTGAAGCTTGTAAGCAACATCTCCAACTCTCGACCTGATCTCGAACGGTCCGACATATCTCCGCGCTAGCTTACCCTTCTCACCAAACCTCAGGGTACCTCTAGCTGGAGAAACCTTTAGGAAGACTCTGTCTCCTTTCTCGAACTCGAGAGGTCTGCGCCGGTTGTCTGCATAGCTCTTCTGTCGGCTGCGGCTGACCTTCAGGTTCTCAACTCTCTGCCAAACCTTCTCACTGGTGTCTCTGACTATGGATGGACCATGGAAACTCCTGACACCAACTTCTTCCCAGCAAACTGGGGTCTTGCATCTCCTCCCGTACAGAGCCTCGATTGATGCCATCTTGATGCTCGCGTGGTAGCTGTTGTTGTAGGCGAACTCGCAAAGCGGCAAAGAATCCTCCCAACTCTCCTTGAAGTCCAAGATACAGGCTCTCAACATGTCCTCCAGTGTCTGGTTGGTACGCTCGGTCTGGCCGTCTGTCTGAGGATGATAAGCTGTGCTGAAGCTCAACTTGGTGCCCAAGGCCTGCTGTAGACTCTCCCAGAAATGAGAAGTGAAACGCGGGTCTCTGTCCGAAACAATCGAAGCTGGAACTCCGTGCAATGAGACGATCCGATCCACATACAACTTGGCAAGGACGTCGAGTCCTGCTCTCATCGAGACTGGCAAGAAATGGGCTGACTTAGTCAGTTGATCCACAACTACCCAAATGCCGTCATGGCGTCTCCTGGTGGCTGGGAGTCCTGCGATGAAGTCCATGGTGATATGCTCCCACTTCCACTCCGGTATCTCGAGCTGATGAAGTAGTCCTGGCGGCTTCTGGTGTTCGACCTTGATCTGCTGACACGTCAAACACTTAGAGACATAGCGAGCTATCTCCTTCTTCATGTTGTTCCACCAGTAATAGATCCTCAGGTTCTGGTACATCTTGGTGCTGCCGGGGTGAATCGAGTATCTGCTATGGTGTGCATCTGCGAGGATCTCGTCCTTCAGCTCCTAAAAATCTGGCACGCACAATCGGTCCTGATAGTAGAGCACTCCACCAATCAACCTGAACTCTGGCCTCTGGTCAATCTGCTCGATCACTCTGACAAGCTTGGGATCGTTGTGTTGATGTCCTTGACCTTGCCTAGCAACTCTGGTTCCCATGCGGACATGGTAGCAAGCAAGACTCTCTCGCTGAGCAGCTGAAACTAAACGTCTAAGCTGCTGAAGACTTCGGTCCACACACCCTCCGCTGCTAGAAAACTGACAAGGGTGGTCTTCCTGCTCAAAGCGTCTGCTACGACATTCGCCTTACTCGGGTGGTATTTGATATGAAAGTCGTAATCCTTGATGTACTCCATCCATCTCCTCTGCCGGTTGTTGAGGTCGTTCTGAGTGAGCAGGTACTGCAAACTGCGATGATCGGAGTGCACTTCGAACTTCTCGCCATAAAGGTAGTGCCGCCACAACTTCAAAGCAAAAACGACCGCTGCAAGCTCCAAGTCGTGAGTGGCGTACTTCTTCTCGTGCTCTTTCAACTGCCGCGATCCATAGGCAATGACCTTGCCCTCCTGCATCAGAACACATCCAAGACCGGTCCCCGAAGCGTCGGTGAAGACTAGAAATCCACCGTTACCAGTAGGCAAAGACAAGATTGGCGATGTCGTCACTCTCTCCTTTAGCTCTTGGAAGCTGTTCTCGCAAGCATCGAACCAAACGAACGGTACATCCTTCCGCGTCAGCTTGGTCAACGGTGCTGAGATCGTGGAGAAACTCTTGACGAATCTGCGATAGTAGCCTACCAAGCCGAGAAAACTCCGAATCTCCGTGGCATTCTTCGGTCTCGCCCAGTTCGTCACTGCTTCTATCTTCGATGGATCCACTACTAGTCCATCCTTGGAGATGATGTGTCCAAGGAAGACTACTTGATCGAACCAAAACTTGCACTTGCTGAGCTTCGCGTACAACTGGTTGTCACGCAACAACTGCAAAGACGTCCTCAAATGCTGCTCGTGCTCCTCTCTGGTCTTGGAGTAGACCAAAACATCGTCGATGAAGACCACTGTGAAGCTGTCGAGGTGCGGAGCGAAGATCTTGTTCATCAGGGACATGAACACTGCTGGTGCATTCGTCAACCCGAACGGTATCACAAGAAACTCATAATGGCCATAGCGTGATTGAAACGCTGTCTTCTGCACATCTTGCTCTCTGACTCGAAGCTGATGATATCCCGATCTCAACTGTATCTTCGAAAAGAACTGCGCACTCTGAAGCTGGTCGAATAGCTCGTCGATCCGAGGAAGAGGATACTTGTTCTTCACTGTTGCCTGGTTCAGCTGTCGATAGTCGATGCACATCCTCATCGATCCGTCCTTCTTCTTCACGAAGAGCACTGGTGCGCCCCATGGCGACACGCTCGGCCTGATGAAGCCTTTGTCTAGCAACTCCTCCAACTGGGTCTTCAACTCTCGCAGCTCTGCCGGAGCCATGCGGTAAGGAGCTCTGGAAATCGGTGTTGTGCCTGGTGCAAGCTCGATGGTGAAGTCGATCTCTCGAACAGGAGGTAATCCAGGGATCTCGTCGGGAAAAACATCTGGAAACTCACAAACAACTGGAATCTCCTCGACTCCCTTGGACTCATTGTCCTCTGAGATGAATGCGACGTAGCCTTCGCAACCGGATTTCATCAGTCTCTCGGCCTTTAGTGCCGAAATCATCCGAGTGTTAGGTGATCTCCTCTCACCCACAAACTTGATCGTGTCATCTGATTCGTCGATAGAGAGTCTGACTGTCTTCTTGAAGCAATCCATCACCGCTCGATATCTAGCCAACCAATCCATCCCCAAAATGACGTTGAAGTCATGCACGGGTAGCACGATCAGATCTGCAAGTAAAATGCACTCCCCGATCTGCACTTGGCATCTGGGGTGGTAAGTCTGACACACCACACTCCTACCCATTGGAGTGGTCATAACTAAGGTGCAAGGCATAGCCTCACCTACTCCACCAAAGACTAAAGCAAATGCTGATGACATAAACGAATGTGTCGCTCCTGGATCTAACAATACTCTAGCAGGATGAACATAAATAGAAAGGGTACCTTCGACGACGTTCCCTGCAGCCTCTGCGTCCTCATGAGTGAGTGCAAAAGCTCGACCCACAGCCTGGGGTCTCTGCTGCTGATGCTGCTGGCCCTGGTGCCTCTGATGACGCCCTCGCTGAAAGTGTTGCCCTCTGGGATGCTGAGGTCCCCGTACCTGCTGTTGATGAGCACGGTACTGCTGCTGCTGAGGTGCTAATGCAACCGGACGTGCTGGCTGAGCCGCTGGAGCTGGTGCTGGAACTGCCGGTGGTGCTGGAAGTCGAAGCATCTGAGGCTGTCCCCCTCGGAGTGGGAAAAATCTGGAGATGTGCCCTGTCTCTCCGCAGTCGTAGCACACTCTGGGGCCGCGGTAGGGCTGCTGCTGCTGGTGATGCTGATACTGCCCTGCTGGCTGCTCCCTCTGGAACGGCTGCCGCTGTCGTAGAGGCACGGGCTGTGGTCTGGCCAGAGCGGCTCGGATCCGTCTCTGCTGCTGTCCAGTCTCTATTCGTTGCAGACGCTCCTCTGCCCAGCAGGCTCTCCTCAATGCCTCCTCATAGGTGTGAATCTCGATGCAGGACATGTTCAGCTGGATATCGTCCCTCAGTCCCTCGACAAACTGTCGGAACCTCTCCGACTCAGGCGTGACTAGAGCCTCTGCGAAGCGAGAAAGCTGGGTGAAACGAGCCTCATACTGGTAGACAGTCATACTGCCCTGCACCAGTGCCTGGAACTCCCGCATCTTGCGGTCTCTGACGTGCGATGGGATGAACTTCCGGAGGAAGTCAGCCTTGAAGGCCGTCCAAGTAATCTCATCCCCGATCGCCTCGTAATGTCGCTGAATAGTCCTCCACCAATCCTCAGCGACTCCTCGAAATATGTAAGCAACTAGCTGCACCTTCTGCTGGCCGGTGCACTCGAAGACTCTAAAAATCTTCTCCATCCGCACGATCCAGTCGTCAGCTACTAATGGATCATCTGCGCCCGTGAACTCTGGTGGTCCCCTCTTGAGGAACTTCTCGAAAATGACGTTCGGGTCTGCCTCCCGAACTGGTACATCCTCATGGGCTGGTGGGGCCACTCGATCAATCACGTCCAGGACCTGCGCCTGAAACTGCGCGAAGTCCTCCGTCTTCTGCCGATGAGCTACAGTCTGGGCCTCCTGAGCAACGAGGAAAGCCTGAAGAAATCTCTCAAATCGACGCTCGTGGCCGGACTGATCGTCGATAACTACCGTCTCCGGTGGTGCATCGCCTCCAGACATCTATCATGAAAAAGAAATCGTGTCAGTTTAAGTCCAAAACCTAAGACTACACTTACTCTACCCAATCCATCGTCCTCACACGTATCCCGTCACTCGAATCCTCACTACGTCCTAAGGTTTCTAGTGTGTTTTATTTCCTAGAGACCAGCTCGCTCTGATACCATAAAAATGTAACGCCCCAATTCCGGATACCGATATACTCGTTCGAAGAACCGAAGTTGGCGCGCTACTTCCCGGAAAATCCGAGAACTTTCAAGATCGTAGGCCGCAGTGAGGTCCAATTTAAAACTTTTTGACCAATATAATACTCAATGGTTAAACTTGCGGAAGCATAACAATTAAATAAAGCGGAAGCATTTGGTATCATATATATATGTAAAGTATGAGCAGAACAGTAGTCTAGTTAAAGTATCAGTTGTTAATCAAAAGTTTATACATATTGGATTCTACCCAACTCACTACAAAATTTCATTCAAACCCAAAATAAGATGAGCTCTCAAAACCCTGGTAGATAATCTTCGCCCTCCGGGTAGGCCGGGCCCCACGCGAACTCTCCAGCTATCGGCGCCTCTACCAGCGCTAGTGCATCATCAGGGATCTCTGGGTCAAGGCCTAAGCACCAATGAAGGGTCAGATCTAAAAGATCTGGCAAGTCACAGCATACTACTAACATAGAGCATATATATCAAAGGAATAGAGACAAGTAAAGAAGTTAAAGAATGACAACGTAAAGAACTAGGTAGTTGAGCAGTATAATCATAAGGAATCAGGATAATATAAAACATCTAATCTATAACGAAATGGCACATTCACATGAGTTGGAATACCGCGGGATATTATGCCGCGGCCCTCCCATACTGAACACAGTTGCGGCGGGGAATACTCACCAGTGCTGGGAATTACTAATCCCGTAAATCACTCATCATCTCATCACACTCATCACTCAAGACCGGACACGGTACCACACCGTCCGTCTTAACCACACAGCTCATCATGATAGCTTCTCAACACTCAATTAGCTCCTACCGGGGATGATCAGTCCACAGGCTGAGCTTAAATCAACCGAGTGAATGTTCATGCCGACTCACGAATAACTCTAAGGGTCTGTGTCTGTCTAGGCTTGGCCTTGCGTAAACAAGGTCCTATCCACCCTCTAAGAGGTCCATATATATCAACTTAGTCTATGGATTTCATTCAAGGTCCAAGCCCACTCGTTGGATCCATACTAAGGCCCATCAAATCTGAGGCCTGGTCTAAAACCGTCCAAACGAGGCATCATATTCATTTACTACTGATAAACAGTTCATTCTAATCCATTACGACTTAAAAGCCCAATAAAAACTACCTCTTCCAACTACAGGTACACATCTCCACACTTAGGCCCAATAAGGGACCGCCTAGACACAGACACGGGTCGGTGACCTCCAAATCATACTCACAGGTCACCTCTAAGATATCCTCAGTTTAGGTCCTCCAATTACCATTAATTAACAGTTAACAGCTATTCTAAAGATCTAAGTGAAAGTCCTTGGGATCCTAACCCTAGAGGGGGGGGGGGTGAATAGGGTGTGCTACAAATATGACTAATTTAGACCAATTTTAACTTCTTTAAAACAAACTAGTCAAATGTGATGATTAAACATATAAAATGCGGAAGCTAAACAAAAACAATCACCACATAGCAATCACCACAACACAATATTTATAGTGGTTCGGCCAACGTGCCTACATCCACTACCGGCTTGTGAATCCAACACCACACCGGATTTCCACTATTTATGCTTTTTCAAAGGCTAAGCAATAACCTATACAAAGTTGTTTTTCTAGGCTCAACAACAACCTTTACAAGATGCTTTTCAAGGCTAAGCAATAACCCTTACACAATGCTTTTCTTAGGCTAAGCAATAACCTTTACAAATCAAGAAGATTTTCTCAAAGATAGTGTTTACACAACACTCTAAGAGATTACAATTTAAGCTCAAATTAATTTGCCTCTAAATAGGCGGATATGAAAATGAAAACTAACTCACACAAACACTCAAAGAAATGCAAAGATGTATGCTTATGAAGTGTGTATGTGAAAACTTCAATCAAGTTTAAAAGTAAGCTCAATCAATTTATGCTTAATGCAATTCGAAAGTTTAAGGCACAAAAAGATATGATTGAAGTTCTATGCAAATCACTTGAACAATTACACACTTGTGAATGATATGAAAATCTAAAGATCACAAGTTGTATGAAAGTGTTTAAGCCTAATCAAGTGATGCATGTGCAATGTTGTTTTCTAAACTAATTTGACTAAAGATTAAATGAATGAAAACAACAAGGGAAGTTTCAACCAAGTGAAATAATCATGCAATAAAAGAAATCAAAGATTTAGGCTAAGCATGATTAAGAAAGTTTAAAACAAAACTTGGGTTGAAATCAAAGTGATGAATCCAATCTTGAATATCAAAGATGAAGGGTAGAATGGATTCAACACATCATAGTTATCATGCATAAAAACATTTACCAATAACTTAAACAAGCATGTAAACTATGATAAAGAAAGGTAGAGCTTACTTGGTGGTTTAACTCATTAATCCAAGCTTTAGCTCTCCTAATGACCTTCTAGCCTTTCTAACTCCATCCCCTTTCAATGGCTCCAAAATGGTCTCAAAGGTTCATATCTCAAGCCTTGAAAAAGGTTGGAAATAAATGGACTTTATAGCCAAAAAGTGTCCAACGGCTAGTCCTCGGTCGACCTGCAAAGAGGTCTCGATCGACCGAGAAAGCACAACGGTCATATTTTTGACCGTTGGCAGGTTTCAGTTCAAAACCTGCACACTCGACCGACAGTGTTCCCGGTCGACCGGGAAGCAGGTCTCGGTCGACCGGCGAAACTGCCAGGTCACTCCCCTCTTGCAAAATTTCTAACTTTTGCACATTTGAAGATATTTCTTTGGGAGGATTTTCGGGCCACTAAATCAAGCTTGGTAACATGTTTTAAATCAACTTAAGATGTTTAAAAAACATGAAACACACGAAGCCTAAATCGAATCGAAACTTTAAATCCAAGGGCTAGCTTGATTTCTAAAAACTCTTTTCATATGAAAATGCATACAAAGTTGATTCTGAAAGTGATGAATGTATGCAAGGCTCAAACCTAAATTCACAAAGTGATTTTCCAAATATAATGCACAAAGAATTAGATTTTCAAAAGAGTTTGTATTCTAAAACCAATGCATCCAAGTTTAGAAACAAAACATGCATGAAACAATACTTTTACAAATCTTAAAAGCAATGCATGTATAAAACCAGATTTCAAGGTTTTCTAAAACAATGCATGAGTGTAAATTCAAATGATGTGAATATGTTAATGCATCCATCAAATTGCAAATACAAAATCCCTAACACTAAGAATGACAGCATTAAATAAGGTGAAGTGTGAACTTCAACATGAGAATCAATAGGGAAATACAACGGTCCAATCCTAGGTAATGGGCCACGTTAGGTTCAGGTCCATCTCCGGTAATTTGATCTCTAAACGAAGTCACTGATGCCATATGATACTGTGTTTGGTGCTTAGGAAATTACGGGCATCATTGACAACTCTTAGAGGTCGAATCATCTTAGATTAACAACCAAAACCCTAATCGGTGGTCCCCACGAGTCAAGGTCGAGCCACGCCATTGACTCGTGCTTGGCACATTGATGGAAGTTCATTTGGATGGTTAATGGGCCCCACAATCGATCAATCATAAAACAAATGCTAAACTCACATCTTAGTGTTCACAGTGTGGCAGGTCGACCTGGCAAGGGTCGGGTCGATCTGCTCCACTGGGATCAAAGTTGGGACTTGGTTTGGATTCTGGAATTTCCAGTGTACCCGATTGACCAGGTGGCCAGCCGGTCGATTTGGAACACAGGTGTACCTGAGTCAACAGATTCCAGGCCAAATCTCAACTTTTGCACTAAAGTCTGGGTCTGATGGAAAAATCCAAGTCATACACAAACTATTCGAATTGGGTTCATAAAATACTTAGGGCTTAATCAAATTATAAAATCTAATGAAATTTCTAAAAGTATAAATCTAAAGGGGTCCAAACTAATTTAAATTAAATAAAGACTAATGGATCTATAATTTCTAATTTCTAAAATTAAAGAGGTCAAGAAATATTAATTTAAAGGTAACAAGTTAATTTATTCTAATAGGGTTCCATAAAGGCTATGGGTCCTACTCTCCTAATTTTTCTAAAACTAATGGGTTATGGATTAGTGGGCCCCACTGGTCCCGGCTCCAATTTGGTTCAATGAGCTAATTAAATTAATAATATAACTAAGGTATTAATTTTCATTTTCTAGAAACTAAAAGAAAGGGGCTAGGTGCATACTATTTAATAAACTCTAAGGTCTTGGCATAAGTAATGCCATATATACACACACACCCTAGACTACCAACTCCATAAAAAAGAAAAGAAAAGAGCCCAGGTGAAAGCCCTCCATCCACGTGTACAGCCATCCTTTCAAATTTTGAAATATGTTGAGAGCATACTTTCCAATGCACACACAAGACATGGGCCACCAAACCCACCTTTTATTTCACTCTTATCCCACATGTCACCATCCCCCATCCTCACTCTTCACTCACACACGTTCTGCAACTGCATTTTCCCCAAACAGAGAACACGTCCTAGCCTGGGATATGGAGTCTCAGCGATCGTGGGCCCCACTGATCAAAGGTCCACGATCAGAACCTACTATCAAGGTCGCCCAGGCCTATACGGCCAGATGACCGGCCCAGATCCACGGTTCAATCGTCCCGCAGGCCCCACAACCGGATTGAATAAGGGATAAGCACTCCAAGTGACTCACGCCTGATACATGGAGAAAGCAACGATCGTGGGCCCACGATCAGCCCTCATCCTCTGGGTCGCCCATGGTGGCCCTACACGATGTGGGGTCCGGATCTCCAAGGGTGGCCCACCTGGACCCCACTGATCACAATAAAAAAAAAACAAAATCCCTCTATTTTCCATTACAGTGACTGTAACAATCACTTTTCTTCACCCATTTCAAAATAAGTTGTTTCTAAACAAAACCATTAATCAAATTAACAATTAAAAATTGTAAAAACACTACAATGCCCATCAATCCATCACCATTGAACCCATTGATCTTCCAAA
The DNA here is from genome assembly GCA_038049695.1 of Cinnamomum chago. Classification (NCBI taxonomy): domain Eukaryota; kingdom Viridiplantae; phylum Streptophyta; class Magnoliopsida; order Laurales; family Lauraceae; genus Cinnamomum; species Cinnamomum chago. The sequence continues at coordinate 50,038,608 of CP142462.1, forward strand.
TGGAGGGGTGAAACCCCCATCCATCAATGTCCATTCCATCCCATCCCATACGTAAACAACTAAACTCAATGTAAAAACTAGCACAAATGAATGACTGAACTGAAACACAGAATCAAAGAATCAACCCACATACATTCTATGCTAATAGTTCAGTGCACTTGCCTTTTAGTAAATGAGGGAAGGTTTGTAGAGGGAAAAAGAGCAATATAAGAGAGAAATCCCACTCAGCAGTGAAGAAGAAGAAGAAGAGATACAACAGTAGCAGTAGCAGCAGCTCCTAGAGAACTTCCAGCACAGTAACAGCAGTAGCTTGGAGAATGAGAGAGGAAGAAGGAAGATGAAGTAGTAACAGTAGCTCTAAGGGTAATCTCCTAGCACAAACAGTCCCGTCCAGCACACAGTAACAGTGGCTGGAAGAGAGAAATGAGGAAGAAAGAAGAGAAGAAATGGGAAGGGAAAAAGAGAGAAATGAAGAAGCAGTTGCAGTAGCTTCAAGGAGGAAATCCCAGCAGTAACAGTTGCAATCTCAGCTCAATCGTAGGGAAGGAATGAGGGAGAGGAGAAGAGAAGCAATTGAAATGAACAGTAGCTTAGGGTTTGGGGAAATGTGCCCATTTATAGATTAGTGGAAGGGATTAAGGACAGTATTAGCCTTTAGGCTAACATGCAATTAGGGTTAGGGTTAGGGGTAATTTGGACTTTAGGTAGGAATGTTCTAGAGGAGCACCCTTTTTGCACTAAACCCCTTATAACAAACTAAAAATCGTACTAAGGACCTATCTACACTAATCAAACCCTAAGATTAACAAAAACACCCTACTAACCACAACACTAACTCAACTAAGCTAATCTAGCTATAACTTAGGAAAATCTAACTAATCACCCTGATTAACCCCTAATTGGCACAATTAACTAATAATTAGCCATAATTAGTATTTAAAATAGCAATTAGAGGGCCCACAAAGGGTGGGGCCTCACACTATCATGTATGGAAGTAGTCTCTAAGGGTTCAAAGTCAATCCAAGGGTGAATTTGATCAAAACTAATACTTCCTATGAAGGTTTACACTCCCCCTCAATCCATTCTCTCCTTTTGTCAAACTTTTGACAAAGATATAACTATTTGGTTCAAGAAGAAATGGTTTTACCAATTGAGGGTCAACTTCAAGAGAAGGATTAGATTCGTTTAACTATAAAGCTCAATATGATCAAATTACCAAAAGAGAGCAAGGTCAAAGAGAAAAGCAATCATGGATACCAATTGGAAAAACAAAGGATACCAATTGAGATTCAAAGATAAGTCTATTAAAGCAATCACTCTAAAATGGATTTAAAAATATAACAATTAATAGGAAAAATCCAAATTAGAGCTATCCTTGATGAAATGGGGTTTATTAATCATAGCATCAAATAATTTAACTATGAAAAACATATGCTATGAAGGTTTTGAATGTTGGGATTGGTGTATGCCCTAAAGCCCACTGACTGCACTCACATCTCTGTTACTGGATATTTATTGGTTATTTAATAGAATGACATCTTTCTCTTATTACTTGTGTATATGTATGGTTGTGTAAGGCCCATTGTTTTCTAGTAAATGACTTAGGTGTGTAGTGGCTACACACAGTAAGGTCTGAGTCATGGACACTTGAAACAATAAACTTGTTCATAACTGAGAGATGGAGTTGGGCACTTCATCTTGGTATAAGTTATAATGAGATACTCTCCTGTATTCAGGGTGACTTACCTTAGTCACGGAGGTCTTTCCGGATTTATCTCATTAGTGCATGTGTCATGTATTGAACAGGACCACTTATAGGTGTGATCTCTAAAATAGTACTATCACAGAGAGAGATCAAGTCACCTCTTGCTACTAAGTGACCAGTGCTCTTAATCTTGAGCATTTGTGGATGAACTGACGAAGTCAAGTTCTTGTGCTTTAATTCACTATGGGTGAGATCCTGTTCATGGGTCAACAGCTCTGTGTTTTGGGTGCTCGGGCTTGATTAGTTGGGACGTGCAAATGCAATATGGAATCTATGCCATCGTGTGATGGAATGATCGTCCCCTTAGAATTATCCGATTAATCATAAGAATCTAAGATCTTAGTATATGGATGTTCCATATGGATATTGAACTTGTGGGTCGCTCCCTGGATCAAGAGAATGATATCCGGATGATGATTAAGTCAAGGGTATGAAGTTCTAAGGTTGAGATGTAATCAAGAAGGTAGATAGTACATCGGTTAACCTACTTGATTATGGATGTTACATAGAGGGGCATTGTGGTCATTGTACTTGGTAAGTCAAAGACAATCGTCTATTTATGATGTGCTTTATTTGCAATTTAATATTTGTCCCTGGAGTGCAACCATAACTCTCTAGTGGAATGAGTTAGGGTTAAAATGATCTTAATGTTGCTATGGGGTTAGCATGGACATTTTGGTCATTTTGGGAGCCAAGGGCAAATATGTCTTTTGGTCCCTCTTCTAGCCACTTTCCTATATTGGCATGGTTTCCTAATTTAATTATACACTACAACAAACTGCACATTTCCCGACACTATTTGCCAATGCAGTGAAAATTTGCGTTGGCAAAAGTCTTATTTCCAACGCATATTTGGACTGCGTTGGCAATTAGTGTCGGAAAATGATAGTTTTACCGACGCAAGTAAGACCGCGTTGGCAAAAGCTATTGAAACCACATTGGCGCAAAAAAAAACACTAAAAGAGAGGGAAAGTTTTGCCAACGCGTTTTTCTCTAATGGCGACGCAATAATGCGTTGGCAATTATCTTGTTTACTGGCGACACACAAGTGTGCGTTGGGAAAGGTCTGAGTTTTTATTCGTACAATTGCCAACGTATGAGTTGCGTCCCCAAAACCCCATTTATGACAAACTTACCTTTTCGGACACTATTTTCCGATACAGTGAAAAGTTGCGTTGGCAAAAGTCACAGAAAATTGCTGCTTTTACCGACTCAAGTAAGACTGCGTTGGCAAAAGCTGTGGAAAAACTTTCCCGACACTATTTGCCGACGCAGTGAAAATTGGCATTGGCAAAAGTCTTATTTCCGATGCATATTTGGACTGCGTGGGCAAAAGTCACATAGAATTGTTACTTTTACCAACACAAGTAAAACCATGTTGGCAAAAGTTATGGAAAACATACAATTATTTTGCTTACTGGCAATGCACAGGTCTGTGTCTGCAAAGCCTCATTTAGTAAAATTCATTTTTGCCAAAATAATATGAGCACTCCGTTGTAACCGCTTTTATTTGTTTCCAACTCTCTTTATGAGTGAAATTGGCGCACGACAATTGGTACAAGCAATCCAAAATCCATCTCGGCGTCAACTCTTTATTGAAGGCGAGCATGATGACGTCGACAAGGAGTATAGACCATCCGGAAGTAGTGAGGAAGAAGAAGAGTTAGAAGATGAGTTTGTTATATCTAATATCAAAATTCTTACATGTATACTAACTTATTGTGTTATTTCTTACATGTATACTAACTTATTGTGTTTTTTTCGTAATTCTTGATTTTATCCTAACTTATTGTGTTATTCAGTTCGCACATATGGCCCCAGGAAGACGCAGACAAAGCCAATCAGCAGGCACTCAAGAATCGGTCCTAGATCGAATTGCCAATCAGTGTGAGATCGGTGCCACCACTACAACAAATTGCACTCTTAGCCAGTGAAAATCTACTTTCACCGATTTTTTATATAAAAGGTAGGTAAAATTTGATTTTTACCGACGTTTTCTTAAAAAACGTCGGCAAAGGTCACTGTTAGATTTGACTTTATTTAAAACCATAGATTATTACCAACGAAAAAAAACGTTGGTAAAAATATATTATTTATTTATTTTTTATTTTACCGACGAAAAAAAAACATCGGTAAAAGTATTTTATAATTTATTTATTTTTCTTTTGTTTTTTGCCGATGAAAAAAAATCGTCGGCAAAGATAAATTTTATTATCAGGTGTAAAATAAATATTGATTTAAACTTTAAGCGACGTTTAGGTAAAACGTCGGTAAATATATTTTTATTTTTAATAAAATTTAAAATGAGGGATATTTAACGACGAAAATGGTTTTTTGCCTACGAAAATTTGCGTCGGAAAAATTATTACCGACGTTCAGTGTAAAACGTCGGTAAATATGTGTTTAGTGTTTTTCCTTTCCCCTTCTACTTTCCTTCTCCCGCCAACGCAAACCCTCTTTATTTTTTCCCTCTTTTCTTTTCCCTCATCTGTTCATCTCTCTCTCTCTCTCTCTATCTCTAATCTGCTCATCTCTCTCTCTCGATCGGCGCTCTCTCTCTGTCTCTCTCAATCTGCTCTCCTCGCTGCTCATCTCTCTCGATCGGCGCTCTCTCTCTCTCAATGTCTCTCTCAATCTGCTCTCCTCTCTCTCTCTCTCGATCTGGTTTTTCCCTCTTTTCTCTCTCTCATCTGCTCATCTCTCTCTCTCGATCGGCGCTCTCTCTCGATCTGCTCTCCTTTTTCTCTCTCGATCTGGCTTTTCTCTCTCTCATATGCTCATCTCTTTCTCTCGATCTGCTCATCTGCACCGTTTTGGACCAAAGCAACTACTATCTCACCGCACTGCAACACCACTGAGGTCACCCACCTCGTCCCTGCAACCCAACTGATCTCTCTCACCAGCTGCCTTCCTCTTCCAGGTTCGGATTTCACATTTTCTCCTTTTGTCAGTTCTTTACTTCCTTACATGCAAGGTGTCTTGATTGTGGGTGCTAAGTTGTTCGTTTCAGTCAATGTCATTGATTGAGATGTTCATGCTTTGTGCTTTTATTTCTTAATTATGGGTGTTAATCTGATTTGGAATTCTCTCATGAATGCCTCTCTTTCTCCATGACAAAAGGGAAAACCAGAACTCTGGTTTCTTGTTGTTTTGCTTGTGTGAATAGAAAACGCCCACCATCTGTTTGTTTATGTTACTCTAATATTTCTCTTTATTTGTATTTGATTTGGAATTCTCTCATGGATGCCTCTCTTTCTCAATGACAAAAGGGAAAACCAGAACTCTGGTGTCTTCTTGTTTTGCTTGTGTGCATAGAAAACGCCCACCATCTGTTTGTTTATGTTACTCTAATATTTATCTTTATTTGTAAAGAGTGCTTCCCATGTGTTCGTTTATATTCCTCTATTAAAGAAGCTAGAAGAGGATTTGATGTTGGGATTAAGATTAATGATTGGAATAGCCCAAAAAGTGCCCTCTCCTATGTGGGCTCACCTATGGCTCATTTGTGATTCATAGTCAAATGAGGTCAATGGAAGAATTACTAAAGAGACCTGATTATTATTAAGAATGCAATTCAGGTTTGGAAGATACTCTATTCACCTCGTGATTAGTTGTTGCAAGAATGAAAGAAATGTAAACTTATATAGATCTCTGGTTATCCAAATGCTAGATTGCAATTAATACCAAAAAGTTGAACTTCCCAAACAAAATGCTCCTCCTTAGTCATTTGACTTGCAAAAGAAAAGAAAAAAAAATTCACATTTAATCATGCAATATACACTGCCTTAATCACCTTAAAATGGAACTTGGAGGCATTTGGTCAGAGATTTTAAGTTTGGTAAGGACAGTTGGTAGGAGCACAAAAAAAAAAAAGGAGTAAGGATAGCCAAATATTGAATATAAAATTTATTCTTCTGTTTCTATAACTTGGGATCTTTTCCTTAATAATGTTATGTTGTTGAAACATTTTATGCTTTCAGAGCTTCTGATCTCAATTTAAACAAACTAATAACAAACCTATCAAATTCAAACTCAACCCATTTAAATTCTACCCTAAAATCTCTCTTAGTATCATACATCTAATAACACCTTCGTTATCGCATACTTGTTGTTAGCATGACCCTATTCTTGTCTAGTTATTTATCTGTCTGATCAAATATACTCTCATTTGTTTAAGAGAGGGAATCAGGACCCTTGCCTTTAGTTTTCATTCTCTTGTAGAGAATGCCAATTGTGGAAAGGAGAAATTGCTTTCCTAGGTTTTAGTTTTTAATGAGGACAAGTGAATAATAAAAACCAAAGGGCAAGGGAAACGTCCACTTCTACGTTGATAAGATAAAGAGAAGAAATATTCGTTCAAGATTTGCTTCTATCCTTTGGAGGGTGGTGGGGCCCATTGTCTCTCTGTTGCTTGTATAAATAAACTTTGATACCTGCGAAAGCCATTGATGGGTGAGTGGATCCCATTAATAATCATTCACCAGTGTCATGAAAAGAGGAACAATCAAGAGTAGACAAACTAGAATCTTTGGACTATGTCAAGTCACTCTTCATATGAGGGGTGTGGACTCCATGGTGGTGTCCACATATATACTATCAGACTGCTTTGAATAAATGGTAGTTTTTTCTAAAAAAAGGTTGAGTATATAATATTTTTAATTATATGTTCAATTTTACAGTGGAAACAACTTCCGATAGAATAAAATTTGAAGACGGGCCAATAAAAGAGGGGCTACAATTTCTAGCAGCTTGAATTTTCAAGATATATGATGCCAACTACGGAGTTTCATTCCACTCATTTGAGATGGAGTTGGACAATCAAAGTTGCCATTTGAGATGGAGTTGGATAATCAAAGTTGGGGGAACAGCCCATTTGACACCTCTAGACACTTGGCAGCCTTAATTTTATTTCTCCCTTGGATAAGGCTTGGGCATGTCCAATTGGACAGTGACAGAGGCATGGGGCTGATCAAACAGCTGGGACCTCCTTCAATTTATGGCGCCAGTAAACAAGTGTCTATGCCTTAATTTCAGAATCTGAATTCAGGTATGAGAATCAGTCCTCTGAACTAGAGACAGCTGTGGAATGGGTTGCTTTTGGTGATTCATGTCGAGGTCTGACCTTGACCTGAATCCAATTCAGGTATGGGAATGAGTCCCATAATCTTGACCTGGACCTGATTCAGACATGACCCACCTCTTTGTTCCTCTGGATAGTTGCATTGGATAAAAAGAGAGAGAGTTCATACTGGAATGATATAATAAATCTTGGGCTCACTTATCAAAAGGTAATAGAGCTTCAAAATTAAAAAATCATTCTTTTCTGAGTGGATCAGACCAAGACCTGAAATAACCCACAAAGTCCAACTTAATGTCCTTAATGGGTTGTTGGCCTGATTTCAATGAGCTTTTTACTAGTGCAGGCTGGTAGAGAGTCCTTGGTTTCAATGGCCTAGACTTAGAACCTCTTGATTCTACCTTATCCTGCACACCCAACACCCCTATAAAAGCCCAACTTCCCTGACAAACACTTCACAGGACTTGCCATTCCTTGAGCTCCTTCCATTTTCTTCTTGCTGTTTGGCTATATCTACTAGTAGCATATGATGGCTCAGGGAATAGGCAGTGCACAAAAATGGCTTGTCATTGGAGTCACTCTACTTTTCCTCTGTGATATAGCCCTGGCAGCAACATATGATGTCGGCGACAAGGGTGGATGGTCGTTTAACCTTGTTAACTGGCCCAAAGGCAAGAGTTTCAAGGCCGGTGATGTGCTTAGTAAGTCCCTAATCCTCCTCTAACATAGAAGTTTAGGCAGCACCAGGACAGATATCCGAATCTTTACTTCTTATTGTTTTTTTTTCTTCCCTCGATTTGTAACAATACTTGAACCCACTACCTTAAAGTTGCAACAGTGAGCACTTTTTACTGTGCCACGTGCTCTTGTCAATGGAAACCAGACCGCTGTAATGCATATTTGTTTGTGACCCACACTACACCAAAAATCGGAAATTGGAACGGAAAAGCGTTCCTAATCCTTCCGTTCCTAATCCGTTAAAGTGTTCCAATTTCCGTTCCAATTTGGTACCAACCGTTCCTAATCCAAATTGGAACGGAAATTGGAACACTTTAACGGATTAGGAACGGAAGGATTAGGAACGCTTTTCCGTTCCAATTTCCGATTTTTGGTGTAGTGCCAGATATCATCAAATCACTACTTTCAAAGTATTAACTCATATTCAAGATTTTACTGTCTATCATTAATCTAAACAATAGCCCTCCTTTATGAAGGCTTGGGAATGAACATTGTTCCTATTAATTATAAAAGACATGTTATCTATCCTGCCCATGCTTCTTTAGGTTGTAAAGCTCTTTTCTTCTTGTTTAATTCAAATATATTATTAGCTAATAACATTGCACCATTGTGAGCCCAATATCACTAGATATCTTACGTGTGCTGCTCATTACAGAAGGCAATGCCATGCGAAATCTTTTGTGGATAGAGATTTTCAAGACATGTCATGTTTGTTACCTGTTGATGTAATGGAATTGCAAAGCTAATTTTCAGGCTGGATCCTCCACTTTGCTGGCCATGGTCCACAGATTCTCCGAAGCAATGCTTCTGTATTTTATCTTTTGGATACTTTATTTTCACGTGTCAAGTCTGTGTTCTTACTTACCAATAAAAAGAAAGTCCATGTAAAATCTGTTTTCTCACCATTCGATAAAAAGTCTGTGTTTTTTATGTGTACATGTTGTTAAGACATTGTATCCTTGTCATATCTTGGCCTAGGAGCTTGCCAGACTTTTTCTTGTAAATATCCTTTTGTGATTTTTGTTGATAGTTTAATGTTGTATACATTTATCCCTAAAAGAAATAGAAAATAGAGACATTTTATTTACTCTGATTCTTTGATTTTGTGAAGCAATGAGCCATAAGAATGTGGAAATTTCATGTTTGGGGTTTTTTTCCCTTTAAAATACCAACTTTCTCCTACAAATTACAAACTTTCATTTTCAGTTAAGTTTGGCATTTGGCAGCAAGGGCCAATGTAGGGTTAATGCATGTGGAGCGACAAGTTATGGTAATAGGGTATTCTTTAGCAGATGAACCTTAAGGATGACTAAAGCCATGTATCCTTTTTCTGCACTCCCTCTTCCTTCTTTTTGTCCCTTACTGTAAGGTCCCGGATCCCAAGGATGTAATTATCTCTAGTTAATTGAATGTTAGCTAATTAAGCTCGATTAGGTGCTAAGTAAGTTTGGTTTACTCTTAGGATTGTGTGTGCAAAGTTTCATTGAGATCCGAGCCCGTTCACAAATCACTACATTTATGGGACAATGATTGTGGGCCACATGTACTTGTTTATGTGAAGATTTTTAATTGGGCCCTAATCTCTGTCGAATAATCACCATGCTCTTCATCAAGGGCGTGACACTTACTGTGCATTTTTTTTTTAATTCATTTACCTTTCAAAAAATTGTGTTCTAGCTTTAATATTGCACAGTTCATCCTCGAAATAAGAATGATTGTTCATTACCTTTTCGCAGGGAACTGGGCTTTCAGCCAAGGAGTCAGAGATATGTGATTTCTTTGTCTACATTCCTCAGTATGGTTGTGGGACTGCATCATTAAACGTCACAGTAGCAGCTTCAATTGTCCTTCACCATTTCGGAGGTATCTCGAGACACTATGACATCAATCAAATGATAATTAAGGATCATGTGCCTTTGAGTGATTTGTTGTTGCACTAATAACTATCTATGTATGACATCAATCAAATGATAATTAAGGATCATGTGCCTTTGAGTGATTTGTTGTTGCACTAATAACTATCTTTGTGCAGTTGTTATTTAGAACAGTGACATTTGTATGTTAGGCATGAGTTAGTTTCAGTGGCTGATAAGGGGATACATGTCGGTTATATGGTAGATACATATCATGTCAGTTCATGCCAACATGATTTTTTCACTGAAAAAAAAATTGAAATTCCTAGAGAATCTAAATAAATAGCCCACAATTCCAAATAATATAAAAAATGGGGTGCTTTTCAAGGCTTTATTTGGTATCATCAACCCTGCAACAAGCAACTATCTTGTCTTGCATGTAGAGAGTGAGAGGAATTGGGTGTGTGGATTAACTTTTAGAAGGAATCTCGTGGACCATGAAATTCCTCAAATAGTAGCTCTTTTAAAGATGCAGTAATCTCTTTTGAGATGAATCGGTGAATTTTTGTGCCTGTTGCAGGTGGAAGTTGTTAGATTTTGTAGAACTCAAACGGAGCTCTATTTCATTTTTTCATGTTGATGAACCTGAGACAGCTGTTTCTCGTTGGTCTAGGGCAAGAACAGTGCATTAAGTATCTTGGCCCCGTGAGTCTCTCCCTCTCACACACACACACATAATATTTTGCAATCCTAGAGTTGCCACTTGCCAGATACCACACCATCCTGTCAATGCTAAATATTATGTGAATATATTGTTCCCAGGGTGCCTATTTGAACTCATTTTGCTGTGTTATAGTGCATCAATTCATTTAGCGATTATGATTCATTTAATTTGTAAAGACAATTTGAATATCATTACAGGTCTTATATTTGGGTCTTCTCAGCTCCAATTTTGTTATTTATTTTCCATGTTTAAGTGCAATAAATTAACAACCCAATAGTTATACAAATAAGAAACAGGAGGGGGAGAAAACAATAGTGATGGTAGGTCTTGTTAGAAATGTGTGGGAGTTAAGAGTAAGTTTGATGAGAAAGATGGAGAGGAGAAGATATAATCTATGATGATAATTTTTTCACAATGGGCTCATTAATAGTAAAAATTACATGATGATTTTTCCATTGGAGGCTAAGAGTGTAGGTAAATGGAGGACTCAGAGAAAAAGTGGGAAGGGGAAATTAGAATTACAAGAAAAACACAAGGGACTACTTTTTTTTTATTTCTTTTTTTAAGTAGGATCTTCATTAAACCAGACAAGAGAGCAAAGCCAAAATACCAATAACAAAACAGGCCACCCACCCGAGGCATGTACATGACGATCCCAAACACAGTGCCTTAGATCCTCGGACTGGGAAGGATTTCACACCAGGTAATAACCAATAAGGATTATATAAAATACATAAAATTCACATTCAATACAGGTATTAACCAATAAGGATTATATAAAACTTACAGAGTTCCAAATGGAATCAAACTAATTCGATCCTATTATTATTAAAAGTATTGTTGCTGTGCTGGTTGTTATTTTGGAAGACAACATTTTTATTAGACCGTTGAAAAGGTGGAATAGAGATTACACAATAAAGATAAAAAGTTTGATCCAAATATCAATATCAGATTAATATCCTTATAGAGGCTATCGATTATTATCAAAGTGGATCCAATTTGATCAAACTTTTTTACCAATTATTTTCTAACTAAATCCTTTAAAGAAACTACCTTCAGTTATGCTGGTTTTGTGTTTTTGAATGGTTATGTGAATAGTGGTTAGATGTTTTAGCTGTGATTTAGGCATGTAAATTGTAATATTTCCTTTCTTGATGTTGGATGAGTTCCAGTGGAAGAATTTAATATACTTATGTTTATACAAATATTTAATAATATGATAATGGCGTCAACTGCTAGGTATTTGTGTCCTTAGATATGGAATCCATATTTATATGTTTGGGCCCTCGTAGTATTCGAGTGCCTGTTTTCATCCCTGGTTGGTATTATGGTGTACATTTGAGTCTATTTGCTTTTCACTTTTGCCACTCTTCTATTTTATTTTAATAGAGCATTATTGTTACCGATAGAGCATCTGCTGGCCCAACTTTGAATCCTTCATATCCTCAAGCAAGTCCAGCGCACTTAGGAGACATGTGCATTAAACTCCTGTATTAACAAAGTCCAGCGCACTTGGTGATTTACAAAATATCCATGCAGGCTTGCATTTCCACGATTTAAACTATCCATTCCAAGAATTACAGTGCAAGTGCTCATACAAAACCTTGAATATGTTAAGTCTCTTTTTCTTTTTTTCAATTGGTAATGTGACAAACCCTCAAAAATATCATAGACCGAATTTTTCATGTTCCTGCATGAATTATACAAGGGCAGTAAGGGCATGCTTAACTGGGGACTTACATATCCTACATCCACAGCCTACAATGTTCATGCCAATTTGTGAGTACAATATCCAAGCCGCTCCTTTGGATGGGTGTGTTCATAGGTTCCAGAATCAAATATAATGATTCATTGGATAAGGAGAAAAAAAAAAGTTTATAACAAATCAATTAAGCCTTTTGTCTCAATAATAATGAAAAACAGAGCATGAGCATTCAAAACCAAAGAGAATAATCTTTTAGGTGTGTGTGTCACTTTTTATGTCTATTATTATAATTATTCATTCAATACTTAAAGCTTATGGGCCATATAGTAGTGTTTATGGGTAGTCCTTATGATTTTAAGCTTAATATGACGAAGACCACCAAGTTGCACGGGGCACTCTTTGCTAGTATTGTAGATTCCAGTTTATTTCAATTGCCTAACATATATTAATTACATGACATATTTGAATGCTTTGATAATGTAGCGAAAAATGGAAGAGGTATTGTCGCAGCCTGAAATTAACTCTCCAGTGGCTGAGCAACAGGTGATTGAGAATCTGCTAGGGAAGAGGGGTCGCAAGGAGGCAAGGGTACCATTCGAGGGGCCCATCATTATCTTCTACCGATATCTTGATGTCTTCTGAGATAAGCACCCTACGGCAACAACTAGCCGATTCGTTGAAAGCACAAGAAGATTTGAGAGAAGAGTTGCGGTGACAGTATGATGACTCGCAAAAGCAAATGCAAGATCAGGCAACTATGCAGGTTCAGATGTAAAGTCAGATTCAGTTGTTGCTTTCCCGAGTCGGTATGGATGGTTCAGGCTCCTCCGAAAGATAAGGATTTGATGGTTTTATGAATTGGCATGGGTCATCCCTTTAACAAGTTTATTTTGCTCCTTATTGGCCGTGTTTCATAGTGTAGTTTGGATATTTGATGGTGATTAGATTTTAGTTGAGATTTACTTTATTGAGATATTTGACTTTTTTTGACGCGGGATATTACATTTTATGTGGCATGGACAAGTTTTATGATTGGTTTTAGTTTATTGATAACTCATTATTTTTTATTGTTTCATGATGAATGTGGGATTATTTGTTGTTTATCAATGCTTATGCTTGTGCAATGTTGAAAATGTAGATTTGAACAGGAAAATATTGTACATGAATTTTTCCTAATTTTTTCAATTATTTCTTAATTGATAAGAAAAGCTATTTCTCAATGCACTCTCTGCGTCACCAAAAGTAAATTTCTTGACCTCGTTAGAGGCATTTCTTGATGCGTCAACACGTCGGAATATGTATGAGAAGCGGTATGCGTGCGTCGTCCAATATGTATTCCGACGCTAATATGTGCGTTGGTAAATGTATAACCGATGTTATTATGCGTCCGCAATTAGGTACATCTATTTCCCAACGCACCCTCTACGTCTCTAAAAATAATTTTCCTGCATCGCTGAAGATATAACCCGATGCTTCAACATGTCGGGATATGTATTACCGGCGTTGTGTATGCGTCGTCAAATATGTATTCCGACGATAGTATGTGCGTCGGCAAATGTATAACCGATGTTATTATGCGTTGGTAATTAGGTACATCTATTTCCCGACGCACTGTCTGCGTCTCTAAAAATAATTTTCCTGCATCGTTGAAGACATTTCCCGACGCTTCAATACGTCGGGATATGTATTACCGGCGTTGTGTATGTGTCGTCAAATATGTATTCCGACGCTAGTATGTGCGTCGACAAATGTATAACCGACGTTGTTATGCGTTGACAGTTAGGTAAATCTATTTCCCAACGCATTCTCTACGTCGCTAAAAGTAATTTTCATGCGTCGTTGAAGATAGTTCCCGACGCTTCGACACGTCGGAATATGTATTACCGGCGTTGTGTATGCGTCGTCAAATATGTATTCCGACGTTAGTATTAGCGTCGACAAATGTATAACCAACGTTGTTATGTGTTGGCAGTGAAGCGAGGTTGACCACTAAGTTCGATGTTTTGCCGACGCTGTTGGAATTGCCGACGTTTGGGACGACGCACCATTACGTCGGCGAATGACCCTTTTTAGCCGACGCTAAACGTTATTGCGTCGGGAATGGTTTTCCAGGCATTAGGTTGCCGACGCATTGTACTACGTCGGTAAAGCCTGTCCCGACGCAATTCTGATTTTTCCAGATGCGGTGACTGCGTTGGAAAAACTGTATTTTGTTGTAGTGATATGATATGTGGTTGAATTAATTTTGTGGAAGAATAATTTTGAGTTTAAATTCAAATAGGCTTTTCATGGCATACATGAATTTAACTCTAGCTAAATTATTAACTAGTGGGCCATGGTGTGTTTATCTATCTTGTGGGCCAGCCATGTGGGGAGCCCCTTGTGTGAGGTTTCCAAGTTTAACTAGGTATCTTTACTTGGAAGGAAGAACTCCTCTTTGGGTAAGAATTCCTATAATTAAAGTTTACTAATTTTTAGTATCTTTAATTAGAAAGTGTTGCACAACTAAAGGGGCTGGTTGCTTATTTTATGGGATTGTCATTCCTATTAGAAAGAGAACTCTTAAAAGGAATGTGATCTTTATAAATAGAGAGAAACTACCCTTGGGCGTGAAACATAGAAAACAAGGAAGAAACAAGTGCTGGAATAAAAACCCTAGGCATGGATTGTTCTTGTAGCTCCATTGGCCGCCCAAGAGACAAGAGAGGAACTCACGCCCGGCCCATTGCTGCCTTCTTCTTCTTCTTCTTCATTGGAGAGAGGAGATCAGGTCCTGGGCTTTTTCCACAAATTGTAGATTCAGAAAACCCTTCTTGGAATCCATACTTTGATCCCACAATCAAGGCCAATCAGATTGGGTGGTGGAATAGAATAGAAGACCAAAGGAGAAGCTACTGCAAAAAATTCCTGCAAATAGCATTGTTCACTGCTGGTTGATATCAGACCTTTGGAGCATTCTTTTCAGAGATTTGAGGCCTTCATATCATCAAGGTATTAGTCCTCTATCATCTCCTTTTATTCTACACAAGTTGACCATGATTTCATGGAGTTTTTATGCATGTTTCATGGCTGGAAATCAGATCTGTGTTCTTGTTTTTTAAAAAAAACTTGAAAAACCAAATCAGCCATGGAAGTCCCAGTTCAGATCTGTAATGCATGAACTTTCAGTGGTATCAGAGCCACTCCATGTGAAATCATGACCCCATGATGTGTTAATATTAATCCTATCATAGTTAAGGGCATGGTGGCACCCTTCTAGATACCATTTACTGCATGATAGGTGTGCAGGAATTTTTCCAGGTTGCTGGAATTTTTCTAGAACACAGTTTACTGCAGTTTTGGAGTGCAGGAATTTTTTCCAGATTGCTGGAATAATTTCAGAATGCTGTATAGTGTTGTACACTGCACTTTGAATGCACTAATCTTTTTGGTTGCAGCCATATAATTGCATCCTTGATGGTTCGCATGTATGTGTGTGGATTTGGATGTTTTTAATTAGTTGGAAATTGTACGATTGCGCGTTTAGCAATCATAGGAAGTTGTAATGTTTCCTTATTTTTATTTCAACTAGTCTTCATGTAAGCTTTCTTGAAAAGCATAGGTATATCCAATGTAATCTTTGGTTTTGTTTTTCATGGGTTTGCTTGTATAAAATTTATTTATTGTAACAAGCAAGAAGAAGAAAGTTTGAAGCAAGGAAGGTTGCAACAGACCGGATTCCATGGTGGTGGGGGCAACGAAGGTTTCCTAGTGCGAAAATGACTCTTAACCAAGATTCCTAGTTGGATAAGGATTTGAAGTCCGAAGAGCAGGGAGCCATCAAGGATTGCATTCTTTTATTTACTTTTATATATTGAATGCTTTATATAATTGCTATGTTTACCACCTAGTAACATGGCCACCACTAGGTTCTTAAAATTGGTATCTTTCTATATTGGATTGTTTTTAGTTTGGCAAATTGTTTTTAAACGGATCTTAGACCAGCACCTTCTATTTGTCTAAGGTTTAGAAATTGGATAGGGTTTAGTTTATCTTGGTACCCTAAGTTTCCAAAAGAGGCCAAACTAAAATCTAATATGTTGCTTCCTTAGTGGGCCCATAACCCACTGGTCCCAAGTTAGGAAATTTGACCCTTTAAAGTGATTTGCTCAAATATTTTAAAGCAAAAGTTATTTATGTTCAAGATGACTTAAGTCATTGAGTCATGAATTTAATTAACTAAGTTTGCTAGATTTAAAAAGATTTTTTGAGTAACCAATGTAAAGGTCAAAAGAGTTTTTCAAAACCCTAGTGTTAAATAATCAAGTGGGAGAGGGGTTTGGAAAAACCCCACGGCCTTCCATTTTCGGTTCATGCTATCTCAATGGAGTATTAGTGGGAGCGGCCACCCCTTCGGTGGAGTTCTTTACTAAAGATCGCTTCGATGGGTTAGTGGGTGAACTAATGTGAATATTCGTAATGAGGTGTTAGTGGGAGCGGCCATCCCTTCGGTGGAGTTCTTTACTAAAGATCACTTCTATAGAATGTCAATGAAGTGTTGGTGGGAGCGGCCATCCCTTCGGTGGAGCTCTTTACTAAAGTTCACTTCAAGATTGGATTAAAGTCACTTCCCTTCGGAGGACTTGAGTCATAGACATTCTGGGAACATTCATAAGAGATGGTAATACACTTGACATAAGACGGTAATAACCTCTCCCTAGGAGTAAGTGTTATTTGTCATATGAGGCCAAACCAATCAGTGATTGGACTGTCGCTGGATATGTTAGATCCAGATAGTGATAATCCAAATAAGCAAGGCTTTACTCAACGAGACTATAGATTCGGCCATCCCTTCGATGGAGGGTCTATGAGGAGGTTGAGACACTGATACATTATAATTAGGGTTAAATAATGTAAAAAGTCTTGTGCATGTTTTTCCTTTTATTACAAGCACCATATACATATTACATATATACTGCCTGTCTAATTATAACCTGTTATATATCCAGAGAGATGGGGAAGGATTCTTTTAGCCCGTTGATGAGT
The DNA here is from genome assembly GCA_038049695.1 of Cinnamomum chago. Classification (NCBI taxonomy): domain Eukaryota; kingdom Viridiplantae; phylum Streptophyta; class Magnoliopsida; order Laurales; family Lauraceae; genus Cinnamomum; species Cinnamomum chago. The sequence goes on from CP142462.1 coordinate 50,055,495, forward strand.
ATTCTGCGTGAAAACAAATTGACTGGCCCAATTACGTAGACTGGAAAAGAAACCTTAACATAGTACTCACCGCTGAGGAGTACAAGTATGTTTTGTCGGAACCCTGTCCTACCATTGATGATTATTCTACAGATGACCAGCAAGAGGCTGAAAGGAAATGGAAAAAGGCGAATAGCATGGCCAAATGCTACATGCTTGCTTCCATGTCCAACGTGTTGCAAACACAGCATGAGCAAATGGACACAGCTTCTGATATCATGTTGTCCTTGTCTGAGATGTTCGCAGACAAAAGCAGGCCAGCTAGGCAAGCTGCTTTAAGGACAATCATGAATACTAGGATGGCTGAGGGAACACTTGTCAGAGAGCACATGCTCAAAATGATGGATTGTTTCAATGAAGCTGAGATCCTAGGGGCTGAGATTGATGCAGAGAGTCAGACCGATATGATTCTCGAAACTCTGCCGGAGTCTTTCAACCAGTTCAAGCTCAACTTCAGCATGAGCAAGATGGACATGACTCTCTCTGAGTTAATGAAAGAACTCCAGGCGGCAGAGGCCATCATGAAGCCTAAAGGCCAAGCTCACTTTTCCCAGTCTTCCTCTAAACTGAACCCGAAAGGGAAAAAGTTCAAGAAGAAGCAGGGCAAGGGAAAAGGACAGAAAAAGGGCAATGCTGGAAAGAAGGACAAAGGCACAGGTGAAAAGCCCAAAGGGAAATGCTTCAAGTGCGGCCTCAAAGGTCACTGGAAGAAAGATTGTCCCAAGCTCCTAGGCTCAGATAAGAAAGGTATATCTCTTTCCTACTACATTGAAACCTGTCATGTGGTTGATTCTACTGATTCATGGATAGTAGACTCTGGAGCCACTAATCATATATGCAATTCATTGCAGGGGTTTCAGATAATGAAAAAGCTTGAGAAAGGGGAGTTTGACCTTAGAGTTGGAAATGGAGCAAAGATTTGGGTTGTTGCAGTGGGAGCTGTTACTTTACATTTTCCGCATGATAGGATATTTGTTAGGGATTTTGTATTTGCAATTTGATGGATGCATTAACATATTCATATCATTTGAATTTACACTCTTGCATTGTTTTAGAAAACCTTGTAATCTGGTTTTATACATGCATTGCTTTTAAGATTTGTAAAAGTTTTGTTTTATGCATGTTTTGTTTCTAAACTTGGATGCATTGATTTTAGAATCCAAACTCTTTTGAAAACCTAATTCTTTGTGCATTATTTTTGGAAAATCAATTTGAGAAGTTAGGTTTGTGCATTGCATACATTCATCATTTTCAGAATCAGTTTTATATGCATTCTCATTTGAAAAGAGTTTTATCAAATCAAGCTAGCCCTTGGATTTAAAGTTTCGATTCGATTTAGGCTTCGTGTGTTTCATGTCTTTTAAACATCTTAGAACGACTTAAAACATGTTATTTAAGCTTGATTTAGTGGCCAAAAAGGTCCCCCAAAGAAATACCTTCAAAATATGCAAAGTTGGAATTTTTGCAAAAAGGGGGGTGTCCCGGCAGTGTCGCCGGTCGACCGAGACCTGTGTCCCGGTCGACCGGGACCACTGTCGGTCGAGTGGACAGTTTCTGAACTGTATCATGCCAACGGTCAGAAATATGACCGTTGTGCTTTCTCGGTTGACCGAGACCTGTGTCTAGGTCGACCGAGGACTAGCCGTTGGGCATTTTTGGCTATAAAAATGAGTTCTTTCCTTTGTCCAAAGTTGGAGATTTTTAAGCCTTCTTTGAGGAGATTTGAGACAAGATAAAAGGGATGAACTAAGAGAGACCAAAGGGGTCATTAAGTGAAGTTTAAGCTTGGATCAACTAAGTTAAATCTCCAAGTAAGTTTTACTTTTAATTAATCATTTGTTATGTGCTTTATTTGAAACTTTGGAAAATGATTTCAAGCATGATAACAATGATGTGTTGAATCCATTCTTCCCTTCATCTTTGATATTCAAGATTGGATTCATCACTTTGATTTCAACCTAAGTTTTGTTTTACACTTTCTTAATCATGCTTAGCCTAAATCTTTGATTTCTTTTATTGCATGATTATTTCACTTGGTTGAAACTTCCCTTGTTGTTTTCATTCATTTAATCTTTAGTCAAATTAGTTTTGAAAACAACATTGCACATGCATCACTTGATTAGGCTTAAACACTTTCATACAACTTGTGATCTTTAGATTTTCATATCATTCACAAGTGTGTAATTGTTCAAGTGATTTGCATTGTCGCGACCCCGGACCGGGCCCGCAGGACTGATCCGGGATCGGGACCATTGGTAGTGGATAATGATAGAAGGATCTACATCCACAATATAGAACTTATTCAATTTCCCACAGGTGTCCGCGGTGAGGATATCACAACCTTGCATGAATATTTCTTTTTAGTGCGGAAGCGTGTAGCAAATAAAATAGTTAGACTATCTCTAGTCATGCAAGCATTAACATCAATATCAAAACTGTATCAGAAAGAGCAATGATCTAAAGCAAGTTTCCCCAAAGTTGTTAAAGTTAGACAAAAATATCATTTAGTTACATTCCCCAAAATTAGAGGCCAACAAAGGCCAATATTACAAAATGATAATCCAAAAGAATGGTTACGAAGTTCTCCCCAAAATGTTACGCCTCTTGGCAACTCGATGTCTACATGACATCGTCAGCACGCCACTCAACTAGAGGTTGCAGCTCACCTACTGCCTCCTCTGGCTCCTCCTCAAGGAAGCCGGCAACGGGACCTGAGTACCAAAGCAAAGGATCAGACACGACGGTCTGGCAAGAGAATGAAAAGATGCAACAACATATAATAGATGAAATCTCTTGAAAAGCATAGAAATTTGTTTAAACAAGAACTCGCATAAAACAAGTAAATCATTTGCTATAAAACAAGTAAACAAGATAAAAATATATGAGGTATCCAAGGAATCGGGAATAACAAGGTGGCAATCACATAAAGCTAAGTCCTCTGTCACTAAAGTGACAACAGTATCACGGGACGTCGATCTCAGTCACGCAAGGTGAGGAGAAACAACGTATATATATACAATATAATTATACGGGAACGGGACCACGGTAGCGAACCGGGTATCGGGACGGGACCACGGTAATAAACCGGGCATCGGGATCCAAACTGCAGCTGGCGGGACGGGAGAGGGATTTCCAAGTCGGTGGATCAAACCGACAAGGTATCCAAGCTTAGTGATTTCGACTCATAGGATAAATAACACATCGAGATATATGCAAGTAAATCGAGTACAGTAAATAAACGGGTAAAACGGGGGTGCTCAAGGGCACGCTGTCATTTCATGTCGGGCAATACATTTCGAGACAAGTCAATGCTACTATCATGCTTTCGGGAAAACAACTCATGACATGTAAATCTTGGAAATAGAGAAATATGATGAACTATACCAATTCGGGAAAGATAAATGTTTTAAGATCTATTTGAGTGAATAGGGGTCCCGTATGTCAATCATAGATATGTCTTGGTACTCTTTGAGTTTGAAGACATTCCGGGCTCCTTATGCACTTTTACTATTTTTAAAACTAACATGAGCTTATGGATAGTACTAGATGCTATGATAGAAAAATCAATACTATAAACAGTCCGTCCTAGGTATGATGTTAATTCGGAGACATCGAGCAACCTACTCAGTCATCGAAAGGAATAGAATTCGCGATAACTAAGGAAAAAGTCTTGTATTTAGATATAAAGAAGATATCGCGTCATTCCGTCCCGTTCATGATTGAATGAAGTGAACATCGATGTTACCAAACCAACCGTGAGGAGCATCGGCTCAAGACGTCCTCACATATAGTCAAGTGAGTCCAAGGAGGGTAGCCAAGGTCCCACCTAGAACCAAGAAACATAAAAAAAATCTCAAAATTCACTAAATTTCTGTACTAGTGCATTAAAACAGTTCAGGCAGACCGCATCGCTCGAGCGAATCGAAGGGTTCGCTCGAGCGAACTCATCGGTCGAGCGGATATTAAAATGCGTTCGAGCGACCAAGCTACTGGAAAACCCGTATCCTTTTCTGGACAGGTCGCTCGAACGAACTGTCATGGTTGCTCGAGCGAACTGTCCAGAAACTGAATTCCGGGCAGTTCAGTTCCTCTCTTTCTCTTCCTTTTTACAACCTTCTTTTAGCCCTTCTTACACATCAAATGAGGAGCCTATTTCTCCCTCCAAACTACAACAAATCCTCCATTTAATCAATCAAATTCTCCTCCACCAACCATACATTTAACACAAGGAGAAAGGAGAAGGGAACCATTTCACAATCTATATGTACCTTTGCAACAAAACAAGAAGACATTCATTGCCATAAACCACTACTTCTCCAAGATTATAAATGTGTCATTAATACTTATCATGAGCATTCATTTCAAATTAAAGCAATAAATGCACATTAATGGAAAATGTCCAACAATCAATAAAAGCTTAGGAAAATCATTTATTCACTCGCCTTAGGTCTTCTAACAAAGAAATCAAGCTCTATCAAGTCTTCCAAGACAAAGAATCCAAGCTACAAGGCAAGATCCCCAAATAAAACCCTAACATGGTCAAACAATGAAATCACCAAGAAACCTTCCAATAATGAAGGTGAAGCTCCTATAGGGTTAGAGGAACACCAATCTAGGAGATGAAGGGGGTTACTTACTTGCAAGGTCCTCTAATGGCAATGGTGAGCTCAAGGAAGGTCTTGTGATGAATGCTTTTCTCTAGCAATGGTGTCAATGGAGAGTTAAGGTGATGAGGAAGAAGATGATGATCTCTAATCTTCTCTTGGTGCAAGCTTGAGAGTGGATTGAGTGATAAAAGGCAAGAGCAAGAAGAAGATGAAGAAAACCCTAGCTCTCACCTCTTGTGCTGGAAAAATGGAAATGAAGTGAATGGGTTAATGGCTTCCCCTTTGTTAACAATGAATTGGGTCCCACTACTAAAGGAACTAAATGGGCTGAAATCATCTCTATCGGAACCTCGGATGAATTCGACGAAGAAGGAAGAAGTGATCGTCAAAATATCTAGTTTCTAAAAAGTATATGTTTCGCGGGTTTCGGGAATATCAAGTTTTGGGTACAGATTTGGTGTGCAATGACTGTTTTGCCCTCAAGGCCAAGAAATCGGGTTTCGGGATCTCCAACGGAATCGGGATCAACATGAAAGTTGAATGAAATAACAATACTAATAAAACGGGATTAAAATCATGAATGTAAAAACCTCCGATAAATCCTCAAACATATGCAATGTCAAGAAAGGGAATCCCCAAAGGGCCCTACTAGCACAAAGCAAATCAAAACATTCAAATTAGCCCAAAACTATAAACAAAGCTAATCCAAACTCCACTTAGTCGAAATCACCAATCGAGCTTAGTACTAACACACAACTAAATTAGCACTAATCGGGTTCACTCGGGTCGGGGTCTTACATGCATAGAACTTCAATCATATCTTTTTGTGCCTTAAACTTTCAAATTGCTTTAAGCATAAATTGATTGAGCTTACTTTTAAACTTGATTGAAGTTTTCACATACACACTTCATAAGCATATATCTTTGCATTTCTTTGAGTGTTTGTGTGAGTTAATTTTCATTTTCATATCCGCCTATTTAGAGGCAAATTAATTTGAGCTTAAATTGTAATCTCTTAGAGTGTTGTGTAAACACTATCTTTGAGAAAATCTTCTTGATTTGTAAAGGTTATTGCTTAGCCTAAGAAAAGCATTGTGTAAGGGTTATTGCTTAGCCTTGAAAAGCATCTTGTAAAGGTTGTTGTTGAGCCTAGAAAAACAACTTTGTATAGGTTATTGCTTAGCCTTTGAAAAAGCATAAATAGTGGAAATCCGGTGGGGTGATTAGATCACAAGCCGGTAGTGGATGTAGGCATTGGGGCCGAACCACTATAAACCTTGGTGTTGTGGTGCTTGCTTTTGTGGTGATTGTTTTTATTAGCTTCCGCATATTGTTTGATTAATCATCACATGTGACTAGTTTATATTAAGAAATTAAAATTGTTTTTAATTGGTCATATTTGTAGCACACCCTATTCACCCCCCCCCCCCCTCTAGGGTTAGGATCCCAAGGACTTTCAATTGGTATCAGAGCCTCGTGCTCTATCTTATAGGATCAAGTGTTTGGAACTCTTGATTAGGTGTAAAAACCTAGAGTCAAAAACCCTAGAGTTGTCCTTGTATGAAAATCATTAGAATGGACTCCACTATGCTAGACTTTGTAGATTCTTCTAGACCCTTCATTCTTCCTTCTATTGGAGATTCAAACATTCAATTAAAAGAATCTCAAATTGAATTAAAAGAAGAAGAAAATGAAGAAAATGAAGAAGATCTTCAACAAGCCTTTGAGGAATTATATGAATTATCCTTAAAGATTGAAAAGAGAAACAAAAAGTTAAGAGAAGAATCTAAAAGACTAAACAAAGAATTAGTCTCTTCTAAAGATGAGCTTAGAGAGAAAGAAGAAGTCATAAATTATTTAGAATCTAAGTTCATGATCTCTTTAAATAATCTATCTAACATTCAAGATGATCTAAGAGAATTAAAGATGGATTATGATAATGTCAATAATGAAAATTTAAAACTAAGAGATCAAATAAAAAGGCAAGATAAAGACTTTATCAATTTAGAAGCCAAGTTGATTAAAAGTAAGTTAAAAACCAAAGAACTTGGATCTAATGTTGTTAATGATCTAAAACTTGAATTAAAACTTGCCAATGAAGAGCTAAACAATTTTAAGGGAATTGAAAATGAACTAACAAAAGTTAAAAATGAAAATTCAACCCTTAAAACCCAAGTCACTCTACTTGAAGAGTAAAAACAAAAGTATGAGTGCAAGTTTACCCAAAGTGAAGATAGACTTGAAAAATTATTTAAATTGGGTAAACCTCATGGAGATAGGACGGGTCTTGGATTTAATAGGAATATGTCATATGACCCTAAATTCACCAACACTTTTGTGAAAGGTGAGTCCTCATTCTCTAGCACTCTCTCTCAAATGTCCAAAACTAAATGTCATTATTGTGGTAAAGAAGGACATTTCAAATTTGAGTGCAAACTAAGAAAAAGAAGCCATGTGTCTAAACCCATCTTTGAACTAAAAAAAGGAGAATCAAAACCTATGAAGGGTAAGACACTAAAAATCAAGAAAGACTCCAAAAAGACTAAACAAGTTAAATCTATTAAAATGGAGTCTCCAAAGATAGATTCTAAGAAGTTTAAACAAGTCAAACCAAGTTTAAAAGAATCTATAAACAAAAAGCTTCTCAACCTATCTCCCTTATATCAACCCATGAAAGAACTTTTGAATAAAGTAACAAAGTTAAATTCAAAATTCAAAAGTCAAGTAAAGGGAGAAAATAAGAAGAATAGAAAACAATCCCCTAAGAAGAAGAATCACCAACCTCAAAAGACTAATCACCAATCTAAGATTACATTAGTAAAATCTAAATATAATGGTGATAAGTCTCAATTAAAAATTTATCAAGTCAAATCTCCAAAAGTTGGTGAGACTTCTAAGATAGACCTCAAAGTTCAACCCTCACAAGACCTTAGGTGGATTCCCAAAGTTATCTACTTAGACAAACCTTAAGGCCTTGAACCTCATTGACCAACCTATTCTTTTTAAGTTAAATCACTTTGTTGGTCATGTTGCATTTGCATTTTGTTTTCTTTTAGTTACATTTCTTAAAATGCATTGCTTCTTTATGATCAATTGATTTTGTTTTCATGCACCATTCTAAGTTACATATCATGGTTTTCAAAATCTTTTGATTATAATTTCATCATGTTTGATTTGCTTTTTGCACACATATGTCTTGCATTGCATTTCTACATGTTTAAATTGTTTGTGACTTTAAAAGCTTTCATAGCTAATTTAGTCATGATCAATTGTTGTTACAAGCCATTTGCATCTTTGCTTATTTAGTCATTCTTTTTATATGCAAATGTCAATTGGTTCCATGTATGGTTGTGAGCTTAGTAATATTTGTAGAAACCATACTAGAACCCAAATCCATCCTCTATGCTTTCTAGTCATTGCTTTTTGGATGGTTATGATGTTGATTCATGTAGATTCACTTGGTGTCATCCTTATACATGTTTCAACTTCATAAGTAGTGATCTTAATCATATGAAACTCTTTGAAATCCATTCCTTGCATTTATGATGGTTGATGGATATCTTAGTAGTTGAATTCATATGATTTAGTCACTTTGGAAATTGCATGCATTTCAAAGTTATATAATTTTGCATTGCAATTTACCTTGTTCATCACTATGCTTATTAGTTATATCTTTAAAAGTGATGAATATGCATTTATGATGCTTGTTGGAATTTTGTGTTTGTCACATCCTTGCTCTTTAACATGTTGTCAAATTCAATTGGTTTCATTTGGTATAATTTAAGATTGATTTGATTTCTTGTGTATGTGATAGACCTTGTGTGCATTGGATTGAGCTTGATAGTTATATATTTGTTCCATGTCACACACCATTAGCATCATAATGTTCATGTTGCCACCTCTCTTGCACATTTGCTCATATAGGTATATCTCATGATCACCATGTTTATGTGTTCATAATATTGGTTGGTTATTAGTTGAGGTTGGCTTCATGCTTGAATTTCATTTCACTCATTCTTGCACTTTAATAGTCATATTTATTGTTTGAATGAAATAATTTTCAAAACTTACATAGCATATGATTTTCATAGTTATATTGATTGATGCTATGTTTAATAAACCCCATATCATGGATAGCTCTAATTTGGATTTTTCCTAATAGTCATACTTTTAAATCCATTTTAGAGTGATTGATTTAATAGTCATATCCTTAAATCTCAATTTGTATTCTTTGTTTTTCCAATTGGTATCCATGATTGCTTTTCCCATTAGACCTTGCTTTCTTTTGGTAATTTGATCATATTGTGCTTTATAGTTAAATGAATCTAATCCTTTCCTTGAAGTTGACCCTCATTTGGTTACACCATCTACTTCTTGAACCAAATAGTTATATCTTGTCAAAAGTTTGATAAAATAAGAGCATAGATTGAGGGGGAGTGTAAACCTTCATAGGAAGAATTAGTTTTGATCAAATTCACCCTTGGATTGCCTTTGAACCCTTAGAGATAACTTCCATACATGTTAGCCTGTTATGTTTTTCATTTTCGATTTCTTTTGTTAACAGGTGCTACTAAAAGGTATTTTCCTTGTTTCATGTGTGTAGGTACCTTTGCAATTTAATGTCAAAGGGGGAGAGAGAGTTCAAGTACTCAAAGATCTCCTACTCTTCAAAGGGGGAGAGAGCATTCAAGTCCAAGCTTCCTAAGGGGAGGTTGTGTATAATCTTGCCAAAGGAAGAGAGAGGCATGGTCAAAGGGGGAGAGCAAATAGAAGAAAGCTTAGAGCTAAAGAAGATGCTTGGCCAAAGAAAGGAAGATGAATAGAAAGCTTGAAGATTGATCAAGCACCAAGCATCAAGAAGATTGAAGAAGAGAGCCCAAGAGCCCAAGCTAAGAGGAGGAGCATCCAAGAAGATTTCAAGACTTGTCCAGCTTAGGGGGAGCTGAAGACTTGTTGTATTAATTCAATGGTGAGTAAGTTGCCATCAAATTGCAAAGGGGGAGATTGTTAGGGATTTTGTATTTGCAATTTGATGGATGCATTAACATATTCATATCATTTGAATTTACACTCTTGCATTGTTTTAGAAAACCTTGTAATCTGGTTTTATACATGCATTGCTTTTAAGATTTGTAAAAGTTTTGTTTTATGCATGTTTTGTTTCTAAACTTGGATGCATTGATTTTAGAATCCAAACTCTTTTGAAAACCTAATTCTTTGTGCATTATTTTTGGAAAATCAATTTGAGAAGTTAGGTTTGTGCATTGCATACATTCATCATTTTCAGAATCAGTTTTATATGCATTCTCATTTGAAAAGAGTTTTATCAAATCAAGCTAGCCCTTGGATTTAAAGTTTCGATTCGATTTAGGCTTCGTGTGTTTCATGTTTTTTAAACATCTTAGAACGACTTAAAACATGTTATTTAAGCTTGATTTAGTGGCCAAAAAGGTCCCCCAAAGAAATACCTTCAAAATATGCAAAGTTGGAATTTTTGCAAAAAGGGGGGTGTCCCGGCAGTGTCGCCGGTCGACCGAGACCTGTGTCCCGGTCGACCGGGACCACTGTCGGTCGAGTGGACAGTTTCTGAACTGTATTATGCCAACGGTCAGAAATATGACCGTTGTGCTTTCTCGGTCGACCGAGACCTGTGTCTAGGTCGACCGAGGACCAGCCGTTGGGCATTTTTGGCTATAAAAATGAGTTCTTTCCTTTGTCCAAAGTTGGAGATTTTTAAGCCTTCTTTGAGGAGCTTTGAGACAAGATAAAGGGGATGAACTAAGAGAGACCAAAAGGGTCATTAAGTGAAGCTTAAGCTTGGATCAACTAAGTTAAATCTCCAAGTAAGTTTTACTTTTAATTAATCATTTGTTATGTGCTTTATTTGAAACTTTGGAAAATGATTTCAAGCATGATAACAATGATGTGTTGAATCCATTCTTCCCTTCATCTTTGATATTCAAGATTGGATTCATCACTTTGATTTCAACCTAAGTTTTGTTTTACACTTTCTTAATCATGCTTAGCCTAAATCTTTGATTTCTTTTATTGCATGATTATTTCACTTGGTTGAAACTTCCCTTTTTGTTTTCATTCATTTAATCTTTAGTCAAATTAGTTTTGAAAACAACATTGCACATGCATCACTTGATTAGGCTTCATACAACTTGTGATCTTTAGATTTTCATATCATTCACAAGTGTGTAATTGTTCAAGTGATTTGCATAGAACTTCAATCATATCTTTTTGTGCCTTAAACTTTCTAATTGCTTTAAGCATAAATTGATTGAGCTTACTTTTAAACTTGATTGAAGCTTTCACATACACACTTCATAAGCATACATCTTTGCATTTCTTTGAGTGTTTGTGTGAGTTAGTTTTCATTTTCATATCCGCCTATTTAGAGGCAAATTAATTTGAGCTTAAATTGTAATCTCTTAGAGTGTTGTGTAAACACTATCTTTGAGAAAATCTTCTTGATTTGTAAAGGTTATTGCTTAGCCTAAGAAAAGCATTGTGTAAGGGTTATTGCTTAGCCTTGAAAAGCATCTTGTAAAGGTTGTTGTTGAGCCTAGAAAAACAACTTTGTATAGGTTATTGCTTAGCCTTTGAAAAAGCATAAATAGTGGAAATCCGGTGGGGTGATTAGATCACAAGCCGGTAGTGGATGTAGGCATTGGGGCCGAACCACTATAAACCTTGGTGTTGTGGTGCTTGCTTTTGTGGTGATTGTTTTTATTAGCTTCCGCATATTGTTTGATTAATCATCACATGTGACTAGTTTATATTAAGAAATTAAAATTGTTTTTAATTGGTCATATTTGTAGCACACCCTATTCACCCCCCCTCTAGGGTTAGGATCCCAAGGACTTTCAATATTAGTTTTGAATAATGTTATCTATGTTCCGGACATAAGGAAGAATTTAATTTCAGTTTCCAGACTTATTGAATTTCATTATTCAGTTTCTTTCCATTCTGGTGTTGACATCAGTAGAAATGGAGATATTATATGTTCTGGTAGAATGCATGACAACTTATTTTATATATATCCTATTGCTCCCACACTGCATAATGTACAACTAGAAAGCTCATCTTCCCTCAAGAGGAAGGTATCTTCGACCAATGACACTTATCTTTGGCACTTACGTTTGGGTCATATTAACCTAAAACGGATTCAGAGGTTGGTAGAGGATGGGCTTTTGAGCTCATTAGATCTCGAACCTTTACCTCAGTGTGAATCTTGTCTCATGGGAAAGATGACCAAAAGGTCATTCTCTGGAAAGGGACTGAGGTCAAAGGAGTTGTTAGAATTGGTTCACACTGATGTGTGTGGTCCTATGAACAAACTAGCTCAAGGAGGTTATGAGTATTTCATCACATTCACTGATGATTACTCTAGGTACGGATATGTGTACCTAATGCGACGCAAGTCTGAAGCTTTGATAAGTTCAAACAATTCAAGGCTGAGGCGGAGTTACAACTAGGCAAACATATCAAAGCTCTTCGATCTGATCGAGGTGGCGAGTACCTCCTGGGTGAGTTCAAGGAGTACCTCACACAACATGGGATTGTGTCTCAGTTGTCTGCACCGGGTACACCCCAGCAAAATGGTGTAGCAGAGAGAAGAAACCGTACCCTTCTTGATATGGTAAGGTCCATGATGAGTCATGCAACCCTACCCATATTTTTTTAGGGATATGCCTTAGAAGCAGCAGCATACATTTTGAATCTGGTACGTTCTAAATCAGTACCTAGGACAACTCATGAAATGGGGACAGGTCGAAAACCCAGTTTAAGACATATCCACATTTGGGGTTGTCCAGCCTATGTTCTGAATGATAAAGCTACCAAGCTAGAACCCAGATCAGAAATGTGTTACTTCATTGGGTATCCTAAGGGACCAAGAGGAGGCATCTTTTATCATCCAAAGGAGCAAAAGGTGCTTATCAGCACTCATGCTAGATACTTGGAGGATGATTGCATGATGCACCAAGAGCTTGGTTGTAAAGAAACACTTGAGGAGATTCTTTTAGAAACTCCTGCAACATCTGTGCCAGATCCTGAGACTGTCGATAATCAAGACATTCCTTTTAACACTCCGGAGCCTCGTCGTAGTGGGAGAATTTTTAGACCACCAGATAGATACCTCGGAGTGTCTTTTATGACTGACTCCGAGGATTTGGTTGAAGATCCTACTAGTTACGATGAAGCAGTAACGGATATAGATGCTAACATGTGGCAGCAAGCGATGAAATCTGAATTGGATTCTCTATATTCCAATCAAGTCTGGGAACTTGTGGATGCACCTGAAGGGATCAAACCCATAGGGTGCAAGTGGATCTTCAAGAGAAAGAGAGGAGTGGATGGGAAGGTTGAAACCTTCAAAGCAAGACTGGTGGCGAAAGGATATACTCAAAAAAGGGTATCGATTATGAGGAAACCTTTTCGCCAGTAGCCATGCTCAAGTCCATAAGGATTCTCTTAGCCATCGCATGTCATTATGACTACGAGATATGGCAAATGGATGTCACGACAGCTTTTCTTAATGGAAGTCTTGACGAATGCATCTATATGATGCAACCAGAGGGATTCATTGCTGGTGGCCAAGAGAACATGGTCTGTAAACTTAAAAAGTCCATTTATGGACTTAAGCAAGCATCTAGGGCATGGAACATCAAGTTTAATCAGGCAGTCAAATCCTTTGGCTTTGATCAAAACATTGATGAACCATGTGTGTATAAGAAAGGGAGTGGAAACGCAGTTGCATTTTTAGTCCTATATGTGGATGACATATTACTCATTGGAAATGATGTTGGCATGTTGTCGTCTGCTAAGGTTTGGTTATTGGATCCGAACCCTAGAGGGGGGGGGGTGAAATTTGGTCAGCTCCACGGTTCGTTCGAGCGTTGAGCTTTGTCGATCAAAGGAGATTCACTAGGCATTGTATGAGGCCATTCGAGAAAGAAACCATATCACGAGAATGTCAATCGAAGTTTTGAAAATCCAAAGTGTATAAGGAGCCCGGGATGTATTCAAACTCAAGGAGTACCAAGTCTTTTCAATAATCGACATACGGGACCCCTATCCACTTAAATAGATCTCGAAATCAACAGTCTTCCCGAAATGGTATAGTTCATTATATTTCCTCATTTCCAAGATTTACTTTACATCATCTGTTTTCCCGAAAGCTTGATGGTTACACTAGTGACATTGACTTGTCCCGAAGAGTATTGCCCGTTATGAAATGGAAGTTATACATTTGGATATTCTTGCCCGTTCATTGATTTACTTGTACTTGATTTACTCGCATATGTAACGATGTGTTATTAAACCTATGTGTCGGCATCACTAAGCTTGGATACCTTGTCGGTTTGATCCACCGACTTGGAAATCCCTCTCCCGTCCCGCCAGCTGCAGTTTGGATCCCGATACCCGGTCATTACCGTGGTCCCGTCCCGATACCCGGTTCGCTACCGTGGTCCCGTCCCGTATATTTATATTGTATATATGATTTGCGTTGATTCTCCTCACCTTGTGTGACTGAGATCAACGTCCCGTGATACTGTTGTCACGTTAGTGACAGAGGACTTAGCTTTATGTCATTGCCATCTTGTGAGTTCCCGATTCCTTGGTTACCTCATATGTGTTATCTTGTTTATATGTTTTCTAGCAAATGATTTATCTATTTTATGAGAGTTCTTGCTTAAACAGATTTCCTTGCTTTTCGAGATATTTCATCGATTATATGTTGTTGTATCTTCTCACTCTCTTGCCAGACCATCATGTCTGATCCTTTGCTTTGGTACTCAGGTCCCGTTGCTGGTTTCCTTGAGGAGGAGCCGGAGGAGGCGGTAGGTGAGCCGCAACCTCTAGTAGAGTGGCGTGCTGACGATGTCATGTAGACATCGGGTTGCTACAAGAGGCGTAACATTTTGGGGAGAGCTTATTAACCATTCTTTTGGGTTATTATTTTGTAATATTGGCCTTTGTTGGCCTCTAATTTTGGGGAATGTAACTAAATGTTAGTTTGTCTAACTTTAACAACTTTTGGGAAACATGCTATAGATCATTGCTCATTCTGATATAGTTTTGATATTTGATGTTAATGCTTGCATGACTAGAGATAGTCTACTATTTGATTTGCTACATGCTTCCGCACTCAAAAGAAATATTCCTTGATGGTTGTGATATCCTCACCGCGGACACCTGTGGGAAATGAAATAAATTGTATGGTATGATTAAGCAGTTGTGGATCATCCTAACATAATTATTAGTCCCGATCCCGGATCTCTTGGTTCGGGGTCGCGACACATAAAAAGCCTAAAAAGATTCGAAACTTTTAAAACCAAAGGCTTGCTTGATTTCTAAAACTTCTTTTCAAAAACAAATGCATCTAAGTTTAAAACCAAAACATGCATAACTCAAAGATTCTCCAAGTCTAAAAACCAATGCATGTATAAAAACAAGATTTCAAGATTTTCTAAATCAATGCATATGTGTGTAAATCAAATGATGCTAGAATGATAATGCATCCATCAAATTGCAATCTACAAAATTCCTAACACTTCCTTCTGTCTGATCTTCAGATCTTCTAAGCTCCTCTCCCCCTATGACAATACATAGATCTGATCTTTTTCTCCCCCTTTGACATCGAATTGCAAAGGACCCTGTATACATGAGAAAACATAAACCTTTCAGTAGCACCTGTTACCAAATGAGAATGCAATTGGAAAGCGAAACAGGATATCATGCATATAGATTTGTCTATCATTGTTTGAATGAAGCTAAGATAACAAATATAAATTGATTTAACGTTTTAAAGCTTCAAAGAAACATAAAACATCCATCAAGAGAATCAACAAGGAGAAAATAGATGAAATGTGAAACTGTACTTTTATTTATATAACAAGATACATTCAGTACAAGAATCACTAAGTACTTGACCATTGCATAAACAAAAGATTATGGTCAGTACATGTGAAAAGCCTAAAGGGAAATGCTTCAAGTGCGGCCTCAAAGGTCACTGGAAGAAAGATTGTCCCAAACTCCTAGGCTCAGATAAGAAAGGTATATCTCTTTCCTACTACATTGAAACCTGTCATGTGGTTGATTCTACTGATTCGTGGATAGTAGACTCTGGAGCCACTAATCATATCTGCAATTCATTGCAGGGGTTTCAGATAATGAAAAAGCTTGAGAAAGGGGAGTTTGACCTTAGAGTTGGAAATGGAGCAAAGATTTGGGCTGTTGCAGTGGGAGCTGTTACTTTACATTTTCCGCATGATAGGATATTAGTTTTAAATAATGTTATCTATGTTCCGGACATAAGGAAGAATTTAATTTCAGTTTCCAGACTTATTGAATTTCATTATTCAGTTTCTTTCCGTTCTGGTGTTGATATAAGTAGAAATGGAAATATTATATGTTCCGGTAGAATGCATGACAACTTATTTTATATATATCCTATTGCTCCCACACTGCATAATGTACAACCAGAAAGCTCATCTTCCCTTAAGAGGAAGGCTTCTTCGACCAATGACACTTATCTTTGGCACTTACGTTTGGGTCGTATTAACCTAAAACGGATTCAGAGGTTGGTAGAGGATGGGCTTTTAAGCTCATTAGATCTTGAACCTTTACCTCAGTGTGAATTTTGTCTCATGGGAAAGATGACCAAAAGGTCATTCTCTGGAAAGGGACTGAGGTCAAAGGAGTTGTTAGAATTGGTTCACACTGATGTGTATGGTCCTATGAACAAACTAGCTCGAGGAGGTTATGAGTATTTCATCACCTTCACTGATGATTACTCTAGGTATGGATATGTGTACCTAATGCGACGCACGTCTGAAGCGTTTGATAAGTTCAAACTATTCAAGGCTGAGGCGGAGTTACAACTAGGGAAACATATCAAAGCTCTTCGATCTGATTGAGGTGGCGAGTACCTCCTGGGTGAGTTCAAGGAGTACCTCACACAACATGGGATTGTCTCTCAGTTGTCTGCACCGGGTACACCCCAGCAGAATGGTGTAGCAGAGAGAAGAAACCGTACCCTTCTTGATATGGTAAGGTCCATGATGAGTCATGCAACCCTACCCATATCTTTTTGGGGATATGCCCTAGAAGCAGCAGCATACATTTTGAATCTGGTACCTTCTAAATCAGTACCTAGGACACCTCAAGAAATGTGGACAGGTCGAAAACCCAGTTTGAGACATATCCACATTTGGGGTTGTCCAGCCTATGTACTGAATGATAAAGCTACCAAGCTAGAACCCGGATCGGAAATGTGCTACTTCATTGGGTATCCTAAAGGAACGAGAGGAGGCATCTTTTATCATCCAAAGGAGCAAAAGGTGCTTATCAGCACTCATGCTAGATACTTGGAGGATGATTGCATGATGCACCAAGAGCTTGGTTGTAAAGAAACACTTGAAGAGATTCTTTCAGAAACTCCTGCAACATCTGTGCCAGATCCTGAGACTGTAGATAATCAAGACATTCCTTTTAACACTCCGGAGCCTCGTCGTAGTGGGAGAATTTCTAGACCACCAGATAGATACCTAGGAGTGTCTTTTATGACAGACTCCGAGGATCTGGTTGAGGATCCTACTAGTTACGATGAAGCAGTTACGGATATAGATGCTGACATGTGGCAGCAAGCGATGAAATCTGAATTGGATTCTCTGTATTCCAATCAAGTCTGGGAACTTGTGGATGCACCTGAAGGGATCAAACCCATAGGGTGCAAGTGGATCTACAGGAGAAAGAGAGGAGTGGATGGGAAGGTTGAAACCTTCAAAGCAAGACTGGTGGCAAAAGGATATACTCAGAAAGAGGGTATCGATTATGAGGAAACCTTCTCGCCAGTAGCCATGCTCAAGTCCATAAGGATTCT
This sequence comes from Cinnamomum chago, assembly GCA_038049695.1. NCBI lineage: Eukaryota > Viridiplantae > Streptophyta > Magnoliopsida > Laurales > Lauraceae > Cinnamomum > Cinnamomum chago. The sequence goes on from CP142462.1 coordinate 50,073,036, forward strand.
CTTAGCCATCGCATGTCATTATGACTACGAGATGTGGCAGATGGATGTCAAGACAGCTTTTCTTAATGGAAGTCTTGACGAATGCATCTATATGATGCAACCAGAGGGTTTCATTGTTGGTGGCCAAGAGAACATGGTCTGTAAGCTTAAGAAGTCTATTTATGGACTTAAGCAAGCATCCAGGGCTTGGAACATCAAGTTTAATTAGGCAGTCAAATCCTTTGGCTTTGATCAAAACATTGATGAACCATGTGTGTATAAGAAAGGGAGTGGAAACGCAGTTGCATTTTTAGTCCTATATGTGGATATTACTCATTGCAAATGATGTTCGCATGTTGTCATCTGCTAAGGTTTGGTTATCATCTCAATTTCAGATGAAGGATTTGGGTGACGCGAGTTATGTCTTAGGGATCAAGCTTTTGCGAGATCGCAAGAACAAGATGTTAGCCTTATCTCAATCTTCGTATATTGAGAAGATATTGGTCAAGTATAACATGCATGACTCCAAGAAGGGCTTGCTACCTTCTAGACATGGAGTACCACTATCTCAGAATCAATGTCCGAAAACACCTGAGGAGATAGACAGCATGAGGAGAGTACCATATGCATCAGCTGGTGGAAGCCTCATGTATGCAATGTTGTGTACTAGACCAGATATCTGCTTTGCCGTTGGCATGGTTAGTAAATATCAATCAAACCCTGGACCTATGCACTGGGCAGCTGTTAAGCATATATTCAAGTATCTTCGGAGAACGAAAGATTATATGCTAACCTACCGAGCAGATGATCTAACGCCACTGGCGTATACAGACTCTGATTTCCAATCGGATGTAGATGGCAGAAAGTCTACCTCGGGATACGTCTTTACTCTATCAGAAGGGGCTATATCATGGAGAAGTGTCAAGCAAGATTGTACTGCTGATTCTACCATAGAGGCAGAGTATGTGGCGGCATCGGAAGCTGCGAATGAAGCAGTATGGCTCAGAAAATTCCTATTGGAATTGGGAGTAGTTCCTGCAGTGCAAAAACCGATTGTCATGTACTGCGATAATACTGGTGCAGTAGCTAACTGCAAAGAGCCTAGGAATCACAAAAAAGGCAAGCATATTCAGAGAAAGTACCACTTGATCCTGGAATTCGTCCAGGATGGAGAAATAGTGGTAGAGCAGATTGCCTCAGCAAATAATTTAGCTGACCCATTTACTAAGACTCTTACTGAGAAAGTGTTTACTTCACATGTTGAGTCTATGGGAGTTAGGTTAGGTCGTAGTGATCTTTAGTGCAAGTGGGAGATTGTTGGGATTGGTGTATGCCCTAAAGCCCACTGACTGCACTCACATCTCTGTTACTGGATATTTATTGGTTATTTAATAGAATGACATCTTTCTCTTATTACTTGTGTATATGTATGGTTGTGTAAGGCCCATTGTTTTCTAGTAATGACTTGGGTGTGTAGTGGCTACACGCAGTTAGGTCTGAGTCATGGACACTTGAAACAATAAACTTGTTCATAACTGAGAGATGGAGTTGGGCACTTCATCTTGGTATAAGTTATAATGAGATACTCTCCTGTATTCAGGGTGACTTACCTAAGTCACGGGAGGCTTTTCCGAATTTATCTCATTAGTGCATGTGTCATGCATTGAACAGGACCACTTGTAGGTGTGATCTCTAAAATAGTATTATCACAGAGAGAGAACAATACACCTCTTGCTACTGAGTGACCAGTGCTCTTAATCTTGAGCATTTGTGGATGAACTGACGAAGTCGAGTTCTTGTACTTTAATTCACTATGGGTGAGATCCTGTTCATGGGTCAACAGCTCTGTGTTTTGGGTGCTCGGGCTTGATTAGTTGGGACGTGCAAATGCAATATGGAATCTATGCCATCGTGTGATGGAATGATCGTCCCCTTAGAATTATCCGATTAATCATTAGAATCTAAGATCTTAGTATATGGATGTTCCATATGGATATTGAACTTGTGGGTCGCTCCCTGGATCAAGAGAATGATATCCGGATGATGATTAAGTCAAGGGTATGAAGTTCTTAGGATGAGATGTAATCAAGAAGGTAGATAGTACATCGGTTAACCTACTTGATTATGGATGTTACATAGAGGGCCATTGTGGTCATTGTGCTTGGTAGGTCAAAGACAATCGTCAGTTAATGATGAGCTTAATTTGCAATTTAATATTTGTCCCTGGAGTGCAACCATAACTCTCTAGTGGAATGAGTTAAGGTTAAAATGATCTTAATGTTGCTATGGGGTTAGCATGGACATTTTGGTCATTTTGGGAGCCAAGGACAAATATGTCTTTTGGTCCCTCTTCTAGCCACTTTCCTATATTGGCATGGTTTCCTTATTTAATTAGATGATATGTGGTTGAATTAATTTTGTGGAAGAATAATTTTGAGTTTAAATTCAAATAGGCTTTTGATGGCATACATGAATTTAACTTTAGCTAAATTATTAACTAGTGGGCCATGGTGTGTTTATCTATCTTGTGGGTCAGCCATAAGTGGAGCCCCTTGTGTGAGGTTTCCAAGTTTAATTAGGTGTCTTTACTTGGAAGGAAGAACTCCTCTTTGGGTAAGAATTCCTATAATTAAAGCTTACTATTTTTTAGTATCTTTAATTAGAAAGTGTTGCACAACTAAGGGGGCTGGTTGCTTATTTTATGGGATTGTCTTTCCTATTAGAAAGAGAACTCTTGAAGGAATGTAAACTTAATAAATATATGAGACTACCCTTGGGCGTGCAACACATGAAACAAGGATTGGAAGGAGAACCCTAGGCGTGTAACAATAGCTCTCCATTGGCTGCCCTAGAGAAAGAGAGAGGCTCACGCCCAGCCTTCTTCTTAGATAGACTCACGCCCAGCCATCTTCTTCTTCATTGATTGAAGAGTGGAGATCAGGTTCAGGTCTTTTCCACAAAGAGTAATTCAGAAAACCCCTCAAGGAATACATATTTGATCCCACAATCAACCCCAATCAGATTGGGTTGTGGAATAGAAGAGAAGATCAAAAGGAAAGTTGCTGCAGTAAATTTCTGCAACCTGTATAGCTGATTGCAGGCTTGTGATCAGTAGTTTGCAAGTTCAGTTTCAGAGATTTGAAGACTTCATATCAGCAAGGTATTAGTCCTCTATCATCTCCTTTCTTTCTACACATGTTGATCATGATTTCATGGAGTTTTTATGCATGTTTCATGGCTGCCATATCAGATTTGGTTTTGTTTTAAAATTTTGAAAAACCATACCAGCCATGGACATCCAAGTTCAGATCTGTAATGCATGAACTTTCAGTTCTGACTGTAAAAGAGTTTGTGGTGGTGTCACAAACAGACTCATAGAAACCGAAGACAAACGAGGTATAGGTGTTGCCACTCAACGTCAAAATATTGCCCCAACCGAAGTCAGAATATTGTAGTCCACTAGGTCTCTAACCACACAAAACTTCTCAACAATCACCCCTTTGCTCCTAAAAGATTTTACAACTGATGGCGGAGAACGAACAAGGTCGAAATTAACCTCTGGAGGGGGACCAAGCTCAGGAGAAGTGGATGGAGATCTATGGGAAGAAGAGGCTTGACCGGTCTTGGATTTCTTACTAGGTCTCCTCCATGTTTGTTTAGTTCGGGCCATTTTTTTTTTTTTTGAAAAACTCATGGAAAAAGATGCTCTAGAATGAAGGCAAGGCAGAAAATGGCACAACAGTTGCTGTTGGTAGGAAAAATGTGGTTCAGGCAATTTTACAAACAGGTGGTGTGCAGACTTGTAAGACCCCGACCCGAGTAAACCCGATTAGTACTAATTAAGTGGCGTGTTAGTGCTAAGCTTGATTAGTGATTTTGGCTAAGTTGGGTTTAGAATAGCTTTGATTCTAGTTTTGGGCTACTTCGTATGCTTTGGTAACTAGTAGGGCCCTTTGGGGGTTCCTTTTCATGACATTGCACATGTTTGAGGATTTATCGGAGATTTTTGCATTCATGGTTTTAATCCCGTTTTATTGGTATTGTTGATCCCTACAACTTTCACGTTGATCCCGCCCCCGTTGGAGATCCCAAAAACCCGATTTCATAGACTTGAGGGCAAAACAGTCATTTCACATAAAATTTGTACCCAAAACTTGATATTCCCGAAACCCGCGAAACATACATTTTTTTTGGAAACTAGATATTTTGACGATCATTTCCTCCTTCTTCGTCGAATTCATCCGAGGTCCCGAAAGAGATGATTTCAGCCAAAGTAGTGCCTTTAGTAGTGGGACCCAACTCAATTGTTATCAGAGGGAAGCCATTCTTCTATCTTCAATCCATTTCCTTTTCCAGCACAACAGAGAAAACCTAGGGTTTTGTGAGCAACTCTTTCTTCTTCTTGCTTCTCCCATCCTCAATCCACTCCCAAGCTTGCACTGATAGGGGATTGGAGGCCATCACCTTCTTCACCTCTTTGAGAGCTTCCTTTCAATAGGTTTGCGGGGGAGAACCTCCATTTCCAATATCTCCTTTGAGCTTACCATTGTCCATTAGAGGACCTTACAAGTAAGTAATCACCATCTTCTTCTAGATTTGTGTTCCTTTGGCCTTAGAGAAGCTTCACCTTCATTGTTGTAAGGTTTCCTTGTTATTTCATTGTTTGACCATTTTAGGGTTTTGTTTTGGGGATTTTTTATTGTAGCTTGGAAGTGAGCTTAAGAAGTGTTAGAGGCTTGATTTTTGGCTAGCTTGGACCTAAGGCAAGTGAATGATTGGGGTGTTTTTGAGTTTTACATGGTTTGGTGAAACATTAATGATCTTCTCATGCTTTTGTTGATTTTCATTGTTGAAATAAATGTTCTTGATGGAGTATTAAAGGGTGCATTTATGTCCAAGAGAGGTGTTAGTCCATAGCATTTAATGTCTTCTTGTTTTGTTCCAAATATATATATATATATATATATATTGTGAAATTGTTTCCTTCTCTTCTTCCCTTCTTATATTAAATGTAATATGGATGGAGGAGAATGGGATGGATGTGGTTGGAGATTTGAGGTTATTTGAATGGAGATCTATAGTCCTCATTTGATGTATGAAAGTGGTTAAGAAGGGGTTGTAAAAAGGAAGAGTTATTGTGGAGCTGAACTGGTCCGAATTCAGGTTCTGGACAGTTCGCTCTTTCGACCATGACACTTCGCTCGAGCGACCTGTCCAGGAAAGGGTTCGGAGCATTCCAGTAGCTAGGTCGCTCTAGCGGACCCCTAGTCGCTCGAGCGGATATTCCAAAACTCATTCCAGAGAGTTGTTCGTTCGAACACATTTAAATATTCGCTCGATCCAATGAGTTCGTTCGAGCGACCTCAACTTCGCTCGAGCGAACCCACCCAGACCGCCATTCCAGAGAGCGACTCGCTCGAGCAAACTCTCCAGTCCGCTCGAGCGAGGTGCCCTGTTGGGCAAGGCTATGTTTGGGACGATATTTAACTATTTCAATGTTTGGGTCTATTCTCTGGGAACCCCTCAATGGCAAGAGATTTGCTAAACAATGTATGAGGTCATTCGCGGAAAGAAACCATATCACAAAGATTTCATTCGAAGTTTTGAAACTTCAAGGTGCATAAGGAGTCCAGAATGTCTTCTAACTCGAGGAGTACCAAGTCCTTATTATAATCGACATACGGGACCCCTATACACTAAATAGATCTTGAAACCAGTATTTTACCTGAAATTGTTATAGTTCATTGTTTCAGTTCATTCCAAGATTTATATTATATGATTGGTTTTCCCGAAAGCATGATAGTTACACTAGTAACAGTTATTTGTCCCGAAATGTATTGCCCGACATGAAATGACAGTGTGCTATTGAGCACCCCCGTCTTGCTCGTTTAACTGTTGTACTTGATTTACTTTCATATGTCTCGATTTGTTATTTGTCCTATTGTAAGACCCCGACGCGAGTGAACCCGATTAGTGCTAATTAAGTTGTGTTTTAGTGCTAAGCTTGATTAGTGTTTTTGGTCTAGTTGGGTTTGGAATAGCCTTGATTCTAGTTTTGGGGTTTTTGGAGTGATTGATAGCTTGTGGGGCCCTTTGGGGGTTCCCTTTTCGGCTTTGCATTTTCTTGTGAAATTTTCCCGACGTGTTTTGAATTGTGTTTTTGGCCCGTTGCATTCATCTTGTGGATTCTTACAACTTTCATATTGATCCCGTGTCCATTTGAGGTCCCGAAACCCGATTTCATAGCCTTGAGGGCAAAACAGTCATTTCACACCAAATCTGTACCCAAAACTTAATATTCTCGAAACCCGCGAAACATATACTTTTTGGAAACTAGGAATTTCGTCGATCATTTCTTCCTTCTTCGTCGAATTCATCCGAGGTACCGAAAGAGATGATTTCAGCCACCCAAGTCCATTAAGTTGTGGGACCCAAACTCCTTTGTTAACAAAGAGGAACCCAACCCTCCATTGCATTCCATTCTCTTGTTCCAGCACACATATGAGCCTAGGGTTTTTCTAGCAAGTTTCTTCCTCTTCTTCTTGCTTCTCCATCTCCAAGCCTCACCAAGAGCTCATCAATCTAGGAATGGAGATCACCAACCTCTTCTTCATCTTGCAAGCTCTCCATTGATACCATTTGTGAAGAGAACCCTCCATCACAAGACTTCCCTTGAGCTTACCTTGTCCATTAGAGGACCTTGCAAGTAAGTGATCCCTCTCATCTTCTAGATTTGTAATCTTCTAGCCTTAGGGAAGCTACATTTGCATTATTGGAAGTTCTTTCATTTTCATTCCTTGTGTAAACCATTTTAGGGTGGTTTTGGGGGTTTTTTATTGTAGCTTGGAAGTGAGCTTAAGAAGTGAGTAGAGGCTTGATTTTTGGCTAGCTCGGACTTGAGGCAAGTGAATGTTTGGATGTTTTTAAGTTTGAAATGGTTTGGTGAAGTATTTATGGTTTTCATGCTTTCATTGATTACTTTCATTGATTTTTCCATGGTTGAAATAAATTATCTTTACACATCTTGATAGCCTCATTTAATGTCTTGGAATCATGTGTTTAAGTCACCTTGTTCATAGTTATTTGTGGTTGTTGAGGTGTTGGAAGGAAAGGAAACAAGAAGGAGAAAAATCAAGTTCCCGGGCATGCTTCACGCCGAGTGCCGATCGATCGGACCTACAGGCCGATCGATCGGTCTGTCTTTTAACTGTAAGGGTTTTTGGGCCGATCGATCGGACCCTGTGTATTTCTGGTACAGAAATTTCGGCCGATCGATCGGCCCTTCGGTCCGATCGATCGAGTGGGTTTTGAAATTTCTTTTTTTTTTGGACCTTGGCTACCCTCCTTGGACTCACTTGACCATATGTGAGACCGTCTTGAGCCGATGCTCTTCACGGTTGGTTCGGAATGCATCGAAGTTCAATCTATTCAATCTTGAACGGGATGGAACGACACGATATCCTCTTCATACCTAAATGCAAACTCTACTTCCTTGGATATCGCGAATTCTATTCCTTTCGGTGACTGAGTAGGTTGCTCGATGGTTCCGGGTTGACATCATACTTAGGATGGACCGTTTAGAGTCTTGATTTTTCTATCATAGCATTTAGTACTATCCATAAGCTCATATTAAGTTTTAAAAATAGTAAAAGTGCATAAGGAGCCCGGAATGTCTTCAAACTCAAGGAGTACCAAATTATTTCAATAATTGACATACGGGACCCCTATTCACTTAAATAGATCTTGAAATCAATATTTTCCCGGAATTGTAATAGTTCGTTTTATTCCTTCATTTCCAAGATTTACTTTACATAATCTGTTTTCCCGAAAGCTTGATGGTTACACTAGTAACATTGACTTGTCCCGAAGAGTATTGCCCGATATGAAATGAAAGTTATACATTTGAATATTCTTGCCCGTTCATTGATTTACTTGTACTTGATTTACTTGCATATGTATCGATGTGTTATTTAACCTATGTGTCGGCATCACTAAGCTTGGATACCCTGTCGGTTTGATCCACCGACTTGGAAATCCCTCTCCCGTCCCGCCAGCTGCAGTTTGGATCCCGATACCCGGTCATTACCGTGGTCCCGTCCCGATACCCGGTTCGCTACGTGGTCCCATTCCCGTATATTTATATTGTATATATGATTTGCGTTGTTTCTCCTCACCTTGTGTGACTGAGAACAACATCCCGTATTACTGTTGTCACTTTAGTGACAGAGGACTTAGCTTTATGTGATTGCCATCTTGTGAGTTCCCAATCCCCTTGGTTACCTCATATGTTTTATCTTGTTTACATGTTTTCAAGCAATTGATTTATATTTTATGAGAGTTCTTACTTAAACAGATTTCCTTGCTTTTCGAGATAAATCATCTATTACATGTTGTTGTATCTACTCACTCTCTTGCCAGACCGTCGTGTCTGATCCTTTGTTTTGGTACTCAGGTCCCGTTGCCGGTTTCCTTGAGGAGGAGCCGGAGGAGGCGGTAGGTGAGCCGCATCCTCTAGTTGAGTGGCGCGCTGACGATGTCATGTAGACATCGGGTTGCTACAAGAGGCGTAACATTTTGGGGAGAACTTATTAACCATTCTTTTGGGTTATTATTTTGTAATATTGGCCTTTGTTGGCCTCTAATTTTTGGGGAATGTAACTAAAGGATATTTTGTCTAACTTTAACAACTTTTGGGAAACATGCTATAGATCATTGCTCTTTCTGATACAGTTTTGATATTTGATGTTAATGCTTGCATGACTAGAGATAGTCCAATTATTTGATTTGCTACATGCTTCCGCACTAAAAAGAAACATTCATGCAAGGTTGTGATATCCTCACCGCGGACACCTGTGGGAAATTAAGTAAGTTGTATTTTGAGGATGTCGATAATCCTCTTGAATAATCATTACACACTAATGTCCCGATCCCGGATTGGGATTCCCGGTCCGGGGTCGCGACACCTATGAGTCGGCATCACTAAGCTTGGATACCTTGTCGGTTTGATCCACCGACTTGGAGATCCCCTTCCCGTCCCGCCAGCTGCAGTTTGGATCCCGATACCCGGTCTATTACCGTGGTCCCGTCCCGATACCCGGTTCGCTACCGTGGTCCCGTCCCGTATATTTATATTGTATATATGATTTGCGTTGAATCTCCTCACCTTGTGTGACTGAGATCAATGTCCCGGTATACTGTTGTCACTTTGGTGACAGAGGACTTAGCTTTATGTGATTGTCATCTTGTTAGTTCCCGATTCCTTGGTTACCTGATATGTTTTACCTTATTTACTTGTTTTCTAACAAATGATTTATCTACTTTATGAGAGTTCTTGTTGAAACAGATTTCTATGCTTTTCAAGGTATTTCCTTTATTATTACTGTTGTTATATCTTTTCATTCTCTTGCTAGACCGTCGTGTCTGGCCCATTTGCTTTGGTACTCAAGTCCCGTTGCCGGTTTCCTTGAGGAGGAGCAGGAGGAGGCGGTAGGTGAGCCGCAACCTCTAGTCGAGTGGCGCGCTGACGATGTCATGTAGACATCGGGTTGCTAAGAGAGGCGTAACATTTTGAGGGGAACTCTTTAACCATTCTTTGGGTTATTGTTTTGTTATATTGGCCTTTGTTGGCCTCTATTTTTGGAGAATGTAAATAAGTGATCTTTTGTTAAACTTTAACTCCTTTTGGGAAACATGCTATAGATCGTTGCTCATTCTGATACAGTAATTTATACTTGATGTTAATGCTTTAATGACTAGAGATAGTCTGACTATTTGATTTGCTACATGCTTCCGCACCTAACAGAAATATTCGTTTGTGGTTGTGATATCCTCACCGCGGACACCTGTGGGAAATTAAATAAATGTAAGTGTTGTTACCATTTAAATAGATGTGGTTTAAACCACCAATGTCCCGACTCTGGATCAGTTTCCTTCGGGTTCCCGGTCCGGGGTCGCAACAGACTGGTATCAGAGCGAGACGTGTTTCAAGCAATTAAAAGAAACTAGAAATCCTAAGGACATGGTGAGGATCCGTTAGATCTTCCGTTAGCTAGTATCGTGTGAGCAATGTGTGACCCTTTATATTATTATATGCTAACAATTTGTTTTGCAGCATCATGCCTCCCTGTAAGAGAACAGTGAATGACATTCCTTCTGGAAGTAACAGTGATCACATCGGACCGGTAGAGGAGGATATAGTTGAGAACAACCCACCAAATCAGTTTCAGGAAATGATGCAAGTGATGCATGACCAGCAACGTCAAGCTAATGAAAACCAGGCCAGATTGCAAGAACAGATGCTCAAGAGGGAAGAAGACCATGCTAGGGAAATGGAAGAGATGCAAAGGCAATTGCTTGAGGTCTTATAGAGAAGACCGGAACCGGTTCAACCTTAACCAGCTATAGTCATTAACCAAAGGCAACATGACCCTAATGCCATGTTTGAACGGTTTCGGAAGAGAGCTCCGAAGGAATTTCTTGGGGAGGAAGACCCGTTGACTGCAGATGACTGGTTAGAACATACAGAGAACATCTTCGAGATTTTCCGGTGTACAGGAGGAGATAGATGGTGGAAAATGGTTAGGGAAGAATACAGGAACATGGCTGATGCAGAGGTGTGGGCAAACTTCAAGAGACAATTCCATGATAAATATGTACCTGCCCATATCAAGAGACAAAAGGCCATAGAGTTTCAGCAGTTGGTGCAGGGGAGTATGACAGTCTTAGAATATCTCACCAAGTTTGAGAGACTGTCAAGATATGCCCCGGAGTTGGTAGATACGGTGGAGAAGAAAATTGCTAAGTTCTTTAAGGGACTCAATCCCTTCATTGAGAGAGATGCCACAGGAGTAGTACCACCTGCTACTTTCTATGAGGCAGTCAAGAGGGCCTACAAGTTTGAGAACTTTCACAACAAGATCCTCGGAGTGCAAGGAAAGAGTCCAGCTCAGCAGCAGAACTACCAGCATCAGAGGAACCATCAGAATAAGAGGCAGAGGACAGGGTCAAATGTGCAGAACCCAGTGGTTTGCATCCACTGTGGGAAGAACCATGCTAGTGCTAAATGTCGATGTGAGAACCCGACCCCTAATCTCTTGGATTAGTGTCGTTTTATTTGTGGATTAGTTCTTTTAGTGGGATTAGTAGTTGTTGGATTGATTTTGTGAGCTAGAATGGTTTTTCTTCTAGTTTCGGGCTTTTGAGTGCTTTGGTAGCTTGTGGGGCCCTTTGGGGGTTCCCTTTTTGGCTTTGCTTTTCTAGTGAGATTTTCCCGATTTGTTTCGTATCGTGTTTTTGGCCCATTGCATTCATCTTGAGGAATCCTACAACTTTCATGTTGATCCCATATCCATTTGAGAACCCAAAAACCGATTTCTTGGCCTTGAGGGCAAAACAGTCTTTTCACACCAAATCTGTACCCAAAACTCGATATTCCCGAAATCCGTGAAACATATACTTTTTGGAAACTAGATATTTCGACGATCATTTCTTCCTTCTTCGTCGAATCCATCCGAGGTCCCGAATTAGATGATTTTAGCCACCCAAGTTCTTTAAGTTGTGGGACCCCTTCTCACTTGCTATAAGAGAACCCACCTCCCTTCTTCCCCATCTTCATTTCCAGCACAAATCAGCAACTATTGAGCCTAGGGTTCCTTGTGCTCTCTTCTTCTTCTTGCTTTTTCATCTCCAAGCCACACCAATAGTCCACCAAACTCGAAATGGAGACCGTCTTCTTCTTCCTCATCTTGCAAGCTTTCCATTGGTACCATTTGTGAAGAGAACCCTCCATCACAAGACTTCCCTTGAGCTTGTTCTTCTCATTTGAAAGTCATCCAAGTAAGTGATTCTTCCCATCTTCTAGATTTGTAATCTTCTAGCCTTAGAGAAGCTCCACCTTGATTATTGAAAGGTTTCATTGTCATTTCATTGTTTAACCCATTTTAGGGTTGTTTTGGGGGTTTTTGTAGAGATTGTGGATCTTGAGCTTGAGAGGTGATTAGGAGCTTGATTTGCTTGATTAGAGTCAAAGGCAAGTGGTTGATTGGATCGTTTTGATTATTAACATGTTTTGGTGAAAATCTTGATTTCATTGATGGTTTTGGTAATTTTAATAGTTGTTTTTTATATGATAAATATTGATTATGAGATGTGCTTATTGATGAGTTATTCTTTCTTGTTAAGCTCTTGAAAGTGCATGCATCCTATTGTCAAGAATTTCAAATGGTTTCACATGAATGAGTTTTCTCCACTTTGAGTTTTATTGTGGATGGAATAGATGGAAAGGATGGAAATGGAGGAACTTGGAATGAGGAGCTCTTTAGCTCATTTTAATGTCTTGGAAACATGTGATTAAGTCCCCTTGTTTATAGTTTTATGTGATTGATTATATGTTGGAAGGAAAGGAAAGAAAAATGAAGAAAATCCAAGTCCCGGACCTGCACTGCGCCCAGGACCGATCGATCGGACGTGCAGACCGATCAATCGGTCTGTCAGTAACTGTAAGGGTTTTTGGACCGATCGATCGGGCCCTGTGTAGAAATTTCGACCGATCGATCGGTCCCTGTTCAGAAAATTTTGGCCGATCGATCGGACCGAAGGTCCGATCGATCGGTGGACTCAGTTTGAGTCCGGTGAATTTTGAGATTTTTAATTTTTCTTGGTTTTAGGTGGGACCTTGGCTACCCTTTTTGGACTGATTGGACTATGTGTGAGATGTCTTGAGCCGACACTCCTCAAGGTTGATTCGGTTGCATCGAAGTCCAATCAATTTCAATCTTGAACGGGATGGAACGACGCGATATCTTCCTAATATCTAAACACAAGTCTTTTTCCTTGGTTATCGCAAATTCTATTCCTTTCGATGACTGAATAGGTTGGTCGATGTTTCCGAATTAACGTCATGCCTAGGATGGACCGTCTATAACCTTGATTTTTCCTAGTATGAAATCTAGTACTACCCATAAGCTCATTTTAAGTTGTGAAAATAGTAAAAGTGCATAAGGAGCCCGGAATGTCTTCAAACTCAAGGAGTACCAAGTAATTATCATAATCGACATACGGGACCCCTATTCACTTAAGTAGATCTTGCAATCAATATTTTTCCCGAAATGGTATAGTGCATTATATTTCCTCATTTCCCGAGATTTGCATCACATGATATGAAATGAAAGTGTGCCCTTGAGCACCCCGTTTTACCCGTTTATTTATTGTACTTGATTTACTTGTTTCCCCGAAAGCATTGGAGTTACTCTAGTAACAGTTATTTGCCCCGAAATATATTGCCCGACATGATATGATAGTGTGCCCTTGAGCACCCCCGTCTTGCCCGTTATTTATTGTACTTGACTTGCTTGCATATGTCTCGATTGGTTTTAACCTATGAGTCGGCACCACTAAGCTTGGATAACCATGTTGGTCTGATCAACCGACTTGGAGATCCCCATCTTGTCCCGCCAGCTGCAGCTTGGATCCCGATACCCGGTTACTACCGTGGTCCCGTCCCGATACCCGGTTATTACCGTGGTCTTGTCCCGATACCGCAGATTGCTACTGTGGTCCCCGATGCCCGGCTCGCTACCGTGGTCATGTATAGTATATGTATATGCATTCATGAGATCCCCTGTTTCTCCTCACCTCGAGTGACTGAGATCAGGGCCTAGTATATGTATATGTAATGATATGAGATCCCCTGTTTCTCCTCACCTCGAGTGACTGAGATCAGGGCCTAGTTATTGCTCTATCGCTTTAGTGATAGAGGACTTAGCTTCGTGTGGTTGCCATCTTGCCAGTTCCCGATTCCTTGGACACCCGACATGTTTTATATTGTTTACTTGCTTTCCGATAAATGATTCGTTTCCTTTATGAAAGTTGTTATTTAAACAAGTGCTAATATTCCCCAATGTAAATTCAGTCATTATTATATTATTCTCTGTTCTTTGTACCCGCACATGTTTTAAATGAATGCCCGATCTGTTGAAGAACCATGCTTTTACATATATTCCATACGATCAAGGATTTTGCTAGATTTATATGATTACACGTGTTTTAAGGGAATACCCGAATTGTTAAATACCCGTGCCTTGTTTTAAAGGACATTTGGTTTGTCAGATATCTATATTTATACCTGTTTTTAAATGAATACCCGAATTGTTAAATACCCGTGCCTTATTTTAAAGGACATTTGGTTTGTCAGATATCTATATTTATACCTGTTTTTAAATGAATACCCGAATTGTTAAATACCCATGCTTTGAAATATGTTTGAAATGACACCTGTTTTGTCAGATATCTATGTTTATACCGGTTTCAAATGAATATCCGATTTATTAAATATCCCTGCTTTGAGATATGTTTTAAATGAACATTAGTCTTGTCAGATTTCCTTGGTTACACCTGTTTTAAACGAACACCCGATTTGTTAAATATCCGTATTTTTCACATATGTTTCAAATGGACAGTAGTTTTGCCAGACTGCCATGGATACCTGATTTGTTGTATACTTGTGTTTTACTTCAGTTTCAAATGAACGTTTGTTTTGTCAAACCACTATATTTATACATGTTTTATTAGATGTTCATGTTTTACCCGTGCTTGAAATGAATACAAGTTTTCCCCGAGATTCCCGACTTTGCACCCGTTTAATTATATGCAGCATTTTGAGCAAATAGCATGATTTATCATTTGTATTATTATTCGCTATATTGTGTTCTTTTCATCCACCTGCCAGACCGTCGTGTCTGACCCACTACTTTTGGTACTCAGGTTCAGATTTCTTCGCCCCGAGTTGAGTGTTTTGTTGGCTTTGGAGCCATGCCTTGCAGGTTGTTTTGTCGGCTATGTCATGTAGACATTGAGTCTGACATCGGAGCTACGTCACATTTGGGTAGTAGTTTATAGCTTATTGTTGTATGGCTTTTATTAGCCTTTTTCTCGGGATTCTTAATTAATGTACATTGATAATTGTAACTTGAACATATTCGGGAATGTAATATCCTGTTACTGTCAGCTCTGTAAGTTATTGCGATGGTTACTCCAGTCTGGTATGATTCTTGAGATAATAGCTATGGGCTAAAGGTTGAGTGCGACACGGAATCCGATGGCCACGGACTTCGGGTCGCAACGCCACAAATGCTTCCGCAAAATATTCAGAATGTGTTGTCTTCACACACGCGGATCTTGGGAGAAGTAAAATATAATTTATCCTTAATCCCAATTCCCGCCCCCGATGTTCTTGTTTTGGGGGCGTGACAATGTCGTACCATCACGGGAGTGTGCTTCAGGTGTGGCTCGATGGACCATCGGATGAGGGATTGCCCTAGACCAAACAGACAGAATCAGCAGCAGCAGCAAGGGCCACAACGTCCACCACCACCACCACAGAATGCATTGGTTGTCCAAAACCTGGCAAGGCCACTTCAACAGCAAGCACCACAGCAGCAGGCCTGTCAGCAGCAGGGACATCAACGTGCACCGCAGCAGAACAGGAATGCACCACATGGCAGGCCAAAACAAGCTCAGAACATGCCACAACTTCGAGGGCAAATCTACGGGGTGAATAGAGTTGATGCAGAGGCAGCGGGAAATGTAGTGGAAGGTACACTTCTTGTTTGTGGGATTAAAGCTATGATTTTGTTGACCCTGGCTCTACACATTCTTTCGTGTCCCCTAAATTTTCTAAGTTGATTGATATGCATGCTAGAGAACTTGAGTTCATTTTGACCGTGGCAACCCCAGTAGGTAAACAAGTTATTTGTAGAACCTTTTACCCTAGTTGCACAGTCCAGATAGGAGAAGTGGTTTTAACCGCAAATCTCGATTCTTTGGAGATGTTTGATTAAGATGTCATCCTAGGGATGGATTGGCTGGCAGGGTACCATGCCACAATGGATTGTTTCCATAAGACCCTCACTTTCAAGTTGGTTGAGACACCAGCAGGGGTGTCGTTTCAAGGTGAGAGGAGGAATCCTCGTGCAGGGTTTGTTTCAGCGTTGAAGGCTGACAGACTTTTGAGAAGTGGTTGTGAAGCTTATTTAGCGTTTATCACGGAGGATAAACGGTCCCAAGGGGTGGAGGAGATCCCAATTGTTTGGGAATTCCCGGATGTTTTTCCGGAGGAGATTCCAGGTTTGCCACCCATGAGAGAGATTGACTTCACCATTGAGTTGCTACCAGGGACCGCTCCGATATCTATTGCACCATATAGAATGGCTCCAGCAGAGTTGGGAGAGTTGAAGACTCAGTTGCAAGAGTTGTTGGACAAAGGTTTTGTGAGACCGAGTGTTTCACCGTGGGGAGCTCCAGTTTTGTTTGTCTAGAAGAAGGATGGTTCGATGAGAATGTGTATAGATTACAGAAGATTGAATCAAGTGACCATCAAGAACAAGTACCCATTGCCAAGAATAGATGAATTGTTTGATCAATTGCAAGGTGCATCATACTTTTCGAAGATTGATTTGAGATCCGGTTACCATCAGCTGAGAGTTAGAGAATCAGATGTGTTGAAAACAGCTTTCCGGACAAGATATGGCCACTATGAGTTCCTAGTGATGCCATTTGGATTGACTAATGCACCGGCAGTGTTCATGGCTTTGATGAACAAGATATTTGCAGAATATCTAGATCAGTTTGTAGTGGTGTTCATAGATGACATTTTGGTGTACTCCAAGACCAAGGAAGAGCATGAAGAGCATTTGAGGGTTGCATTGCAACTCTTGAGAGAGAATCAGCTGTATGCGAAGCTTAACAAGTGTGAATTTTGGCTAGACCAAGTGGCCTTCTTGGGGCACATTATCTCAAGAGAAGGATTGTCAGTGGATCCGTCCAAGATTGAAGCAGTAGTGAACTAGGAAAGACCGAAGAACGTGACAGAAATTAGAAGTTTTCTGGGTTTGGCAGGCTATTATCGGAGGTTTGTGCAAGGTTTTTCGTTGATTGCGTCACCTTTGACGAAGTTGACAAGGAAAAATGCACCATATGTATGGACAGAGCAGTGTGAAGAGAGTTTCCAAGAGCTAAAGAAGAGATTGACTAGAGCACCAATCCTTACTTTTCCATCCGGGAGCGGCGGTTTTACCATTTTTACCGATGCTTCGAATGTTGGACTTGGTCGCGTGTTGATGCAAGAAGGAAAAGTGATTGCTTATGGATCTCGGCAGTTGAAAGATCACGAGAAGAACTATGTGTCACGCCCCCGAACCGAAACCTCGGGGGCGGGAGATGGGATTTAAAGCATAAATATATTTTTCTTCTCCCAGGATCCGCGTGTGTGAAGACAACACATTCTGAATATTTTGCGGAAGCATTTGTGGCGTTGCGACCCGAAGTCCGTGGCCATCGGATTCCGCGTCGCACTCAACCTTTAGCCCATAGCTAATATATCAAGAATCATATCAGACTGGAGTAACCATCACAATAAATTACAGAGCTGACAGTAACAGGATATTGCATTCCCAAATATGTTCAAGTTACAATTATCAATGTACATTAATTAAGAATCCCAAGAAGAGGCTAACAAAAGCCATACAACAAGAAGCTATAAACCACTACCCAAAAGTGACGTAGCTCCGATGTCAAGCTCAATGTCTACATGACATAGCCGACAAAACAACCTGCAAGGCATGGCTCTACAGCCAACAAAAGCACTCAACTCGGGGCGAAGAAATCTGAACCTGAGTACCAAAAGTAGTGGGTCAGACACGACGGTCTGGCAGGTGGATGAAAAGATAACAAATATACTGCAGAATAAAACATATGATAAATCATGCTATTCGATCAAATGCTGCATATAATTAAACGGGTGCAAAAGTCGGGAATCTCGGGGAAAACTTGTATTCATTTCAAGCACGGGTAAAACATGAACATCTAATAAAACATGTGTTCGTTTGCATCATCTATAATCATAGATATTTGACAATCGGGTGTTCGTCTAGAACATGTATAAATATAGTGGCTTGACAAAACAAACGTTCATTTGAAACTTAAGTAAAAACACAAGTGTACAACAAATCGGGTATCCATAGCAGTCTGGCAAAACCAAAGTCCATTTGAAAGATATGTGAAAATACAGATATTTAATAAAACTGGGTGTTCATTTAAAACATATCTCAAAGCAGGGATATTTAACAAATCGGATATTCATTTGAGACCGGTATAAACACAGTGATCTGGCAAAACAAGTGTCATTTGAAACATATTTCAAAGCATGGGTATTTGACAATTCGGGTGTTCATTTAAAACATGTGTAATCACATAAATCTAGTAAAACAATCGATCGTTTGAAACATATGTAAAAGCATGGGTATTCGCCCAACCGACATTCATTTAAAACATGTGCGGGTACAAAGAACAGAAGACAATATAATAATAACTGAATTTACATTGGAGAATATTAACACTTGTTTAAATAACAACTTTCATAAAGGAAACGAATCATTTATCAGAAAACATAAAAGCAATATAAAACATGTCGGGTATCCAAGGAATCGGAAACTGGCAAGATGGCAACCACAAGAAGCTAAGTCCTCTATCACTAAAGCGATAGAGCAATAACTAGGCCCTGATCTCAGTCACTCGAGGTGAGGAGAAACAGGGGATCTCATATCAATACATATACATATACTAGGCCCTGATCTCAGTCACTCGAGGTGAGGAGAAACAGGGGATCTCATGAATGCATATACATATACTATACATGACCACGGTAGCGAGCCGGGCATCGGGGACCACAGTAGCAATCTGCGGTATCGGGACAAGACCACGGTAATAACCGGGTCTCGGGACGGGACCACGGTAGTAACCGGGTATCGGGATCCAAGCTGCAGCTGGCGGGACGGGAGGGGGATCTCCAAGTCGGTTGATCAGACCAACAGGGTTATCCAAGCTTAGTGGTGCCGACTCATAGGTCAAATCCAATCGAGACAATGCAAGTAAATCAAGTATAAATACATAATCAAACGGGCAAGACGGGGGTGCTCAAGGGCACACTAACATTTCATATCGGGCAATACATGTCGGGACAAATAACTGTTACTAATGTAACTTCAATGCTTTCGGGAAAACAAGTCATGTAATGCCAATCTCAGAAAATGAGGTGAAACAATGAACTATAACAATTTCGGGTAAAATATTACTTTCAAGATCTATTTAAGTGAATAGGGGTCCCGTATGTCGATTATGGTCATTACTTGGTACTCCTTGAGTTTGAAGACATTCCGGCCTCCTTATGCACTTTTACGATTTTCAAAGATTTCGAATGACATCTTCGTGATATGGTTTCTTTCTCGAATGATCTCATACAATGCCTAGTGAATCTCATTTGATCGACAAAGCTCAACGCTCGAACGAACCGGAGAGTTCGTTCGAGCGGGGAGCTTTTTCGAAATCTGGGGAATTTCGGTTACCTGGCGGTCAGCTGGAGGTTAGCCGCCGCTGGGGCAGGCGGCTAGCCGCTGGCTGACCGCGAAGCTGACCGCGGCTGGGCTGCAGAAAATATAGCTTACTGGAAAGCTGACCGCCAAGTGCGGTTACCTGGCGGTTAGCCGCCGATGGGGTCCGCGGTTAGCCTCTGGCTAACCGTGAGGCTGACCGCGTTTTCAGGGGGAAAATGATGCTCTATGGAAAAGGAACCGTGACATTTCGGTTACCTGGCGGTTAGCCGCCAGTCACCAGACGGCTAGCCGCCGGGTGACCGCAGGCTGACCGCCAGTGCGGGAATCACCCACTGTGTGCATATTTGAGTCACTTTCCTCCTCAAAACCATCCTCCTCACTTTCACTTAATCCTTGCCACATAACTGAGCTAAAAGCTCCTCCAATGCAACTATTTACACTTCTCCACAACTCCAATATGGGTTCATCTCCTCACCTCTTCCATCAACATCAATTCCAATACAAGGGAAGAAGGAAACCATTTCACAAACATTCATTTAGGATATAACCAAAGGACAATACATGCCAAACCAACATGTTTACAAAACATTAAATGACTTAGCCAATCACATTCCTCATGAAAACTCCAATGAAAAAGTAAAACTAAATATCTCCTTTCTTCTCACTTAAAACCAAACCAAAGGGAAGAATCTCCATTGTATACAAGGGTCCATTTGCCATAATCAAGGGGGAATTGAAAACTATTGATCCCATTTCCAAAACAATAGATGATTTAGCAAAACTCATTAAATGAGCATCTATTTCAAATCAATGCAAGCTAGTAAACATAAACATGAATGGGAAACCAACCCCATTCATTTTAAAATCATATGAGCAAACCTTGACCAAATGAAAGCACATTTTTCCAAGAGATTAACAAGAGATAAACCACCATTAATATGCAATTTCGAAATCAATAGAAATATGACAAGAAGCATGCGTAGAAACATATATCACATTATCAAGAACAAGTAATAAAACTTAGGATTTTCTCATAAAACTTTGATAACATTAAAACCATCCATTCATCCACTTGCCTTGGGTCCCAAGCTAGCAAATCAAGCTTCTAATCACCTCTCAAGCTCAAGATCCACAATCTCTACAAAAACCCCCAAAACAAACCCTAAAATGGGTTAAACAATGAAAGACAAGGAAAGGGCTCAAACCAAGCTAGGAAATAGAACCTAAGGGAAAGCCATAGCACATCTAAGGAAAATGGGAAGGATTCTTTACCTCTAAGGCCATGAATGAACAAGAAGAAGCTTGCAATAGGGGCTGCCCACCTTGGTTTCCCACAAAAATGGTGTCAAACAAGAGAGGAGATGAAGGAGAAGAAGTTGCCGGAGTTCCCTCGTCGGATTGGTGGCTCGGAGGCTCCATTAGAGCAAGAGAAATGGAAGAAATGGAGAAGAGGGCTGCTGGCACTGTAGCTGGGAAGTTTCAGTCGATGGAATGGAGAAATGAGGGAGAAAGGGAGTGGAGAGACCTCTTATAACATGGGTGGGTGTGGGTCCTACTTCACTTAACACTTGCCAAGGGTAAAACATCTCTTTGTGGGCCTCGAATGGATTCGATGAAGAAGGAAGAAATGATCGTCGAAATATCTAGTTTCCAAAAAGTATGAGTTTCACGGATTTCGGGAATATCGAGTTTTTGGGTTCAGATTTGGCGTGAAAAGACTATTTTGCCCTCAAGGCCAAGAAATCGGGTTTCGGGTTCTCAAATGGATGCGGGATCAATATGAAAGTTGTAGGATTCCTCAAGATGAATGCAACGGGCCAAAAACACCATACGAAACAAATCGGGAAAATCTCACAAGTAAATGCAAAGCCGAAAAGGGAACCCCCAAAGGGTCCCACAAGCTACCAAAGCACTCAAAAGTCTAAAACTAGAAGAAAAACCATTCTAGCTCGCAAACTCAACCCAACAAATACTAATCCCACTAAAAGAAACTAATCCTCAAATAAAACAATACTAATCCAAGAGATTAGGGGTCGGGTTCTCACACTATGCCACCCATGATATGGAGTTAGCAGCGGTTGTGTTTGCTTTGAAAATGTGGAGACATTACCTCTATGGAGAGCAGTTCGAAGTCCACTCCGACCACCGCAGCTTACAATATCTGTTTTCACAGAAGGGTTTGAACATCATGCAGAGAAGATGGATGGAATATATCAAGGACTATGATTTTCCAATCAAGTACCACCCGGGGAAAGGAAATGTTGTTGCAGATGCCTTGAGTAGGAAATCAGTGGGCTTGGCTAACCTTAGTGGCACTTGTATTTTTGAGCAATTGGAAGAATTGAGCTTAGACATGCAGCCACTGAGGAAGGGTGTTTTGTTAGTTAACATGACAGTGTCAGAACCTTCTTTCATTCAGAAGATCAAGGATAGTCAGTTGCAAGATCCAGAGTTGGCAGAGATTTCAGAGCATATAGCAGAACGTCCTGATTTTCGTATTGCTGATGGAGTTTTGTACAACCGTGACCGTTTGTGTGTACCTAACATTGAAGATTTGAGGAATGATATCATGAACGAAGCTCACAGTACGAAGTACTCTATGCATCCCGGTAGCACAAAGATGTATCATAATTTGATGGACAGATTTTGGTGGAACAATATGAAGAGAGAGATTGCAGCGTTTGTCTCCCGTTGCATGACCCGTCAGTTGATTAAAGCAGAGCATCAGAGGCCTCCAGGATTGTTACAGCCGTTAGAGATTCCGGAATGGAAGTGGGAGCACATTACCATGGACTTTATTTCGGGATTACCAAGGACTAGCAGAGGCAACGATGCGATTTGGGTCATTGTAGACCGTCTCACCAAGTCAGGGCATTTCCTTGCTATGAAGACAGGGAAGAAGATGCACATGCTACCTTTGGCAGAGTTGTTTGTCAGGGAGATCTTCAGTCGACATGGGCAGCCAGTTTCTATCACATCTGACAGAGACAACAGATTTGTCTCGAGGCTCTGGAAGACATTGCATGAATCTATGGGTACGAGACTACAGTTTAGCACATCGTATCACCCGCAGACAGATGGTCAGTCGGAGAGAACGATTCAGACTCTTGAGGATATACTCCGTGCTTGTGTGTTAGACTTCAAGACTCAATGGGATGAGACTCTATCGTTGTGTGAGTTCGCCTACAACAACAGTTACCACTCAAGCATTGGGATGACTCCTTTTGGGGCTTTGTATGGCAGAAGGTGTAGGACACCTGTTTGTTGGGAAGAAGTCGGCACTCGCAGTTTCCATGGACCGACTATGGTTAGTGAGACCAGCGACAAGATCAAGTTGATTCAAGAACGTCTGAAAGTGTCCAGGAGTAGACAGAAGAGCTATGCAGACTCCCACCGCAGAGATCTACAGTTCAAGGAAGGAGACAAGGTCTTCTTGAAAGTGTCACCTACTAGGGGAACATTGAGATTTGGACAGAAGGGCAAGTTGTCACGGAGATACATTGGACCCTATGACATTGTGAGCAAGATCGGTGACGTGGCTTATAGATTAGCCTTACCACCCGAGCTATCCGGCGTACACAACGTCTTCCATGTGTCCATGTTGAAGAAGTATGTTCCCGATCCTTCGCATGTGCTCCGACATGAGCCATTAGAGATCAGAGAGGATGCTACCTATGTTGAGAAGCCCGTTGAGATCATCGATACAAAGGAACATGAGTTGAGGACATGGACTATTCAGTGGGTAAAGGTACTGTGGCAGAATCATGGACCGGAAGAGGCCACGTGGGAATTACGAGAATAAGTTCAGAAGAGGTACCCACATCTTCTACCAGAGGTGAGTCTTATGTTTCATTTGGAGGACCAAATGCCCTAAGGGGTGGAGGATGTAAGATCCCGACCCGAGTGAACCCGATTAGTACTAATTAAGTGGCGTGTTAGTGCTAAGCTTGATTAGTGATTTTGGCTAAGTTGGGTTTGGAATAGCTTTGACTCTAGTTTTGGGCTACTTTGTATGCTTTGGTAACTAGTAGGGCCCTTTGGGGGTTCCTTTTCATGACATTGCACATATTTGGGGATTTATTGGAGATTTTTACATTCATGGTTTTAATCCCGTTTTATTTGTATTGTTGATCCCTACAACTTTCACGTTGATCCCGCCCCCGTTGGAGATCCCGAAACCCGATTTCATAGCCTTGAGGGTAAAACAGTCATTTCACACAAAATCTGTACCCAATACTTGATATTCCCGAAACCCGCGAAACATACATTTTTTTTGGAAACTAGATATTTCCACGATCATTTCTTCCTTCTTCGTCGAATTCATCCGAGGTCCCGAAAGAGATGATTTCAACCAAACTAGTGCCTTTAGTAGTGGGACCCAACTCAATTGTTATCAAAGGGAACCCATTCTTCTATCTTCAATCCATTTCCTTTTCCAGCACAAGAGAGAAAACCTAGGGTTTTGTGAGCAACTCTTTCTTCTTCTTGCTTCTCCCATCCTCAATCCACTCCCAAGCTTGCACTAATAGGAGATTGGAGGCCATCACCTTCTTCACCTCTTTGAGAGCTTCCTTTCAATAGCTTTGTGGGGAGAACCTCCATTTCCAATATCTCCTTTGAGCTTACCAATGTCCATTAGAGGACCTTACAAGTAAGTAATCACCCTCTTCTTCTAGATTTGTGTTCCTTTGGCCTTAGAGAAGCTTCACCTTCATTGTTGTAAGGTTTCCTTGTTATTTCATTGTTTGACCATTTTAGGGTTTTGTTTTGGGGATTTTTTATTGTAGCTTGGAAGTGAGCTTAAGAAGTGTTAGAGGCTTGATTTTTGGCTAGCTTGGACCTAAGGCAAGTGAATGATTGGGGTGTTTTTGAGTTTTACATGGTTTGGTGAAACATTAATGATTTTCTCATGTTTTTGTTGATTTTCATTGTTGAAATAAATGTTCTTGATGGAGTATTAAAGGGTGCATTTATGTCCAAGAGAGGTGTTAGTCCATAGCATTTAATATCTTCTTGTTTTGTTCCAAATATATATATATATATATATATATATATATATATTGTGAAATGGTTTCCTTCTATTCTTCCCTTCTTATATTAAATGTAATATGGATGGAGGAGAATGGGATGGATGTGGTTGGAGATTTGAGGTTATTTGAATGGAGATCTATAGTCCTCATTTGATGTATGAAAGTGGTCAAGAAGGGGTTGTAAAAAGGAAGAGTTATTGTGGAGCTGAACTGGTCCGAATTCAGGTTCTGGACAGTTCGCTCTTTCGACCATGACACTTCGCTCGAGCGACCTGTCCAGGAAAGGGTTCGGAGCATTCCAGTAGCTAGGTCGCTCGAGCGGACCCCTGGTCGCTCGAGTGGATATTCCAAAACTCATTCCAGAGAGTTGTTCGTTCGAACGCATTTAAATATTCGCTCAATCCAATGAGTTCGTTCAAGCGACCTCAACTTCGCTCGAGCGAACCCACCCAGACCGCCATTCCAGAGAGCGAGGTGCCCTGTTGGGCAAGGCTATGTTTGGGACGATATTTAACTATTTCAATGTTTGGGTCTATTCTCTGGGAACCCCTCGATGGCAGGAGATTTGCTAAACAATGTATGAGGTCATTCGCGGAAAGAAACCATATCACAAAGATTTCATTCGAAGTTTTGAAACTTCAAGGTGCATAAGGAGCCCGGAATGTCTTCTAACTCGAGGAGTACCAAGTCCTTATTATAATCGACATACGGGACCCCTATACACTAAATAGATCTTGAAACCAGTATTTTACCTGAAATTGTTATAGTTCATTGTTTCAGTTCATTCCAAGATTTATATTATATGATTGGTTTTCCCGAAAGCATGATAGTTACACTAGTAACAGTTATTTGTCCCGAAATGTATTGCCCGACATGAAATGACAGTGTGCTATTGAGCATCCCCGTCTTGCTCGTTTAATTGTTGTACTTGATTTACTTTCATATCTCTCGATTTGTAATTTGACCTATGAGTCGGCATCACTAAGCTTGGATACCTTGTCGGTTTGATCCACCGACTTGGAGATCCCTTTCCCGTCCCGCCAGCTGCAGTTTGGATCCCGATACCCGGTCTATTACTGTGGTCCCGTCCCGATACCCGGTTCGCTACCGTGGTCCCGTCCGGTATATTTATATTGTATATATGATTTGCGTTGAATCTCCTCACCTTGTGTCACTGAGATCAATGTCCCGTTATACTGTTGTCACTTTAGTGACAGAAGACTTAGCTTTATGTGATTTCCATCTTGTTAGGTCCCGATTCCTTGGTTACCTGATATGTTTTACCTTATTTACCTGTTTTCTAAGAAATGATTTATCTACTTTATGAGAGTTCTTGTTGAAACAGATTTCTATGCTTTTCAAGGTATTTCCTTTATTATTATTGTTGTTATATATTTTCATTCTCTTGCCAGACTGTCGTGTGTGACCCATTTGCTTTGGTACTCAGGTCCCGTTGCCGGTTTCCTTGAGGAGGAGCCGGAGGAGGCGGTAGGTGAGCCGCAACCTGTAGTCGAGTGGTGCGCTGACGATGTCATGTAGACATCGGGTTGCTAAGAGCGGCGTAACATTTTGAGGGGAACTATTTAACCATTCTTTGGGTTATTGTTTTGTTATATTGGCCTTTGTTGGCCTCGATTTTTGGAGAATGTAAATAAGTGATCTTTTGTTAAACTTTTACTACTTTTGGGAAACATGTTATAGATCGTTGCTCATTCTGATACAGTAATTTATACTTGATGTTAATGCTTTCATGACTAGAGATAGTCTGACTATTTGATTTGCTACATGCTTCCGCACCTAACAGAAATATTCGTTTGTGGTTGTGATATCCTCACCGTGGACACCTGTGGGAAATTAAATAAATGTAAGTGTTATTACCATTTAAATAGATGTGGTTTAAACCACCAATGTCCCGACTCCGGATCAGTTTCCTTTGGGTTCCCGGTCCGGGGTCGCGACAAGACTGGAGCTAGGAGATTTTACAGCACAATGAGCCAAGAGGGGTGAGTCCAGATGACTACAGAGGCTCCTAAAACAAGTAAGAAAAACACAAAACACCACACAAAACAAAATAAATAACAGAAACAGACAGCACAATGAAGGAAACGACTGAGGTTGGGAGGAGACAGTGAATGGTGAGGATGCACAGTGAGAAAAACGTGTAAATAGAGAAGAAAATGGAGAAGAACACGAGAAAAGAGAAGGAAATCCAGAGAAGAGAAGGGATGATCCAGGAGAAAGATGGAGGAGAGGAAGGAAACACAATGCAGAAAGAGCTCAGCTTGGTCGACCTGCAAAAGGAGAAGTTTCTGTTTGAAACAGAATAGCCCAGCACACTGATATAATTTTCTTGGTTGCGCAGGCTCGGTCGACCGGCCACTTAGTCCGGTCAACCGGGCTAACTGGGTCTGCCTGATATTTCTGATCAGGTCTAGAACAACAGGGTAGAATAGAGATGGATCAATCTAAATGATATAAACCTTGAAACCCAGTTATCAAACAAGCTTAAAAGATTTAGAAAATATATTTTGCAAAATCAATTCCAAATAATTCCTTTTTAAGAAAATAAGGCTTGTAAGATAAATATCATTTTTCAAACTCATTTAAATTTGAAAACACAAAGATGTGACTATGAAACCATTCAAAAATAAACAATTTGAAAAACAAATCAATTGATTTAGAAGATATAACTTTTTCAAAGCTTTTTCAAATCAATTGATCAAAATCATGCATTTAATCATAAAATACCATTTTAAATTCAAAATGTATTTTCAACAAACAAGACTCAATTAAATGAATCTAGAAGCCTAAAGAAATACTAAGAAAGTAGAATCAAGACCAACTAAACATATGACTAAGGGAAAGGGTTGGTCCTATCTATCTAAGAAGTCTTAGTAATCTTCTAGAG
Source organism: Cinnamomum chago (assembly GCA_038049695.1). Classification (NCBI taxonomy): domain Eukaryota; kingdom Viridiplantae; phylum Streptophyta; class Magnoliopsida; order Laurales; family Lauraceae; genus Cinnamomum; species Cinnamomum chago. Next base: position 50,100,338 of record CP142462.1, read on the forward strand.
GTCTAACCTTAGGTATCCATCTAAGGTCTTGGGCTTTGGAGACTATTTTAGAAATTCCACCAACTAAAGGAGATAAAGATTGAATTCTTTTAGACTTGACATCAAATCTTTGAGGTTTGACTATTTTAGATTGATGATTAGTCTTAGGAAGTTGGTGTCTCATATCCTTTTTATTCTTCTCATTTCTTTTAGCTTTTCCTCCCTCTTTTTGTCTTTTGAACTTTAATTTCAACTTTTCAACCTTTTTCAAGAATTCTTTCATTTCTAAGGTTAAAGGAGGAAAAAAGAGAAGTTTCTTTTTGATAGATTTATTTTGATTTTTAGTCTTTTTAAAATCTATCTTGGATGACTCTTTTTGAAATGATTTAACTTGTTTGAATTTCTTAGAGTCTTCCTTGGAATTCAAAGTCTTACCCTTCATAGAATTTGATTTAATTTTCTTAGGTTCAAAGATGGGTTTAGAAATATGACTTTTCTTTAATTTGCACTCAAACTTGAAATGTCCTTCTTTACCACAATAATGACATTTAGTTTTGGACATTTGAGAAAGAGTGCTAGAGAAAGAGGACTCACCTTTCACAAAAGTGTTGGTGAATTTAGGGTCATGTGAAGTATACTTATAAAAACCAAGACCCGTCCTATCTCCATGAGATTTACCCAATTTAAACAACTTTTCAAATCTCTCTTCACCTTGGGTAAACTTGCACTCATACTTTTGTTTATATCCTTCAAGTTGAGTGACTTTGGTTATAAGGATTGAATTTTCATTTTTGACTTTTAATAAATCATTTTCAATTTCCTTATAGTTGCTTAGTTCTTCATTGGCAGGTTTTAATTTGAAATTAAGTTCATTAACAACATTAGATCCAAGTTCTAAGTTTTTTACAATACTTTGAGCATTAGACAAGTTTTCCTTGGAAATTGGCAACTTGGATTCTAAATTGATAAAGTCTTTTTCTTGCCTTTGTAGTTGATCTCTTAGATTTAAATTTTTTTTATTAAGATCATCATAACTTATCTTAATCTCATTTAGTTCATCTTTGATATTGGATAAGTTATTTAAAGAGATCATAAACTTAGAGACTAAACATTTTATGACTTTTTCTTTCTCTCCAAGTTCATCTTTAGAAGAGACTAGTTCTTTGTTTAGTCTTTTTTATTCTTCTCTTAAACTTTTGTTTTTCTTATCAAGCTTTAAAGTTAATGTATATAATTCTTCATAGGCTTGTTGAAGATCATCTTCATCATAATCTTCTTCTTTTAATTCACATTGAGATTCATTTATTTGAAGGTTTGAATCTCCAATAGATGGAAGAATGAGAGGTCTAGAAGAATCTACACAAAAGTCTAAACAACCTACCTTAGTGGAATCCATATCAATAGTATTCATTCAAACACAAATCTAGGGTTATAAAATCTAGATTTTTACACCTAATCAAGAGTTACAAACACTTGATCCTATAAGATAGAGCACGAGGCTCGGATACCAATTGAAAGTCCTGGGATCCTAACCCTAGAGGGGGGGTGTGAATAGGGTGTGCTACAAATATGACCAATTTTAATTTCTATAAAATAAACTAGTCACATGTGATGATTTACCAAACAAGATGCGGAAGCTAACAAAAGAAATCACCACAAGCATTGTAAGACAGCGACCCGAGTGAACCCGATTAGTGCTAATTAAGTTCGTGTTAGTTCTAAGCTTGATTAGTGTTTTTGGCTAAGTTGAGTTTCGAATAGCTTTTGTACTAGTTTTGGGGTATTTTGATTGCTTTGAGTTAGAAGGGCCCTTTGGGGGTTCCTTTTCATGACATTGCACGTATTTGGAGATTTATCGGAGATTTTTGCATTCATGGTTTTAATCTCGTTTTATTGATATTGTTAAGCTCTTCAACTTTCTTGTTGATTCCGAGTCCATTTGAGATCCTGAAACCCGATTTCATAGCCTTGAGGGCAAAACAGTCATTGCACACAAAATCTGTACCCAAAACTTGATACTCCCGAAACCCGCGAAACATACACTTTTTAGAAACTAGATATTTCGACGATCATTTCTTCCTTCTTCGTCGAATTCATCTGAGGTCCCAAAAGAGATGATTTCAGCCCAATTAGAATTCTAGTGGTGGAGCCCACTCCCCACTTGTTTATAAGGAGACCCTTCCCCTTCCATTACCCTTTTTCCAGCACAAGCATAAGCTAGGGTTTTCCCTTTTCTTCTTCTTCTTCTTGCTCTTGCTTGCAATCACCAAACTCACCATCAATCTTGCAGAACTTGAGTAGTGGAGATCATCACCTTCTTCCTCATCACCCTAGCTCTCCATCGACACCATTGCTTGAGAAAACCATTCATCATAAGACTTTCTTTGAGCTTGCCATTGCCATTAGAGGACCTTGCAAGTAAGTAATCCCCTTCATCTTCTAGATTTGTGTTCCTCTAACCTTAGAGAAGCTACACCTTAAATATTGGAAGGTTCCCCTGCTATTTCATTGTTTTGACTCTTTTAGGGTTTGTTTGTTTTGGGGATTTTGTCATAGCTTGGATTCCTTGCTTGGGAGACTTGTTAGAGCTTGATTTCATTGTTAGAAGACCTAAGGCAAGTGGATGTTTTGATTTTTATAAGCTTTCAATGATTTTTGGTATTTTCCATTAATGCCCATTTATTGTTTTGTTTTGAAATGAATGCTCATGGTAGAGTACTAAGGGTATATTTATGATCATAGAGAAGTGGTAGTTCATAGCATTTAATGTTTTCTTGCCTTGTTCCAAATGCATCTTATGTGGAATGGTTTCATTCTCTTCTTTCCTTGTATTGAATGTGATATGAATGGAGGAGAATGGGATGGATGTGGTGAAGGATTTAATGTAGTTTGAATGGAATAAGTTGTTCGTTCGAACGCATTTAAATATCCGCTCGACCCAATGAGTTCGCTCAAGCGACCTCAACTTCGCTCGAGCGAACCCACCCAGACAAACATTCCAAAGAGCGACTCGCTCGAGCGAACATTCCAGTCCGCTCGAGCGATGCGGTTCGTCTGGCATAGGCCATGTTTGGGACAGTGTTCAACTGTTTCAACGCTTTGGGACTGTTCTTTGGGAACCCCTCTATGTCAAGGAGATTTGTTAAGCATTGTATGAGGCCTATTGAGAAAGAAACCGTATCACAAAGATTTCAATTGGAGTTTTGAGAATTCAAAGTGTATCAGGAGCCCGGAATGTCCCCCAAACATAAGAGTACCAATTGGTCATTAGATTGACATACGGGGCCCCTATCCACTTTAAACGAATTTTGAACCCGATACTTTACTCGAAATCCCAATTGCTTATTGTACCTTATTTGACCCCGAGATTTATACTACATGTCTTGTTTTCCCGAAAGCACTGATGAACACTTGAAATGGTTATTTGGCTTGAAGTGCATTGCACCACATGAAATGTTAATGTGCCCTTGAGAACCCCCGTCTTGCCCGTATATCTATTGTACTTGAGTTAATTGCATATGTCTCGATTGTATTTGACCTATGAGTCGGCACCACTAAGCTTGGATAACCCTGTTGGTCTGATCCACCGACTTGGAGATCCCCCTCTTGTCCCGTCAGCTGCAATTTGGATCCCGCTACCCGGTTATTACCGTGGTCTTGTTCCGATGCCGTAGATTGCTATTGTGGTTCCCGATGCCCGGCTCACTACCGTGGTCCTGTATAGTATATGTATACGTATTTATAAGATCCACTGTTTCTCCTCACCTCGAGTGACTGAGATTAGTGCCTAGTTATTTGCTCCATCACCTTAGTGATAGAGGACTTAGCTTCGTGTGGTTGCCATCTTGATTGTTTCCCGTTCCCTTGGTTACCTTTACATGTTTTATGATGCATACTCGTATTTGAATGAATGTTTTATCTTGTTTAAAGAAATTGTTATTTAAACAGGTTTACATGTTTTGAAGGTAAAGTCATTCATTTTCATTTTGTTATTGTGTTTTCCTCCATTTGCCAAACCGTCGTGTTTGACCTACTCTTTGGTACTCAGGTCCCGTTGTTGGATATCCCGAGGAGGAGCTTGAGGAGGCGGCCGTAGAACCGCAGCAGTTAGTTGAGTGGCGTGCTGATGACGTCATGTAGACGTTCGGTTGCTATGAGAGACTCATTATTTTTGGGGAAACTTTTAACCATTCTTTGAATTGGTATTTTGTTATATTGGCCTTGTGGGCCTCTATTTTTGGGGAAATGTTATTTGCATAAACTTTAACCTACTTTGGGTAACATGCTAATGTTCATTGCTCATTCTGATATAGTATTTTGGACTTGTGTTATTGTCTTGATGACCAAGGATGGTTTGACTATTTGATTTGCTATACGCTTCCACACTTAAAAGAAATATTCATTTATGGTAGTGATATCCTCACCGCGGACACCTGTGGGAAATTAAATATATGTATGTTGTTATCATTTAAACAGATGTTGTGGTTATCTATTCACCATCATTTCAGATGTATAACTGTCCCGACTCCGGATCAGCTCCTTCTCATGGATTCCCGGTCCGGGTTCGCGACAGACTGGTATCAGAGCGAGACGTGTTTCAAGCAATTAAAAGAAACTAGAAATCCTGAGGACGTGGCGAGGATTCGGTAGATTTTCGTTAGCCAGTATCGTGTGAGCAATGTGTGACCCTTTATATTATTATGTGCTAACAAGTTGTTTTGCAGCATCATGCCTCCCCGTAAGAGAACAGTGAATGGCATTCCTTCTAGCAGTAATAGTGATCACACCGGGCCGGTAGAAGAGGATATGGTTGAGAACAACCCACCAAATCAGTTCCAGGAAATGATGCAAGCCATGCTTGACCAGCAAAGTCAAGCCAATGAGAACCAGGCCAGATTGCAAGAACAGATGCTCAAGAGGGAAGAAGATCACGCAAGGGAAATGGCAGAGATGCAACGGCAATTACAAGAGGTCCTACAGAGAAGACCAGAACCGGTTCAACCTCAACCAGCTATAGTCATAAACCAGAGGCAACATGATCCTAATGCCTTGTTTGAGCGATTCAGGAAGAGAGCTCCGAAGGAATTTCTGGGAATAGAAGACCCATTGGCTGCAGATGACTGGTTGGAGCACACGGAGAACATCTTTGAGATTTTCCAGTGTACAAGGGGAGAGAGAGTGATGCTAGCATCATCCCTCTTTGTTGGTTTAGCGGACAGATGGTGGAAAACGGTTAGGGAAGAATATAGAACCATGGCTGATGTAGAGGTTTGGGCAAACTTCAAGAGGGAATTCCATGACAAATATGTACCTGCCCATATCAAGAAGCAAAAGGCCATAGAATTTCAACAACTTGTCCAAGGGATTATGCCAGTTCTCGAATACCTCACTAAGTTCGAGAGATTGTCTAGATACGCTCCGGAGTTGGTGGATACGGTGGAGAAGAAAATTGCCAAATTCTTTGAGGGGCTTAATCCCTTCATTGAGAGAGATGCCACCGGGGTAGTACCACCTACAACTTTTGATGAGGCAGTCAAGAGGGCCTATAAGTTTGAGAACTTCCACAACAAGATCCTCAGAGTCAAAGGCAAGGGACAAGCTCAGCAGCAGAACCACCAGCAAAGGAACCATCAGAACAAGAGATAGAGGACAGAACCGATTGCTCAAGGTCCATTGGTTTGTACACATTGTGGGAAGAACCATGAGAGTGCACAGTGTTGTACACTCACAGGAGCATGTTTTAGATGTGGATCCATGGCTCATCAGATGAGAGACTGTCCAAGACAGAATAGGCAGAATCAGCAGCAGCAGCAAGGGGCACAGCGCCCACCAGCACCAGCGAATGCAATTGTTGTTCAGAATCAGGCAAGACCCCTACAGCAACTGTTAGGAATTTTGTATTTGCAATTTGATGGATGCATTTTCACTTTAGCATCATTTGAATTTTCACACTTGCATTGTTTTAGAAAACCTTGAAATCTGGTTTTATACATGCATTGCTTTTAAGATTTGAAAAAGTATAGTTTTATGCATGTTTTGTTTTTATACTTGGATGCATTGATTTTAGAATCCAAACTCTTTTGAAAACCTAATTCTTTGTGCATTACTTTTGAGAAATCATATTGAGAATTTAGGTTTGTGTCTTGCATACTTTCATCACTTTCAGAATCATTTTTGTATGCATTTTTATGTGAAAAGAGTTTTTAGAAATCAAGCTAGCCTATGTTTTAAATCTTCCAAATTATTTTAGGCTTTTTGTGTTTTATGTTTTTAAACATCTTAGATTGATTTATAACATGTTACCAAGCTTGATTTAGTGGCCCAAAAATCCCCACAAAGAAACACCTTCAAATTTGCATTTTATGGGAATTTTTGATCCAGGGGGTGGTCTGGCAGTGTCGCCTGTCGACCGGCCCAGAGGTCCCGGTCGACCGGGAACACTGCAGGCCAACTGGGCCCCTGGAGCCCCAACGGTCATATTTTTGAGCGTTGTGTGATCCCGGTCGACCGAGACCTGTTTCCAGGTCGACCGAGGACTAGCCGTTGGACTGTTTTTCATTATAAAGTCCATTCATTTCCAACCTTCTTTGGGGCTTGAAACATGAACTTTTGAGACCATTTTGGAGCCAAAGAAAGGGGAAGAAGTTGGAAAGGCTAGAGGGCTATTTGGAAATCAAATGCTTGAGTTTTAAAAAGGTACATCTTACTTATCATTTTGATTTTCATTAAAATTAGAATCAATGCATGGTTAAATCTTTGTATTTTCCTTTATGCATGATTTCTAGTTTTTAAAGAGTTGTTTTGCAAACTCATTACCATCCTTGGAGTATTAAGAATGGTTTGCAAACTCTCTTGACTAATTCACATGCTCTTAGATTTTAATATTCATGCAACTTGTTTAGTTCATTTCTTCAAAGTTGATTGAATCTTTTATGTGATTAGTTTTCTCTTCAATCATCATTTTATAAGCTTTGATTTTAAATTGCATCAAGCAAACATTTAAGAACTTCATTGGTGAAATTGATTGAAGAAACCCATTCATACACTTGCACACACATTAGCATCATTTAGTGTATGTTTGTAATTTGAATTACACTTTCATATTAGCCTATGTAGAGGCAATTCAATTGTGCTTAAATTGTATCTCTTGGAGTGTTCTTTTGTGAAGACACCTTCTTAGAGAAATCTCTCATTTGTAAAGGTTATTGCTTAGCCTAAGAAAAGCATTGTGTAAAGGTTATTGCTTAGCCTAAGAAAAGCATCTTGTAAAGGTTATTGCTTAGCCTAGAAAAGCACATTGAGAGGTTGTTGTTTAGCCTTGAAAAACAACATCGTAAGGGTTATTGCTTAGCCTAGTAAAAAGCATAAATAGTGGAAATCCGGTGGGGTGATTGGATCACAAGCCGGTAGTGGACGTAGGCATTGAGGCCGAACCACTATAAACCTTTGTGTTGTGGTGCTTGCTTTTGTGGTGATTGTTTATTTTAGCTTCCGCATATTGTATGGTTAATCATCACATGTGACTAGTTTATGTTAAGAAATTAAAATTGGTCTTAATTGGTCATATTTGTAGCACACCCTATTCACCCCCCCCCTCTAGGGTTAGGATCCAGGACTTTTCAGCAACAAGCACCACCACAGCAGCAGCATAGACCACAACAACAACAGGCTCGTCAGCTGGGACACAACCCAAATCAGTGTGCACCGCAGCAACATAGAAATGCACCCCAAGGCAGACCACAACAAGCTCAGAACAGGCCACAGCTTCGAGGGCAAATCTACGGGGTCAATAGAGTTGATGCAGAGGCAGCGGGAAATGTAGTGGAAGGTACACTTCTTGTTTGTGTGATTAACGCTATGATTTTGTTTGTCCCTGGCTCTACACATTCTTTCGTGTCCCATAAATTTTCTAAGTTGATTGATATGCATGCTAGAGAACTTGAGTTCATTTTGACTGTGGCAACCCCAGTAGGTAAACAAGTTATTTGTAGAACCTTTTACCCTAGTTGCTCAGTCCAGATAGGAGAAGTGGTTTTAACCGCAGATCTCATTTCTTGGGAGATGTTTGATTATGATGTCATCCTAGGGATGGATTGGCTGGCAGAATGGATTGTTTCCATAAGACCATCACTTTTAAGTTGGTTCAAACACCAGCAGGAGTGTTGTTTCAGGGAGAGAGGAGGAGTCCTCATGCAGGGTTTGTCTCAGCATTGAAGGCTGATAGACTTTTGAGAAGTGGTTGTGAAGCTTATTTAGCGTTTATCACGGAGGATAAACGGTCCCAAGGGGTGGAGGAGATCCCAATTGTTTGGGAATTCCCGGATGTTTTCCGGAGGAGATTCCAGGTTTGCCACCCATGAGAGAGATTGATTTCACCATTGAGTTGTTACCAGGGACCGCTCCGATATCTATTGCACCATATAGAATGGCTCCAGCAGAGTTGGGAGAGTTGAAGACTCAGTTGCAAGAGTTGTTAGAGAAAGGTTTTGTGAGACCGAGTGTTTCACCTTGGGGAGCTCCAGTGTTGTTTGTTAAGAAGAAGGATGGTTCGACGAGAATGTGTATTGATTACAGAAGATTGAATCAAGTGACCATCAAGAACAAGTATCCATTTCCAAGGATAGATGAATTGTTCGATCAATTGCAAGGTGCATCATACTTTTCGAAGATTGATTTGAGATCCGATTACCATCAGCTGAGAGTTAGAGAAGCAGATGTGTTGAAAACAACTTTCCGGACAAGATATGGCCACTATGAGTTTCTAGTGATGCCATTTGGATTGACAAATGCACCGGCAGTGTTCATGGCTTTGATGAACAAGATATTTGCAGAGTATCTAGATCGGTTTGTAGTGGTATTCATTGATGACATTTTGGTGTACTCCAAGACTAGAGAAGAGCATGAAGAGCATTTGAGGATTGCATTGCAACTCTTGAGAGAGAACCACCTGTATGCGAAGCTCAACAAGTGTGAATTTTGGTTGGAGCAAGTAGCATTTTTGGGGCACATCGTCTCCAAGGAAGGACTATCAGTGGATCCGTCCAAGGTTGAAGCAGTTATGAGTTGGGAAACACCGAAGAATGCTACAGAAATTAGAAGTTTTCTGGGATTGGCAGGTTACTATCGGAGGTTTGTGCAAGGTTTTTCGTTGATTGCGTCACCTTTGACGAAGTTGACAAGGAAAAATGCACCATATGTATGGACAGATCAATGTGAAGAGAGTTTCCAAGAGCTAAAGAAGAGATTGACTACATCACCAGTCCTTACTTTGCCATCCGAGAGCGGCGGTTTTACCATTTTTACCGATGCTTCGAATGTTGGACTTGGTTGTGTTTTGATGTAGGAAGGAAAAATGATTGCTTATGGATCCCGGCAGTTGAAAGATCACGAGAAGAACTATGCCACCCATGATCTGGAGTTAGCAGCGGTTGTTTTCGCATTAAAAATGTGGAGACATTACCTCTATGGAGAGCAGTTCGAAGTCCACTCCGACCACCGCAGCTTACAGTATCTGTTTTCACAGAAGGATTTGAACATGAGGCAGAGAAGATGGATGGAATATATCAAGGACTACGATTTTCCAATCAAGTACCACCCGGCGAAAGCCAATGTAGTTGCCGATGCCTTGAGCAGGAAATCAGTAGGCTTGGCAAATCTAAGTAGCACTTGTATCTTTGAGCAATTTGAAGAGTTGAGTTTACATCTACAGCCACTGAGGAATGGTGTTTTGTTAGCTAATATGACAGTGTCAGAACCTTCTTTCATTCAGAAGATCAAGGACAGTCAGTTGCAAGATCCAGAGTTGGCCAAGATTTCAGAGCATATAGCAGAACGTCCTGATTTTCGTATTGTTGATGGAGTTTTGTACTATCATGACCGCCTGTGTGTACCTAACATTGAAGATTTGAGAAATGAAATCATGACTGAGGCTCACAGCACGAAGTACTCCATGCACCCAGGCAGCACAAAGATGTATCAGAATTTGAAGGGTAGATTTTGGTGGAACAACATGAAGAGAAAGATTCCAGCGTTTGTCTCCCGTTGCATGACCTGTCAGTTGATTAAAGCAGAGCATCAGAGGCCTCCAGGATTGTTACAGCCATTAGAGACCTCGGAATGGAAGTGGGAGCACATTACCATGGATTTTATTTCGGGATTACCGAGGACTAGCAGAGGCAACGATGCGATATGGGTCATTGTGGACCGTCTCACCAAGTCAGCGCATTTCCTTGCTATGAAGACAGGGAAGAATTTGCACATGCTACCTTTGGCAGAGTTGTTTGTTAGCGAGATCGTCAATCGACATGGACAGCCAGTTTCTATCACTTCCGACAGAGACAACAGATTCGTCTCGAGGTTCTGGAAGACACTACATGAGTCTATGGGCACGAGACTACAGTTTAGCACAGCATATCACCCGCAGACAGATGGCCAGTCAGAGAGAACGATTCAGACTCTTGAGGATATGCTCCGTGCTTGTGTGTTAGACTTCAAGACTCAATGGGATGAGACTCTACCGTTGTGTGAGTTTGCTTACAACAACAGTTACCACTCGAGCATTGGAATGGCTCCTTTTGAGGCTTTGTATGGCAAAAGGTGTAGGACACCTGTTTGTTGGGAAGAAGTTGGCACTCGCAGTTTCCATGGACTGACTATTGTTAGTGAGACCAGCGACAAGATCAAGTTGATTCAAGAGCATCTGAAAGTGTCCCGGAGTAGACAGAAAAGCTATGCAGACTCCCACCGCAGAGATTTACAGTTCAAGGAAGGAGACAAGGTCTTCTTGAAAGTGTCACCTACAAGAGGAACATTGAGATTTGGACAGAAGGGCAAGCTATCACAAAGATACGTTGGGCCATATGACATTGTGAGCAAGATCGGTGACATGGCTTATAGACTAGCCTTACCACCCGAGCTTTCTGGCGTACACAACGTCTTCCATGTGTCTATGTTGAAGAAGTATGTTCCCGATCCTTCGCATGTACTCCGGCATGAGCCATTAGAGATCAGAGAGGATGCTACCTATGTTGAGAAGCCAGTTGAGATCATTGATACGAAAGAACAAGAGTTGAGGACTCGAACTATTCAGTGGGTGAAGGTACTGTGGGAGACCCATGGACCGGAAGAGGCCACATGGGAATTACGAGATCAAGTTCAGAAGAAATATCAACATCTTTTACCAGAGGTGAGTCTTATGTTTCATTTGGAGGACCAAATGCCCTAAGGGGTGGAGGATGTAAGACCCCGACCCGAGTGAACCCGATTAGTGCTAATTAAGTTCGTGTTAGTTCTAAGCTTGATTAGTGTTTTTGGCTAAGTTGAGTTTCGAATAGCTTTTGTACTAGTTTTAGGGTATTTTGATTGCTTTGAGTTAGAAGGGCCCTTTGAGGGTTCCTTTTCATGACATTGCACGTATTTGGAGATTTATCGGAGATTTTTGCATTCACGGTTTTAATCTCGTTTTATTGATATTGTTAAGCTCTTCAACTTTCATGTTGATTCCGAGTCCATTTGAGATCCCGAAACCCGATTTCATAGCCTTGCGGGCAAAACAGTCATTGCACACAAAATCTGTACCCAAAACTTGATATTCCCGAAACCCGCGAAACATACACTTTTTAGAAACTAGATATTTCGACGATTATTTCTTCCTTCTTCGTCGAATTCATCTGAGGTCCCGAAAGAGATGATTTCAGCCCAATTAGAATTCTAGTGGTGGAGCCCACTCCCCACTTGTTTATAAGGAGACCCTTCCCCTTCCATTACCCTTTTTCCAACACAAGCATAAGCTAGGGTTTTCCCTTTTCTTCTTCTTCTTCTTGCTCTTGCTTGCAATCACCAAACTCACCATCAATCTTGCAGAACTTGAGTAGTGGAGATCATCACCTTCTTCCTCATCACCCTAGCTCTCCATCGACACCATTGCTTGAGAAAACCATTCATCATAAGACTTTCTTTGAGCTTGCCATTGCCATTAGAGGACCTTGCAAGTAAGTAATCCCCTTCATCTTCTAGATTTTTGTTCCTCTAACCTTAGAGAAGCTACACCTTGAATATTGGAAGGTTCCCCTGCTATTTCATTGTTTTGACTCTTTTAGGGTTTGTTTGTTTTGGGGATTTTGTCATAGCTTGGATTCCTTGCTTGGGAGACTTGTTAGAGCTTGATTTCATTGTTAGAAGACCTAAGGCAAGTGGATGTTTTGATTTTTATAAGCTTTCAATGATTTTTGGTATTTTCCATTAATGCCCATTTATTGTTTTGTTTTGAAATGAATGCTCATGGTAGAGTACTAAGGGTATATTTATGATCATAGAGAAGTGGTAGTTCATAGCATTTAATGTTTTCTTGCCTTGTTCCAAATGCATCTTATGTGGAATGGTTTCATTCTCTTCTTTCCTTGTATTGAATGTGATATGAATGGAGGAGAATGGGATGGATGTGGTGAAGGATTTAATGTAGTTTGAATGGAATATTAAACTCCTCAATTGATGTATAAGACGGGCTAAAAGGAGGTTGTAAAAAGGAAGAGTTGTAGAAGAGCTGAATTGGTCCGGAGTTGGTTTCTGGACAGTTCGCTCGAGCGACCATGACACTTCGCTCGAGCGATCTGTCCAGAGAACGGTTCGGAGCTTCCCAGTAGCTTGGTCGCTCGAGCGGACATCCCAGAACTCATTCCAGAGAGTTGTTCGTTCGAACGCATTTAAATATCCGCTCGACCCAATGAGTTCGCTCAAGCGACCTCAACTTTGCTCGAGCGAACCCACCAAGACAAAGATTCCAGAGAGCGACTCGCTCGAGCGAACCTTCCAGTCCGCTCGAGCAATGCGGTTCGTCTGGCATAGGCCTTGTTTGGGACAGTGTTAAACTATTTCAACGCTTTGGGACTGTTCTTTGGGAACCCCTCTATGTCAAGGAGATTTGTTAAGCATTGTATGAGGCCTATTGAGAAAGAAACCGTATCACAAAGATTTCAATTGGAGTTTTGAAAATTCAAAGTGTATCAGGAGCCCGGAATGTCCCCCAAACTCAAAGAGTACCAATTGGTCATTAGATTGACATACGGGGGTCCCTATCCACTTTAAACGAATTTTGAACCCGATACTTTACTCGAAATCCCAATTGCTTATTGTACCTTATTTGACCCCGAGATTTATACTACATGTCATGTTTTCCCGAAAGCACTGATGAACACTTGAAATGGTTACTTGACTTGAAGTGCATTGCACCACATGAAATGTTAGTGTGCCCTTGAGCACCCCCGTCTTTCCCGTAAATCTATTGTACTTGAGTTAATTGCATATGTCTCGATTGTATTTGACCTACGAGTCGGCACCACTAAGCTTGGATAACCCTGTTGGTCTGATCCACCGGCTTGGAGATCCCCCTCTTGTCCGGCCAGCTGCAGTTTGGATCCCGCTACCCAGTTATTACCGTGGTCTTGTCCCGATGCCGTAGATTGCTATTGTGGTCCTCGATGCCCGACTCGCTACCGTTGTCATGTATAGTATATGTATACGTATTTATAAGATCCACTGTTTCTCCTCACCTTGAGTGACTGAGATCAGTGCCTAGTTATTTGCTCTATCACCTTAGTGATAGAGGACTTAGCTTCGTGTGGTTGTCATCTTGATTGTTTCCCGTTCCCTTTGTTACCTTTACATGTTTTATGATGCATACTCGTATTTGAATGAATGTTTTATCTTGTTTAAAGAAATTGTTATTTAAACAGGTTTACATGTTTTGAAGGTAAAGTCATTCATTTTCGTTTTGTTATTGTGTTTTCCTCCATTTGCCAAACCGTCGTGTTTGACCTACTCTTTGGTACTCAGGTCCCGTTGTTGGATATGCCGAGGAGGAGCTTGAGGAGGCGGTCGTAGAACCGCAACAGTTAGTTGAGTGGCGTGCTGATGACGTCATGTAGACGTTCGGTTGCTATGAGAGACTCATTATTTTTGGGGAAACTTTTAACCATTCTTTGGATTGGTATTTTGTTATATTGGCCTGTGGGCCTCTATTTTTGGGGAAATGTAATTAAATGTTATTTGCATAAGCTTTAACCTACTTTGGGTAACATGCTAATGTTCATTGCTCATTCTGATATAGTATTTTGGACTTGTGTTATTGTCTTGATGCTAATGTTCATTGCTTATTCTGATATAGTATTTTGGACTTGTGTTATTGTTCATTGCTCATGCTAATGTTCATTGCTCATTTGGATTGGTATTTTGTTATATTGGCCTGTGGGCCTCTATTTTTGGGGAAATGTAATTAAATGTTATTTGCATAAGCTTTAACCTACTTTGGGTAACATGCTAATGTTCATTGCTCATTTTGATATAGTATTTTGGACTTGTGTTATTGTCTTGATGACCAAGGATGGTTTGACTATTTGATTTGCTATACGCTTCTGCACTTAAAAGAAATATTCATTTATGGTAGTGATATCCTCATCGCGGACACCTGTGGGAAATTAAATATATGTATGTTGTTATCATTTAAACAGATGTTGTGGTTATCTATTCACCATCATTTCAGATGTATAATTGTCCCGACTCCGGATCAGCTCCTTCTCATGGATTCACTGTCCGGGGTCGCGACAAGCATGCACCATAACACAAAGGTTTATAGTGGTTCGGCCTCAATGCCTACATCCACAACCGGCTTGTGATCCAATTACCCCACCAGATTTCCACTAATTATGCTTTTTACTAGGCTAAGCAATAACCTTTACAATGTTGTTTTTCTAGGCTCAACAACAACCTTTACAAGATGCTTTTCCAAGGCTAAGCAATAACCTTTACATTGTTCTTTTCTAAGGCTAAGCAATAACCTTTACAAATGAAGGATTTCTCTAAGAAGGTGTCTATACAAAAACACTCTAAGAGATACAATTTAAGCACAATAAAAAGGCCTCTTAAATAGGCTGATATGAAAGTGTAATTTAATGTACAATCATACACTAAAATAAGCTAAAGTGTGTGCACAAAGTGTATGAGTGTTTTACTTCAATCAAATTCGAAAGTGAAGCTCTTAAATGAATGCTTGATGCATTTTAAAATCTAAGCTCAGAAAATGATGATTGAAGATATATTCTAATCACATGAGAAGTTCAAGCAACTTGAAAGTAGAGACAAAACAAGTTGTAAGAAGATAAAACTACTAATGACACATGTGATTTAGACAAGAGAGTTTGCAAACCAATCTAATTTTCCAAAGATAATATTAAGTTTGCTAAACATCTCTTTTAAAGCTAGAAATCATGCATATATGAAAATACAAAGAATTTAAACATGCATAGATTTCAATTGGAATGGAAATCAAAATAACTAGTAAGATATACCTTTTAAAAACTCAAGCATTTGATTTCCAAACACCTTCTAGCCTTATGAACTTCTTCCCCTTTCTTAGGCTCCAAAATGGTTCCAAAAGTTCATCCAACAAGCCCCACAAAAGTGGGGAAAAGAATGGACTTTAAAGCAAAAAATAGTCCAACGGCTAGTTGGCTCGGTCGACGCCCGACGGCTAGTTACCCGGTCGACCTGGGCTTGGCTCGGTCGACCGTGTACACTGGCTATTTTCTAGCAGGCCAGTTGGACCAGTCAGCCGGGCACAGGGGTCGGTCGACCGACCAAACTGGCCTGGGAAAAGTTCTTGCTGATTTTTCAAAATCCCAAAGTTGCAACTTGGAACTCAAGGCCAGTGTGTTTCATGCATACTAAAATGATTCTAAAAATGAAAAAAGTATGCAAGACACAAACCTAAATTCTCAATTTGATTTTCCAAAATCATGCACAAAGAATTAGGTTTTCAAAAGCGAATTTGAATTCTAAAAACATGCATGAAAAATTCATTTCAAGACCATATGCACATGCAAGATAGAATTCTAGAATCCAAAGTCAAAAACTAATAGCATGAGTCGGTGATCATTTGATAGTGAAGGTGAAAGTGCATCCATCAAAATTGCAACAAACAAGAACCTAACAGTGTTCTCTTGTGTCTACGTCTATCACCATCTGGCATGTACTCCATACAATACAAAATAGATTCCTCTATAATGTAGCGCTCTGCAATGCACCCTTCAGGGTGTGCCATGTTCTTTATGTATCCTTTGTAAGTTTTCATTAACCTGTTAAGAAATGTCCAATCAGCACTATACTATACAATACCAAAGACAACTTTGAAATTAGAATTTTACCGTTCAAAAGGATACTTCCATCGAAATCTAACTGGACTGCAAGCTAATGCTTCATCAGCCAAATGCACCATGAGGTGAAGCTAATAACAAAAATTGATGGTGGAAAGAACTTCTCCAAAACGCACATTGCCATAATTAGTCGTTGTTTTACACCAACTATATTATTTGCACTAATCGTCTTTGAGCACAAGACAATAAAGAAGTTACAAATTTCTTGAATAGCAGCTTTCAATGGCTTATGCTCTGAAAATGCGTGTTGTAACAAAACAGGTAATAATTGTTGCATGTTCACGCGATGTTTAAATCTCAAACTATACCCCGTTGGAACCTTCAATTCATGCAAAGTATGACAGAATAATTCCTTTTCCTTACAACTTAGAACAAATGGTGCCTTCGGTTTAATAATTCTCCTATCTGATTCTTGTAACCATAGCTCTTTCCTAATGTTCATTCTTTTCAAATCCTCACGTGCACTTGTGCCATCCTTTGTTTTATCTTTGACATCTAGGATCATTGACAAAAGGTGGTCACCAACATTCTTCACAACATGCATCACATCAAGGTTGTGACGAACTGGCAAATCCTGTCAAAGCATTAAAACAAAGTAAATTTTTACTTGTCTGTTTATTAAAATACAAGAATCTGGAATGTAGTACCAAATTGAGAAAACCACCTTCCAGTATGGTAGGTTGAAAAGAATCGATCTCTTGTACCATGCAGTTATATTATCAGTCGATTCATCATCATTCTTTCCCTTCGATTTTCCAATATCCATCTGAATACCGGCCACCTTGTCTTCAACCTCTGAACCACTCAATCGACGAGGAGCTCTTCTTTCTTCTGTTTTATTGTTAAAAGCCGCCTTTTGAGTCCTAAAAACGTGATTAACAGGAAGGAATCTTCGATGACTTTGATAAGAGTACTTTTTCCCGCTCTTAAGACGTTCAGAAATGGTTCCTTCGGTGCAAATAGGGCAAGCGAACTGTGCATGTGTTACACAACCCGATAAACTCCCATATGCAGGAAAATCATGAATTCCCCACATCAACATAGCTTTCAGATTAAAAATTGTCTTCGAATGAGAATCATACGTTGACACTCCTTTAAGCCATAGCTCTTTCAACTCGTCAACCAATGGTTGTAGGTAAAGATCAATGTCTTTACTCGGTCCTTTTGGACCTAGTATCAATACTGTCAACATTGAAAATTCTCTTTTCATGCATAAAGAGGGGGTGGGGAGGGAGGGATTGTAGGGCACTATAATGACAGGCCAACAACTGTAGACGCTGCTGAGATGTCCAAAAGGGTTGACCCATCGGTCGGAAATCCTAAACGAACATTTCGATGTTCCTCAGAAAAACTTGGCCACTTGGTATTTACTACCACCCAACTTGATGAATCAGATGGATGCCGCATAACACCACCATTCTCCTTTGGTTGAGCATGCCAAGTCATTTGCTATGGTATCCATGGCACACTACAGAAGAATGTAAAAATAATAATTAGTTATTAAAATTAAGAATCAAAGGCAATTAGAATGACTTATGGAATCTATCGTTAACCTTGAAATCTAACCTATAAAGCCTCTGTAGCCTTGGTGTCAATGGAAAATATCTCAAAACCTTTAATGGAACTCTAGCACTTTTTTTTTTAGCCAAGGAATCTGACCTCCATCTAGATGTATGACATATTGGACAACTTTGTCTGTCTTTATACTCTTTCCAATAAAGAATACAATAATTTGGGCATGCATGTATGGAATCGCAGGTCATTCCAAACGAGTTGATCATCTTCTTAGCTTGATATGTGCTTTCTGGTAACGCGTTTCCTGCCGGAAGCCACTTCTTCACCAATTGAAGGAGATCATTTAAACTATTGTCCGACCAACCTTTTTGTGCCTTTAAACTATATAACTCAACAATAGCTGACAATTTTGTGAGTTCCCTAGGACAAGAAGGATACAAAGGTCTTACATCATCAAATAAAGACTTATATCTTCTTTCTTGTCCTTCATCTTCACCTTGAAACTCTTGGGAGCCTTCATGTATATCTCTGTTCCTTATGAGATCATCCATGAGAACATCAACATTTTCACCAATTCTTCCAAATGCATCATTAATGAGTTCCTCCATTCTAGGATACATATTATTGGGTTGTTCATTAGGATTTGATCTTGATGTTTTCTCACTGGTTGTTGCAACACATTCTCCATGTAGAATCCAATTTGTATATGACTCATCAATACCGTCAATGAGCAAGTGCTCATAAATCACATTAAGGGCGATCATTCCACTCCCATTTCGACATTTAGCACATGGACAAGGAAAATGCTTAAATCCACCACCATGTTTTTTTGTAAACTCAAGGAAATGCACAATTCCATCTAAATACTCCGGATTTAACCTATGTTTGTTCATCCATGCTTTGTTGCTTGAGGACGACATTCTGCAACAACTTACCTCACATAAGTTAAATGGATCTAGCAAAGGCAACCTCAGTCAAGTCAAATAGATGGCACATATATAAATGATGGTATCATTTAAGTTAGGAAGAAAAAAACAATGTTTAATGTAGAAAAAAAAAAGAATTATAGAACACATGGATTCCTCTCATTAACAAAATCTTGCTCCAGCTCAGTGACAGAGAATACAAACCTAAACAAGAATAAGTTGAAAAGTGGAACTCACAAAACCAACCCAATTAGATGGGAGGCTTTGATCATGACAGCTTCTTTGTCCTGATCCATATATCCAGTGCTCCATTGATGTTATTTCATGCTGCCATTTTGAGGGTATTGCATCCAAACTTTAGGTTTGTGAGATCAGTGCATCATTTTTGTCTAGGCCCACCAACCAAAAACCTTGCAATCTTCCATAAGGACCCAAGATTCATCATTATATATAATTCCGTATAATCAAACTCATTCTTATATCGGCATTTCACTTCGGTTGGATTCCATAAGTTTATACGTAGAAAAATTCTGGGGAAGTTCAAAACAGAATGTTGAAATCCAATTCTTATTGAGCTGTGATGGCCAGAGTCATCCATATGCAAGCTCTTGTGTACACACACACACACAAAAATTGGTCCTGGCTTATATTACTACCATACTAACAAATAACATCACAGAAATCATGCATTTGTAAGGACCATATTTCCCATCCGAAGCATATTTAATCTTTTCAATAGTAAAGAAAGAAACGCAAGTAGCCTACTATTGCAAAACAAGTAAACATGTAAGACAAGCTACAACCAACTACCTAATGATTTTACTTTTTTGTTTTTTCCTGTTGGCAGAAACCTAATGATTTTACTTGGAGGCTTAATAATACAATAACAGATGAATTCAAATTTAATACAAGTCAAATCTTTCCCAACATACTACAATAACTTGAATAAAAAAGAAAAGAATAGGAAGAAAAAAAAAACTAAATTTGCTTCTCACCATGGTAACAGAGGCAAGAGCAACTGTAATGAAAGGTTATTTCCAATCTAATATCTATAGGAAGTCCTTATCTAACACTGATGAATCAAACATTATATTTCCTATTACTTAACTAGTTTCTTAGCCATGATTTTATCATTTGAAAGGGTACTCCACCAACAAACAACTTTTGCTGTTTCGCCCAGATACAAGCCAGATACCGCTAGAAGCGCTGTTGTATTGACAACATAAATATTTGTCATCCTACTAACTGAGTAAGATCTCATCCAAGGCCTCATGGAGAACTATTTTAGATACACACTGGAAGAAGACCCAACCCACAATTGTTACAACAGCAGAGTCCACTGATTCCAACAAACAGAAGTGCAAGTCCTTTTATGACATCACAGTATTACTTAAAACCCAGGACATAAGGTTCCGGCTCAAAGTCTAAAGATTTAACTGGTTACAACAGTCATTACTGATCAAACGAAGTCTCCATTAATGCATACACTTACCTTCCATTTCTTTATTCTTTTTACTTATTCCAGAGAGTGGAGATAATTCTATTCATTCAGCTTCATCAGCCAAAGCAATCAGCCGAAGGATAATAAGGACCCAAATGCTATCCCTTCTCATGCTACCCCAAACTTTTTGCATGAGGTCCACTATTTTTTAATGCATGCCATTTACTTTAAACACTATCCCTGCACATGTGCCTCCACTCCAAATCTCCAATAGGAGAGAAATTTTGTCAAGTGCTCATTGATGATTATGAGGTTTGATTCATGAATGGTGGGCCCGTTGTATGATTTAAGAAATAAGGGCATGCTAGTGAGACTCTATGTACTCTACACCTGGTAAATAGAAACAACAAAAAATTTAAATGGGCTAACATTAATCAAGGACATATATATACCTGAGGAGAAAACAAAACTCACACCTTCACCTCTTTCACTTGCCCAATAACAACCCAAAAGCTACATAGGCTAAAGATATATTGATGTCCTGTGGCCTGCAATGAAATATTAACCATTCAAAAATAATAGGAGATTGAATTTACAACCTAGAAAGACCTACGTAAGTTGGCACAGTAGCATGCAGATTCTCAGAATTCATGCACAAACACATGGTGTGACTTGTGAGATAAACCAGAGTCAAGAAACCTAATGCCGATGAGACTTCTACATGCAAGTCATATAAGGATTTTAAGTACATATATACAAATATAAATACACAAATGCAAATATTAAGTTCAACTTAGACACAAACAGTTGATATGCATCAATCATTTTTTTTTTTTTTTTTTTGCTAATTGGTAAATTAGTATTGAAAAGAGAAAAGAAGGGCAAGGCCCCCAGGAGAAGGAGAAGAAAAAATACATCCAAAAGCAAAAAAAAAACTAACAAAAAAGCCACCTCTAAAATAGGAGAGGCTACATCCAAAAGCAAAAAACCTAAAAAAAAGCCACCTCTAAAATAGGAGTGGCTCAACTCAGCTAGAACCAATACTGCAAGGAACAAAGGCAGGGAGAGAAAGAAATCAACAACAAAAAGAAGAAGAGATACTCTTCGCCTCAAGGATCTACGAAGCGTAAGCAACCAACTCCTGCCTACAAGAGGCTCCACTCCAAGAATACAAGCTAAAATTAATCTGAGAGAGAGGCGGTGGCAAAATGCATCAGCCATTTCACACTCCTGGCAGAGAAAGTAACCAGGTTGAACAGGGAAAACTAAAGGTAGATTTAGCTAAAACTAAATGGCTGGATAGGGACCCATTGTGGAAGAAAGAAGAAATCTGCAGGGAAGCAATAAATAATAATGCCGATCACACCAACAATCTAAAGCACTACATTGCTCCACCATGCAAACCCACAACCCCGCTCATAAGTAAGGATAGTTGTTGGGTTTCGTAACTCAGCATTTTGCATCGCCGGTTCCATAACTGAGCCGAAGTCATTGAGTTTAAGTTGGTGCCAAGTTTCATAACTTGGCACTTGGTGCGGCTGGTTCCGTAACCGAGCCGAAGATACCGAGTTCTACAACAAGGTACTTCATATAGCCGGTTCCATAACCAAGCTGAAATGTACGCCGAGTTCCATAACTTGGCGATTTGGATAGTTGGTTCATAACCGAGCTGAAATGTACGCCTAGTTCCATAACTTTGCGATTTGGATTGCTGGTTCATAACCGAGTTGAAATGTACGCCGAGTTCCATAACTTGGCGATTTGGATAACTGGTTCACAACTGAGCTGAAATGTATGCCAAGTTTCATAACTTGGTGATTTGGATAGCTGGTTCACAACCGAGCTGTGGCCACCGAGTTCCGCAACAAGGTGTTGATTGAAAGCAATGAAGTACATCTTTTCATAAGAATTTACTTTTATTGATTCCAGAAACTGAGTACAATCTAGAAGTAGTATTTCTTAAGATGTGTGGCGTTCCATGGTCGTGGTAGCTCTTTACCATCCATTCTTTCAAGCCTGTAAGCTGATTTTCCAGCTATCGAGATCACTTTGAATGGCCCATGCCAGTTTGGTGCCAGCTTACCTTCATTGGGATTTTTGTCAGCTGGAAGTGTCTTCTTCAAGACCAGTTCTCCAACTGAAAACTTCCTTTATTTGACTCTCTGATTGTATCCTCTGGCTAACTGTTGCTGATAGGAAGCCAGACGGATGATTACTGCGTCTCTCCTTTCCTCGACCATGTAAAGCTCTCAAGTTAGGTTTACCTCATTCTGACCTTGGTCGAAAAGTTCCTACCTCAGGGTTGGAAGGCTGACATCGAGGGGGATCACAACTTCCATTCTATAGGCGAGGGATGTAAGACCCCGTCCCAAGTGACCTCGATTAGTGTTAGTTAAGTTGTGTTTATTTCTAAGTGCGATTAGTGGATTTTGGTTAAGTGGGGAAAAGAATAGATTTTGAAAAAGCTTTGGAAAATTTTGAGTGCCTTTGTGACTAGTGGGGCCCTTTGGGGATTCCTTTATGACTTTGCATTTACTTGGGGGATTATCTAAGGTTCTTGTGTTTATTGTTTCAATCTCATATTACTTGTCTAGTTAATCCCTATAACTTTTATGTTGATCCCGTGCCCATTCGAGATCCTGAAATCCGACTTTCCTAGTATTGAGGGCAAAACAGTCATTGTGCACTAAATCTGTACCCAAAAATTTGGTATCCCCAAAACCCATGAAACATATACTTTTTGGAATTTAGATATTTCGACGATCACTTTTCTCTTCTTTGTCAAATTCATTCGAGGCCCCGATAAACATGATTTCATCCCTCGAATAATTCTAGTAGTGGGACCCATCTCACTTGCCAATATAAAGGGAACCTTTCTCTCCCTTTCCCCCTTTTCTAGATCAACTCCAATCTTCTCAAACTAGGGTTTTCCTTTTCTCCCTTCTTCTCATGCTTTCCATCACCAAATCCATTACCAACCTTACACCAATCAAGAAATGGATTTCATTTTCTTATTCCCCACCTTGCAAGCTATACATGGATGCCATTAGAAGAGAAATCTACCAACATTGAGACTCTCGTTGAGATAACTCTTGCCATTTGAAGAACTCCCTTGTAAGCAATCTTCCCCATGTCTTAGATTTGTGTTTCTTTGACCTTGAAGAGGTTCCTTTTTCATTATTATTACGTTTCCCTTTCTATTTCTTGTTTTGACCCATTTAGGGTTTGTTTTTGGGGATTTTTGGTTCATAGCTTGGATTCTTGGCTTGGTGGAGTGTTAGAGCTTATTGTTGTTCAGCTTGGACCAAAAGGAAGTGGATAAATTGATTTTTATGAGCTTTTAACGATTTTATAAGAAATGTGTTTGATTGTGTTGTTTTCTACTCATTCCTATTTAATGCATTGACTTGAAATAAATGTTCATGAAAGAGTCTAGATAGTGCATTTATTGTCATAGAGATGATTGGTTCATTGCATTCAATTTTCTCTTGTTTTATCTCAAATGTACTCTTATGTGTAGTAGTTTCGTTCCCTTCTTTCTTCGTATTTAGATGTGACAATGTTGGAGGAAGATGGAAAGGATGCTGTAGGAGATTTGATGTTGATTTGGATGGAGTTTTGGAACTCTTCATTTGATGTTTAAAGGAGGTTGTAGAATGAAGAGAAAGAGAGGAGTAGAACTGTCCCGGAATCAGTTTCTGGACAGTTCGCTCGAGCGAACATGACACTTCGCTCAAGCAAAGTGTCCTGAAAAGGGTCGAATCATTTCATAGGACAGTTCACTCGAGCGGACCCTTTATCGCTCAAGTGAACCCTCCCAGAACTCGTTCCGGAGGGTGGTTAGTTTGAGCAAACTGAACCTGACGCTGAATGAGTTCGCTTGAGCGACCTCAACTTCGCTTGAGCGAACCCACCCAGACAACCATTCCAGAGAGCTCCTCGCTCGAGCGAACTCTCCTGTTCGCTCGAGCGATGTGCTCTGTCGGTCAAGGGTATGTTTGGGACAGTGATGAATTGCTTAAACGTTTTGGGAATACTCAATGAGAGCCCCTCTATGTCAAGGAGATTTACTAGGCAATGTATGAGGCCATTTGAGAAAGAAACCACTCTACGAAGATTTCATTTGAAGTTTTGAGAATCCTAAGGTTTATAAGGAGCCCGGAATGTCCCTAAACTCAAAGAGTACCAAGTTGTATTAAATCGACATACAGGACCCCTATTCACCTTAAACAAATCTTGAACCCCGATACTTGTCTTGAGATTTCGAAAGTTCATTTGTATTTCATTATTCCCGAATTTCTTATGCGTTCCCGAAAATATTGAAATTGAAATTGTAGCATTTTGCTAGTCTCGATAAGCATGCCCGGATTAATATGGCAGTTGTACCTTTGAGCACCCCGTCCCGTTTATTTATGTACTTGCACTTGATGTATTTCTTACATGTTTTGATCTTGTCATTTGACCTATGAGTCGGCACCACTAAGCTTGGATAACCCTCTTGGTCTGATCCACCGACTTAGAGATCCCCCTCTTGTCCAGCCAGCTGCAGTTTGGATCCCGCTACCCGGTTATTACCGTGGTCTTGTCCCGATACCCCGGATTGCTACCGTGGTTCCCGATGCCCGACTCACTACCGTGGTCATGTCCAGTATATTATATGTATTTGTATATATTCCGTTGTTTCTCTTCACCTCGTGTGATTGAGATCAACGCCTTGATATTGCTCTGTTACTTCGGTGATAGAGGACTTAGCTTCATGTGGTTGCCATCTTGCTCGTTTCCCATTTCGTTAGTTACCTTTATATGTTTTACAACGTATACTTGTATTTGAATAATTGATTTATCTCTTTTATGGAAATTTTTATTTAAACAGGTTTCAATGCTTTTGAAGGTAAATTCATTTAATATTACATTGTTATGTCTCTTCACCCATTTGCCAAACCGTCATGTTTGACCCACTCTTTGGTACTCAGGTCCGGACATTATCTACCCCGAGGCGGAGCTTGAGGACGCGGTCAGGGAACCGCAGCGCCTAGTTGAGTGGCATGCTGACGATGTCATTTAGACATTTGATTGCTTTGAGAGACGTAACATTTTAGGAACGTTTAACCATTCTTTTGGGGATTGGTATTTTCTTTATATTGGCCTTTGTTGGCCTCTATTTTTGGGAATGTAACTAAATGATCTTTTGTATAAACTTTAACTTTTTTTTTGGGAAAGCACTGATGATCATTGCTCATTATGATACTTGGTTTAGATATATGATTTTATATCGTGACTAGAATTGAAATTATCAATTTGATTTGCTACACGCTTCCGCATTTAATGGAAATACTTATGTTGTTGTGATATCCTCACCACGGACACCTGTGGGAAATTAAATAAATGTATGGCATTAAACCGATGT
Organism: Cinnamomum chago; assembly: GCA_038049695.1. NCBI lineage: Eukaryota > Viridiplantae > Streptophyta > Magnoliopsida > Laurales > Lauraceae > Cinnamomum > Cinnamomum chago. Next base: position 50,125,811 of record CP142462.1, read on the forward strand.
GGTACATCTTTAGTCCCGATCCCGGATTAGGACCTCGGTGACCCGGTTCGGGGTCGCGATAGACTGGTATCAGAGAGAGACATGTTTCAAGCAATTAAAAGAAACTAGAAATCCTAAGGACGTGGCAAGGATTCGTTAGACTTATCGTTAGCTAGTGTCGTGTGTGTAATGTGTGACCCTTTGTCTAATTATTATATGAAAACAATTTCTTTTGTAGCGTCATGCCACCTCGTAAGAGACTGATAAACGGCAACCCCTCTGCAAGTAACAGTGATCACACAGGACCTGTTGAGGAAGATATGGTTGATAACAATATGCCAAATCAATTCCAACAAATGATGCAAGCAATGCTTGACCAACGGCGTTAGGCCAATGAGAATCAAGCTAGATTGCAAGAATAAATGCTAAAGAGAGAGAGAGGAAGATCATGCTAGGGAATTGGCAGAAATGCAGAGGCAATTGTTAGAGGTGTTACAGAGAAGGCCCGAACCGGTTCAACCTCAACCTGCTATTGTCATCAATCAGAGGCAACATGACCCAAATGCTTTGTTTGAGCGGTTTCGGAAGAGAGCTCCGAAGGAATTCTTAGGCATAGAGGATCCATTAGCTGCAGATGACTGGCTAGAGCATATCGAGAACATCTTTGAGATCTTCCAATGCACTGGAGGAGATAGAGTGAAACTAGCATCATCTCTCTTTAACGGTGCAACAAACATTTGGTGGAAAACAGTCAGAGATGAATATAGGATTATGACAGATGCAGTGGCTTGGGCAAATTTCAAGAGGCAGTTTCATGATAAATATGTACCCGCCCACATCAAGAGACAGAAGGCAATGGAATTCCAGCAGCATGTGCAAGGGAATATGACAGTCCTCGAAAACCTCACAAAGTTCGAAAGATTATCTAGATATGCTCCGGAATTGGTGGACACGGTAGAGAAGAAAATTGCAATGTTCCTAGAGGGACTTAACCCCATCATTGAGAGAGACACCACGGGCGTAGTGCCACCTGTCACTTTCGAGGAAGCTATCAAGAGAGACTACAAGTTTGAGAACTTCCATAACAAGATCCTTAGAGTTCAAGGCAAAGGACAAGCTTATCAACAGAACTACCAGCAAAAGAATCATCAGAACAAGAAGCAGAGGATAGAACAGAATGCACAGAATCCATTGGTTTGTACCCACCGTGGGAAGAACCATGAGAGTGCACAGTGCTGCACACTCACAAGAGCATGCTTCAGATGTGGTTCCAGGACCCATCAAATGAGAGATTGTCCAAGACCAAAGAGGCAGAATCAACAACATCAGGCAGCACAACGTCCAACACCACCACAGAACGCAATAGTTGTCCAGAATCAGGCAGGACATTCCAGCAACAAGAACCACAGCAGCAGTATAGACCACAGCAGCAGCAGCAGCGGGCCCGTCAACAGGGATAGAATCAGAATCAACGTCCCCCACAACAAAATAGGAATGCACAATAAGGCAGACCACAACAAGCTCAGAATAGGCCACAACATTGGGGGCAAATCTATGCGGTCAATAGGGTTGATGCAGAGTGTTAGACCCCGACCCAGACCAACTCGATTAGTGTGCGATTAGTATGTGTTTAGTCCTAAGTGGGTTTAGTTGTTGTTGGGTTAGAAGTAATTAGTTTAGTCTTGGACATAGCTTTGGGAATTTTGAGAACGTTTAGTAGTAGTTAGACACACTCGGAAAGGCCCGAGTGCACGTGTAAGCTTGGGAAGATCGTATCGATTTCCGTGTGATTGTGATTTTGATTTCATTCGAATGATTTTTTTCTATGAGTTACAACTTTCATTTTAAGGCCATTCATGTTGAAGCCCAAAAACCCAAGTTTTGGCCCAAAGAGAGTAAAATTGTCTTCTATGCACAAATCTGGACATAATTTTCGAGATCTCAAAACCAAGTCAAAAATATACTTTTTGGAAACTAGATATTTCGACGATCGTTTTATCCTTCTTCATCGAAGTCATCCGAGGCCCTCAAGATCGTGTTTTGGTCACTTCAAGGTTCAGCTAGTTGGGGCCCATTCTCATCACTTAAACCCCATCTCCCTCCCCTTTCATTCGTTTCCCCCAATCTCTGCAATTTTCTGAACCTAGGGCAAGGAAGACCTTTTTCTCTTCCTCTTCATTTCCTCTTGCATGCCTTAGCTAGAGAGCTCCAAAAAGGATTCCAAAATCATCATCTTCTTCCTCTCCTTGCAAGCTCTATATCAATACAAATTTCTTGAAGTTTCTTGTGGAGCAAGCTCTTCATCTTCATCGTCTCTCCTTGTTTAGCCATTGTTAGGTAAGAGCTTCAACCCATGTTTTTCATGTAGTCCTTTTAGTCCATAAAGATCATGTTTTCCATGTTTACAAACCCTTTGGTAAAATGGGTTTCTTGTTTTCAAGATTTAGTGAGTTGTGTGGTTTTTCTCTTGGGTTCTTGTAGTGTTGGATTAGCTTGAGAGAAGTTCTTGAGAAGATTGTTAGCATTGGGCAAGGCAAGTAATCTTTATAGGTTCAATATGAATGTGTATTTTGATTCTATTGTTATTTTAGAAATTGTGCATTTGATTTGTTTACAAGCTTCATGATTATGTTTTTATTGGATTTGGTTGCTTGAAATTGTGATAAATGAACCCTTGGTGAGCATGAAGGCTCAAGGGAATGTATGTGATTGATGGATGAGAAGAAGGGGAAAAATGTAGTGGGAAATGTGTAAGAGGAAGGCAGTTTCTGCACTCAGCGAGCGCAAGCAGCAGCTTGTCCGCTCGAGCGACCCTTGGGTCCGCTCGAGCGACCAAGCCTCTGTTTGGTCCGAGCGCAGACAGAGAGTTGTTCGCTCGAGCGACCATATGGTCCGCTCGAGCGAACTGCCCTCTGTATAGTCTGGGGCAAGACAGAGAGTTGTCCGTTCGAGCGCACTTATTATCCGCTCGAACGAACTGTCTCGCTCGAGCGAAGTGTCATCACCTTATAAAGTTCGCTCGAGCGAACCTGCCAGATTCAGGAAGAAGATTTATTTCATTTCTGTATTTTCTTGAAGGTTGAAAAACTAGACTATGTTAAGGGTATTGACTTGACATTGTGTAAATGGTACTTCGAAATGCAACCCAACTTCGGGGACACCAATTCTTGTATAGTCCGACATTTGGGGTCCCAATTACGCAAAGGTCAATTAGCAGCCTTAACACATGCTCGTCAGATTTCGTATTTGAATTCCGTTTTGGTATGATAAATACCATCGTGTACTAGTTTTGGATTTCAAAGTATAAGCTTGTTTTGAAATTTGGTTTCAAGAAAAAGGGGTTCACTTCCTAACTGTGTTATGCATATTATTATGCCTTTTGCTCGTCGTGTTCGTCGTGTTTTGATAAGTGATTTCCCCCTTTTTACCTCGACGTGTTTCGATCGTGTTGCGCGTGTTTTGTACATTCATGAATTAAGTAAACACCACTGAGCTTGGACTGCCCTTTCAGTTTGATCCACTGTCTGGGGGTCCTCAAACATGTGGACTGTCTGCAGACTGGTCGTGTATTTATTACACATCGTGCGTGTCCGGTTCCGCGGCCGGAATTTCCGTCTTTGTGGGAAATCGTGTCGTGCTTATATTATGTATATCGTGCTTGTCGTGCGTGCTTGCTCTTTTCATTATATAAATGATAGAGAAAGGATGGCCTCTATGTGGATGATGACTATTCATGATATATTATGTACTCATGCTAGTTCGTTTTAGTATCTCAGTCATTATAGTTTTTCAAATCAAGTATTGCTTATATGTTTTCTTAAACATTATTGGTTAATGCTTGTGCCTAAATTGATTACCTGCCAAACCGTTGTGTTTGACCCTTGTTTGTTGGTGCCCAGGTACAGGAGATGTTACCTTTGAGGAGGAGCGTCAGGAGGAGGCTTGTGAGCCAACCCCTGTGAGAGAGTGGCAGCCCGACGATGTCATCTAGACGTCGGGCGGGTTCTTGAGTTTCGTCATCATTTTGTTGGGGTTTCTTTTGATTATTTTTGGAGAAGTGTATTGGCCTCTGTTGGCCTCTTATGGATTGTACCTAAAACTTAACTTACTTTTGTGTTAGCCTCATAACTTGAATTCTAATGGGAATGCCATGTTAACTTCTTCTTTTGATACTATGTCTTGTGATTATTTGTTAGGGCACTTAAATATTTGGTTGGTGCTCATCTTGTTGTATTTTGCTACACGCTTCCGCATACTTGATCGTGTGAGTCAGATTCCGCGTGCCTTTGGGAATCCTCACCGCGGGTGTCACGCCCCCAAACCAGAACCTCGGGGGCGCGAATGGGATTTTAGCATAAATATATTTTTCTCCCAAGATCCGCGTGTGTGAAGACAACACATTTTGAATATTTCGCGGAAGCTTTCATGGCGTTGCAACCCGGAGTCCGTGGCCATCGGATTCCGCGTCGCACTCAACCTTTAGCATATAGCTATTATATCAAGAATCATACCAGACTGGAGTAAACCATCACAACAAAGTACAGGGCAGACAGTAACAGTATATTACATTCCCATATATGTTCAAGTTGCAAATTAACAATGTACATTAATTAAGAATCTCAAGAAAGGCTAATAAAAGCTATACAACAAAAGCTATTAACCACTACCCCAAATATGACGTAGCTCCGATGTCAAGCCCAATGTCTACATGACATAGCCGACAAAACAACCTGCAAAACATGGCTCCACAGCCAGCAAAAGCACTCATCTCGGGACGAAGAATTCTGAACCTGAGTACCAAAAGTAGTGGGTCAGACACGACGGTCTGGCAGGTGGATGAAAAGATAATAATATACTGAAGAATAAAACATATGATAAATCATGCTATTCGATCAAATGCTGCATATAATTAAACGGGTGCAAAATCGTGGATCTCGGGCAAAACATGTATTCGTTTCAAGCATGGGTAAAACATGAAGATCTAATAAAACACGTGTTCATTTACATCATCTATAATCATAGATATTTGACAATCGGGTGTTCGTCTAAAACATGTATAAATATAGTGGTTTGACAAAACAAACGTTCATTTGAGACTTAGGTAAAAACATAAGTATACAACAAACCAGGTATTCATAGCAGTCTGGCAAAACCAATGTCCATTTGAAACATGTGTGAAAATACGGATATTTAACAAACCGGGTGTTCATTTAAAACAGGTGTAACCAAAGAAATCTGACAAAACTAATGTTCATTTAAACATATTTCAAGGCATGGGTATTAAATAACTCAGGTAATCATTTAACACAGGTATAAACATAGGAATCTGACAAAACACGTGTCATTTAAAACAAAGCGCGGATATTTAACAATTCGGGTATTCATTTAAAACATGTGCAATCATATAAATCTAGGAAAACCATTGATCGTTTGAAACATATGTAAAAGCATGGGTATTCACCCAACCGGCATTCATTTAAAACATGTGTGTGTACCAAGAACAGAAAACAATATAATAATAACAACTGCATTCACCTTGGAGAATTTTAACACTTGTTTAAATAATAACTTTCATAAAGGAAATGAATCATTTATCGGAAACAAATAAGCAATATAAGACATGTCGGGTATCCAAGGAATCGGGAACTGGCAAGATGGCAACCACACGAAGCTAAGTCCTCTATCACTACGGTGATAGAGCAATAACTAGGCACTGATCTCAGTCACTCGAGGTGAGGAGAAACAGTGGATCTCATATAATACATATACATATACAATACTATACATGACCACGGTAGCGAGCCGGGCATCGGGGACCATAGTAGCAATCTGCGGCATCGGGACAAGACCACGGTAATAACCAGGTAGCGGGATCCAAACTGCAGCTGGCGGGACAAGAGGGGGATCTCCAAGTCGGTGGATCAGACCAACAGGGTTATCCAAGCTTAGTGGTGCCGACTCATAGGTCAAATACAATCGAGACATATGCAAATAAATCAAGTACAAGTATATAAACAAACGGGCAAGACGGGGGTGCTCAAGGGCACACTATCATATCAAGTGGTGCAATGCACTTCGGGTCAAGTAACCATTTCAATTGTACATCAATACTTTCGGGAAAACAAGGCATGTAGTATAAATCTCGGGATCGATAAAGTACCATAAACAATCGAAATTTCGGGTAAAGCATCGGTTCAAGATTTATTTGAAATGAATAGGGATCCCATATGTCAATCTAATAATAATTTGGTACTCTTGAGTTTGGGGACATTCTGGGCTCCTTATACACTTTGGATTTTCAAAACTTCAAATGACATCCTTGTGATATGGTTTCTTTCTCGGATGGCCTCATGCAATGCCTAATGAATCTCCTTCGATTGACAAAGCTCAGCGAGGAGCTCTCCGAAACCTGGGAAATTTCGGTCACCTGGTGGTTAGCCTCCGCTGGGATGGGCAGCTAGCCGCTGGCTGACCGTACAGCTGACCGCGGCTGGGCTGCCAAAAATACAGCTTACTGGAAAGCTAACCGTCAAGGTGCGGTTAGCTGGCGGTTAGCCGCCGATGGGTTTGGCGGTTAGCCGCTGGCTAACCGTGGAGCTGACTGAGTTTTCAGGTGGAGAAGGTTGCTCTCTGAAAAAGCAACCGTTACATTTCGGCTAGCTGGCGGTTAGCCACCAGTCACCAGGCGGCTAGCCGCCGGGTGACCGCAGGCTGACCGCCGGGTGCGGGAATCACCCACTGTGTTCAGATTTAAGCCCTTTCTCCTCCTCAAAACCATTCTCCTCACTTCCACTTAATCCTTGCCACAAAACTGAGCTAAAAGCTCCTCCAATGCAACTATCTACACTTCTCCACAACTCCAATATGGGTTCATTCCATCACCTCATCCATCAACATCAAATCCAATGCAATTAAAGAAAGAAGGAAACCATTTCACAATAGGGTACATTGGATATAAGCAAGAAGAAATTAAATGACATTCACCAATACACTTATACGACATAAATGCACTACCATAAATGCACTACCGAAGCTCTATCATGGGCATTTATTTCAAACCAATGTAATAAATAGGCATGAGTGGAAAATACCAAAATCATTGAAAGCTTATAAAAATCAAAACATCCACTTGCCTTAAGTCCAAGCTAGCCAAAAATCTAGAGATAAATAAGGACTATTGGTTACATTTCCATAACAATAGATGAGTTAACAGAACTCTTTAAATGAGCATCTACTTCCAATCAATGCAAGCTAATAAACATAAATATGAATGGAAAAACCAACCCCATTCATTATAAAACCATATGAGCAATCTTTGACCAAATGACATGCATAATTTCCAAGAGACTTAACAAGAGAGCAAGACCCATTAATACGCATTTTCGAGATCAATAGAAATGTGGCAAGAACATATGTGAAAACATATATCAAATTATCAAGAACAAGTAATAAATCTAGGATTTCTCATAAAACTTTGATAACATTCAAACCATCCATTCATCCACTTGCCTTGGGTTCCAATTAGCTAGACCAAGCCTCTAATCACCTCTCAAGCTCAAGATCAACAATCTCTACAAAAACCCCCAAAACAAACCCTAAAATGGGTTAAACAAAGGAAAACAAGGAATGGGCTCAAACCCAACTAGAAAATAGAACCTAAGGGAAAGCCATTGCACATCAGAGGAAAATGGGAAGGAGTCCTTACCTCTAGAGTCATGAATCAACAAGAAGAAGCTTGCAATAGGGGCTGCCCACCTTGGTTTCCCACGAAAATGATGTCAAACAAGAGAGGAGGTGAAGGGGAAGAAGTTGCCGGAGTTCCCTCGTCGGATTGGTTGCTTGGAGGCTCCATTAGAGCAAGAGAAATGGAAGAAAAGAAGAAGAATGGCTTCTGGTACTGTAGCTGGGGAGTTGCAGTCGATGGAGAGTGGAAAATGAGGGAGAAAGAGAGGGTAGAGACATCTTATAATGGGTGGGTGTGGGCCCCACCACACTTAAAACTTTCCAAGGGTAAAACATCTATTTGTGGGCCTCGGATGCGATCGACGAAGAAGAGAAAAATGTTTCTCATAAAATCTAGTTTCCAAAAAGTATAATTTTGGCATGGTTCTGAGATCTCGAAATTTGGGTCCAGATTCAATGTGAAAAGGCCGATTTTGCCCTCCGGGCTGGGAAAACTGATTTTTGGAGCTTCGAATGGGTACGGAGTGAACACGAAAGTTGTAGAGATTAACGAAATAAGTCAAATGAGGCTAAAACAAGAATTATCAGGAATTACAAATAATCTCCCAATCTCGCGCAAAGTCACTAAAAGAACCCCCAAAGGGTCCCACTAATCACAAAGGCACTCAAAATTCCCCAAAACTAGAGAAACCATTCTAACTCACAAACTCAACCCAACAAACACTAATCCCAATAAAAGAAACTAATCCACCAATAAAACCACATTAATCCAGGAAATTAGGGGTCGGGTTCTCACAGCGGGAACCTGTGGGAAAACAATAAACATAAACACTATCCCAATTTCGACACGTCGCAGGCCCGGGGATCCGTTCCGGGGTCGCGACTGGACTGGTATCAGAGTGAGACATGTTTCAGGCACTTAAAAGAAACTAGATAGGTCTTAGGAACGTGGCGAGGATTCGTGAGTTTGATAGATTCGTGGGTATAGGACCTTAGAAATCCTTGTACCATGATTATTGTGTACTAACTCTTTGTTTTACAGCAATATGCCTCCAAGAAAAGCTCCAAACCATCATGCTTCAGGCAGTAATCATAATGAGTCAGACGCATCTGAGACACCTACAGCCACACAGTTTCAGGAACTTATGCAAGCAATGATAGCACAGCAAAGACAAGCTAATGAGAACCAAGCAAGATTTCAAGAACAGTTAGCTAAGAAGGATGATGAAATGGCTCAAGTTCAGAGGCAACTGTTGGAAGTACTTCCGAACAGGAATGTAGCACCACCCGTGGGTCCACAGATTGTTATTCAGAATAGGGATCCTGACCCTAATGCACTGTTTGAGAAGTTTAGGAAGAGGGCACCGAAGGGATTTTCGGGCAATGAGGACCCGTTGGTGGCAGATGACTGGCTAGTCAATACGGAGAAGATCTTCGATGTCTTCATTTGCACGGGTATACAGAAGGTCAACCTCACAGCTTCTTTATTCTATGGGCCTGCAGATAGGTTGTGGCAAACAGTCAAGGA